>JARGCV010000299.1:52500-680461 GCA_034064705.1 Bothrops alternatus
GGATGGATGGATGGATGGATAGATAGATAGATAGATAGATAGATAGATAGATAGATAGATAGATAGATAGATAGATAGATAGATAGATAGATTAATGGATGGATAGGTGGATGGATGGATGAATAGCTAGATGGATGGATGAGATAGATAGATAGATAGATAGGTAGGTAGGTAGGTAGGTAGGTAGATAGATAGATAGATAGATAGATAGATAGATAGATAGATAGATAGATAGATAGATAGATAGATAGATAGATAGATAGATAGATAGATAGATAGATAGATAGATAGATTAATGGATGGATAGGTGGATGGATGGATGAATAGCTAGATGGATGGATGAGATAGATAGATAGATAGATAGATAGATAGATAGATAGATAGGTAGATAGGTAGATAGGTAGATAGATAAATAGATAGATAGATAGATAGATAGATAGATAGATAGATAGATAGATAGATAGATAGATAGATAGATAGATAGATAGATAGATAGATAGAGTAATGGATGGATAGGTGGATGGATGGATACATAGCTAGATGATGGATGAGATGGATAGGTAGATAGATAGAATTTCATCCAATTAATTAGCAGACCTAGATAAAACACATCATCTTATTAAAATAATATTTAATTCATTATTAGTTCAATCCCGATCTAGAACACCTCTTCAGTTTTCTTCATTCCATTATATAATAATTTTCATACATATAAACCTATTATTCCAAAACATACATTCTTACTTTTTTAATATATATATTCTAATAATCACCCATTTATCTTACATCTAACACAAGAGCTTAATCCTTAAATCAATCCATAATTCTAAAATGCCTTAAATCCAGTATATATAATTTTAAGTTTCTATTTTCAGTCTTATTCTGGGCTTCTTTTTCTGCCAAGCAGGTTTCCACAACAACACTTCCCTTCCAACGGATGGGTCTCTCTTTGTATCTTGTGATGCCATTTGAGACAGTAATAAGCCTCCTATCCTCTGCATTGGACCTCTATTTCTCTTATTCTTGAAGCCTTGGTGCTTTAAAGGTTCAAATCTCAGTCTTTGCTTTTTCTGATCCTCAAAAATATAGATAAGATACTTGTAAGGTGAAATAAGTTCCTCTGTATCCTCCATGAAGTCATCTTTTAGTGTATTTTGGTTTGTAGAATAGTCAGATGTAGTGAGAAAGTCACTTTTAGGATTTAAGGAGGAATTTCTGGTTCTTGGTTCTGTAGTAAACTCTTTCGTTGTAGCAAATTCCTCTTTAATCTCCCTTAATTCCTCTTCTGGTAGGTTTTGGTTTGTAGAATAAACAGATGTGATCTGAAAGTCAGTTTGAGAGTTTGGGGTAGAGTTGACTCTTCATTCTGTAATAATCCCTTTCCTTATAGCACATATTTCTTCAGTAACCTCGTAAATCTTCTCCAGTATAATCTTGCAATTTAAGTGAGAGTGAAGTTTCTCCATTTTAAAAGTGGTTAAAGAAAATCATTTCTTTATTATTTTTTTATTTAATGAAAGCTGTAATTAAACAGTGTCCACCCCCTCAGTTCCCACAGCTGCATCAGGTTATCTTTTCCAGGAATAGTTTGAAGGTCAGCTCCTTCTCTCCAAAGACTAATCCACAGTTGCAATATTAATTTTTTACCACTAGATGTCCTCAGTAAATAAAAAGAACTTTTCCAGACACCATTTTTCCCCTTTTTTCTATCTTTTAAAGGGAAGAGTGGAGAAAGAAATAATCTTCCAATATTAACTACTAATACAATTCGAAAAAGCGTTTTTTTTTCTGTATCCCAAAATGAATAAAAATAAAATGTAGTCTTTAAAGATTCTTTGTTCTCAACGCATTTCTTCCCACACAAACAGAAGCTGCTTTTTCCAAACAGGGAAATAATTCCAACCAAGTTTTTACAGGCATTAAAAAATGCCAAAAGAGGGAAAAGAGAGGGGCAAAAAGTGTCTCACCCGAATCCTCCGCGGTGGGTCTAATTACACTTAGCTGTAATTGGGACTTCGGCTGGTGCAACAGGATAATCGGCCATCTTGCAGGATGATTGTTGCTCCGTCGGCCCTAAGGAAATAGCTGGAGGCACGGGAGAAGCTGCCGCTCTCCCGCAGTCACCAACAAGCCTCCTTCTCGGTGGTCACCCCTCCAGGGCGACTTTCGACCCCCTAAGGGGTCTACCAACGCAGAAAACCCGCCCAGACTGGAGACAAGTCCCCAGACACAACCGGGGCCGCCGCATACCGGAACCAGAAGTCAGCAACCTTTAAGTATCAGAAAACCTGACTTGCATTTACCCCCTCCTTGTTCCTCAATGTCACAGAGATTATTCCATAAATTATAGACAATTGTCTTCAAGGTGTTTTCTTTCAAAGGCAACTGAACCTTCTTGTTTTACTTGAAGATGTTTCACTTCTCATCCAAGAAGCTTCTTCAGTTCTGACTGAATGGTGGAGAATACAAGGATTTATATTCCTTGTAGTCATCTGGTCATTAGCACTATTTCTGAGAGTCATTGAGACCACTTGAAACTAATCAAAGAGAGAAACAACCTAGAACTAAGGAGAAATTTCCTGACAGTTAGAACAATTAATCAGTGCAACAACCTGCCTCCAGAAGTTGTGAATGCTCCAACACTGGAAGTTTTTAAGAAGAGACTGGACAGCCATTTGTCTGAAATGGTATAATAATAATAATTTTTATTTTACAGTCACAGACCAAAATGCAAGTGCAACAAAAGAAAACACAAGAAAAATACAATCACAAACAGTTAACACCAGAAGCCTTGGCTAAAGGGAATTACAATGTTCTCCTCTAATAGTTACAGCTCTTAAAAGAAATTTAGAAACCTGAGAAGTAATATAGGAGGAGTCATCCCCTAGACAATATAAGACCAAATTACTAACATTAGAACCAGAGGGATCAACTGAAATCATATAGGGTTTCCTGCCTGAGCAGGGGGTTGGACTAGATGACCTCCAAGGTCCCTTCCAACTTTATTACTATTATTACTATTATTACTATTACTACTACTACTACTACTATTATTATTATTATTATTATTATTATTTGATCATCGCACAGTCAGCCAGGTGTTCAGACTGGATTTGGCATTTTTGTCTACCTATTGAGTCCTTACCAAGGACCTGGGACAGGCAGATGTGGATGTTTAATGGTATTACAGATATTGTCGCAGGATGGAAGCAGTTCCTAGTAAGGCTGCCTTTTGCAATTGACTAATGGCGAATTTGTCAATGCCAATGGTGTTCAAGTGGTGCTCCAGTTGTTTTGGGATTGCACCCAAGGTGCCTATTACTATTGGTACTACCCTTGCTTGCCTTTGCCACAGTCTTTCTATTTCTATTTGTAGGTCTTTGTATTTTGCTATCTCCTCCAGTTCTTTCTCGTGTATTCTGCTGTCTCCAGGCACTGCCACGTCCACTATCCAGACTTTTTTGTCTTTTTTATTGACAATTGTTAAGTCCGGGGTGTTATGTTGCAGGTGCTTGTCTGTTTGAATTCTGAAGTCCCAGACCAGTTTAATTTTATCATTTTCTATGACTTTCTCATTTTATAATCCCACCAGTTCTTGCTTACAGGCAAATGATATTTCTTGCAGATCTTCCAATGCACCATTGTTGCTACTTTGTCATGCCGCTGCTTGTAGTCAGTCTGTGCGATCTTCTTGCAGCAGCTTACCAGGTGGTCCACTGTTTCTTCAGCTTCTTTGCATAGGTGGCACTTACTGTCTGTTGCTGTCTTCTCAATTTTGACTTTGTATGCATTTGTCCTTAAGGCTTGGTCTTATGCAGCCAGAATTAGTCCCTCGGTCTCTTTCTTCAATTTTCCTGCTCTTCGCCATTGCCAGGTCTTGTTATTATCTGCTTTCCCAGCTATTTTTTTAATGTACTGGCCATGTAGTGCTTTGTCTTCCCATGCCTCTATTCTGTTCTTCATTTGGTCTTTCTTGTAGGCCAGTTTGGTCTCTCCAGTAGTCAGTAAGCCTTCCTGATATACTAATTTCAGTGCATCTTCATCATTGTCCTTCAGATATTCTTCCAAAGCCATTTTTTCTTCTTCAACCATCTGATGTACTTGCAGCATTCCACACCCACCTATTTGCCTTGGTAGATAAAGTCTGTCAATGTCACTGCGGTGGATGAAGGGCATGATTCATTGTCATTATTTTTCTGGTCTTCCTATCCATTGTTTTTAGTTCTGCTTGAGTCCAGTCCACTATTCCAGCTGTGTATCTAATGACTGGAATTGCCCAGGTGTTGATTGCCTTCATGGTATTTCCTCCATTAAGTTTGGACTTTAAGATCTTCTTCACTCTCCTGATGTATTCACCTCTAATCTTTTTCTTGACTTCAGTGTGCTTGATGTTGTCAGCTTGAAGGATACCCAAGTATTTGTAGTAATCTTCCTCATCCAAACTCTTAATGTGATTTTCGTGGGGCATCTTGATTCCTTCAGTTTTCACCATTTTTCCTTGTTTGATAGTAAGTGTGGCACATTTGTCCAAGCCAAACTCCATTGCAATATCTTGACTATATATACGGACAGTGTTGAGCAGTGATTCTATTTTAGATGATGTTTTTCCATACAGCTTCAGATCATCCATGTAAAGGAGGTGGGATAGTCTGGCAGATGTTTTTGATGTTTGCTAGCCATGTCCTGAGTTATTCAGTATTGTTGACAGAGGAAACAGTACAATAACAAATAGTAGTGGTGATAATCCATACTCCTTTTTATTGTGTGTTGCACAGCACAGATTAAAAGTGAGTGAGCTTTTGATCATGCAATCATGGCCAATTTATTGACTTTTTTGATAACTTCCCACCACAGATGCTCCTGAGAGAACATATGGTAAAGACAGGGCATGAAAATAAATTCAATTAACAAGCATGGAGCAGATTTTTATAATGTTCAGATTTTGGTCCTATAAAACATTTCAATTTTATATTTAATGTTATTGAAAACTTAGTTATTTGATGTGTGTAAAGTGTAAATTGAATGTGTAAAAGTGTAAATTGTAAATCAGGTGTGGCAATATTTCTCACATATACCAATAGCATTTAGACTTATATAATGCTTCACAGCACTCTCTAATAGTTTGAACCTGGCAGATTTTATCCATTATTTTACCAAATATTTACTGGCATTGAGGAGGGACTTGAAGGAAGGTAAAATTGCATGTATGTTTTTGGAGGAAAAATTGGGCATAAAGACATCAAGGTAGAGAAGGAAGGGTCATGGAAAGGAGTGGAAAACCACCAAGATTCTCAAGACTGAGAAATAAAGATAGAGAGATGAGTATTACAGGAAATAAAGGCAGAATACTGTAACCCAATGTTGTGTGCGCTATATTTCTTAATAACTATATAGATTTTCTCCATGACAATCTTTCCCTAACTTGGTTCTTCAGTTCTTCCAATAGGGGTCTAGGACAACTTGCCATGGCCGACTCATCACAATTACAATTGAGATCAAAAGCAAGCTACCAAAATTCACCTGGTACACTTGTGCCTTATGAGTTCTTTTTTACTAGAAAATTTTAGTTTATTCAAAAAAGATTAAAATACAAAACACCAAAATATTTAAAAAAACAAAAGAAAAAAATACAAAAAAGACATTAACAAAAAAAAGTGTCTTAAAGAAATTAACACATATACACCTAATGTCCTCCCTAGTTGAATGCTAATTAGTACCCCTTGCGAAACAGGCCAAAATAATTTCAAACTGTTAAACTACTAAATCTACTTATAAATTGTTAGCCTGTCATTTATGAACTATATTAATAACAAAACGATTAACAGTAAAATAATAAACATTGTGTAAAAGTTTAAGAATAATAAAAATTGTAAACAGTAATAAAAAAACAAAGTTGAAATTCCAAAACCCTCTGTTAACAAACTGTTATTGCAATCAACTCGTACAAAATTTACTATGGCTTCAGTCCCCTATCATCCCAAATATTAACCTTAATTGATCCTGGATCAAATATCCACATTTGCTTCTTTATACCATCTCTTATCAATTGCTGATTGATAAAACACAATAAGGCAAGTCTCCAAAGCCAAAGCCAATCTATCTCCCCCCCCCAAGAAACAGATAAAATTGTTCCTCAATTAAATGTATGAAGTCCGTTTCCCACTCTCCATCAAACCCCTTAAAAAAACACATTTGCCATCCATCCACCCAGAAAATTCTCTGCTGTTATATAAAAGCACAGTGTTAAGCTTTCAGAAGGTGTATGGAGTTGGCTTTAGGATTTCTGAGTCTATAATTCTTCCTGACCAGATTACAGCTGGAAAAATACATTTCATTTCAATGTTCTCCACCATCTCTGTTATTTCTGTGTCTATATTTCTTCCTGATGAGTCTGCTGCTTTGAAAACAAATTCTTCTTGTAGATTTGAAATGTTTAATGTTTGTTTTTCTAAAATGTTTTGCATGGATTTTATAAGTTGATCAAGCCTTTTTGAAAAGAAATCAGCTAAAGATTGCATCTTGCTAGCTAGACTCTGTTTTCTCCCTTGAGTGTCTGCCTCCTCCTTCTCACTGTAATATGATGTATTGTTGCACAAAGCAGGGAGAGAGCAGGGAGGCAGCGAAGAAGACAGAAAATATATTTTCTGACTATTTTGATCGAAAAAGGTTTTGCAAATTAATAAAATACAAATTTAAAGTCAAACACCATGTTTCCATACAGAGAGCAACAATTGATGAGAGCAATCAAATAAATCAAAGAAAGAGACCAAAAAAGAAAAAGAATCCAGCAGGGGTTGAAATAAATCAGCATTCAGTCAGCCAATTAACCTTTGAAGATATGAACGTAATCCTTCATGGATTACTGCCTTGCTGTGGCGAAGGGGCTTGCGTAACTCAATGAAGCTATGAGCTATGCCATGCAGGGCCACCCAAGACAGACAGGTCATAGCAGAGAGTTCTGACAAAATGTGATCCACTGGAGAAGGAAATGGCAACCCACTCCAGTATCTTTGCCATGAAAACCCCATGGACAGTACCAAAAGGCAAAAAGATATGACGCTGGAAGATGAGCCCCTCAGGTCAGAAGGTGTCCAATATGCTACTGGGGAAGAGCAGAGGGCTAGTACTAGTAGCGCCAGAAAAAGTGAAGCGACTGGGCCAAAGCCGAAAGGATGCTCAGCTGTAGATATATCTGGTGGTGAAAGGAAAGTCTGATGCTGTAAAGATCTTTTCTCCATAGGAACCTGGAATGTAAGATCCACGAATCAAAGCAAGCTAGATGTGGTCAAACATGAGATAACAACACTGAACATCGATGTCTTAGGAATCAGCAAACTAAAATGGACAGGAATGGGTGAATTTAACTCAGATGAGCATCAAGTATACTACTGCAGGCAAGAATCCCTCAGAAGAAATGGAGTAGCCTTCCTAGTCAATAAAAGAGTAGGAAAAGCAATACTGGGATACAATCCCCAAAATGACAGAATGATCTCAGTTCGAATCCAAGGCAAACCATTCAATATCACAGTAGTCCAAATCTATGCCCCAACCACTGGTGCTGAAGAGGATGAAATTGACCGGTTCTATGAAGCCCTACAGCACCTTATAGAATTAACACCAAAAAATGATCTCCTTATCATCATGGGGGATTGGAATACTAAAGTAGGAAGCCAAAAGATAACTGGAATAACAGGCAAGTTTGGCCTTGGAGTACAAAATGAAGCAGGACACAGGCTGATAGAATTTTGCCAAGAGAATACGATGGTCATAGCAAACACTCTTTTCCAACAACCCAAGAGACAGCTCTACACGTGGACATCACCAGACAGTCAACACAGAAATCTGATTGACCATGTCCTCTGCAGCCAAAGATGGAGAAGCTCTATACAGTCAGTAAAAACAAGACCAGGAGCTGACTGTGGCTCAGATCATGAGCTTCTCATTGCAAAATTTAGGCTTAAATTGAAGAAAGTAGGGAAAAACACTAGGCCACTCAGGTATGAACTAAATCATATCCCTGATGAATATACATTAGAGGTGACAAATAGATTTAAGGAATTAGATCTGATAGACAGAGTGCCTGAAGAACTATGGACGGAGGTTCGCAACATTCTACAAGAGGTAGCAACTAAAACCATCCCAAAGAAAAAGAAATGCAAGAAAGCAAAATGGCTGTCTAAGGAAGTTTTGCAAATAGCTGAGGAAAGAAGAGAAGCAAAAGACAAAGGAGAAAGAGAAAGATACACCCAACTGAATGCAGAATTCCAGAGAATAGCTAGAAGAGATAATAATGCCTTCTTAAATGAACAGTGCAAAGAAATAGAAGAAAACAATAGAATAGGGAGGACCAGAGATCTCTTCAAGAAAATTGGAGATATGAAGGGAATGATTCATGCAAAGATGGGCATGATAAAGGACCAAAATGGCAGGGACCTAACAGAGGCAGAAGAGATTAAGAAGAGGTGGCAAAACTACACAGAAGAACTATACAGAGACACTCAGGCTACGCAGACTCGCTGCTACTGAGATATCAGGTTGTGAGTACCTCCTTATGAGATTGGACCTAGGTGCACAGGTGGGTCTGTTGCTTACGTACCTGCCTCCCAGCTGCGTTTCTACAGCCGTGCCCACGCTACTCGAGGAGGTAGCCGGGTTGGCGGTTGAGTTCCCCAATCTTATTGTCTTGGGGGACTTCAATGTGCCATCACTCGGTGAGTCCTCTGGGTTGGCGCGGGAGTTCATGGCCTCCATGGCAACCATGGACCTGACACAAGTAATTGAGGGCCCAACCCATGAGAGGGGACACACACCTGACCTGGTTTTTCTCTTGGAGCAGTTGAGGAATGATCTGATATTAAGGGACAGATCATTTTCTGCTGCGGCTTGAGTTTACGACACCAATCCTCTCACGAAGGGAGCCGGAACCGATTAAATGGTTCCGCCCCAGATGCCTGATGGACCCTATTGGCTTTCAAAGGGCGCTTGGGGAATTGCCAGATTCGCTCGTACACAGTTCAGCGGAGTCCCTAGTGACGGCCTGGAATACGGCCGCTACGGGGGCTCTAGACCAGATTGCACCGTTGCAACCTCTCTGTGGTAGCAGACCCATGAGATCTCCTTGGTTTACCGAGGAACTCAGGGGGATGAAGCGCCAGAAGAGACGTTTAGAGAAGCAATGGAGGGAAAGCAGATCCGAATCTGATCGAACCAAATTGAGAGCTTATATTAAGACCTATTTGGAAGCGATCACTATGGCAAGATCTCAGTATCTTTCCGCATTGATCGCGTCTGCGGAATCTCGTCCGGCTGCCCTGTTTAGGGTGACTCGCTCTCTCCTTGATACGGGGAGGAGGGAGGAACCTTTGCAGGGCAATGCTGAAGAATTTAACATCTTTTTTGCAGACAAGGTCGCTCAGATTCGGGCTGACTTGGACTCCAATTGGAATGCAGTGTCGGCTGACTATGAGTCAGTCGAGATGACAGAGGCCCGTCTTAGTCCTGTTGAATGGGAGGAGTTTGACCTGGTAACTCCTGATGATATAGACAAGGCCATTGGAGCTGTGAGTTCTGCCACCTGTTTACTGGACCCGTGCCCCTCCTGGCTGGTTTCGGCTAGCAGGGCGGTGACACGGAGCTGGGTCCAGGCTGTTGCTAACGCTTCACTGAGGGAGGGGTTTTTTCCGGCTCCCTTAAAGGAGGCACTTGTGCGCCCCCTCCTCAAGAAGCCTTCCCTGGACCCAGCAGTTTTAAATAACTATCGTCCAGTCTCCAACCTTCCCTTTTTAGGGAAGGTTGTTGAGAAGGTGGTGGCACTCCAACTCCAATGGTCCTTGAATGAAACTGATTATCTGGGCCCTCAGCAGTCTGGGTTCAAGTCCGGTTACAGCATGGAAACTGCTTTGGTCGTGCTGACCGATGATCTCTGGTGGGCCCGGGATAAGGGATTTTCCACTATCCTGGTGCTTCTTGACCTCTCAGCGGCATTCGATACCATCGACCATGGTATCCTTCTGCGCCGGTTGGAGGGGTTTGGAGTGCGGGGCACTGTTTTGCGGTGGTTCACCTCCTACCTCTCTGGCCGGTCTCAGTCGGTGTTTGCAGGAGGTCAGAGATCGACTCCGAGGTCTCTTCCGTGTGGAGTCCCTCAGGGGTCTGTTCTCTCACCTCTGCTTTTTAACATCTACATGAAGCCGTTGGGTGAGATTATCCGTCGACACGGGGTGAGTTGTCATCAATATGCTGATGATACTCAGCTCTATATCTCTACCCCGCGTCATTACAGCGGAGCAGTGGAAGTGATGAACCGGTGCCTGGAGGCTGTTGAGGTCTGGATGGGTGCCAACAGGCTCAGACTCAATCCCAACAAGACGGAGTGGCTATGGGTTCTGCCTCCCAAGGACAATTCCATCTGTCCGTCCATCACCCTGGGGGGAGAAGTTTTGTCCCCGTCGGAGAGGGTTCGCAACTTGGGTGTCCTCCTCGATCCACAGCTAAGTTTAAAACACCATCTTTCGGCTGTGGCGAGGGGGGCATTCGCCCAGGTTCGCCTGGTGCATCAGTTGCGGCCCTATTTCGACCGGGAGTCACTCCTCACAGTCACCCATGCCCTTGTCACCTCGAGATTCGACTACTGTAATGCTCTCTACATGGGGCAATTCTGCCTCATGAATCCCAGTGACCGGTTAGGGCACATAGGGTTGGCCTCCTACAGGTCCCTTCTGTTAGACAATGTCGTCTGGCGGGGCCTAGGGCAAGGGCCTTCTCTGTTGCTGCCCCAGCCCTCTGGAACCAGCTTCCCTCAGAGGTTCGTACTGCTCCCTCCCTCCTAGCTTTCCTAAAACTCTTGAAAACACATTTATGCAGACAGGTTTGGGGCGTGTGAGCTGCGCTCTGCCCCTGGGCCTCTGATTGTGACTGTATGTTGTATGAGTGAAATTGATTGCCTGGTTTTTACACTGTGAATTGGTAGTTTTAATGGATTTTGTGTTATACTTGTATTTTTGTTGTGAGCCGCCCTGAGTCTTGGGAGAAGGGCGGCATATAAGTCTAATAAAATCAAATCAAAATCAAATCAATACAAGAACGAGCTTAACATCCCAGATAACCATGATCAAGTGGTCACTGACCTCGAGCCAGACATCCTAGAATATGAAGTGAAATGGGTCTTAGGAAATCTGAGCAACAACAAAGCTAGTGGAGGTGACAGTATTCCAGCTGAGATATTCAAAATCTCAAAAGACGATGCAGTAAAAGTGCTACACTCAATTTGCCGGCAAATTTGGAAAACTCAACAGTGGCCACAGGATTGGAAAAGGTCAGTTTACATTCCAATCCCAAAGAAAGGCAATGCCAAAGAATGTTCAAACTATCACACCATTGCACTCATTTCACATGCTAGTAAAGTTATGCTTAAAATCCTACAAGCTAGACTCCAGCAGTATGTGGATCGAGAACTACCAGAAGTACAGGCAGGATTTCAAAGAGGCAGAGGAACTAGAGATCAAATTGCCAACATACGCTGGATCATGGAGAAAGCTAGGGAGTTCCAGAAAAACATCTACTTCTGCTTCATTGACTATGCTAAAGCTTTTGATTGTGTGGATCACAATACATTGTGGCAAGTTCTTAAAGAGATGGGAGTACCAGACCATCTTATTTGTCTCTTGAGAAACCTATATGCGGGTCAAGAAGCAACAGTGATAACTGGACACGGAACCACTGATTGGTTCAAAATTGGGAAAGGAGTCCGGCAAGGCTGTATACTGTCGCCCTGCCTATTTAACTTATATGCAGAGCACATCATGAGAAAGGCAGGGCTAGATGAATCAAAAGTTGGAATTAAGATTGCCGGGAGAAATATCAACAACCTAAGATATGCAGATGATATCACTCTAATGGCAGAAAGTGAAGAGGAACTAAAGAGCCTCTTGATGCGGGTGAAGGAGAGTACAAAAGTGGGCTTGAAACTCAACATTAAGAAAACCAAAATCATGGCATCCGGCTGTCTCATTTCCTGGCAAATAGATGGGGAAGAAATGGAGGTAGTGACAGATTTTATTTTCCTGGGCTCCAAGATCACCTCAGATGGGGACTGCAGCCAAGAAATTAAAAGATGCTTGCTCCTGGGGAGAAAAGCTATGGCAAATCTAGACAGCATACTAAAAAGCAGAGACATCACCCTGCCAACAAAAGTGCGTATAGTCAAGGCCATGGTTTTCACAGTTGCAATGTATGGCTGTGAAAGTTGGACCATAAGAAAGGCTGAGCGCCAAAGAATTGAGGACTTTGAACTATGGTGCTGGAGAAGACTCCTGCAAGTCCCTTGGACTGTAAGGTGTTCAAACTGGTCAGTCTTAGAAGAGATCAACCCTGACTGCTCTTTAGAAGGCCAGATCCTGAAGTTGAAACTCAAATACTTTGGCCACCTAATGAGAAGGAAGGACTTACTGGAGAAGAGCCTAATGCTGGGAAAGATTGAGGGCAATAGAAGAATGGGATGACAGAGAATGAGGTGGCTGGATGGAGTCACTGAAGCAGTAGGAATGAGATTAAATGGACTCCAGAAGATGGTAGAGGACAAGAAGACCTGGAGGAACATTGTCCATGGGTTCACGATGGGTCAGACATGACTTCGCAACTAACAACAACAACAACAATATGAACAAAAGCAAAAGTTCAAAAAGTGAACTTAAAAATCCCAGGCATACTTACGATAATGTGCTGCTGGTGGGAGGATGGCAACGCCCATTGACTTTTCAGCTGCTTCCACAGGGAGCTACAATCTTCAAGATTCCCCACAGGTGTCCCAAAGTCATCTTGGGTCAATCCTAACTGCCCCCTTTCAAATCCAGAGGGCAAGGTTCCCAAAGAACCAGCTCTGGCAGGAAACACAGCAGAACATAAGAGAAAAGAATCCCCTTACACCTCAGCAGCCAATTTGGGGAGGAGTTTGTGCCTTCTGCGTTCTTAATTACCCACCTTACATTCTCCAAGAGAGAAGTCAGTGGGGCAGGACTTCTTTTCACCCGTATATAAATCTCTGAAATGCACTGAAGGTAAGAAACTCTTTCCAGAATGACCAGTTTAGAATAATCTCACAGATTATTGCATCTATATTTACACAAAGGGAAAAAAGAGTTCAACCTATCAAAAACAGTACAGTAAAAAAACAGATTAGAAACATAAGTTAAGATAGGCAAGAAAATGGTGAGCACCTGTCCACCCTAGATGAGTTCAAATCACCAGGACTAGATGGATTACACCCAGTGGTGGGATTCAAATATGTGAACAACCGGTTCTCTGTGTGGATGCCACTTCTGGAAGTCCATTCTGGGCCTGGGCAACAAAAAATTAGCTACCGGTTCTGCCGAAGTGGTGCGAACTGTCTGAATCCCACCACTGATTACACCCCAAGGTTCTGAAAGAACTGGCAGATGTGATCTCAGAACCACTGAACTATATCTTTCAAAGATCCTGGAGCACTGGGGAACTACCAGAGGACAGGAAAAGAGCTGATGTAGTTCCCATCTTCAAAAAAGGGAAAAAAATGGATCCAGGAAACTATAGACCTATCAGCCTAACCTCAATACCTGAGAAGATTCTGGAAAAGATAATTAAGCAACGAATCAGCGAACACCTAGAGGTAAACAAAGTCATAACCAAAAACCATCATGGGTTTGTCAAAAACAGATTATGCCAGACAAATCTTACTGCATTCTTTGACCAGGTGACAAAATTAATGGACCAGAGGAATGCTATGGATATAATTTACTTGGACTTCAGTAAGGTATTTGATAAAGTAGATCACAACCTACTATTTGATAAGATAGAAAAAGGCGGGTTAGACAGTATCACCACCAGATAGATTCGTAGCTGGCTGACAGGCCATACTCAGCATGTGGTCCTCAATGGAACTGCATCTATATGGAGGGAAGTGTGTAGTGGGGTGCCCCAGGACTCTGTTCTCGGCTCAGTGCTCTTCAACATCTTCATCAATGATTTGGATGAGGGGATAGATGGGGAACTCATCAAATTTGCAGACAACACTAAGCTGTCAGGAATAGCCAACACTTCAGAAGATAGGCTTAAGATACAGAAGGATCTTGACAGACTTGAACATTGGGCGCTATCTAACAAAATGAAATTCAGTGGTGGAAAAAGTAAGGTTCTACATTTAGGCATGAAAAACCAAATGCACAGGTATAGTATAGGTGGTACCTTGCTCAATCGTAGCAACTGTGAGAAGGATCTTGCAGTCCTAGTGGACAATCACTTAAATATGAGCCAGAAGTGTGCTGCAGCTGCCAAAAAAGCCAACACAGTGCTAGGCTGCATTAACAGAGGGCTAGAATCAAGATCATGTGAAGTGTTAATACCACTTTATAATGCCTTGGTAAGGCCACATTTGGAATACTGCATCCAGTTTTGGTCACCACGGTGTAAAAAAAGATGTTGAGACTCTAGAAAGAGTACAGAGAAGAGCAACAACGATGATTAGGGGACTGGAGGCTAAAACATACAAGGAATGGTTGCTGGAATTGGGTATGTCTAGTTTAATGAAGGGAAGGATGAGGGGGGACATGATAGCAGTGTTCCAATATCTCAGGGGCTGCCACAAAGAAGAGGGAGTCAAGCTATTCTCCAAAGCACCTGAAGACAGAACAAGGAGCAACGGATGAAAACTAACCAAAGAGAGAAGCAACCTAGAACTAAGGAGAAATTTCCTGACAGTTAGAACAATTAATCAGTGGAACAACCTACCTCCAGAAGCTGTGAATGCTCCAACACTGGAAGTTTTTAAGAAGAGACTGGACAGCCATTTGTCTGAAATGGTATAGGGTTTCCTGTCTGAGCAGGAGGGTGGACTAGATGACCTCCAAGGTCCCTTCCAAGTTTATTATTATTATTATTACTCTTGCATTCCTGGGCTACTTCGTCTTCCTTCTCTTTTTTTTTTTAGAGAAGAGAGCTGCCATATGATTCTGAAGCTCAAATGGTATGATTGCTCATTTCTGGGAATTTCCATCTCCCACCCCCCACCCCCACTAACAAAATAGTTTTGTGGAGGCTTGTGCCATATTATCAAGGGACAGACAGTTATTATGGATTTGCGCTAGGTTCAAATAGGGTTGTCGAATGATCAGAAAAACAATTATTGTCCTCTTCTGGACCCTCTTATCACAGAGTACATTGATACTCTTTAGTTTAAGGAGACTGTTGGGGACAGAAGTTCTCCAGAAATGGCATCCTGACCAGCAGGGTGTTTCTTTTGCTGTGCTGACAAACAGAAGCTGGCTTTTGGCAGCATGCTCCTGAATTCAAACAGGAGCCACTTGGAATTACCCCAGAAGACCCTCAGATGGTTGTGAAATGCCAGGGAGGGAAGATCCAGCAGAGTACTACTCTCTGGTAAGCCCAACCAGAGTGATGAGGTTTCCATCTCTTCCAGTCAGCATTTGTTTTCAAGGGATGCCTCTGCTTTTAACATCACATTTTGTATATTTTTCCCCTTTCTTTTTATATGTTAATTGCCTGGCTGAGTGCTGTTAATCCATATACTCTCCTGTTGGATTTAGCATTGCTTTGTTGTGGTGATATGAAACACTTTCACTTTTGCTGCAAGGAAGTCAGCAAGTGATTTATCTACATTGGACTTTCACTAATTTTAAAATAATCTTATAGTTTCATGGTATTTTGGCATATATCTCTGCCTTTTGTATTTTAAAAGGACTGAACTTCCTTTTTCTCTCTCTCCTTTTTTCCTTACTGTGGGAGTTTGCATACCTGCTTTTTTGCAGCCATTTTGTTTTGGAATATCTATTCTCTCTGGCCTTGAAAAAGAATTGTGCATTTCTTCTTTGCTTTCAACAACTGGCCATAAGAGGAATATATTAAGACTTTAAAGAATAATAATTTAAGGACTTTGAATATTATACTTTACATATTTGCATAATGCCCCCAGAGACAGAACTAAGAGAAAGACAGGAGTCAGAAGATTTTAATGTTAAACTTTTCATGGAAGAAATTGAGCAAAAACACTTTCAAAGTTACAAGATACGAATGAAAAACTAGACAAAAAGTTTGAAAAATTTGTAACAGAGTTAAATCAATCTAAAGAAGATGTTAAAAATATAGAGACAAGAGTGTATAAAGCAGACATGAAATTGGATGTATTGAAAATTAATTCACTATTAATGGATTTGAAGGAAAAAGAGTTATTTCTGAGAATCAGAGGTTTACCAGAGAATGTTGAAAAAACTTAGACATAATTGTGGTAAGAACGCACCCCCCAACCCTTTTTTCTATGCCCCCAAAACACAAGAATAAAATTCAAAGCCAGGAAAAGAAATACAGAAGCCGCTAAAAGTAAAAGAACATCATCTCCGGGTTTTTTTTCTCCCATTTAAGCTGTCAGTTAATAGCTTAAGGCAAACCAGCAAGTGCCTCAGCTTGAGAATAGAAACAATGTTTCATTCCTGAACTTGAGTAACCCAGGTCATTGAGAAAAGTGGAAACATTGACTCAAGCCTGCCTATTCACTGAAAGGGTGTGCTAGAGGCAATAGACAGACTAAAGATAAGAGGATAAAGACCAAGGAAGCCGATACTCAAGACCCATCATGAGCTTTTACGAAACAAGTAAAACCAATCAAATAATCAAAGCACACAAAGCAAGCCTCAAAATTACAAACTACTGTAAAAACTGTATAAAAATCCTTGTACTCACCAAGCTAATTTTTCAGCTGTTCCAGAACCTCATGCTGCTGTCATTTCTGCTCCAAATAAAGACCTTCTTTTCGAGCTGCTGTCTTCATCCTTAATTTTCTGCGATGTGCCCATTTCTCCCAGCTGGGCACCCAAGCCAATTTCTCCTGATAATTTGTTGACCACAAAGGGTTTCCCAGCTTACTGTGCCGTCGGACCGGGCCCGGGAAAAGGTTCTACCTAGCTGGCAACAGACCCCTTTGTCTGTGGGTGGATTCCCTGGACCCTGCCCGATCGGCAGAAGGTAGTAAAGGGAGTCATGAGGGTTTGGCACTCAACGGCTGCTCGAAAAGAAGGTGATTACCACAAAATTATTGTCTCTGGGTGCCCAAAGGGGGAGTGAGTGCAAGAAGTGTGTGGAAGTGCAAAAGGGATGATACTCTTCTACCTCAGCTGGATCTCACCTTCTCTGTGTCTTTCCTAGCTGCACCCAGATTCGCTGCTAGTCCCACCAGACTGTGACCAGCAGATTCTGGAAAGCAGGGGGTTTTGCTAGAGTGTAGAACCTTCTGACAGGGAAAGAAGTAGTCAAGCAAAAGAAGAATGCAGTATGAGTGGAGGATTGGCATTTGGGCAACCGGCCAAAATCTCTGGGCAAAGTTTCACTCTTCTAGGAGGGACACCCCCCCCCCATAGTATGCAAAAGAAGTCAGAGTCCTCCCAGATCCCTTTCTGGTCTGAAACTGGGGCACCGAGCAAGGGCGGCTTTAAAAAGTCACCTTGCACACAACTAGTGCAGCTTCAAAAGTCACCTTGCCAGGGGCTAGGGCTGAAAGATTGCCTTGCCAGGGGCTAGGGCTAGAAGATTTGTCTTGCCAGGGCAGAGGACTCCAGGAGAGAGTCGATCTGCAAACGCAAGAGAGTCAAGGAGGGAATCTCACTGCGTGTAACAGGAACAAGGGTCAGAGTATTGCCTGAAAATATGGGAAGCTCTGATTCCAAGGTCCTGCCGATGTCTCCTTTAGGGTGACTGCTAAAAGAAACTACCTGTCCAGGCGAGAATGAAAAAGAAGCATGCATGGCAATTGTGTGAAGAGTGGTCTCTGCTTAGGGATGAGGCAGGGAGCCCCAGTGAGAGTGGTGTAGCCACTAAACCAGCCTGACTGGGACTACAACATGGCTGGCCATTGGGATGAAAATGGCCAAGCTAAGGAAGATCTGTTGAAAGCATTGCTGTAAATAGGGCAGAAACCCCTTGATTGGTCAGAATTTCAGCACACTGCAGTGAGAGGGAGAAACGCCTGATGCCTTTTGGGTCCACCTATTAGAATCAGGAGTGGCTTATGCCCACCAGGATGTGCAGGACCCCAAAGATCAATGGATTTTGGCTTCTGCTTTCATTGACCAATCAGCCAACGATATCGGGAACCATTTCCACAGAATAGTGTCAAATTGGTCATCCATGGAAATATCAGAGTTGCGCTGGATTGCCAACTTTGTATATGACCAGAAGGAAAAAATAAAGGAAGAGGAAAAGGAAAGGAGAGAAGCAGAGAGGGAGAGACAAAGGGATAGGAAGAGAAGAGCTGAAAGGAGGGAAGACCTGAAAATGTCTGCCACTATGCAAAATGACAGGAGACACTAATGAATTTCCAAAGTGTCCCTGGTGTGAGAAAGAGGGAGTGTTTAGGGAAAGGTGCAGCCACTGTTACAGGTGTGGAAAAGAGGGACAATTTAAGAGAGGATGTAAGGGGAACCAATTTGGATTTAAAGGCTCCCAATCGCCACTGAGACCCCCTTTTCCCTAGGGGACATCCTGCCCCTTACTGGGATCATGATGTCCCTAGGCAGCCCCACCATGTGCAGTTCCAAGACAACCCCGACCTATTATGACTACACTCAGATTTAACTGAATACCATGCCACCTTCACGGGTCTGACCATACCCCTAAAAAGGTGAACACCCTTTTTTAAAAAAATATTTTATTAATTTTCTAGTTTTGCAATCATAAGTACTTAACAAACAATGTGTTGTCTGGGTCCATTAGTAATTCAGTAGTACATATTAACTTTCTCAATCTAGATCCAATACTACACCATCCAGTGCTTCCTCTCTTCTTCCGGTGGTATACATTTTTCCACACTAGGCAAATACAATTCTTATTGCTGTTAATACATATACAATTGAATATCAACATCTTGATCACATTTTTCTAATATTATACATAATATTAATAGTGTCAATTTAAAATATCTTTTCTAACCAAAACATATCTCAATTGCATTTGCACTTAAAATCCATTTGTTCAATCAATATCCTGTTTTTCCCACTTTTTAAAATTTTTTAATTTTTCATCAATGTTCAAAGTGTCTCTATCGCTTTATAGTTTTCTCATAATAAATTATATTTGGGTAACCAAAAGCTTCCCTTATTCAGACCCTCTTAGCATTTTCATATTTCCCTTCTCATACCAAAATATAGTATTCTAGTTGCAGATCCTATCTTTCTAGTTATAATAATACTTTTATTTCTAACAGTTATCTATTCTCTTAGCCATGTTCAAACATCTATTTAATAATATAATATCCCAGCTAATGTGTCAACATCTCTATTTTCTTCAGTCTTACTCTAGCTTTCTTCCTTTGCCAACTAACTTTCCAAGTCAATGCATTTGAATCATCAAGTAGTTCTTCCTCTATTTTTGTGTATATTGTTTGGAATAAGAAAGACAATTTGATTAAAGTATTTTTGGAAGAACGCTCAGCCCATTTATATTCATTAAACAGCCTCCCTCCTTCTCCAATTTTCCACAATTCTCCTAACAGCTTTATCTTCCGTTCGATCAGCTCTTCTTATCCTCAAATGTGTTCTGAGATCTTGACAAGATCTTTTCCATTTCCAGGTTTATCACTACATCTTCTAATTCTTCGTTTGTCTGAGTCTGTCTGTTGACTCCTTCCTTTAGGTCATCCATCTTTGGATCTGCTTCCTCTAATTTTCCTTCTATTTTCTGGATTACCAGTTCCTTCTTTGTAGTCATTTTCTGAATTTGTAGGTTTAGATTAGAAAATTGTTCTTTTATCTCCTTTGCATTATTTTTAGTCTCATCATGAGCTAAGTCAATTGTCTCTTGTATTGATTTCAACATAAAAAGAATTTTTTTCTGAGATTCATCAACTTTTTCTTATTGGTATCTCAAGCTGGGGGCTTTGAAGACTGGTGTTAGGGATGGTATTTTTTACCATTTAAGGCTAAGTATGGAACATCCATTTTGTTTTTGTATGTGGTCTTTATAGTCCAATCTATTTAGGGATTTAAAAAGTTTCAGTCAATTGTCATTTAAACTCCAAATTATTGAGCCAGCCTATCAGTTCGTCCTTAAGCCTTCCCTAAACAAATATAAGCAAAATTCAAGTTTTTCTGTCCAATGAAAAACATATCCTTTCTGTCCAGAGAGAAAAAAGCAATTAAAAGTTGTTCATCAATCAAAGGTTTATAATCCAAAATATTCCATTATCTCAATCAGTAATGCATGTTTCTTCTACAGGGAAATAGCTCCATGACACAGCTCTAAAAGTCAGTTAGTATTTGTATTTGTAATCCAGGCAAGCCAGTTTCAAAATAGTTTATTGTCTCTGCCACACAGATAAGCAGCCCAAGAGTCCCCCCCTTTCCTAGCTGCAGTCTTCAAAAGTGAAAGTTTCCAAGGACAGCAAAAGTCTTATCTGAGTCTGGGCTTCAAGCTAAGTTTCCTTTAAGCATAATAGATTGTAGTGCCATGGTTCGCCACTAGATGTTGTTGACACCATCTTCCAGCTTTTTAAATCCAAACTTATATTGCAAGCTTTTCAAGTCTCTTTTCTAAAAAAGTCTCAAAAGCACTTTTAGTCCCCAAATTTCAAAGCTATATATCTGTATTGATTCCAAATTAATCTTGTAATTTTCTCTGTTTTCCCTCCAAGCAATTAGTTCACCGCTTTTCTTTTCCTGAGGGAAAAGACCCTAACTCCTTCCCTCTCTCATTGGGGGTGGGATTCTTTGCTTTTTTCCAGGAAAAAGTCTTAAAGTCATAAAGAGAGGATAAAGTCTCACCCAGTTCCATCCATGTTGCTCAAAAGTTGCTCGTTAGTGCTTATTTTCTTCAGTTGTCAGCAGCTTCTGACTGGCTACATGAATGTGGCCAGTCTTTTCTCCACCAGTTTGGAGTGCTTCCTCGGATCAAACAAAAGGGCTGCTGCCCCTCCACGATCAATGAGGGTCTCCTCCTTCATCACCTCTCCTGGGCGACTTTCGACCCTTTTTAGGGTCCCCAGCGGGGCAAAATTGAATGTGGATTATCTCCTATTAGCCTCAGAATCTGAGGCTGGACTTCAGGCTTGGCATCTTGGTGCCGTGGACACAGGAAGACGGGCTCTGTCTTTTGCATCTGAATTCGTTCTGCTGGGGGACCCTGGAAAGGGTTGAAAGTTGCCCCATAGAGGCAACCAGCAAGGAGGTACCCCCGTTTGATTGCGGGAGGGCAGCAGCCCTTCCGTTTGATCCAGGGAAGTCCTCCAAACCGGCAGGGGAATGACCAGCCATACCAATATGGCCGGTCACTAAGCTGCTGACAGCTGAAGTCAAAAGTACCACCAGGCAACTTTCAAGCAACGCGGATGAAACGGTGAGACCTGATCCCCTAAGATTCTAAGTTTTCTTTCCTGTAAAAGCTGCCTAAAGCATTTTTCCCCCTGTGAGGAGAGAGGGAAGGGATTTTTTACCCCACCCTCTAAGAAAAGCGTCGACTAACTACCTGTTCTATCCCAGACTATTGCCGTCCTTGTTAAAGGCACAAGGACCAAACCCCTGCTGATGCAATAGGCTGGAGACTTTCAAACAAAAAAAAAAACCCTTTTTAATATGGGTGACAAACCTGTCAAATAGTCCAAAACACAAACAGCAAAAACTCAAGGCCAAAAGGAAGGAAATAGTCCACAGGAAAAAACAGAAGAGAAGTCACAAGCAAGACAAACAGACCAGGATTCCAAGAAGCACTTGCAAACAGTTGCCTTCAGCAACCAGCATCGCCCACACCTCCTCCCTTTATTCAGCAGTCCCAAGGCGTTGCCTCTCATCACCTTCTCCTTTTACTCTGGAGGTGTCGCATTGACTGCTGCTGATTTTCTCTTGCTAAATGACGCCGTGTGCGAGCATCAATTAACAAGTCCATCAGGTGTGAGTCTTCCGAGTCTGACTCATTCTCCTCACACAGCTGAGCTTCATCAGGAACACAACTGGAGGGCCCAGGCTCTGCATCAAACTGTGAGTCCTGTAATTCATCCGAGCCTCCCTCTGCCCCTGATGGCCCTTCAAATGCCTCCTCCACCTCCTCCTCAGATTCCTCAGACTCAGCTGTTGCGAGCACAGGCTGGCACGGAATCACAACACTACCTGGGGAAACAGAGCAACTATAAGAATAATTTTAATCTAACTGGATGTATATTCTTTTGAAACTTGGGGACTAAAAGTGTTATTTTTCTTATGGGAGACTTTTGTTTTTTTGTTTTTTTTTAAAAATAAGACTTGAAAAACCACCATATAAGTTTTGGGCTTAAAAGGCTTAAAATGGCATTGGTAACATCTTGTGGTGAATTATGGTATTGCAATTTGTTACTGCCTAAAAGAGACTTGGCTTGAAGCCCAGACTTCAGATAAAATTTGTTTGACCTTGACAAGTACCACCTTTGAAAAACCCAGCTGCAAAGAAGGGATTTGGGGCGGCTTATCTGGATTGCTGAACTATGAATGTAAACTGTTACTGACTTTCAGAGCTATACTTGGGGAATTACTTTCCTATTTCCCTGCATGAGAAGCATATGTTATTACACGAGTGTCAATGCTGCTAACATTGGATGTTCTTGCTTTGACAATATATGGAGATGCAGCCTTTTTCTTTCTTATGCTTAACTCTTAGAATTAGATGATACTGGGGGAGGGGGAGAAATGTGATGGGAGTTAGTTAGACATAACAATATTGTAATAGTGTGTGAATTCAGGGCTTTTGAGATAAGAGATGGCGGGATGGAGTAATGGAGGGAAAGTCTGCATTTCAAACTAATCTGAGAATGTGATTTATGACTGTAAATTAGAGGAGGGAATTGTGCTTTGATACTATGTGTTCAGGGGAGGGGATTTCAGATTTTGGCTTCAACTATGTTAGTGCAGAAGCTATGCTACTCCAATAAAGATTCTTTAAGGTAAACAATGCCTTGAAGTTCTTTGAAGAGTTTCATCTGTCAGAACCATGACATTAAGCCCAAATCTCCAAACTTTCCAAACTATCTAGGGGTCCTGAGCCCCAGTCGCTGTCCCTAGACTTGAGGGATAAACTGACAAAGATTCAGGGAAGATTTCATCATGGAGAAAGGGGAATTGCCTGAAGCCAGCACCCCGGCAGCAGCTGCTACCCCAGGGGGGGGGAAGCGACAGCCAGCAAGCCGGTGGAGAAGGAGCTTTTGCAGGCCTCCCAGCTGAATGCAAAACCCAAGCAGCTGAACAAATCCATAAGATAAAACAAGCCAGCAGGCCTGCCCTGGAGTACATACGAGAGTTTTGCAAGTTAGCTGGTTGGATAGAGAAGTGGCCTGAGCAGTCCATAGTCCATCACTTCAGGGAAGGGTTGGACGATCACCTCTCTCAGGCATGCATCTATCGAGCAGTACCTGATCAGCTGTAAGAATGGTACCAGGCAGTGGTAAGACTAGACGTTCAGCTTGCCTGCTACAAGAAGCCTCCCCCACCTGAAACTGAGCCAAAGCCAGAGCAACCCAAATGGCAACAACCCCCCAAAAACTTCCAATTGCTGCTACTGCTGAAAGTCCCAGGCCACCTGCAGGCCTGCCAATCAACTGCTTCTGATGCAGACAGCAGGGACATCGAGCAGCGAATTGCCCAGTCCCCTACCCCCAACAGCAGAGTAGACTGGGACCAGCAGCAAGAAAGAAACCTGCCCAGCAGCCAACAAGAAAGAAAACCAACTGGATCACACAGGAACCTGTTGCCCAAGTCACATCCCCCATGCAGGCAGATGCCAGGACTAAGGCTGGATCCACCCCTGCTCTACCCTCTTTCGACAGCGACGATGAAGGAGAGAATGACCTGATGGTGAGTTGACACATCCCAACTTTCTCACTGCCTGCCAAACTCATAATCTCTAAGATGGGAGCACAGGCAGACTTAAAACTGCTAGTCGATTCCGGATGCTCCTGGTGCATCATTAGCTTGCCATTTGCCATGAAAACGGGCATACGAGCACAGCTGCTCTCCAAACCTGTGAGGTTTGAGGAAGCCGATGGCTCCCTGATGGGAGGGACTTTAGTCACGCAATTAACTGAGCCCCTAGCTTAGAAATAGGTGAGCACTGGAAGTTCATTCGCTTCCTTGTGGCTCCAAAAATGACTGAGACTATGATGCTAGGATTAGCCTGGTTGGACAAATGGAAGCCATTTATCTGGTGGGAGAAGGGAATGAGAACTGTGAGGCTACCTATAGGGCCCAAGCCCGCTATTGATTCAATGGACGTTACAGGAAACTTTAGCCCACCCAATGACCGAGCGCACATGGCTGCCTCATCGCCACCAGGCGAACCACTCATCCCCAGCGAGTACCGGGACCTGGCGAAGGCATTTAGTGAGAAGAAATGCAACACTCTGCCTCCCCACCGACCCAATGATTGTTCCATCGAACTGTTGCCGGGAGCCAAACTCCCACGACCAAGAATGTACGCCATGTCCCCCCTCGAAATGGAGGAGATGCAGCGATACATGGACAAAAACCTAGAGAGGGGTTCGTTGAAAGGTTCAAGTCTGCTGTGGGAGCCCCTGTGTTGTTTAGAGGAAAAAAAGACGGGTCTCTTCATCTCTGCATAGACTATAAATCTCTGAACGCAGTGAGTGTGGAAAATAAATGCCCCCTCCCCCTCCTAAAGGACTTACTAACCCACCTGGCTAAGGGGAGTGTCTTCACTAAATTAGACCTGAGAGAAGCATATTACCGGGTGAGAATAAAGGAGGAAGATGAGTGGAAAACTGCCTTCAACTGCCCCTTGGGAAGCTATCAGTTCAAAGTCATGCCATTTGGGCTACAGGGGGCCCCAGCTATATTCATGCAATTGATTAATGAGACCCTACATGATCATTTATACAAGGGGGTCTGGTGTATCTTGATGACATCCTGATATACAGCACAAATATGACTGATCATATAAAGCTGGTGAGAGAACTGTTAAAGAAACTATTGAATGCCAAGCTTTATGTCAAATTGTCAAAATGTGAATTTCACCAGACCCGATTAGATTATCTTGGCTACAGAATTTCCAGTGAGGGCCTTGAAATGGACCCAGCCAAAGTGAAAGCTATAATTGAATGGCAGCCCCCAAGGACCCACAAACAGCTCCAGAGTTTCCTAGGTTTTGCCAACTTCTACCGTCCATTCATCCCCTCCTTTGCTGGAATTGCCCTACCCCTTACAGAACTACTCAAAACAGGCAAAGGAGGAGGGAAACCATGACCGGGCCAACTACTAACATGGACTATGAGCTGTCAAACCGCTTTTCAGAATCTAAAAAGACTATTTGCTGTTGAGCCGGTCCTAAAGCACCCCTGCCCAGGGGAGCCCTTTGTAATTCAAGCCAACGCCAGTGATGTGGCCGTCAGAGCTGTATTGCTGCAAAGGAACCGGAGAGGAGCTTTGCAACCCTGTGCCTACACCTCAAAAAAATTTACTGAAAGCGAAGGGAGGTGGGCTATCTGGGAGAAGGAGGCTTTTGTGATTAGGTGGGCTCTAATAAACTGGCGACACTATCTGTCATGCCTCTGTCCGAGCCTGACTCTGAGGACGACATGGAGTTCCCTGCTGAGGCCCAGGAGGGGGTGTCTGTGGCTTTGGAGGACTGTGGGGAGGAACAAGCTGAAGCAGGCCAGGGCCCTTCAAGTTTGGAACAGGGAAGGCAGAGCTCAGGTGAGGAGCAAGGCCCCTCCCCACCAGATCCCAGAGCAAGGAGAGCAGAGAGGAGGAGGGAACAACGGAGGCAGGCTGACTTGCTCGGGAGGAGAGCATCACACCCCACTTCACAAGGCACACCTGGGGAGTAGGTATTTAAGGAGACGCTGTGGGGTGGGGCATTTTCTGGGAACAAACATGAACTCTTGTGATGTGAGCTCTTGTACCTGGACTCTTTGTATTTTGGATCAAGTTTGTTTCCTGCTGAGTTTTCCTTGCTGTCTTCAGTTTTGCAGTTTGCAGGTTACAGGCAAGCTGGGTGTTGAAAAGATCATACTTTGTTATCTGTTTTACTTTAAAAAACTGTTTAACTCCATTGACTGTTTTATTGAACTTGTGCCAGCATATGTGGGGGCTGTTGGGTGAACGTTGGCAGTGCTTACAGGGACAATTATTCTGACCAGCTAATTGCTTTGCCTCCATTCTGGGCCCTGGGTCATCACACTATCTAGAAGGGAGCAATGTGCCATTTGAAGTATGGACAGATCACAAAAATCTAGAAGCACTGAAAACTCCCTGCAAATTGTCCCCAAAGCAGGTGTGGTGGGCACAGTACTTTAACCATTTTAACTTCACTCTAAAGTACATACTGGGAGAAAAAAACTTCCTAGCTGATGCTCTATCCAGACTGCCCCAATACAAAAGCGACCGTGAAGAGGTTAACGAGGCAATTATTTCCAATTCACAAACTGCCGCTCAACTCATGCCTCGCAGGGCCCCTAATCCTGATGACCCTGGGGCAAAGAAAATAAAACAAGAGCTCCTCACCGATCAATGGTTGAAGGACAATCAAACCTCCCTAACAGGCTTCTGGTTTGCAATCGCGGCTCAGGCGGACAGGCGTGGCGATCGCTCTCCCCGCTGTCCGGTTTTCTCCTGCTGGGGTACCCTGAAAAGGGTCAGAAGTCACCCTGGAGGGGTGATGAGCGTGAAGAGGACCCCCGAGTGATCATGGAAGGGTGGCAGCCCTCCTGTTTGATCCTGGGCAGCTCTTCTAACTGACGGGGGAAAGACCAGCCATCAACATTGCCCGTCACTAAGCTGCTACCAGCCGAGGCCAAAATTAAAAACAAGCACTCTGAAAGCAATGCGGAGGAATTGGGTGAGATTCTACCTTCTCTATACCCGAAGTAACTCTCCTGTTAAAAGCTTTTTGAAATTCTTCCCCTTCGGAGGAGAGAGGGAAGGGAACTTTCTCCCCCCCACCCTCTAAAATGGCGGCGTTTGAGTACCTGGGAAAACAAAGCATTGAAAAGAATAACTTAATATAATTGGATTTACATTTTTTGGGGAACCTGGGGACCCAAAAAGTTCCTATTCTTACTGGGATTTGCTATTTTATTTACTTGTAAAAAAAGAAGAAAAAAAGAAGAACTTAAATTGGATAAAAACCTAGCCTGGGATTTGGAAAAAACTTTAAATGCTATTCTGGACAAAGTTTGGTACAGCAATCTATTATTTTTATTATTCTTGACAAGTGACTTGCTCAAAGCCCAGATCTGACCTTGGCACTATCTAAGAGAGATTATAAGCCGAAAGAGCAGCTGGACAGTGAAGTTGGTTTTTACGAACTGTGGAGGTGAACACTTACTGACTCTTGTTTAATAAATAGCCTTCACTAAAGGACCATCTATAACTGTTGTGGGTGTCTCAAGACCGGATGGGGACATATCAGAGGATGACGAAGCACAAGCAGGCCCCTCTGGGTATTTTCCCCTCCCGGCAGCCGAGCTAGACAATGAGGAGCTTTGTATGCATTCTGAATCAGACTCTCAAAGTGATGAGTCAGATTTAGAACAAGAAGATAGATGGCTTGATCCGAGATTCCGAAGGTTTGATAAGCGAAGGTGTCAGTTAAGTGGAAAAAGGAAGTAATGGGGGGAAGTGACGTATCGGAAACTATATTAGAAGGGGAAAGAAAGACTACGCCTTTGTCACGAGCAACGTTAATCAAGGAGTAGCCTGATACCTTGGTCAGTGCGTGTGAACTCAGTTTTCTGGTGTTTTTGAAACCTACGGAAGAATAATGAGGTCTTGGACAATGTGATAAAGAAAGAGTGAGTTAATTGGAAGGTGGGGGGAGAGCATGTTTAATCTAAATGTAAATAAATCAGTCTTGGCCGTTCCGGCCAGCAAAATGCCAGCAGCTTGCTTTGAAGTGAATCCTTTTGAAATGTGTTAAATAAAACTCTTAAAGACATATTTATGTGGATTTTAATGAGCTGAGAGGGGCCAGACACAACAGATTGCTCGTGACCCAGACAGAAAAGACGAAAATTAGTCCGAGCTTTCAGTGACGTCATGGAGCAGCTTCTCGCTGATAATCTGGCTCTGTATCAATTAGTTCAAACTCTCCAGCAACAAATTGGACATTTGCAACAGCAGATTCAAGCTGCAGGAGGCCCAGCCCCAGCTCCAGCCCCCCCCTCCCAGAAAAAGCAGGTGTTATTTAGCATTGCCTGATAAGTTTACTGGAGAGCGTAGTAAATTTCCAGCTTTTTTAAACCAATGCAAAACATTCATTGCTTCAACTCCAGCAGATTTCCAGCTTGATGAGACTAAAGTGGCTTTCATTTTAAGTTTACTCTCTGGTCCAGCTGCTGATTGGTCGTCTCCTCTGATAGACGGACAAGATCCTGTCCTGCGCAATTATGCAGGATTCTGCCAGCTGATGGAAAGAGAATTTGCTGACCCCCTTCGTAGACAAAATGCCACCAGGCGGATACGAGAGCTACGTCAAGGATCACGCTGCGTAGCGGAATATATATCAGATTTTCGCCGCCTAGCTCAAGAAATTAATTGGAATGATTAGGCTCTCATGGAAATCTTTCAAGATGGCCTGTCTTCCCAGATCTTGAATGGATTGAAACATACTGTAATACCCGCGACCCTGGATGCATTATACCAACATTGTTTGGCTATTGAGGCGCAAACGCAAGCCATGGATGCCCGCCTGGTCAAACAGATGGTTCCAGTCACCGGAAGTGCCAAGCCAGTTCCTGCACCACGCAGAGGATTCCAGACCCTACCTATCACTCCACCCATCCCGGCACCCAGACGTATTTTCCAATCATTGCCGGCTTACACTGAGAGGCGTCCTGTACCCATGGCCAGAGATGAGCCCATGGATCTTGGTGCAGCCAGATCTCGCTTGACCAAGGCTGAGAAGGCAAGACGGAGAACTGAGGGATTGTGCCTGTACTGTGGAGAGATGGGTCACTTCGTCATGGCCTGCCCCCAGAAAAGACGTGGTACGGCAGGTCCTACTCCTGTTCCAACTCGGCCTCCCATTCAGCAGTTTCAAGCCACCTTGCCGGGAAACGGCCAGAGCCCGGCCTAATGGAAACATTGGGTCGGGCAGGCGCCAAACCCAGTTCCAGTTCCGCAGACGAAGACCCCGGTCCTCCGAGACATCTGATCCTAGCAACCAATATACTTCTGGGAAATCATGCCCAGGGCATTCCGGCACACGCCTTGTTGGATTCTGGAGCCACCACCAATTTTATGGATGAAGCTTTCGCTCATCAGCATGCCATACCTTTGTGCTCCGTGAAGCCGCCTATGTTGGTTGAGACAATCGATGGTCGTGAGTTGTTGTCTGGACCGATCAAGTTTATGACCCAGCCCGTACGCCTGGTCATAGGACAACATGAAGAAGCCATCCAATTCTATGTTACCAAGGGACTTCATTTCCCCTTAGTTCTCGGCTTAGCCTGGTTGAGAACCCATGATCCTTGTGTGGTGTGGTCCCAGAACTTTGGTTCATTTCCCAGTTTGCAATGCGTAGACCACGTACGCCAAGTTTGCACAGCCCAGCTACCATCCCACCCTGACATCACCTTGCCGGCCGACCTAGCGGACTTTGCAGATATATTCAGTGAGAAAGAGGCAGACCAATTGCCTCCGCATAGACCATATGACTGTGCCATTGATTTGCTGCCAAATGCCAAACTTGCAGGGGGACGCCTTTACTCCATGTCAGAACCCGAGTTGGCCGCATTAAAAGACTTTGTGGACAAAAACCTGGCCAGAGGTTTCATTCGTCCCTCTTCCTCGCCTTTGTCAGCTCCTGTGTTATTCGTGAAGAAGAAAACCGGAGATTTACGCCTATGCTGTGACTATCGCAAGCTCAATGCCATCACGGTGCGTAACCGGTACCCTCTGCCTTTGATTCCTGAACTCATGGACCGTCTCCGATCAGCGGCCATCTTCACCAAGATAGATCTACGGGGTGCTTACAACCTGGTTCGCATCCGAGAGGGGGACAAGTGGAAGACCGCGTTTGGGACCAGGTATGGTCATTTTGAGTATACCGTTATGCCCTTTGGACTCACCAATGCTCTGGCCGTCTTTCAACATTTCATGAATGACATCTTCCGGGATTTATTAGATCAATTTGTGGTGGTGTACCTCGATGACATCCTGATTTACTCCCCGTCACGAGCAACTCATCTTCAGCATCTCCGGCGAGTTTTGCAACGCTTGAGAGAGCATCACCTTTACGCCAAGTTAGAGAAATGTCAATTCTATCAAACCACCATTGAGTTTCTGGGACATGTGATTTCTCCACAAGGCATCGCCATGGATCCTGGCAAGGTTGAGGCCTTGCAAACCTGGCAACCACCATGTAAAGCAAAAGATGTCCAAAGACTTTTGGGATTTGCGAACTATTACAGGATATTCATTCCGAGATTTTCTGCCTTGACTGCGCCCCTTACTCGACTGTTACGGAAAGGCATTAAGTTCCAGTGGGGTGATGCCGAGCAACAGGCGTTTCAGACCCTCAAAAAGGCTTTTGTTCAGGAACCCATTCTCAAGTATCCAGATCCTTGTCGTCCCTTTGTAGTGGAGGCCGACGCCTCAGATGTGGCGGTAGGGGCCGTGCTACTTCAAACACGCCAAGATGGCGGCCCCCTGTTCCCGTGTGCTTATTACTCCAGGAAATTGAGTCCCTCCGAACGCCATTATACCATTTGGGAAAAGGAACTATTGGCCATCAAGACTGCTTTTGAGACCTGGAGACACCACCTGGAAGGAGCTCGCTACCAAGTTGAAGTTCGGACTGACCATAAAAACTTGGAATTTTTGCAATCTGCCAGGAAATTGAATCAACGTCAGATCCGTTGGTCTTTGTTCTTCGCTCGATTCAACTTCAAAGTCACCTACATTCCGAAAGGGTACAACAAAAGAGCAGATGCCTTGTCCTGTAAACCTGAGTATCTACAGATCAAGGACCCCTTACCGCTTCGAACCATTCTGCCTATCGAATCGATCGCAGCCGTGCATGATCCGGTAGATCTACGACGACAGATTCGGGAAGCGCAACAACTAGATGACTTTGCGATACGGAAGAGACAAGAGGTGGGTCCCGACTCACCTTGGACCTTGTCCGAGGGACTATTACGCTTCCGCAACCTGTTATATGTTCCAGCAGGCCCACTCCGAGGTCTCATCCTGACTCAATGCCATGATAACCCTGCGGCAGGTCATTTTGGTTTCTTTAAGACTCTCCACTTAGTGTCTCGGACTTTTTGGTGGCCCAGACTTCGCCATGATGTTCAGTCTTATGTGAATTCCTGTGTACGGTGCCGTCAGGCAAAACATGCCACAGGAGCCCCTCCGGGATTATTACAGCCTTTACCCACGCCGGAGAGACCCTGGGGAGCTATTTCCATGGACTTCTTGACTTGTCTACCTGTTTCTGCCGGCTACACCGTTGTCTTTGTAGTGGTGGACATGCTGACCAAGATGGCACATTTCATTCCTTGCCGACGAATACCGACAGCCAAGGTCACTGCTCAGCTGTTCATTCAACATATCTTCCGGCTACACGGTTTGCCTGACAAAATAGTGTCCGACCGAGGAACCCAGTTCACCTCGGAGTTCTGGAGAGAACTCATGTCTGCGCTTCAAGTCCAAGTTAATCTAGCCTCCACGCATCACCCAGAGACTGATGGGGGTACAGAGAAAGTGATTGGCATCCTGGAGCAGTATTTGCGTTGTTTCATCAATGACCAACAGAACGATTGGTCCAAATATCTCTCCGTGGCCGAATTCGCTTTCAACAACTCTCAGCACACTTCCACTCAGACCACTCCGTTTTTTGCCAACTACGGCTATCATCCCAGATTTTTCCCGCTCACGCTCCTCGATTCTCCAGTTCCAGTTGCAGAGGACTATTTAACCGAACTCCAGTCAGTCCACGAGATGGTTAAGCAGCACTTGACTAAGGCCAAGGAAGACTACAAGCGGGTTGCAGACCGCTTGCGTTGCGACACGCCGCCGTTAGCTGTTGGAGATCGGGTTTGGCTCTCCACCAAGTACTTGTTTCCAGGGAGAATTCACCGCAAGCTTGATCAACGTTTCCTAGGTCCTTTTCCTGTGGAGACGGTCATCAATCCGGTGACCTATCGTTTAACTTTGCCTAGGTCTCTTCGTGTACATCCCGTGTTTCATCGCTCCTTGCTTGTTCCTGTCAACCCTGATTCTCCGCTTCGACCTCCTGATCCGGGCCCAACAGCTCGCCGTGCTCAAGTTCCTGTTTCCCGGTTGGAGGTGTCCGGCATCCGAGATTCCCGATGGCTCAACTACCGCTTCCAATATTTGGTTGATTGGACCGGGGGTGGGCCGGCCGCTGGCTCTTGGGTAGATGCTCAGGATATTGAGGCTCCTGAGTTAATGTGGGATTTTCATACTGCGTTTCCCTCCAAACCACATCCCATACGACGGACCCCGGAGGAGGGGCCTGCGGGGGGGGATAGTGTTGTGGGTGTCTCAAGACCGGATGGGGACATATCAGAGGATGACGAAGCACAAGCAGGCCCCTCTGGGTATTTTCCCCTCCCGGCAGCCGAGCTAGACAATGAGGAGCTTTGTATGCATTCTGAATCAGACTCTCAAAGTGATGAGTCAGATTTAGAACAAGAAGATAGATGGCTTGATCCGAGATTCCAAAGGTTTGATAAGCGAAGGTGTCAGTTAAGTGGAAAAAGGAAGTAATGGGGGGAAGTGACGTATCGGAAACTATATTAGAAGGGGAAAGAAAGACTACGCCTTTGTCACGAGCAACGTTAATCAAGGAGTAGCCTGATACCTTGGTCAGTGCGTGTGAACTCAGTTTTCTGGTGTTTTTGAAACCTACGGAAGAATAATGAGGTCTTGGACAATGTGATAAAGAAAGAGTGAGTTAATTGGAAGGTGGGGGGAGAGCATGTTTAATCTAAATGTAAATAAATCAGTCTTGGCCGTTCCGGCCAGCAAAATGCCAGCAGCTTGCTTTGAAGTGAATCCTTTTGAAATGTGTTAAATAAAACTCTTAAAGACATATTTATGTGGATTTTAATGAGCTGAGAGGGGCCAGACACAACAGATTGCTCGTGACCCAGACAGAAAAGACGAAAATTAGTCCGAGCTTTCAGTGACGTCATGGAGCAGCTTCTCGCTGATAATCTGGCTCTGTATCAATTAGTTCAAACTCTCCAGCAACAAATTGGACATTTGCAACAGCAGATTCAAGCTGCAGGAGGCCCAGCCCCAGCTCCAGCCCCCCCTCCCAGAAAAAGCAGGTGTTATTTAGCATTGCCTGATAAGTTTACTGGAGAGCGTAGTAAATTTCCAGCTTTTTTAAACCAATGCAAAACATTCATTGCTTCAACTCCAGCAGATTTCCAGCTTGATGAGACTAAAGTGGCTTTCATTTTAAGTTTACTCTCTGGTCCAGCTGCTGATTGGTCGTCTCCTCTGATAGACGGACAAGATCCTGTCCTGCGCAATTATGCAGGATTCTGCCAGCTGATGGAAAGAGAATTTGCTGACCCCCTTCGTAGACAAAATGCCACCAGGCGGATACGAGAGCTACGTCAAGGATCACGCTGCGTAGCGGAATATATATCAGATTTTCGCCGCCTAGCTCAAGAAATTAATTGGAATGATTAGGCTCTCATGGAAATCTTTCAAGATGGCCTGTCTTCCCAGATCTTGAATGGATTGAAACATACTGTAATACCCGCGACCCTGGATGCATTATACCAACATTGTTTGGCTATTGAGGCGCAAACGCAAGCCATGGATGCCCGCCTGGTCAAACAGATGGTTCCAGTCACCGGAAGTGCCAAGCCAGTTCCTGCACCACGCAGAGGATTCCAGACCCTACCTATCACTCCACCCATCCCGGCACCCAGACGTATTTTCCAATCATTGCCGGCTTACACTGAGAGGCGTCCTGTACCCATGGCCAGAGATGAGCCCATGGATCTTGGTGCAGCCAGATCTCGCTTGACCGAGGCTGAGAAGGCAAGACGGAGAACTGAGGGATTGTGCCTGTACTGTGGAGAGATGGGTCACTTCGTCATGGCCTGCCCCCAGAAAAGACGTGGTACGGCAGGTCCTACTCCTGTTCCAACTCGGCCTCCCATTCAGCAGTTTCAAGCCACCTTGCCGGGAAACGGCCAGAGCCCGGCCTAATGGAAACATTGGGTCGGGCAGGCGCCAAACCCAGTTCCAGTTCCGCAGACGAAGACCCCGGTCCTCCGAGACATCTGATCCTAGCAACCAATATACTTCTGGGAAATCATGCCCAGGGCATTCCGGCACACGCCTTGTTGGATTCTGGAGCCACCACCAATTTTATGGATGAAGCTTTCGCTCATCAGCATGCCATACCTTTGTGCTCCGTGAAGCCGCCTATGTTGGTTGAGACAATCGATGGTCGTGAGTTGTTGTCTGGACCGATCAAGTTTATGACCCAGCCCGTACGCCTGGTCATAGGACAACATGAAGAAGCCATCCAATTCTATGTTACCAAGGGACTTCATTTCCCCTTAGTTCTCGGCTTAGCCTGGTTGAGAACCCATGATCCTTGTGTGGTGTGGTCCCAGAACTTTGGTTCATTTCCCAGTTTGCAATGCGTAGACCACGTACGCCAAGTTTGCACAGCCCAGCTACCATCCCACCCTGACATCACCTTGCCGGCCGACCTAGCGGACTTTGCAGATATATTCAGTGAGAAAGAGGCAGACCAATTGCCTCCGCATAGACCATATGACTGTGCCATTGATTTGCTGCCAAATGCCAAACTTGCAGGGGGACGCCTTTACTCCATGTCAGAACCCGAGTTGGCCGCATTAAAAGACTTTGTGGACAAAAACCTGGCCAGAGGTTTCATTCGTCCCTCTTCCTCGCCTTTGTCAGCTCCTGTGTTATTCGTGAAGAAGAAAACCGGAGATTTACGCCTATGCTGTGACTATCGCAAGCTCAATGCCATCACGGTGCGTAACCGGTACCCTCTGCCTTTGATTCCTGAACTCATGGACCGTCTCCGATCAGCGGCCATCTTCACCAAGATAGATCTACGGGGTGCTTACAACCTGGTTCGCATCCGAGAGGGGGACAAGTGGAAGACCGCGTTTGGGACCAGGTATGGTCATTTTGAGTATACCGTTATGCCCTTTGGACTCACCAATGCTCTGGCCGTCTTTCAACATTTCATGAATGACATCTTCCGGGATTTATTAGATCAATTTGTGGTGGTGTACCTCGATGACATCCTGATTTACTCCCCGTCACGAGCAACTCATCTTCAGCATCTCCGGCGAGTTTTGCAACGCTTGAGAGAGCATCACCTTTACGCCAAGTTAGAGAAATGTCAATTCTATCAAACCACCATTGAGTTTCTGGGACATGTGATTTCTCCACAAGGCATCGCCATGGATCCTGGCAAGGTTGAGGCCTTGCAAACCTGGCAACCACCATGTAAAGCAAAAGATGTCCAAAGACTTTTGGGATTTGCGAACTATTACAGGATATTCATTCCGAGATTTTCTGCCTTGACTGCGCCCCTTACTCGACTGTTACGGAAAGGCATTAAGTTCCAGTGGGGTGATGCCGAGCAACAGGCGTTTCAGACCCTCAAAAAGGCTTTTGTTCAGGAACCCATTCTCAAGTATCCAGATCCTTGTCGTCCCTTTGTAGTGGAGGCCGACGCCTCAGATGTGGCGGTAGGGGCCGTGCTACTTCAAACACGCCAAGATGGCGGCCCCCTGTTCCCGTGTGCTTATTACTCCAGGAAATTGAGTCCCTCCGAACGCCATTATACCATTTGGGAAAAGGAACTATTGGCCATCAAGACTGCTTTTGAGACCTGGAGACACCACCTGGAAGGAGCTCGCTACCAAGTTGAAGTTCGGACTGACCATAAAAACTTGGAATTTTTGCAATCTGCCAGGAAATTGAATCAACGTCAGATCCGTTGGTCTTTGTTCTTCGCTCGATTCAACTTCAAAGTCACCTACATTCCGAAAGGGTACAACAAAAGAGCAGATGCCTTGTCCTGTAAACCTGAGTATCTACAGATCAAGGACCCCTTACCGCTTCGAACCATTCTGCCTATCGAATCGATCGCAGCCGTGCATGATCCGGTAGATCTACGACGACAGATTCGGGAAGCGCAACAACTAGATGACTTTGCGATACGGAAGAGACAAGAGGTGGGTCCCGACTCACCTTGGACCTTGTCCGAGGGACTATTACGCTTCCGCAACCTGTTATATGTTCCAGCAGGCCCACTCCGAGGTCTCATCCTGACTCAATGCCATGATAACCCTGCGGCAGGTCATTTTGGTTTCTTTAAGACTCTCCACTTAGTGTCTCGGACTTTTTGGTGGCCCAGACTTCGCCATGATGTTCAGTCTTATGTGAATTCCTGTGTACGGTGCCGTCAGGCAAAACATGCCACAGGAGCCCCTCCGGGATTATTACAGCCTTTACCCACGCCGGAGAGACCCTGGGGAGCTATTTCCATGGACTTCTTGACTTGTCTACCTGTTTCTGCCGGCTACACCGTTGTCTTTGTAGTGGTGGACATGCTGACCAAGATGGCACATTTCATTCCTTGCCGACGAATACCGACAGCCAAGGTCACTGCTCAGCTGTTCATTCAACATATCTTCCGGCTACACGGTTTGCCTGACAAAATAGTGTCCGACCGAGGAACCCAGTTCACCTCGGAGTTCTGGAGAGAACTCATGTCTGCGCTTCAAGTCCAAGTTAATCTAGCCTCCACGCATCACCCAGAGACTGATGGGGGTACAGAGAAAGTGATTGGCATCCTGGAGCAGTATTTGCGTTGTTTCATCAATGACCAACAGAACGATTGGTCCAAATATCTCTCCGTGGCCGAATTCGCTTTCAACAACTCTCAGCACACTTCCACTCAGACCACTCCGTTTTTTGCCAACTACGGCTATCATCCCAGATTTTTCCCGCTCACGCTCCTCGATTCTCCAGTTCCAGTTGCAGAGGACTATTTAACCGAACTCCAGTCAGCCGCCGTTAGCTGTTGGAGATCGGGTTTGGCTCTCCACCAAGTACTTGTTTCCAGGGAGAATTCACCGCAAGCTTGATCAACGTTTCCTAGGTCCTTTTCCTGTGGAGACGGTCATCAATCCGGTGACCTATCGTTTAACTTTGCCTAGGTCTCTTCGTGTACATCCCGTGTTTCATCGCTCCTTGCTTGTTCCTGTCAACCCTGATTCTCCGCTTCGACCTCCTGATCCGGGCCCAACAGCTCGCCGTGCTCAAGTTCCTGTTTCCCGGTTGGAGGTGTCCGGCATCCGAGATTCCCGATGGCTCAACGACCGCTTCCAATATTTGGTTGATTGGACCGGGGGTGGGCCGGCCGCTGGCTCTTGGGTAGATGCTCAGGATATTGAGGCTCCTGAGTTAATGTGGGATTTTCATACTGCGTTTCCCTCCAAACCACATCCCATACGACGGACCCCGGAGGAGGGGCCTGCGGGGGGGGATAGTGTTGTGGGTGTCTCAAGACCGGATGGGGACATATCAGAGGATGACGAAGCACAAGCAGGCCCCTCTGGGTATTTTCCCCTCCCGGCAGCCGAGCTAGACAATGAGGAGCTTTGTATGCATTCTGAATCAGACTCTCAAAGTGATGAGTCAGATTTAGAACAAGAAGATAGATGGCTTGATCCGAGATTCCAAAGGTTTGATAAGCGAAGGTGTCAGTTAAGTGGAAAAAGGAAGTAATGGGGGGAAGTGACGTATCAGAAACTATATTAGAAGGGGAAAGAGAGACTACGCCTTTGTCACGAGCAACGTTAATCAAGGAGTAGCCTGATACCTTGGTCAGTGCGTGTGAACTCAGTTTTCTGGTGTTTTTGAAACCTACGGAAGAATAATGAGGTCTTGGACAATGTGATAAAGAAAGAGTGAGTTAATTGGAAGGTGGGGGGAGAGCATGTTTAATCTAAATGTAAATAAATCAGTCTTGGCCGTTCCGGCCAGCAAAATGCCAGCAGCTTGCTTTGAAGTGAATCCTTTTGAAATGTGTTAAATAAAACTCTTAAAGACATATTTATGTGGATTTTAATGAGCTGAGAGGGGCCAGACACAACAATAACTATGTCAGAAATGGAGGAAGACCAGCAACAGATGTCGCTTGATTACAAACTTATACTTGAAAAAATTCTTGAAGCCACCGAGATAATCAAACTTAGACTGAAAGACCAAGGTACCAGCTTAAATCTACAAAGTGAAATCCTGACTGCAACTAAAGAACCTACAACCCAAAAGACAACAGAAGCAGACGAAAATAATATCAAGACGGAGGGCTTTGAAGATCAACAAGTACAGCTTACTGAAAACTTAGACAATCAAATAACAACTACAAAATTGGATATGACTTTCTACTTAAACCAGAAGAAACCTGAGGAAGAAGAAGACCAGATCAAATTGAAGACAACTATACTAGAGCAAATATGGGGATCTGAGCCACTAGGGCGACAACTTAATGATTATAAATGGGCCAGTCCCTCCAGAAAATTGACAAATAGATGGCCTCCTTTAATTCAAGTAACATGTACAAGAATGGAGATCTATCTGATGATCTAAAAGCGTTGGTATGGAAGCCTGGTTGGCATAAAAAGAAAGCTAGAGTTAGGTTTAAAAAATGGGGTCATTTGATTTATTAGAGAGAATCCTAAAGTCTTAACTAATGGGCTAAAGGGAGATTTTAAGATGAGGGGAAATTTGATTATTAGATTTAAAAATTGTTGGAAAATAACAAAAAAGGGATTAATTGGCGTAATATTGAGGACTTAGACTTATAAGGAAAATGAAAACTAACTATTAGGAAATAATTTTGAATTATTCTGGGCTAAGCAGATGATGATGGACTTGAGATAACAAAGGATACTCCATTATTAAGTGATGATGTACTAGGATGAGAAACAGAAACTATTTGTGAATTAAAATAAGAATATATTTAAGTAAGTAATATGTGTATTTTAGATATTATAACTTTTATGTAGTGAGATAAATGAAATTTGGGTTACCCAAAACTTACATACTATGGATATTAAAGGGGCGGGAAACTGTTACTTTAAACCTATTGGTTGCCACCTAGAGGCTAACTGTATAAATAGCTGTGCAGCAGCCTTTAGGGCTGCTTCTGTTCTGAGTTAATAAACTTGTTGCTGTTTCAACACTCTGCCTCATTCAGTGCTTAAAGAACTGAAGTTATAAGAGTGGCAACGAAGGTGGGATGTGCTGCTTCATTGAGACAGCTTGAAGTCACTAGGGGGTGAGGTCAGCACAGAGCCTGACAGGAACTACGTTTCCCCCCTTGGTCTGCCAGCAAGCCACGCTGGAGACCACCACGCCCTAAGGATCCATCTTAGGGCCTACACAGAAGCCAGCAGCGCAAGACATTGAACGAAGAAACAAACCACCATGGCGAAGGTCAGGAAGCTCGAAGAATTCAAAGTAACTCACTCGGAGAGATGGGCATCCTGCATCTCCCACATCGAAAATTACCTCCACGCCAATCAGGTCGCCAAAGATGGATTGAAGGCTGCGACACTCCTCTGCGTGTGCGGCCCCACCACCTTCGACATTGCAGAGAACCTGGTCGAGCTTTAGAAGTAAATTCGTCTCAGTAGTAGTGCAATCTTTTATGTTCCCTAACAAAAGATCCTGAGGTAGAAATTCAGTATCCTGAGGTAGAAATTCAGTACGCTTTTCCAATATTAAAGCAATCAACATTAGATCTGGGCTCATATTAATAAGCTGTCCTCATAAGACCTGAAAATACAGCTCATGTATATGGTCTATCTACTATATCTGTGGAGGCATGCTTTTGAGCAGTGGGAGCAACAACCCGGCGAGTCTGCAACAGAATTCATTGCCACTCTTCGTCAAGCATCCCGACTCTGCAATTTCATGGATTTGGAGGCGAGACTATGAGACCGCTTAATCTGCGGACTCCGGAATTGAGACCTCCAACAAAAACTGTTCGCTAAGGAGAGTCTCTCGCTACAAAAGGCCTTGAAGGAGGTCATGGTGGATGAAGCCGCCGGAGGGGCCGTTAAAGCGCTGTGGTGCTCCAAAAGTGCACCAAGCACCGAAGCCGTCCACCACAAGGACACCGAGCAGATGGAAGACACCGACTGAGACTACAAAGTCAACCAGCTACGAAAGCACCCAGAGAAGGGACTGCAGCCACCTGGGAAGGCAGTTCCATTCCTTAGATGCATGGGCTGCGGAGGCCGCCATCAACGTGTGGATTGCCGATTCCAAACTGCAATGTGCCGGGCCTGTGGCAAACCAGGCCACATCGCCGCTGTCTGCCGAGGTCATCAGAGGGACCACCCAAAAGAAGATGCATTCAGGAGAGGTACTGGGGCCCCGGGTCAACACTGAGTAGGGTTCTGCTCCAGCCGAAGAAGTGTATTCCACACTGGGACCCATCGCCCCCTAAAGCAGAAGCTTAGTCTACAGGTCAAGCTTCAGGGAGTTCCATGCAAGATGGAACTGGACACGGGCTTAGCCATGTCCATCATTTCACAAGGAAAATTCAGGCACCTATGCCATCATAGCAACAGATGGGCCAAGCTCCGGCCGTCTAATCTACTCCTCACAGACTTCCAAAACTCCCGAGTGGCGGTCAAAGGCGAAGCCACACTTCTGATGGAATTCAAGGGGTTCAAGGTGCCACTAGATGTCATAGTGGTGGAAGGCCAATGCACGAGCCTCATAGGGCTCGATTGGTTTGATGCATTGGGCATTCAAGTAACCGGCATTCATCAAACACAAGCGTCAGATCTGTCTGCAGTCTGCCAAGAGTTTGCGGATGTTTTCAGTTCTAGTCTAGGGGAGTACAAGGGTCCTCCAATTGCCCTCAAGCTTGATCCTATGATAACTCCAATACGGATCAAGCCTCGTAGAGTGCCTTTCATGTTAAAACCCAAAATTGATGCAGAGCTGGATAAGCTAGTGGAACAAGGGGTATTGCAGCCCGTAGACAGTGGGGTGTGGGAGACCCCCATAGTAACGCCATTAAAGGCCAACGGGGAAGTGCGAATATGCACTGACTATAAGTGCTACCTCAACAGGGCACTTCAACAGCACGTGTACCCTGTGCCAGTTGTCAGCCATATTTTGGCATCATTGCAAGGAGGCCGCATGTTCACCAAATTAGATTTGGCACAGGCCTATCAACAACTGCCCATGGACGAGGCCACGGCGGTAGTCCAGACCACTGTCACCCATAGCGGGGCTTTTAAGGTTAAGCACCTACAGTTCGGGGTGAGTGTAGCCCCAGGGCTGTTCCAGGGAGTGATGGAGTGCACACTCAAGGGAATTCCAGGGGTTTGCCCCTACTTCAATGATGTTCTCATTGCTGGGGAATTGGTTGAGATTCTGGCTGAATGGCTTAAAGCCGTCCTTCAGCGGTTCCACGACGCGGGACTTAAACTAAAAAAAGAAAAGTGCAAGATTGGGGTAGAGTCAACCGAGTTCCTTGGTTTCCGCATTGATGTCGAAGGCATTCATCCAGCGGAATACAAATTAAAAGCAATCCAGCAGGCCCCAAGGGCGAAGTCAAAGAGAGAGCTTCAGGCTTTCCTAGGCCTTTTGAATTTTTACCATGCCTTCCTCTCAAACAAGGCCACAGTGGCAGAGCCATTACACTGGCTCTTGGATAGACAAGTTCAGTGGCAGTGGGCCAGTGTCCATGAGAGGAGCTTCCAAGAAGTCAAATCACTGCTGTCATCGAACTCAGTTCTCACTCATTTCAATGAGCAGCTGCCTGTCTGCATTGCGTGTGATGCATCCCTGTATGGGGTTGGGGCTGTGTTAAGCCACTTAATGGCTGATAGGAGGCAGAAGCCCATCGCGTATTACTCCAGGACCCTATCGTCCGCAGAGCGCAACTACGTGCAAATTGACAAGGAGGCTCTGGCCATTGTGGTTGGAGTTAAAAAGTTCCATGACTACTTGTATTGCTGCCAGTTCACGGTCTTCATGGACCACAAGCCACAAACAAACAGACACCTCAGATTCTGTCTCCTCGAATGCTGAGGTGGTCTATCTTCCTGTCAGCCTACAGCTACAGGATGATTCACAAACCGGGCAAGGAAATGGGCCATACAGACGGCCTGAGCAGGTTGCCCCTGCCACATGTGGAGCCAGATCCACCTCCGGCTGCACGCATCCTGGCTATCCAGGATTTGCCGGAATCTCCCCTTCACGCTGGGGACATAGCTGCTGAGACAGCAGCTGACAAAACGCTGAGTCGTGTGCTAAACTGGGTACACACAGGATGGCTGGACAAATGTCCAGGGCCAGAATTTAAGAGTTTCTTCATGAAAAAAGATGAGCTTTCACCTCATAAGGAGTGCATCCTTTGGGGAAGTAGGGTCATAGTCCTGAGCTCTTTAAGGCCCAGGGTCCTAGAGTCTCTGCATGAGGGTCATCCAGGAATAGTCCAGATGAAGGCACTTGCAAGGAGCTACCTTTGGTGGCCAGGGCTAGATAAAGCCATCAAGGCCCAAGTACATGGTTGCTACACGTGCCAGCAATCCAAACCGGAGATGCCGCAAGCCCCTGTCCACCGATGGGAGGACACACACACACCGTGGTCAAGAATCCACATTGAATTTGCCGGGCCCTTTCAGGAACAGCTGTTTCTAATAGTGGTAGATAGCCATTCTAAATGGTTAGAGGTCGCACCAGTCCCTACTATGACTACTGCCAGGACCATCCAGGAACTGCACAGAATCTTTGCAACACACGGACTTCCAGACGTGTTAGTCTCTGACAATGGGGTTCAGTTTACCACTTCTGAATTCCAGTCTTTCCTCAGGGCAAATCTAATACGGCACGCCACGTCGGCTCCCTTTCACCCAGCCTCGAATGGCTAAGCAGAACACATGGTCTGCACAACCAAGGAATCACTAAAACGGATTGTCACAGGGGATTGGCACCACAGAATGGCAGATTTTCTACTCTGCCAATGCACAACTCCCTGTACCGCCATGGGCAGAAGCCCTGCCGAACTCAGATGGGGCTGACGTTTGATCACCAAGCTGGACAGGCTGCACCCCAACCGGGTTGCCTCAGACTCTGCTCAGGCAAAGGCACCTTGGAAGTTACAAGTGGGTGACTGGGTTTGGACCCGGAATTATGGGCAAGGGGCTTTGTGGGTGGCAGCTATGGTTGTTAAGGTGTTGGGACCACTCTCTTATGAGGTGGTCCTGGAAGATGGGCAAGTCATTCACCAGCACATTGACCAGCTGCGTTGGAGGCTAGAGAACCAGTCGCTGGTTCAGGCCTCTCAAGATGGCCGCACACAAGGGCCGTGCGACAGTGGCCCAACAGAGGAGCTTGCACGCTCGAACAGAACTCTTACTCAAGGAGACAGGGAAAAGGCCGTAGGAGAGCTTCCCCCGGACAGACAGACAGTATCTGCTGAACAGGACCAGCAAACTGCACTGAGGGACAGCCCTGCAGACTTTGCTGCACGATTGGACTTTGGTTTGGGCCGACCAGGACTGGCCGGCCAAAGGGACCCGAGTCAACCTGACTTCACTGAACCTCAGAGTCCTGGTCTACCCAGCAGGGCAGGCAAGCGGGTAGACCAGGAGACCCCTGCAACCCCTAGATGTTCAGAACAGTCAAGAAGGCTGCCTAAATATCTGCAGGACTATGTCCAGCAATTGAGAGTTTGAGCCATCTAGGGGGAAGGGGTGTAATGTATTGGCCACAACTGTTTTAAATCACTTGCTTAATGTCTGACCTACATTGCGGTATTGTTTAACAGTTGCTGTTACTGAAAGCCAGACTGGCTGTCTCCAAACTGATAATGAGGTTTGGGGCGGGAAACTGTTACTTTAAACCTATTGGTTGCCACCTAGAGGCTAACTGTATAAATAGCTGTGCAGCAGCCTTTAGGGCTGCTTCTGTTCTGAGTTAATAAACTTGTTGCTGTTTCAACACTCTGCCTCATTCAATGCCTAAAGAACCGAAGATATAACAGCTGCAGAGGGGAAGGAGGAAGACAAGATGAGGAAGCAGGCCCAACTTTTGGCCGTCACTTTCCAGCCTTGCCAGGCTACCCACGGGCGAGACCAGTGTGCCCTTTGCAAAGAACAAGGCCACTGGAAAAGTGTATGTCCAAGGAATCGGGGCCGCGGAAGAGGACGAGGCAAAGTGCCCTGGAGGGGATGGGGAGGATTTCCATCCAATAGCAGGGACCTCCCCCATCCCTGCTGTCATCACAGGCTGAACCGTTCACTCCTAAAATGCAAATGTATGCTAATGACAGCTATCCCTCCCAATACTGATGTAGCTCCAGAGGTCTTGTTTCCTCCCCCGAATCTCTCTTGGAGTTGCAGGTAGGGGGAAAGAAAGAAATTTTTCTTGTAGATACTGGGGCAACTTACAGTGTCTTGCAGGATGCCCCTAAAGACTGGTTGAGTTCTCAGACTACTCCTATTGTTGGTGTCAGTGGGCAAACTGAAATGGCTCCCTGCACCACCCCTTTGTGTGTGACTCCAAGCCAAGGGCCCAAAGTTCAACACTCATTTCTGGTTTTGCCCCAGCACCCTATTAATTTGCTGGGCAGACATTTGCTGGGGAAATTGGGAGCAACAATCACTTGTCAACCCCAGGGTATTTCTTTGGATTTCCCAGCTTTGCAAGCTTATATTTGTTATCTGGATGCTAGCGTGCCTCCTGTTTCTTTTCTGGATTCCATTTCCCCTGAATTTTGGTCTCATGGAATCCCAGGATTTGCTCATTATGCTGTCCCTCACCGAGCCCATCTTCACCCAGGGGCCCAACCTGTTTCCTTACAGCAGTATGCAATAAAAAGGGAGGCCCAAATTGGCATCCAGGGGTTCATCCAAGCCTTTTCAAAGAATGGGATTTTACAAGCCACCCAGTCTCCCTGGTCCACTCCAATCTTCCCAGTTCCCAAGCCTGATGGGTCCTGGAGAATGGTTCACGACTTAAGAGAAGCCAATTCTCGAATCCAAGCCTTGCATCCTGTGGTGGCAAATCCTTATACTTTACTCACCACTCTCAGCCAAAAACAATGATGGTATACTGTAATTGACTTAAAGGATGCTGTAGTGAAAGGATGGCCTGGTTGTCTCAGAGCAATTGTGGCTGTGGCTGAGTTGGTTACTGAAAGTCAGAAAATCATATTGGGAGCTCCTCTGAAGGTTTACACTCCCCATGCGGTTCAAGTATTATTGGAGCAAAAATTGCCAGCGTGGGCCACCTCTGCCCGAGTTGGAAGATATGTGAGCCAGATCATAGAACAGGAAAATGTTCAACTTTGCTGATGTGACACCCTCAACCCCGCTACACTGTTGCCTGTTCCAGAAGAAAATGCAGAACCCCACGACTGCTTAGAAGTTTTACAATCACAGGTGCTAGAGCTGATTAAAGAATGGAACCCCTTGGAAACCCAGAAGTGTCGTATTGGATTGATGGCTCCTCTTTTGTGGAAGATGGGGTCCGATACTCTAGCTATGCTATAGTCACTGATGAGTGACCTGTTGCTCTTGCTGCCATTCCTGTTTCATTTTCAGCTCAAGCTGCTGAATTAAAAGCTTTGATCGCTGCTTGTGTGTTGGGCCAGGGCAAAAGAGTGAACATTTATACTGACAGCCGATATGCTTTTTTGGCCATGCACACCCATGCTGCTTTATGGAAGGAGAGGGGCTATACAGGCGCTGATGGAAAGTCCTTAAAAATGAAGGCTCTTTTGGAGGAGCTTATGGTTGCAATCCAACTGCCAAAGGACCTTGCTATTATCCACTGCAAAGTACATCAAGTGGATGAGGACTTTGTAACTAAGGGCAACCAAGCTGTGGACTATTGGGCTCGGCAGGTAGCCTATCAGCCAGTTGTAACCACTGCCAGGGCTTTTTTTTGTCATAGAACGCCCAGAATGGAGTTCCGGCACTTTTTTTGGATGGAACCTTGTAGGGTAGGCAAGGCGGGTTTTATGACATGTGTGAGTTCCGGCACCTTTTTTTTTTTAACAAAAAAAGCACTAACCACTGCCAAGACCTGTCCCCTGGTACCAGTAGAGGATTGTGACACTTTCCCTCCCATATATGATCAAAGAGATCAACTGAGAGACGGAGGGAAATGGATTAATGGATGGTGGGCAGTTGAGGATAAAATCCAGCTCCCTACTGCCCTCGTGTGGAAAATTGTACAGTGAACTCATGATGCTTTTCATGGTTCCCCAAAGAAGCTTCATTTTTGGCTAAAACAGAGGTATTGCAATCACAACCTGAGAGCTCTGGCTCAGCAAGCTTCTTCCCTATGTGAGGTTTGTCAACAAAACAACCCTACAGGAGGGAAACCTCTACCTAAGGGGGCCCTTCGTGTTGCTAAATATCCTGGAGAAGCATGGCAAGTAGATTTTACAGAAATGCCATGGAGTGGGGCCAAGAGGAATCTTTTAGTTTTTGTGGACATGTTCACCAGATGGCCAGAAGCTATACCTACTACCACCCAAAAGGCTTGTGAAGTATCCTGGACTATTGTTGACCAGATCATCCCACAGTTCGGACTTCCTAAATCCATTGAGTCTGACAATGGCCACCATTTTGTCTCTCAAGTGGTTCAGGGGGTGTGCAAACTTTTGCACATTGACTGGCACCTTCATTCATCGTACAGGCCCCAGGCATCAACTCAAGTGGAACACATGAATAGGACTTTGAAAGGTCACATGGCAACGTTGTGCCAGGAGACTTCCTTGACTTGGCCCAAGATTTTGCCCATTGCTCTTTCTGCTCAATATCCCCATGTACAATTGGTGGGCCACTGTGTGACACAGAATGCTGGACTCGATGGGCTTTGGCCTGATTCAGCATGGCTCTTCTTATGTTCTTATGTTCTTAATTGAAATACCCCAGGTTACGAAAAAAAATTTTTTTTAATATTTTATTAATTTTATAATTTTAAACAACAAAAAATCCACATTAAATACAACTCAACTTAATACATTATTTTTCAACTTTCTCCCACACTAAGCAAAAATACATTCTTTTAGATGCATATATACAATACTTTAAATAACTATGGGCGTTGCTCGGCGGCACCCACCTTACCACATCCCCCTCTTTCTTCCTCCCTATCTCCTACTTCCCTCCTCCTCACACCTCTCTCCTTCCCTCTCCACCCTCCTCTCCTCCAACCATCCTACTTCCTCCCCCTCTTTCACTCCTCCCTCACAACCCCCTCCAGATGTAGTACAGAGGTACCGTCCGAGCAACCCCTCTTCTATAAGTAAGTATTTCTTTCTTATATATTACGAGTATTACAGTTGAGTACATTATTACACACCCCCCAACCTACCCCCCCCCCAACTTCCCAGAGTGAATACAGGGTAAAGAAGAAGAAAAAAGAAAAAAACCCCACTATATTAAACAAAATTATTATATAAATGCTAATAAAAATTTAACTATATGCTAAATACAATTTCTTAGACTGATATTTCCCTTGAATATACTCTATCCATTTTTTCCATTCCAACATATATTTTTCATTCGAATAATCTTTCAAATATGCAGATACTTTGGCCATTTCCGCCAAATTTATAACTTTCAAAGTCCATTCTTTGATAGATGGTAATTCTGCCTTCTTCCAATATTGTCCCACCAACAGTCTCGCTGCTGTAATCAAGTTCAAAATCAAGTTCATCTCTATGGTGGTAGAATCTTTTGTAATACCTAATAAAAACAGCTGTGGTGAAAATTCAATACGTTTTTTCAGAATATATTGAAGTATCCACCAAATTTTTATCCAAAAAGCCTTGATTTTTTTACAAGTCCACCATACATGAAAATAAGTAACATCCATACATTCACATCTCCAACACTTAGGTTGTAAGTTAGGGTACATACATGATAATTTTTTCGGATCCAAATGCCATCTATAAAACATTTTGTAAAAATTTTCTCTTAAATGTTGCGCTTGTGTAAATTTTACATTTTTCACCCAGATCCTCTCCCAAGTTTCCATCATGATTGGTTGTCCGAAATTTTGTCCCCACTTTATCATACAATCCTTAACTAATTCAGTTTCCGAATCAATTTCTATCAATACATTATACAATCTTTTAATATGCATTAACCTTTGATCTCTAATTTGTTTAATTAAATTTTCATCTATTTGAGATAAACCCATCTTCAAATCTTTTTTCCATCTAGTCTGCAATTGTAAATATTGAAACCAAGTAAGGATTATTCCTTCCTCCCTTAAAATGTTCAAGGACTTCAATTGTAAGACATTCCCTTCTTTAAATAGGAGTTTCTCATAAGGCACCACATCTTGTAATTGTGCTCTATTTATATTCTCTATTGCGTGTCTGGGAACCGTCCAAACAGGAATCTTATCATTTAATTTATACTGATATTTTTTCCAGACACGCAGCAGAGCATTTCTCAATAGGTGCTCTTTGAAACTCCTGTCCACCTTTTTATCATAGACTAAATATGCATGCCAACCATATAATAAATCATACCCTTCAATATTCAATATTCTATCATTAGTTAAATTGACCCAATCACTTATCGCTACTAAAACAGCTGCGTGATAATATAACTTAAAACTAGGCATTTTCAAACCACCTCTTTTCCTTGTATCCTGAATTATTTTTAATTTGACTCTCGGTTTCTTCCCATTCCAAGTAAATCTATTAATACCCTTCTGCCACTCCTCCAAATTCGCATCCTTTTTAAGTATAGGTAACATTTGAAAAAGAAATAAAAATTTAGGCAGTACATTCATTTTAACTGCTGCTATCCTACCCAACATAGATAATTGTAGTTTCTTCCATTTTTCCAATTCTATTTGTGTCTTATTCCACAAAACTTCATAATTATTTTTATATAACTTCCCATTGGAGGCTTCAATATCAATTCCTAAATATTTAATTTTCTTAACTATCTCACATCCCATTATTCTTTCCAATTCCTGTTTTGAGTTAATATTTAAATTTTTAACTAACATCTTTGTTTTAGTTATATTTAATTTAAACCCTGATACCCTACCATAATTTTTAATTATCTCCATCAATCCCATAGCTGACTGTATTGGTTGAGTCAGTGTCACAACCAAATCATCAGCAAAAGCACGTAATCTATAATCTTGTTGTCTAATCTGTATACCTTTTAAATCATCTGCCGCTCTTATCCTATTCAATAAAACCTCTAAAGTTAAAACAAACAACAAAGGGGATAATGGACATCCCTGTCTGGTACCTTTCTCTATATTAAATGAATCTGTTAAAACCCCATTCACAATAATCTGTCCTGTTTGTTTCTGATAAATCGCCAATATAGAATTAATAAACTGATCCCCCATTTCCATCCTAACAATCATTTTTTTCAAAAATAACCAATTCAATCTATCAAATGCTTTTTCTGCATCCAAAAACATAAGAACTGCGGGCACCTGAATATGCTTGTCCAAATATTCTAATATATTAATAAGTTGTCTAACATTAGTTTTCATCTGCCTCCCTTGTAAAAAACTGGTTTGATCAGTATGAATTGTTTGTTGTAAAACTGTCATTAATCTATTAGCCATCACTTTTGCAAAAATCTTATAGTCTGTATTCAACAAAGAGACCGGTCTAAAATTTTCTGGTTGAAAATTATCTCGTCCCTCTTTAGGAATTAAAGAAACATAGGCTGTTTTCCATGAAGGTGGAACCTGACCCCCTTTTTGTATATTAACAAATAACTCTCTAAGAGGTTCCACCATTTCCATTTGAAAATGCTTATAATAAACCGCCGTTAACCCGTCAGTCCCAGGTGATTTTCCCATTTTCAATTGTTTAATCACTGAAAGTATTTCTTCTGAAGTAATCAATATATTTAATCTTTCTCTTTGTTCATTATTAATTACTGATACATTTTCATTTTGCAGAAAAATATCTATATCATTCTCTTGTATCTTCTCTTCAGCATATAACCTAGAATAAAATTCTAAAAAAGCTTTCTTAATAATTTCTTGTTGAAACACCTCTTTCCCTTTATACTCTATTTTTTTCAATTATTCGGGATTTTTGTTTTTTCCTTAATATATAGGCCAGCCATCTGCCAGGCTTATTGGAATTTAAAAACGTATTATGTTTTGCATATTGTATATTCCTAGCAACTTGATCTGCCATCAACAAGTCAAATTGTTTCCGTAGGACCTTAATCCCCTCTTTAATATTTTTATCATCTGGTCTCTTTATTAATAACTGTTCCTTCTTTTTTATTTCCTCTTCTAGCTCCTTCCGTTTTTTCTCTTGTTTACATCTATACATTTTATTCAAATCAATTAAAATCCCACGCATATATGCTTTACTTGCATCCCATACCATTTCTATAGGTGTACCCTTGTGCATATTTAACATAAAGAATTCCTTCATTACATTGTTACATTCATTCACATTTTTGTCATATTTAAACAAATTTTCATTTAATCTCCAAGATCTTTTAGGTCTTTGTCCTTCCATTAGTTTCATCCAGACCAGATTATGATCTGTTAAAACTTTAGGTAGAATCTTCACCTTTTTTAAACTAAAGAGAAAATCACTTGAAGTTAATATAAAATCAGTTCTAGAAAATGACTGATGCCTATCAGAAAAGAAAGTAAATTCTTGCTCTTTACCATTTCTTTCTCTCCATATGTCTATCAAGTCAAAATCATCCTTTATATCAAAAAAAGATTTAGGCAGCTTAGAACGTGTTTGAGGAATTGGTAATATCTTCTTTTTATCTAAATCAATATCTATCACACCATTCCAGTCTCCCATTATAATACAAGACCTATAATCAAACTGTATTAACTTTTTATGTATTAACTTGTAAAATTTTCCTTGTTGATTTGGCGCATATATGCCCATCAAAAGTACTTTTTCCCATCTTTTAAAATTTCAATTGCTAAATATCTACCTTGTGTGTCTGATTCTATTAATTTGGTTCTTATATGATTTTTAACATAAATAACAATTCCATTCTTCTTCTCAGCAGCCGCTGCAACAAAGTGTGTACCTAATTTATTATTTATCAAATATTTCTGATCAGTAATTCTAATATGTGTTTCTTGTAAGCAGGTTACATCATTTTTACATTGAGTCAAATAATGAAATATCTTCTTCCTTTTCTGTGGAGAATTTAAACCATTGACATTCCATGTCAAAAATTTATTTGACATGACCAATTCCAGAAAGCCTTTGCAAGACCAATTCGAAATTTTCATCATTTTTTTTCTTTGGTCGAGCTCCCATGGCTTCCACACTTGTAGACACTGCTGCTTGAATTGTAGATCGGTCTTGTTGTTCCTTTTTTTTGTTCCTTACATTTAGTAGTTGCCCGAGTTTGCCTTTGATCTCTAGGCATCTCTACTTCCAAAGGCTGAAATATATCAAGGCTCCGCTCAGGCAGCTCCAATAAATCTCCTTTATCAACCCCTGTTGCCGCATGAGGTTGTAACTCTTCAAGCTGTAGTTGTTCTTTTTGCTCTTTATTTCCTTCTTTATGTGGTTCTGTGCTTTTCAGTGTTGGAGATGGGGGTTTGCCAGCCTTCATCACATTCACAAAAAAATCTTTTGCTTTCCAAATAGAATTCAAGCGGCATCTATTACCCTGATAAGATAATGATAGCCCAGCTGGAGCCAATCCTTCTCAAATCCTCCTGATTCTGATTTGCTTCTTTCAGCCCTCTTATTCTAACAGCCCACATCATCTGATTATATTGTACCATAATAGCTTGGTCTTCCATATCACTTTTAATTTCTTCCATCTTTTCCTCAAATTGTTGCTCCACCCCTTCCACTTTCTCTTCCACTCTCAAAGTATAGTCCCAAACCCCCTGAAAGCTTCCACAATATCTTATCTTATCACTGTATTATGAGTCTCAATTATTTCTTTAATTTTCCCCAATTCCCCAGTTACTCCTTTGATTTGTTCCTCAGCATGAGTTGCAATCTTTTTCTCCAATTCATCCCCAAATTTCTCAAAATACCTCTCCATATTTTTCTCCATACTTTTCTCTATATTATCAGTCATTGTTAATAGTGCAGCCTGCAGGTCTTTCATAGTCAACATTTCTGGAGGGGGTTGAATAGACAAAGGGGCTTGAGGCTGTGTAGAGGTTAAAGAAGCCGGGGGAGCAGAAAAACTAGATTTAGAGGGCTGAGCCGGTGAGGATACTGCAACCTTCACAGATGTTATTTTAGTTTGTCTGGCAGCCATTCTATGATCAATCCGCTTTTTATAAAAAAACTCTCGAAAAACTGCTTTTAATGAAAAATTTTCTTACACATATATTGCCAACATTTTTCCTTATTCTTCTTTTCCTTCTTATCTTCTTTCAAATCCTAAATTTTAGTTAAAATTTATAGAATTTTAAACTTTAGATCTGAGCAATCGCTATGCCTTTGTTCTAGAAAGTTACTTTCACTTTTCTGTCAAAAAGCGATCGCCATCTTAAAGTCTTAAAGTCATTATGTTGATTGTAGGAATAATTGTGGTCAGAAGTAGAATATAAAAAGTTACTTGCGATGTTGATCTCCTGCATTCACTCCGCCTGCATATAGATCACTCTTAGATACTTATCTTCCGCAGGGGTGGTCACGGCGTCTTTTTCTGTCTACTGACAGAAGCGTCCCAGGCTGGAGCGTCTTCGAGCGCCTGGGGAGCTCTCACTCTTTCCCCCTGAAAACTTTTTCAGGGTTTTTTTTAGAGGAGCTCAACCCACGCCCGATGCTCTGCACCCCTTCTTCTCCCGAACGGGGGTTTTTCCACCGCAAAAAACAGCTGATGATCGCTGTTTTTGCGGCTTACAGTTCCCGGGAATCGGAGCCTCCGAAGGAGGCTGTAGTGACGCCAAACGGAGCCACCGGAAGTCCGTTACGAAAAATTTATTGATTTAGCTGAGCATGTTGCTTCTTCACTAGAGGTTAAAAACTGCTTTGTTTGTGGAGGCACTAACATGGGAGAACAATGGCCATGGGAAGCTCGAGAGATTCAATTGGACAACATTACTTCTCATTTCAATTTGACTTGGAAAGATAAGGACTGTCCAACCAAATGGGCCCTCCATTCCATCATTGTGGCCCAGAATTGCATTATTAGACCACAGTCCAACATTGCATATAAGGAATTTGTTGGAGAAACTCTCTGTGAGGGAGGTTGATTCTGCAATAGTACTTCAACCGACTGTACTTGGCAGGGAAATGAGACTGAACCATTCACCTCATTCCCGGACAGCCCGTTGAAACGTTTATGGTCCAACAAACAAGATGCTTTTATTCCTTGGCCCGCTCCTGATAATCTTTATTGGATTTGTGGAAATTCTGCCTATGCTGAACTTCCCAAAGCCTGGGCTGGAGCATGTGTCCTGGGCCATGTGAAGCCTAGTTTTTTCCTTTTGCCCATCTCTCAAGGTGAACAGTGGATGTTGATGTTGGAGATCCTGTAGATAGAAAGACAAGGGATGTCTCAAAGATTCAGATAGGAAATTGGAAAGATAATGAATGGCCACCAGAGTGGATAATCCAGGTATATGGTCCTGCGATGTGGGCGCCGGATGGAATGTGGGGATACTGGATGCCTATTTATATGTGTCAATGCTGCTAACATTGGATGTTCTTGCTTTGACAACATATGGAGCTGTAGCATTTTTCTTTCTTATACATTACTCTTAGAATTAGATGATATTGGGGGAGGGGGAGGAATGCGATGGGAATTAGACGTACAATATTGTAATAAGAACTGATAAGGGATGGCGGGAGAAAGACCTGGGCGGAAAGCCAGCACTTCAAACTAATTGGAGAATGTGATTTATGACTGTTAGTTGTGGGAGGGAATTGCTCTTTGATCTATGTGCTGAAGGGAGGGGAAGTCAGATTCTGGCTTCACTTATGTACGTGCCGAAGCTATGCTGCTCAATTAAAGATTCTTTAAGGAAAACAATGCCTCAAAGTTCTTTGAAGAGTTTCATCTTTCGGAACCATGACATCATGCTTAACAGGATAATTAGAATGCAAGCAGTTTTGGAAATCATCACGAATGAAACCAGCTCTGCCCATTTGGCATTGGCAAAAACTGATACTCAACTCTGCACTGCTGTATACCAAAATAGATTAGCTCTGGATTACCTATTGGCTAGAGAAGGTGGGGTCTGTGGAAAATTCAACCTCAGCAATTGTTGTCTCCATATTGATGACAGTGGCAAGGTCATTGAAGAAATCACAGACAGAATGCGCAAGTTGCTGCTACTCCTGTTTTTAATGATAAACCTGCTAAAGCTATGGTTTAAAGACCTTTACCTTCTGATTATACCCCCATTTTTCAGGGTTCTTAGTGCCTATTCGGCTTTTATATTAAAAAGGGAGGAGTGAAGGGATTTTTTTTCTGATTCAATCTTTTTTATTAATTTTTTTCATCAACATATGTTAATTTTTCCAATCAACAAGTTGTCTGGAGTTTGCTAAGCTAATACATGTTCAATTCCTAATCCTTCATTCTTTTCTCTAACCAAGAATAAAATAAATTCCAAATTTGATAGTAGTCTGTATCTTCTTTGTCTTTCAGCCTCATAGTTAATCTGTCCATCTCTGCACATTCCAATATCTTCCTGATTATTTCTTCCTCTGATGACAATCCTATGAGTGAAGGGATTTTATTGTGCTTATGATTTTAGTATGTTTAAGTTTGACATTAGCAGCTATTTTATATATAGTAACCATTTTATATTGATACTTATAGTGTTATCATGTTATCATTGTTTTGTTATTTTGTAATCATTATTTTGTAGTCAATTGCCTGAGCAGATGCTTTATGTATATTGGAAAAGTAAAAGCTTCATGTTAAACATACAGGAGATTGCTTACATGAAAAGAGCACAGTAAGGGGAGGGGGAAAAGAAGTTACGGATGGAGCCTGGGTTGATGTGTATGAGTCATCATCTTGGAATTATTTTTCTGTACCTTTTCGTTCCTGATACAAAGACCTGATCTTTTTGTTGTGGAAAGGTATAAAAGGTGGAAGACATCTTTCCTTGTTGTTGCCTTCATTCCTTTACCACCCACGAAGAGGAATCAGGCAACCCCTCTCTGTTTTGATCAAAATAAGGTTGTAATTCTTTGCTGAAACCTCGGCTCAGGATTTTCTTTGGCTCTTTTAAATTCCTGAGTAACGCTGGGGCAATTGTGAGGCTCAGTGGGAAACCTTACACTATTAAGGGGGGTTCATTAAGATCCTCTTGTAGTTTAGTTTGTACTGCAATAATTTCAGCACACTGATGTTCCATTCCCACATTCGGGACAGTATTTCCACCCACTGGGAGATAGACTTCCCAACTGATTTCCTAACTTGTACTGCAGTGTTCAGATGGCACATTTCTCCCCCTTTACTTAGGCAAGCAGCTTAATGTTTTAACCAAGCAAAAAATGGTTTAAAGTGTGAGATTTAAACCCCCCAAATTTGATACTCACAATTCGAAGACAAGTCTGGTTAACAAAAACAAAGATTTATTGGAGAACAACATGAAAATAAAAAAAGAAAAGTGGTTGCAAGCACGGCCTCTTAGACCAGTGGTTCTCAACCTTTCTAATGCCGCAACCCCATAATACAGTTGCTCATGTTGTGGTGACCCCCAACCATAAAATTAATTTCGTTTCTACATCGCCGGGTGCTGGGGGCGTGGCCGAGTGGGTGTGGCCGAGTGAGTGTGGCCACCAAGTGGGCGTGGCCACCAAGTGGGCGTGGCAAGAAAGACAGCCCCGGCCACCATTAATGCTGTGCTGCCACTGCATGTATTTTAATGCATGTTTACCCTGCCTTTAAATGTGGGACCAAAATTTACAGAAAGTTAGTAAATAATAAATAAGAACAGGCTGCTTTCATTTGAACCATAAATTATAGTGGGGACCTGGAGGGATTTTCTTTCAGTGAAGATAAAAGAAAGTATATGAAAGAGAGGGAATAAAAAGCAAAGCAGAAAGGAATAAGAAGAGTGAGAAATGGCATGGAGGTTATAGGTTTCGTGGATCAGAAATAAACAAAACAATTAAATCAGTTTTAAGAGAATAAATGGCAACAAATGGAAGATTCAAACTAGTTTTAAGGGAATAAAAGGAAATAAATGGAAGTATTAAACCACTTTAAACAATAAATGGAAGAAGCAAAGCAGTTTATAAAAGGAAATAAATATCAGCAAACAAGAATGCTTTAACAAAATTTTTGTAGCCCAGATGTGATAGTCTCCTCAGAGATTACATGCATATTTGTGCAGTTGTGCATTAGAATAGCACAAAATGTTGGTTTCAAATAATTTTAATGTGCAATCAATAAATGAATGAATAAATGAAGCAACTTTGTTCAACCCCCCTCCCATTTGCTAACAAAGTTAATAGCACGTGGGAGTCCACCCACCCCAGGGGTAGGCAACCCAAAACACTCAAAGAGCCACTTGGACCCGTTTCCCACTGGGAGCCGCAAAACCCTTTTGATATCTAAAATGAAGATAACACTGCAGATATCCTTTTTTACCTTTAATGTGTGTGTGTGTGTGTGTGTGTGTCTTTGTGTGTGTATATATAAAATAAAAGTAAAAAAAGGATATATGCATTGTTATCTTCATTTTAGATGTCAAAAAGGTCTTTCTGTCAATTTCCTCTCTCTCTCTCTCTCTCTCTCTCTTTCTTTCCTCTCTTTCTCTTTCCTCTTTCCCTCTTTCCTCTAACTTTCTCTTTCTGTTTCTTTTATCCTCTTTCCTCTCTTTCTCTTCTTTATTTCCTCTTTCCTCTTTCTCTTCTTTCTCTTTCCTTTCTCTTATTTCTCTTTCTTTCTCTCTTTCCTCTAACTTTCTCTTTCTTTCCTCTCTTTTCTCAATCTTTTTTCTCTTTCCTCTTTTTCGCTTTCCTCTCCCCCTCTCTCTTTCTTTCTCTTTCCTCTCCCTCTTTCTCTCTCCTTCTTTCCTTTTTCTCTTTCCTCTTTCTCTTTTTCCTCTAATTTTCTTTTTCCTCTCTCTCTCTTCTCTTTCTCTTTCCTCTTTCTCTTCTCTTCCTTTCCTCTTTCTCTCTTTCCTCTTTCTCTCTCTCTCCCTCTCCCTCCAGGTGAAGAGAGAGAGAGAGCGAAAGGCAGATGGTGCCAAAAGGACAGGGAGGGGGAGCAGGATGGGAGGCAGCAGCTGCCAGCCGCCCCCCCCCCGCATCTTCAGCCGAACGGGCAGCAAGGGCGAGCAGGACAGGAGGCAGCGGCTCCCAGCCCCCCACGTCCTCAGCCAAACAGATGGGGAGGGGAGCAGTACGGGAGGCAGCAGCTCCCAGCCGCCCCCCCGCATCTTCAGCCGAACGGGTGACGAGGGCGAGCAGGACAGGAGGCAGCGGCTCCCAGCCTCCCCCCCACGTCCTCAGCCAAACAGATGGGGAGGGCGAGCAGGATGGGAGGCAGCAGCTCCCAGCCACCGCCCCCCCCGCATCTTCAGCTGAACGGGCGGCGAGGGCGAGCAGGACGGGAGGCAGCGGCTCCCAGCCTCCCCCCCACGTCCTCAGCCAAACAGATGGGGAGGGGGAGCAGGACGGACGGCAGGCAGCCAGCCTGGCTCGCCTCTGGCCTCGGTCCGTCTCTTTGCTGCTGCGCCTGCTGCCGGGAAAAATGCCCCGGCAGAAGCTGCCTTTGCCCAAAGGCTGGGATGAAGCTCGTAACTATGATATCGACCACACCACCAAAACCACCAGCTGGGTCACCACGCGGGACAGGTGAGGAAGGACGGACCGGAGGAGGCTGAGCCAGTTGGCTGGGGAGGAGCCTTACGGGAACGCCGGTGGCCGCGGGGTGTTTTGTAGCCGGTGGGCCGGCTGCGAAATTGCAGGAAATGGGGGCAGGGTGTTCTGGGGCCGCTGGGGTGTCCGGTGGCCAAGCAGAGGAAGCTCAGCAGCAGGCCAGAGACAAAACTTACTGTTTTTGCTTGTTCTCTCTCTTGCTTTCTGCTGCTTGTTCTCTCTCGCTTTCTGCCGCTTGTTCTCTGTCTTGCTTTCTGCCATGTGCTCTGAAACCGAAACTTCCTTAGTTTATATTGGCTTTCGAACGCCAATAGAATAGAGTCTCTTGAATAGAGTCTATTCTATTGGCTTTCAAAAGCCAATAGAATAAGCGGGAGTAGCATAACTAAGGAAAAGGGGGGGGAATGGCAGACTGCGTTGTTTGGCGACCCCCGTGAAATGGTCGTTCGGCCCCAAATGGGGTCGCGACCCAAAGGTTGAGAACCACTGTCTTAGACCCTTCCCAAATGGATTGAGTTCAAAGAGCGCAAAACGCAGTTTTCAAGCTATACATTTTATACCCTTTCACAATGCACGCCATGCCTAGGAAGCCCTCCCAACTCCCCCTTATTCTCTTGAGTCATTCTTTATGTTGTTTCACACTTTTTTTTAATTAACATTTTTTATTATTTGATATCCATTTGTACATGTAAACAAAGAAGAAAAAAAATAATTTCAAGTTAAAGCCATTCAGCTCTATACAATCATTTTAAATTTGTAGACCTTCTTCACTCCATATATCCAAGTTTAACTATAAACCAACTACATTTTAAACATTTGAACTTTCACTTCTTTTCAGATCAATCCATTGGACATCAAACAAACAAGTCATCTTATTAAAGTTAATAATTTCCATGTCGATACACCCATCCCTTCAACAAGTACATTCTTAGTCTATTTGATATATATCTTCCAATAATCAGTAGATATATATTTGTATATGTAAACCAGGGGAAAATTCAAGCTAACTGCTATCCAACTTAATACAATCGATTTAAATTTGTAAACATTCTTCACTCCTTATGTCAAGATTTAACTATAAGCCAGATACATTTTCTTTGATTGGTGTTTCTCTTGTATGTAGTCTATCCACTGTTTCCAGTCTATCATATATTGTTCATTTGAGCGATCCTTCAAATATGCTGATATTTTAGCCATTTCTGCCAAATTTATTACTTTCAAAGTCCATTCTTCTATAGGTGGTATTTCTGGCTTCTTCCAGTATTGTCCCACCAGCAGTCTCGCTGCTGTGATAACTGCCCCTGGAGTTCCCTCTGGAAGAGGACAAAGACTCCAACTGGAATTACAGCGAAGACAACAGATCCGACGTGGAGATTGTAGAGGACGGCTCGTCTGATCTGGTTATCCAGCAAGTGGATGACAGTGATGACGAAGCCGACGAAAAAGACGTAAAGCCCAACATTAGGTAGGTATGGAGGACAGATCCGTCATAGAGTCTCCCCCAACCTTCCTGTTGCATCATCTCATTCCTTGTCTTGACCGCTGATCCCCATCCTGCCTACCTGCCGGCCCAGGGTTCAAATGCACTCTGCTCTGAAGGCTTTCCCTGGCTTGGGGTCAACTGCATGCAGTGACTGACGGACATGCCATTGTCTCTCTTCTGAATTTAGCTACTCCAAGTATCACTATTTTATTCCATAAGGAGGCCTCCATTTCAAGATGGTGGATGTATGAACAATTATTTGCAAACGGTGACCGTGATAACTTTTAATAATATAAAATTGTCGTCTTAATCCTTTTACAGAATTGGGAAGCCCTTCAAAATAAAAGTGAACTTCATAGTAATTCAGTTACTGAATTAAATTTTTGCACGTATAAGAGTTTTAACTATAAACACAAATATGAAAGGTTTATCAGTGTTCCAGCCTGTACTCGGCCAAGGACAGTAACCTCAGCTATGCGTTATCTTAGAAACACGGCCAGTAGATCGAAAGGAATGTAAGTGGACAATTCATAATCCTTCAGCAAGCATACGCCTTCTCCAAACCATCGTTTGTGTATTAAAAACAGTAAGTTTTCAAAACCAGTTTTTGATTCCCAAATCTGTTTTTGGTGAACCCTCTTGGCAGGCCTTGCACCTGGTAGAACAACTGAGACTTTTCAAATCCAGCACTGGAACACACAGGTGGGACTGAAGCTTTTCCTCATGATGCATCTGTTCACGCATGTTGACTTCCTTGACTTTATGGAAATGTTACACTGCACTAAACATGCAAGGTTGTGAGAGGTAATAACCTGTATTTTCTCATTTAGCCCAACACCCTGGTGTTTCCTTCAGTGGGGAAGGAAGCCCTGAGATCCTGATCCAGTTGCTATTTATAGTAAAATACTATACTTGTAGCATTAAGACAGCTTCCTGATTGACAAAACACCTTTCACTGGCACAGGGTGGCAAAACCCCCAAAGTCCCCCAGGCCAGTGACATTTGTCAAGTGGGCAACTGCAGTGGAAGGCTGGAGGAACAACATCTTTGATCCTCTTAGCTTCTACGACAGTCAAATATGTTGCCATACTGCTTGTTTATGCAAAGTGAACATAGTTTGAATCCCATTTAAAATATTTACATCCCATCCAAGGTAGTTGTGGGCCAGTCGTTCTCTTCCCTTGTGTGGCAAGCATGACCTCCCCCTCCCACACCCAGCACGAGATTACTTTTGAGTTCTACCTCCCTGACTACAGTTAGTCCTTGACTTACAACCATTTGTTATGACTGCCGCGGCGTTTGAGGGCTTGGCAACCGGCATGTATTTAGGACAGTTTTGGCCCGCAGAGATTAATGTGGCTCTCCTCCATGCCAGCGTCGTCCCCAGTTCAGGTCTGAGCCTGGTGCCAAAGCCGATGCAGAACACCAGACACGAGGAGCATGCTTTGTTTCCTCTTACTGGATGTATTCCCCAAGGGGGAAATGGAGGAATTAAATTAAAACAAGGAAAAAAAGTAATCCTAGTTCATTTCCATCACGCATCTTGTCACGAAACAGGTAACAATTTCATCTCTGGCTTTCACTGCCAAGTTAGTCTAGTTATCTCCTCAATGGCTGCTGCCTGAATCTGCATCCAGAGTTTCTTCTGGCCAACTGGCTTCTGGGCTCCTCCTGAAAATGATTCCTGTTGCTCAATGGGCTGGGTGCAGAGGAATCGTCCAGCAGACCACCTTTCTTTAAATATCGATTATGACAAAAACTTCTGGTTTTCCTTCTTCCTGAACCTGCATGGCTGAATACGTGATTGCTTTGACTTCTGTCCCCTGGGGATGCTTCTGCAAAGAGAACTCTTCTCCCCACTCTGGGTATGAAAAACTCTTCAGCGCTGAATTTATAGAGCCACTCATTGAGGAAATGAAAGAGAAGAGAGAGCATATCATGTCCTTCCGCTTCCACCTCTACAGTGTCAAGAGGCTCAACAGTCTCTGTGTCTGTCATATACCCAAACATGGCCATAGCACATTGTTCAAACGCCTCTTCCAAGGTATCACCCCAGGCATGTAACTGCACATCAGCTGTGTGATCCAGATACACGTACTTCCTCTGGATGGCGGGGTAACGGCCTTTCACCGCCCGTTGCGCCGCCGTCAGGCCGTAGTCCCTCTCACCGTCCGCCTCCGCCATGGCGCTGGGCCGCTCGGCTCGCAGGGCGCCCGTGGGACACTCGGGCTCGGAGACCCGGAAGGCGCCGGGGGGAGGAGCCAGAACCGTTGTTTCACACTTTTAAAGGGTCATCCTGACAATTTACATCTATCCACTATTATCTTATCCTGTTTCCTTGCAATTTTCACCTTGGGCCGATGTTCCTCTCTTACTGATAGTGATTTTTGCCCAAGGCGTAAGTTCCTGTCTCCTAGGGAGCTTTTAGTAAGTCATATTTCCTTGTCTTTACTGATTACCATTTGTGGTCACTTTGTATAGGCAGGAAACAGCAAACAGATAGTCTCACACCTTGGTATTACCTTTGATACAATTTATAAAAGAATAACCTTTATTTATTTCCTTTAATTCCACCCTTTTTCTCTTCTACCTGAATTATTATTTTATACTTTTAATAGTTCATAATTCCCTAGATTTTCTTTAGGTTTCTGTGGAAGCAAGTTTTTATATTCTGAATCTTCTTTCCCCAACCTCTGTTTTCCTACCTTCATTATTAGCATTGTATCTTTCTTCCCACTCTCTATTGAAGTTGTTATTAAAGTCATGCTCTTCATTGTTCGTTTTATTAGCATTTGTATGAGAGGAATCAAACATGGTAAAAACATAATAGCCAAGAATCCTAATATTGCAAATTTTGTTAGTTCTTTCCAAATTGCAAACCATCCTCCGAACCAGTTATTTACCCCATCTATGTACGGTCAATCCCTTCCAGGTTTGGACTGGGACATGAGCTAATTTTATCATCTTGTCTGTAATTTCCTTTACTACCTTACCACTCTCATCTACTTCAATGCAGCAATTACTCAAATTAAATTTTCCACACACACCTCCTTCTTGGGCTAATAAGTAGTCTAAGGCTAACCAATTCTGCATGATGTAGGTTCGAGACTTTACGCTTTCCTTAGCTAAATGTGTCAGAGTACTTACAGTGTAATTGGTAATTACTTCGAGCACTGCTTGCAGCTGAATTACCCTGTTTAAAATATAGATGGGCTATCTGGCACCTAAGGTGCCATCTTCCGCCCATGTGTCAGGTCCATAATAGTTGATGATCTTTTCTGGAGTCCAATCATCATCCTTCCAACTTCCAATTTTTATATCGCTTGGTTGTATGGGTTTTTTTGCTCGGACTTTATCTGATAAATCATCATATACAGTTAGTCCCAGCAATTGTTTCTGTTCAATGGAGAGGAGAAAAAAACTTGGCTTTATTATTCCTAAGATGCAAGATCCATACCACCCCTTGGGTGGATACCCATAGGCATATTTTCCACATATCCAATACGTACCCTCCGGGGCTATCCAGTCCAGGGTGTTGTTTTCAGGATCTTTTAAATAAGCCATCTTAGTTATTTCACTTAATGTCTTCTCCTTTGATATTCCACTTCCTCCCCACCAACTGTCATTCCATACAGTCAAGCAAATCATGTCTCCTACTGCTACTCTCCTATTTTTTCTTTTTCTTTCATAAACATACTTTCCCTACTAAATTTGTGGTTAATGTCCAAGTTCCCTCTTTTCCCTTTGTGAACTTGAGAGTTTTATTTTTCCACATTTCAACCACAATGTCATGTTTCAATTCTTGAGCTTCCCATGGCCACTGTTCCCCCATATTTGTTCATCCACACACAAAACAATTGCTGACTGTTAGAGTCTTAGCAATTTCTTCAGCCAATTGTACAAACATATTCACTGCTTTCTTAGGAAATTCGGGTAATTCTAATTTCTTGAATTCCTGGTAATATGACCAAAATATACTTTTGCGTATTGGTTTTACTTTAGTTGTTTCTAATTTTAATACTAGCCACCCCCATGGGTCCTTTCCAGTTCCGTCTATTCCTATTCCAAATTCTTTATACTAAATTCCTTTTTCCAGTGACTGATTTGCATATATACAAATGGGGTTACATTTTCCTTGAGTGCAATCAGTCCTGGTACTACCCATACTGATGTTCATTGCCTTTGGTCCTATACTTCTCTCATTTGGGACTGTAGTAGTGTACCAGTAATCATAGCTTGGAGCAAAAGCAACCTGTCCTGTACTTAATGTAGACGATCTCTGAAGTAAGTACTTCCTTTCTTTCATATAACTTCTTTCCCACTCTAAGTTTCCACATCTCACCCCAAATGAGTTGTCAGATCCTTGTCCGTTATTAATAGCTTGGCATGTATCAAAACACACACCCCTAGTTTCACCCCTAGTTTCATTATGAGCTATATAACCGTGTCTGATTTGGCTTAATGAGAACATCTGAAATGCGTTTCCCCCTCCTTTATAAGCATATACCCACATTCTTGCAGTTACTAGTCCTATTGCTTTTGGGTCATAACATTCTACCCCTGTGCTGGTGTTGCAGCGCTTGTATTGTGTTTCATTCTGAATGCAGTCTGTCAAGCCAGTCTGTAAACATTCAGGAATCATAGTGTGGTATATCATTGTGTTCTCAACCTTCCCCTCTATCTTTGTCATTTTTACGCATTGTATACATGGTTCTAATGGTCAGACAGGTTTTACGAGTATAATAAGAAAGCCCACACACACATACCACCTCATAATGTTCCAATACATCTTCTATGATCTTAGAAAAGAAAGAAAAACATCTGGACAGTTCGAGTACATATTTTCTAATTATTTTATCTTTCAATTCAATTCTTGGTAATCCCTCCTTCCCCATATAAGGTATTCCAAACATGAGTTCAAATGATGACAATCCAATATCTTTATGTGGTTGTGTTCATATCCTTAATAAGGCCAAGGGGAGGCATTTATTCCAGGGTAAATTTGTTTCTTCCATTAATTTAATCAAAGTTTGTTTTAATTTTTGATTCGTGCATTCAACCACCCCAGAACTACTGGCATGCCATGCAGTGTGATAATCCCACTTAATTCCCATGGCCTCATTAATTAATTTGACTATCCTTGCCTTAAAATGTGTCCCCTGGTCACTATCTATTACTTCAGGAAGACCATACCTGGGTATTATATTTTCTAGCAATATTCTGCCTGTGGTGTTAGCATTTGCATTCACACATGGAAATGCTTCCACCCATCAAGTTAAATGATCCACAATGACCAGAAAATATTTCATTCTTCCTGCTTTTGGTAATTCAGTATAGTCAATCTAAATTCTTTGACAAGGCCGTATTGCCAACTCCCTTCCCCCCCATTGGTTGTTTTCTTAGTGCTGCTTTGTTTGTTTTCAGACAGGCCATACATTTTCTAACCATTTGTAAGGCCAAACTATATATTCCTTTACATACATATTTTCTTTGTATCAAATCTATTAAAGCCTGTGCCCCCCAGTGTGTCCCTTCATGTAGCCTCTCGATCAGATTTCTCATGATCAGTTTATTTAACATCTTCTCCCATCTGGCAATATTTATTTATTTATTTATTTATTTATTTATTTATTTGGGTTTGTATGCCGCTCCTCTCCGGGGACTCGGAGTGGCTAACAACATATATATAACAATGAATTACAATAAAAAAACCCAAACAAAGATATCTAAAAAATCAATAAAAAACACACACATTCAATTCAACAATCAACCACAATCATCCCCAGGCCTGCCGGCAAAGATGAGTTTTTAGATTTTTCCGGAAGGCCGGGAGAGTCGGAGAAACGCGGACTTCAGGAGGCAGTTGGTTCCAGAGGGCGGGCGCCACAACAGAGAAAGCCCTCCCCCTAGGGCCCACCAGACGACATTGTTTCGCTGACGGGACCCGGAGGAGGCCAACCCTGTGCGCTCTCACCGGTCGTAGAGAAGTATGTGGCAGAAGGCGGTCCCGTAAGTATCCTGGTCCCATGCCATGAAGGGCTTTATAGGTAATAACCAACACCTTGAATTGGGCTCGGAGACCAATAGGCAACCAATGCAGCATGCGGAGAGTTGGTGAAATGTGGGCACAACGAGGAAGGCCCACAACTGCTCGCGCAGCTGCATTTTGCACTAATTGTAGTCTCCGAACACTCTACAAGGGTAGCCCCATGTAGAGAGCGTTGCAGTAGTCGATCCTCGAGGTGACAAGGGCATGTGTGACTGTGAGGAGAGACTCCCGATCCAAGTAAGGACGCAACTGGTGCACCAGGCGAACCTGGGCAAATGCCCCCCTCGCCACAGCCGACAAATGATGATCCAATGTCAGCTGTGGATCGAGGAGGACTCCCAAGTTGTGAACCTTCTCTGAGGGGTTTATAGATTCACCCCCCAGGGTAATGGAAGGACAGATAGAAGTGTCCTTGGGAGGCATCACCCACAGCCACTCTGTCTTATCGGGGTTGAGCCTTAATCTGTTAACACCCATCCAAACCCTCACAGCCTCCAGACACCGGCACATCACCTCAACCGCTTCACTGATATGGCCAGGAGTGGAAATGTACAGCTGAGTATCATCAGTGTACTGATAGTATCTCACTCCGTGCCGGTGGATGATCTCACCCAGTGGCTTCATGTAAATGTTTAAAAGTAGGGGGGAGAGAACCGACCCCTGAGGCACCCCACATGGGAGTAACCTAGAGGTGGACCTCTGACCCCCCCCAAACACCAACTGCGATCGACCAGTGAGATAGGAGGAGAACCACCGCAACACGGTGCCCCCCACTCCCAATCCCTCCAGCCGGCGCAGAAGGATACCATGGTCGATGGTATCGAACGCCGCTGAGAGGTCAAGAAGCACCAGGACAGAGGACTGGCCTCTATCCGGGGCCCGCCAGAGATCATCCATTCCTCATCTTTATTCTGTACTATCCCCCCCCTTCATTGCTTCTTCCTCTTTCTTGGAGAACTTTGGTATCCCTTGTTCTTCTATTTCAGGTATCATTATAAAAACTTTTTCTTTTTCCTTTTCCATGAGTCCTGCTTCTTTAGCTCTTTAATTTGCTAAATTGTTGCCATAGATTTCAAATCCCTCTCCCTTTTGGTGTGCTTCTACGTGTATTATGGCTAATGCCTGAGGTATAGTTATTAAATTTAAAATTTCAATGACCAATTCTTCTTTTGCTAATCCTTTCCCTTTACTATTCACCAACCCTCTTTCTTTCCATATCTTTCCAAAAGTGTGTGCTATTCCAAAAGCATACATTATAGTGGGGACCTGGAGGGATTTTCTTTCAGTGAAGATAAAAGAAAGTATATGAAAGAGGGGATAAAAACAATAAATGGAAGAAGCAAAGCAGTTTAAAGGAAATAAATATCAGCAAACACAAATGCTTTAACCAAATTTTTGTAGCCCAGATGTGATAGCCTCCTCAGAGATTACATGCATATTTGTGCAGTTGTGCATTAGAATAGCACAAAATGTTGGTTTCAAATAATTTTATTGTGCAATAAATGAATGAATAAATGAAGCAACTTTGTTCAACCCCCCCCCTCCCATTTGCTAACAAAGTTAATAGCACGTGGGAGTCCACCCACCCCAGGGGTAGGCAACCCAAAACACTCAAAGAGCCACTTGGACCCGTTTCCCACTGGGAGCCGCAAAACCCTTTTGATATCTAAAATGAAGATAACGCTGCAGATATCCTTTTTTACCTTTAATGTGTTTGTGTGTGTGTGTGTGTGTGTGTGTGTCTTTGTGTGTGTATATATAAAATAAAGGTAAAAAGGGATATATGCAGTGTTATCTTCATTTTAGATGTCAAAAGGGTCTTTCTCTGTCACTTTCCTCTCGCTCTCTTTCTCTCTTTTTCTTTCCTCTCTTTCTCTTTCCTCTAACTTTCTCTTTCTGTCTCTTTTATCCTCTTTCCTCTTTCTTGCCTCTCTCTTTCTCTTCTTTCTTTCCTTTTTCTCTTCTTTCTCTTTCCTTTCTCTCTTTTCTCAATCCTTTTTCTCTTTCCTCTCCCCCTCTTTCTTTCTTCTTTCTCTCTCTCCCTCTTTCCCTCTCTCTTTCCACTTTCTCGTCTCTTCTCTTTCTCTTTCCTCTTTCTCTTTCCTCTCTTTCTCTTTCCTCTAACTTTCTCTCTCTTTCCTCTTTTTCTTCTCTTTCTCTTTTTTCCTCTCTTTCTCCTTCCTTTCTCTTTCCTCTTTCTCTTATTTCTCTTTCTCTCTTTCTTCTAACTTTCTCTCTCTCTTTCCTCTCTTTCTTTCCTCTCTTTCTCTTTCCTTTCTCTTATTTCTCTCTCTTTCCTTTAACTTTCTCTTTCCTCTTTTTTCCTCTCTTTCTCTTTCCTTTCTCTTTCCTCTTTCTCTTATTTCTCTTTCTTTCTCTCTTTCCTCTAACTTTCTCTTTCTTTCCTATCTTTCTCTTTCCTTTCTCTTATTTCTCTTTCTCTTTCCTCTAACTTTCTCTCTCTTTCCTCTTTTTCTTCTCTTTCTCTTTCCTTTCTCTTTCCTCTTTCTCTTCTTTCTCTTTCTTTCTATTTCCTCTAACTTTCTCTTTCTTTCCTTTCTTTCTCTTTCCTCTCTTTTCTCAATCTTTTTTCCCTTTCCTCTTTTTCTCTTTCCTCTCCCCCTCTCTCTTTCTTTCTCTTTCCTCTCCCTCTTTTTCTCTCTCCCTCTTTCCTTTTTCTCTTTCCTCTTTCTCTTTTTCCTCTAACTTTCTTTTTCCTCTCTCTCTCGTCTCTTTCTCTTTCCTCTTTCTCTTCTCTTCTCTTCCTTTCCTCTTTCTCTCTTTCCTCTCTCTCTCTCTCTCCCTCTCCCTCCAGGTAAAGAGAGAGAGTGTGTGAAAGGCAGACGGTGCCAAATGGACAGGGAGGGGGAGCAGGATGGGAGGCAGCAGCTCCCAGCTGCCCCCCGCATCTTCAGCCAAACGGGCAGCGAGGGTGAGCATGATGGGAGGCAGCGGCTCCCAGCCACCCCCCCACATCCTCAGCCAAACAGATGGGGAGGGGAGCAGTACGGGAGGCAGCAGCTCCCAGCCACCTCCCCCCCCGCATCTTCAGCCGAACGGGCGGCGAGGGAGAGCAGGATGGGAGGCAGCGGCTCCCAGCCTCCCCCCCACATCCTCAGCCAAACAGATGGGGAGGGGGAGCAGGACGGACGGCAGGCAGCCAGCCTGGCTCGCCTCTGGCCTCGGTCCATCTCTTTGTTGCTGAGCCTGCTGCCGGGAAAAATGCCCCGGCAGAAGCTGCCTTTGCCCAAAGGCTGGGAGGAAGCTCGCAACTATGATATCGACCACGCCACCAAAACCACCAGCTGGGTCACCACGCGGGACAGGTGAGGAAGGATGGACCGGAGGAGGCTGAGCCAGTGGGCTGGGGAGGAGCCTTACGGGAACGCCGGCGGCCGCGGGGTGTTTTGTAGCCGGTGGGCCGGCTGCAAAATTGCAGGAAATGGGGGCAGGGTGTTCTGGGGCCGCTGGGATGTCCGGTGGCCAAGCAGAGGAAGCTCAGCAGCAGGCCAGAGACAAAACTTACTGTTTTTGCTTGTTTTCTCTCTCTTGCTTTCTGCTGCTTGTTCTCTCTCACTTTCTGCCGCTTGTTCTCTGTCTCGCTTTCTGCCACGTGCTCCGAAACCGAAACTTCCTTAGTTTATATTGGCTTACGAACGCCAATAGAATAAGCGGGAGTAGCATAACTAAGGAAAAGGGGGGGGGAATGGCAGACTGCGTTGTTTGGCGACCCCCGTGAAATGGTCGTTCGGCCCCAAATGGGGTTGCGACCCACAGGTTGAGAACCACTGCTCTAGATAAAGAAGTCTTTTATTTCTCAATGCAATCCATTCTTTGAGCCAAAGCAGGATAGCTGCTTGGTAATACAGTCTCCAATCTGGAAGTCCAAATTCCTCCAAAGATGTTAAGAGCAAGAAAAGATTATGCATTTTTGGTGGCTGAATTTAAAAGACGTGGTTTACAATACAGGTGGGAGGCCCCAGCTGGACTATCATTATCCTATCAGGGTAACAGATACCGCTTGAATTCTATTGGGAAAGCAAAAGATTTCTTTGAGAATGTGATGCAGGCTGGTAAACCCCCATCTCCAACACCAAAAAGCACAGAACCACCAAAAGGAGGAGACAAGGAGCCAAAAGAACAATTACCGCTTTTAGAGTCACAACCTCTTGGTGCAACAGGAGTTGATAAAGGAGATTTATTGGAGCTGCCTGCGCGGAGCATTGATATTTTTCAGCCCTTGGAAGTAGAGATACCTAAAGATCAAAGGCAAACTCGGGCAACTACTAAACGTAAGGAAAAACAAGGAAAAAAGGAACAACAAGAACGTATAACTCAAGCAGTAGTATCTACAAGTGTGGAAGCCATGGGAGCTCGACCAAAGAAGAAAGATGAAAATTTTGAATTGGTCATGCAAAGGCTTTCTCGAATTGGTCATGTCAAATAAATATTTGACATGGAATGTCAATGGTTTAAATTCTCCACAGAAAAGGAAGAAGATATTTCATTATTTGATTCAATGTAAAAATGATGTAACTTGTTTACAAGAAACTCATATTAGAACTACTGATCAGAAATATTTGATAAATAATAAATTAGGTACACATTTTGTTGCAGCGGCTGCTGAGAAGAAGAATGGAATTGTTATCTATGTTAAAAATCATCTAAGAGCTAAATTAATAGAATCAGATACACAAGGTAGATACTTAGCAATTGAAATTTCAAAAGATGGGAAGAAAGTACTTTTGATGGGTATTGTTGTGAGTGTCTCTGGACAGGCTGGGTACATATCAGAGGATGACGAAGCGCAGCCAGGCCCTTCTGGGTATTTTCCCCTCCCGGCAGCCGAGCTAGATAATGAGGAGCTTTGTGTGCATTCCGAGTCGGACTCTCACAGTGATGAATCAGATGTGGAACAGGAAGTTAGATGGATTGATCCACGATTCAGACGGTTTGATAGGCGAAGGGGTCAGTTGGGTGGAAGAAGGAAGTGACGTATGGGAGACTATATTAGCAGGGGAACGAGAGACTCAGCCTTAGTCACGAGCAACGTTAATCAAGGAGTGGCCTGAAAACTTTCGCAGTGCGTTAGAACTAAGTTTTCTAGTGTGTTTGAAACCTACCAAAGAATAATGATGTTCTGGACAAAGTGATAAAGACAGAGTGAGTTAATTGGAATGTGGGAGGAGAGTCTGTTTATCTTAAAGGTATCATAAATCAGTTTTGGCCGTTCAGGCCAACAAAAAAATGTCAGCAGCTTGCTTTGAAATGCCTTCGTTTGAAATGTGTTAATTAAAAACTCTTAAAGACATCTTTAAGTGGATTTTTATGAGCTGAGAGGGGCTAGACATAACAGGTATATATGCACCAAATCATCAATAATACAAGTTAATACATAAAAAGTTAATACAATTTGATTATAGGTCTTGTATTATAATGGGTGACTGGAACGGTGTGATAGATATTGGCTTAGATAAAAAGAAGATATCACTAATTCCTCAAACACGTTCTAAGCTGCCTAAATCTTTTTTTTTATATAAAGGATGATTTTGATTTGATAGATATATGGAGGGAAAGAAATGGTAAAGAGCAAGAATTTACTTTCTTTTCTGATAGGCATCAGTCATTTTCTAGAATTGATTTTATATTAACCTCAAGTGACTTTCTTTTTTGTTTAAAGAAGGTGAAGATCCTACCTAAAGTGTTAACAGATCATAATCCGGTTTGGATGGAATTAACGGAAGGTCATCGACCTAAAAGATCTTGGAGATTAAATGAAAATTTGTTTAAATATGATATAAATGTCAATGAATGTAAAAATGTAATGAAGGAATTTTTATGTTAAATATGCACAAGGGTACATCTATAGAAATGGTGTGGGATGCAAGTAAAGCGTATATGCATGGGATTTTAATTGATTTGAATAAAAGGCATAGACGTAAACAAGAGGAAAAATGGAAAGAGCTAGAAGAGGAAATAAGAAAGAAGGAACAGTTATTAATAAAGAGACCAGATGACAAAAATACTAAAGAGGGGATTAAGGTCCTACGGAAACAATTTGATTTGTTGATGGCTGACCAAGTTGCTAGGAATATACAATATGCAAAACATAATACGTTTTTTAATTCTAATAAGCCGGGCAGATGGTTGGATATATTAAGGAAAAAACAAAAATCCCGAATAATTGAAAAAATGGAGTATAAAGGGAAACAGGTGTTCCAACAAGAAATTATTAAGAAAGCTTTTTTAGAATTTTATTCCAGGTTATATGCTGAAGACAAGATACAAGAGAACGAGATAGATATTTTTTTGCAAAAGGAAAATGTATCAGTACTTAACAATGAACAAAGAGATAGATTAAATACATTGATTACATCAGAAGAAATAATTTCAGTGATTAAACAATTGAAAATGGGAAAATCTCCGGGGACTGATGGGTTAACGGCGGTTTATTATAAGTATTTTCAAATGGAAATGGTGGAACCTCTTAGAGACTTGTTTGTTAATATACAAATGGGGGGTCAGGTTCCACCTTCATGGAAAACAGCCTATGTTCCTTTAATTCCCAAAGAGGGAAGAGATAATGTTCAACCAGAAAATTTTAGACCTATTTCATTGTTGAATACGGATTATAAGATTTTTGCAAAAGTCATGGCTAATAGATTAATGACAGTTTTACAACAAACAATCCATACTGATCAAACCAGTTTTTTACAAGGGAGGCAGATGAAAACTAATGTTAGACAACTTATTAATATATTAGAATATATGGACAAGCATATTCAGGTGCCCGCAGTTCTTATGTTTTTGGATGCGGAAAAAGCATTTGATAGATTGAATTGTTTATTTTTGAAAAAATTGATTGTTAGGATGGAAATGGGGGATCAGTTTATTAATTCTATATTGGCGATTTATCAGAAACAAACAGGACAGATTATTGTGAATGGGGTTTTAACAGATTCACTTAATATAGAGAAAGGTACCAGACAGGGATGTCCATTATCCCCTTTGTTGTTTGTTTTAACTTTAGAGGTTTTATTGAATAGGATAAGAGCGGCAGATGATTTAAAAGGTATACAGATTAGACAACAAGATTATAGATTACGTGCTTTTGCTGATGATTTGGTTGTGACACTGACTCAACCAATACAGTCAGCTATGGGATTGATGGAGATAATTAAAAATTATGGTAGGGTATCAGGGTTTAAATTAAATATATCTAAGACAAAGATGTTAGTTAAAAATTTAAATATCAATTTAAAACAGGAATTGGAAAGAATAACGGGATGTGAGATAGTTAAGAAAATTAAATATTTAGGAATTGATATTGAAGCCTCCAATGGGAAGTTATATAAAAATAATTATGAAGTTTTGTGGAATAAGACACAAATAGAAATGGAGAAATGGAAGAAATTACAATTATCTATGTTGGGTAGGATAGCAGCAGTTAAAATGAATGTATTGCCTAAATTTTTATTTCTTTTTCAAATGTTACCTATACTTAAAAAGGATGCGAATTTCGAGGAGTGGCAGAAGGGTATTAATAGATTTATATGGAATGGTAAGAAACCGAGGGTCAAACTAAAAATTATTCAGGATACCAGGGAAAGAGGTGGTTTGAAAATGCCTAATTTTAAGTTATATTATCACGCTGCTGTTTTAGTAGTGATAAGTGATTGGGTCAATTTAACTAATGATAGAACATTGAATATTGAAGGGTATGGTTTATTATATGGTTGGCATGCATATCTAGTTTATGACAAAAAGGTGGATAGGAGTTTCAAAGAACACCTATTGAGAAATGCTCTGCTGCGTGTTTGGAAAAAGTATCAGTATAAATTAAATGATAAGATTCCTGTTTGGATGGTTCCCAGACACGCAGTAGAGAATATAAATAGAGTACAATTACAAGATGTGGTGCCTTATGAGAAACTCCTAATTAAAGAAGGGAATCTTTTATTATTGAAGTCCTTGAATATTTTAAGAGAGGAAGGAATAGTCCTTACTTGGTTTCAATATTTACAATTGCAGACTAGATGGAAAAAAGATTTGAAGATGGGTTTATCTCAAATAGATGAAAATTTAATTAAACAAATTAGAGACCAAAGGTCAATGCATATTAAAAAATTGTATAACGTATTGATAGAAATTGATTCTGAAACTGAATTAGTTAAAGACTGTATGATAAAGTGGGGACAAAACTTTGGACAACCAATCATGATGGAAATTTGGGAGAGGATCTGGGTGAAAAATGTAAAATTTACACAAGCGCAACATTTAAGAGAAATTTTTTTATAAAATGTTTTATAGATGGCATTTGGATCCAAAAAAATTATCACGTATGTACCCTAATTTACAACCTAAGTGCTGGAGATGTGAATGTATGGATGCTACTTATTTTCATGTATGGTGGACTTGTAGAAAAATCAAGGCTTTTTGGATAAAAATATGGTGGATACTTCAAAATATTTTGAAAAAACGTATTGAATTTTCACCACCGCTGTTTTTATTAGGTATTACAAAAGATTGCACCACCATAGAGACGAACTTAATTTTGAACTTGATCACAGCAGCGAGACTGTTGGTGGGACAATATTGGAAGAAACCAGAATTACCATCTATTGAAGAATGGACTTTGAAAGTTATAAACTTGGCGGAAATGGCTAAAATATCTGCATATTTGAAAGATCATTCAAATGAAAAATATATGTTGGACTGGAAAAAATGGATAGAGTATATTCAAGGGAAATATCAATCTAAGAAATTGTATTTAGCTTATAGTTAAATTTTTATATGTTGGACTGGGGAAAAAATGGATAGACTATATTCAAGGGAAATATCAATTTAAGAAATTGTATTTAGTATATAGTTAAATTTTTATTACGATTTATATAATAATTTTGTTTAATTTAGTGGGTTTTCTTTTGTTTTACCCTGTATTCACTTGGGGAAGTCGGGGGGTGGGGTGGGGTGGGGGGTTTAATAATGTACTCAACTGTAAGTTACAGGCATTTGCTGATGACCTGGTTTTCTTTATTGAGGAACCTATAGAGAGAGGAAATATTCTTATGGGTGAAATAGAAAAATATGGAATAGTGGCAGGTTTAAAAAATTAACAGAGAAAAGACTAAAATGTTAGCAAAAAAATAAAACTGACAAACAAAAAAAGAAATTGGAAGAGAATTTGGAATTACAAGTAGCGAAAAAGATTAAATATTTAGGAATTTGGATAACCTCAAGGTGTTCCTCAATAAAAGAAGACAATTATACAAAATTGATGCTAAAAATGAAACAAGATCTTGAGACCTGGGGAAATTTCCAATTATCACTATTAGGTAGGATTGCAGTGACTAAAATGAAAATACTGCCAAGATTATTGTATTTATTTCAAACAATTCCAATAAAATTAGAGAAAACTTTTTTTAAAGAATTGGATAAAATAATAAACAAATTTATTTGGGTGGGCAAAAATCTTAAGTCAAGAGAAGAGTTGGAGGAACAAAGAACACCCATAGATTGGTGGCTGTATTTACAAATTCAATCTAGATATAATAGGGACAGGCAAGAATATGGAATAAGTCAGACCCCACACCTACTTGATAAAATTCTAACAAGTAGGGAAGGAAAATTATTACCAAAAATTTATAAATATTTATTAGAAATAGAGTTAGACGAAGAAATAGTGAAGGGGCCGATGTTAGCGTGGGCATGAAACGTGGGGCGAAATATAAACTTAGAGGAATGGGAAAGATTATGGAACGTAAATTACAAATTGACGCTATCAACTGCATATAGAGAGAATCAATATAAAATGATTTATAGATGGCATTTAACACTGGCAAGATTGGCCAAAATGCATAAAAATATAGACCCGAAGTGCTGGAAATGTAGAATCAGAGAAGGAACATTCTATCACATGTGGTGGCTGTGCCCCAAAGCAAAAAATTATTGGGAACGAATAAGAGATTGGAGACAGGAGATAACTGAGATACAAATGGATTTCAAACCGGAATTATTTCTTTAGGGCATAATAAATTTAAAGATTGAAAAACAACTCCAACACATCATTATACATATATTGACTGCAGCTCGTATAGCATATGCCCAATGTTGGAAGAGTGAAAATACACCCACAAATGACATGGTTATGTACAAAATCTTGGAATGTGCAGAAATGAACAACTTACGTTAGAATTAAAAGACAAGGAGGCGACAGAATTTTATGAAATTTGGAATAAATGTTATAATTGGTAGAACAGAGAAAGAAAAAGATATAATTATCGAATGTAAATAAAATGTAAATAAGATGTAGAGAATGGTTAAAATGTATAGCACAGTTCTGTTAAAAGAAAAGATTCTTGTTTATGTATTTTTAGTTTGTTTTGGTGTATGGTGTATGGTGAAAAAATAATTAAAAAAATAAAATAGAGATGCCTTAAATGCTCTCGGCTTAAGCATAACATTTGGACAAGAGATTAAAATGAATGTGTTAACAGAGGAAGACGAAAAGAAAATACAACCTGAAGGATGGGTAAGAGAAGGAAACAGAGGAGGGCTCAGAGTTCCCCCTTTGAAAATAGAACTTAAAACACCAGGAGAAGTAGTGCAACAAAAACAATATTCCATTTCAATGGAAGGGAGGAGAGGATTGCAACCCATCATCGACCAATTGATAGAAGACGGATTGTTAGAGCCAACTATGTCTCCCTTCAACACTCCCATTCTGCCAGTAAGAAAACCAGATGAAACCTTCAGAATGGTATAGGACTTTAGGCTCTTGAATAGAATTGTAAGGATTAGGCATCCAGTTGTCCCTAATCCATATACTTTAATGGGGCATATTCCACCTAAACATAAGTGGTTCAGTGTGATAGATCTAAAAGATGCTTTTGGGGCATGTCCTCTGGATAAAGAGTCAAGGCCCCTTTTCACCTTTGAATAGGAAAACCCATTTACTGGCAGAAAACAACAATATCAATGGACATTGTTACCTCAAGGATTTACTGAGTCTCCCAATTTATTCAGACAAATATTGGAACAAGTGCTGGAAAAAATTGAGATCCCAAGAGGGATTTATTTGATTCAATATGTGGATGATTTACTGTTATCCGGAGAGAAGCAACAGGAGGTAACACTGGCCACTGATAAGCTGCTGAATTTCTTAGGAGAACAAGGACTAAGAGTATCTAGGAAGAAATTGCAATATGTAGAAAAGGAAGTAAAGTATTTAGGACATTTAATTAGTGAAGGAAGCAGAAAAATAATGGTGGAACGAATAGAAGGAATAGCTAAACAGCAGCTACCTAAAGATAAGAAAGAATTGAGAAATTTTTTGGGATTAGTGGGCTATTACCGATTATGGATAAATAATTATGCCAATTTAACTAAACCCTTGTATGCCAGATTAATTGATGACGAGCCATGGGAGATACAATGGAATGAGAAAGGGAATAAAAGTATGGAAGACCTCAAGCAGGCTTTAGTGCAAGCACCTGTTTTGTGTCTTCCTAATTTGGATAAACCATTTCACCTATTTGTGAATGCAGAAGATGGGGTGGCCCAAGAAGTATTGACTCAAAATTGAGCTGGACAAAGGAAACCCGTAGCCTTCCTTTCAAAAATAATGGATCCAGTAGTTAGAGGATGGCCTAGTTGCATACAGGCCATAGCAGCCACTGCCCTGTTGGTGCAGGAAAGTCGGAAATTGACTTTTGGAGGAGCATTAGTGGTCAGTACTCCACAGCAAGTATGAACTATACAAACAAAAAGCCAGTCAGTGGTTAACGGATTCTCGCATTTTGAAATATGAAGGAATATTAATGAAAAAGGATGATTTGGTTTTAACCACAGACCATAACTTAACCCACCCACCCCCCAATTTTTAGCCAATAACCATCAAATGGATATGGAACGATTGGAACATTACTGCACAGAAGTGATACAATTACAAACAAAAATCCGACCTGACCTGGAAGAGCTCCCCTTAATAGAAGGAGAAGCATTGTTTATAGATAGTTCTTCTAGAGTGGAAATGGGTGAAAAGAAAAATGGATATGCAATAATAAATGGACATACCAAAGAATTATTGGAAGCGGGAAAACTCCCTAAGAATTGGTCTGCTCAAATTTGTGAACTGTATGCTTTGAACCAGGCATTAAATTTGTTTAAAGATAAGAAAGAGAGCATTTATACCGACTCCAAATATACCTTCAGTATAGTCCACACATTCGGAAACATTTGGGAAGAAAGAGGGATGATAAATAGTAATGTCATGGTTCTGACTAATGAAACACTTCAAAGAACTTCCAGGCATGTTTATCCTAAAGTCTTTATTAACAGTGTAACAAACCGATGGCACATCATGGATGTATGCCAGAATCTGAATTTCTCTTGCTTGCGTCTTACTTTTCTTTCTAAACCCCTCCCTTATTTTGCAGTCATAAGTCACATCTTCCAATTAGCCCAGAGGGCAAAGATTCACTTCCATTCCTTTTTCCCGGGCTTTCCTTATGAATCTCCTCCCTCACTCTGTCATCTGAATTAACTCTAAAAATACCAGACACTTCTGTATATCCTGTCAAAGCAATAATATCATATATTAACAGCGTTGACAAGTAAAGTGAAAGAGTTAATACATGAAGAATTAATTAAACAGATACTTAAATCATTGCTTGAACCCCACTGGATTGCTGTAATACATGTGAGTGGGCAACTAAAGATAATGTACTAAGATAATATGTGCATAAACTGTCCCAGTATCTTGACCATTACAGGAGGCAAGGATTGCTGGCTCAAACGCCACCTCTGGAGTTTTCTGTACACAAATTCAAGATCGGAGATTGGGTCCTGATCCGGAGCTGGAAAGGGGAGAAATTGCAACCCAAGTGGGAAGGCCCATTCCATGTGTTGCTGACCTCTGAAACTGCTATCTGGACTGCTGAAAAAGGGTGGACCCATTATACAAGAACTAAGGGACCAGTGACTGAACCTCATGAGGACTGGACCATTGTGACCTCTGACGATCCTTTGAAACCGGTCCTGAAAAGGAGATAAGAACATACATTGCCAGTGGACAAACCCTTTTGGATAGGGATAGGTTTAAACATTTTCCTTCTTCTCTTAGGTATAGCCGTTGCTTACTGGGCAAGAGAGGAGTGGGTTCCTATCCTGTCTCCAAAAGGAAGGCAAACAGTGGATGAAACGAAATTACAGAATTTACCTAATGTGTTGGTATTGTGACTGCAAATGTATATGTGATTGTTGTTGTTGTCAGCATTGTGTAGACTGTGGACCAGCTCACAGTTTTTGCAAACAAGAGTGTGACATTGTAATCATTGAAGATTTGGTACCAGAATATTTTGAGGTTCCAAAAGAGAAGAAGTAAAGAAACTTAAAAACAGGGGAGAGGTTTAAAACATGGCAAGAATGGCAGGACTCTATGTACTCTGCCTGTCCTTGGTTAAAACAATAGTTAGTATGAAAGTAGATCAATGGTGTGTATGGAATGAAAAAGGACAATGGGAATTTAATAATAAGGTCCTAGGGTTTTATGATGGAAATGCAACAGTGGAATGTATAAAAGAAGATCAAATAACCCAAAATTGTCAGTTTGTAAAAGCAATTAGAGAGGAAATAGGTGCTCTTTGTGATAAAGACAAAACAAGGAACACACATATTTGTTGGACCCTTTATCACAATTGTTTAAAAATTAGCCCAGGGAGAAACACTAGTAAAAAAAGCAAAGTATAAATAACTCTAACTGCAATACTTGCATTAAAATCACCAAAATGGGTAATTTAATTTTATTTTTAAAAATGGTATAAAAAGAAAAGGAAGGAATTTTAGGGAAACAGTTCAAGGGGAAAGGATGTTTTAAAAATAAACAGGATGAGTGTACCAAACCAAAAAATAAACTGTGACTTTCTGCCGGAACGACAACATGACCATATACGGTAGTATGTCGGATGTTGAGGAAACCTGAGCAGACAAGGACAGAGATAATGTATTCTGGTTAGGCGCTTCTGATAGATTGTGACTTCTGCGGGCCTTTCCAATGGGACCAAAGGGGAAGGGAAATGGCGCGTCACGATAGGATGTATAAAAATGACTGCTCAACATGGCTCGCATGTGGTCCATTGCTTGAGAACTTCCTGCGTGAAGTCTTGACTCGGATCCACCGCACTTTGCAAACCACTCTTTTTCTTTTCTTTGTTAGCAATAAATTTCATTTTCTTTTCAACCCAATTAGTGGATTTAATTTATTTTAAAATTCATGTGCAACATTTGGATCACTACACTTATGCCTGGATGGGGCTATGATGGTGAATATGGTAGCAGCAAACTTAGAGGGGGAAGCGGCCGACTGGGTGACCAACCTCCATGATGAGTGGGCTCCTGAATTGCATGACATGAATCTATTCATGGTGTTCTGTTTCTTGCTGGGTTCAGCATTGAAGAGGCAGGAGTAGTAAAACAGGTACTTCTTTATTGAAGACAAAACAGAACTCAGAACAAGATGGCTCCGCCCCTATTTATACATTCAGCTTGGGGAGGTGTCAGCCAATGAATGCAATGTATTCTCCCGCTCAAATGCATCCTAGTCAGCCCTTGCAGACACTAAGTCTGGCTAGCAGGCCACGTGGTCTGCTAACGGTCTCAGTGCAGTTTCCTGCACCTGTTCCCAGTTTAAGCTCAGTACATTACACCCCTCCCCTCCTGGTTCTTTAACACATACACAATATTTCTTGTGGTTCAATACTACATACATTTCACAAAACACACAATGACATTCAATGATACAAAAGTCTTACACTTCACTGTCTATATTCAAAATACATAACATTATAGGTCATACAAAAACACAACATTAAAGTACTTAGGCTTTTCAATTCCAAAGGAACATACATAACCATTTCAGTTTGCAATAAAAATACATAAGCATTTTAAGCTTGCAATGACAGAAACCTCACGTAGTCCTTTAAAAACTTTGGTGGGCCTTTGGCCTGCTCCGATCATCTCGGAGCTGCTGTTAGCACCTGATCTGCAAGCTCGCCTGCCAGACTCGGCAGACCGGGGCTATTGGACCCGTCCGATACGGGTGAAGCTTGAGAGCAAAAGGCACCCGACGAGGCTTAATCCTGATCGGTGCTATAGAGGGATCTAACCTTAGGGCAATGGGAGGCCCTTTGTATGCCCCTAGCTCAGGGCTGAAAACATCAGCAAATTCTTTGCACACCTCTGAAAGGCTCGCCGTTTGCAAACTGTTTAACCCAGTCACCTGAATTCCTAGCGCATCAAACCAATCGAGTCCAATCAAACTCGTGCGGTCGCCCTCGACAACTACAACATCCAAAGGGCCCTCAAAATCCCTAAACTGCACCCCGAGTGTGGCCTCCCCCTTGACATGCACCCGGGAATTCTGGAAGTCAATCAAGATGAGATTCGACGGCCGCTTCTGCAGCAAATCGGCTTAAGGGTTTTTTGGGAGATTATGGACAGAGCTGAACCCGTGGCCAGCTCCATGTCTGAAGGAACCCCTTGCAGCTTGAGTTCGAGGTGTAGCTTTTTTCAGAGTGGGCGATGGGCGCCTGTCCTAAGTATGCTCCTTCTACTCGTGCAAAACCCCACCCTGTTCTGACTGGGGACCCTGATACCTTTCCGAGGCAACTCTTCCGAAGGATGGTCTTTTCTGTGACCCAAACAAACGGCGGCAATGTGGCCTTACCAACCACACGCCCAGCAAGTGGTGGTGCGGAAACGACAGTCAGTTTGTTTGTGGTGGCCTCTGCACCTGAAACACCAAGAGAAGGGAACTGCCTTGTCAGATTGCCTGTCAGCTTGCCTTTGAGGCCTTCTTTCCGGAGGTTGCTGCAACCGATCGACTTCGTGGTCCAATTCGGAGTCTTCAACCCTCTTGGCGTCCTCTTGGTGGACTGTGTCCGAGCAATGAGGGTTCTTGGAGAGCCGCAAGGCCTTGACAGCTCCACCTGCTGCTTCTTCGGCCGTTATCTCCCTCAGCGCATCTTGAAAAGAGACAGTTTCTCTAGCAAAAATCTTTTGCTGGAGTTCTCGGCTCCTCAGACCACAAACCAAACAGTCTCGTAGCCATTCTTCCAGGTCCTTGAATTCGCATGGCCTTGCAGCTTGGCGAAGAGCAGCAATGAAATCTGCAGCAGACTCCCCAGGACGCTGGTCCCACTGTTCAAAAGTGTGTCACCAAGCGATGACCGAAAATGTTTCTTGACCGCAAATGCACAGCAGAGTCGCGGCCTTCAGCCCGTCTTCCCGAACTTGGTTGACTCTCAAATAATTTTCAACCCTAGTGATGTAGGAGCTCTATTGCTCTGGGTGTGTGATGTCAAATTCCGAGAGATGACCTATCTTCGCCATGGTGAGTCTTTGGTGGCCTTTTCAATGCCTTGTGCTGTGCAGGCTTCCAAAGGGGTTCCAGGGCGGTTCTTGAAGCACTCTCCTCCAGCGTTTTCGTACTGGCAGGCAGAGTGTGAAGGAAGTTGGAACGCTGTTCTTCTAAGCGCTTGCTAGGCTTTTCCTTGGTGACTCAGCCCTTCGGTTTGTGGCAGCACGATCCCACCTTCGTCACTAATGTTCTGTTTCTTGCTGGGTTCTGCATTTAAGAGGCAGGAGTAGTAAAACAGGTACTTCTTTATTGAAGACAAAACAGAACTCAGAACAAGATGGCTCCACCCCTATTTATACATTCAGCTTGGGGAGGTGTCAGCCAATGAATGCAACGTATTCTCCCCCTCAAATGCATCCTAGTCAGCCCTTGCAGACACCAAGTCTGGCTAGCAGGCCACGTGGTCTGCTAATGGTCTCAGTGCAGCTTCCTGCACCTGTTCCCAGTTTAAGCTCAGTACATTACACATGCAGCAACTGAGGGGTCAGTTTGAAGATGAATCCCAAGTCCTGATGGCTGAGAAAGAAATCCACCGCCTGAGGCAAAGAGGTTGCCCTGCAAAGGAGTACATCCATGAATTCAGGAGAGTTGCTAACCAGTTGGGGCAGTGGCCTGAATGGTCACTGGTCAATTACTTCAAACAGGGGCTAGATCGCGACTTTCTTCAAGCCTGCATCATTAGAGGTTTTCCTAATCTATTGCATGAGTGTTACCATATGGCAGTGGTGCTAGACATCAAACTGGACTGCCCCCAAAAGTCAAGCACCACTGAACCCAAGCTGCTGCACGTCCAAGAGACACACCTCTATGGCCACGTCCCCAAGCCTCTGCAGTCACCAGCATCTCCCAAGCACCAGCCAGGGCTCCAATCAAGTGCTACTCGGGGTGCTCTCAGTGCTTAATTAACTTACCCACTGTACTCAAACTGGACATCCGAGCCAAGCTATTGCCCCTACCCATGAGGTTTGAGCAGGCTGACGGGTCCCTCATCAGAGGTACCCCTGCCACACACCTAACTGAACCTGTGCATTTGGAAATGGGTCAGAATGCGGAAATCATCCATTTTGTGGTGGTTCCATTTTTGTGGTGGCTAGCGTGGCATGATAAATGGTGTCCTAACGTCTGGTGGGAGGAGGGAATGTAAAAATTAAGACTGGGGACAGGACCCCTCCCACCTGCCACAGACGATAAAACAAAGACACTGGCCATCAGCGAGATTCAAGGGGAGCCCTGCAAAATTCTAAAGACTGTAGCTGAATAACTGCCAGGGATCCAACTGGTCCCCACAGAATACTGTGATTTGGCATAAGCATTTAGTGAGAAGGAATGTGACGTCCTCCCCCCACACCGGGCTATGGACTGTGCTATTGAAATTCTACCCTTTGCCAAGCTCCCAAAACCAAAAATGTACTCCATGACGCCCAGAGAGATGAAAGAACTGAGAGAGTACATCGATAAAAACTTAGCTCGGGGTTTCATTCATCCAGCCAAATCACCTGTGGCCGCTCCTGTGCTTTTCAAAGAAAACAAAAATGGGTCTCTTAGATTATGCATAGATTTTAAATCTCTGAATGTGGTCAGCATGGAAAATACATATCCCCTCCCCCTGATGAAGGACATGTTAGTCCACCTGGCCAAAGGAAAAACCTTTACCAAGCTGGATTTAAGAGAGGCTTATTACTGGATCCGGATTAGGGAGGAGGATGAGTGGAAAATAGCCTTTAATTGCCCTTTGGGGAGCTTCCAATTTAAGGTTATGCCTTTTGGACTGCAAGGGCCCCCCGCTGTGTTTATGCAATTGATAAATTAAGTGCTCCATGATCATTTATACAAGGGGGTTTTGGTTTATCTTGATGACATCCTTATTTACACTGAAACCATGGACGAACACATCAAATTGGTCCATGAGGTGTTAAAAAGACTGTTAAAACCCAAACTGTATGCAAAGCTGTCAAAGTGTGAATTTCACCAAACACACCTTGATTATCTGGGGTATCGGATTTCAAATGAGGCAGTAGAGATGGACCCTGCCAAAGTAAAAGCAGTACTAGAATGGCAACCCCTGTGCACCCTCAAGCAGCTTCAAAGTTTTCTGGGCTTTGCCAACTTTTATTGTCAATTTATTCCCTCTTTTGCAAAGATAGCCATGCCAATCACCAATTTACTCAAAACAGGAAAAGGAGAGGAATCCCCCCCCCGACCTTGTCAGCCATTGCAATGGTCGTTAGAGTGCCAGGCAGCATTCAAAAAACTAAAGAGACTCTTTTGCAGCTGAACCAGTTCTTTTTTTTTGTAACACATTTTTATTAGTTTCCAGTTTTACAATTGAGTATTTGGAAAGCAACATGGTGATTGAGTTAGTCAATAATTCAATAACAACATCTTTAGTACATATCTCAGGTTATATCATCTAAAATTCCTTCTCTATTTCCCTTAACATTTGCTATATCATATTTAAGCTAGTAAATTTCTAATTATATCAAACTCAATTAAAACACTTATAAATATGTTTTTACTTATACATATCCATATCCTGTTTTTAAGTTTTACCTAATTTTAATATTTAATTGCAATATTCCAATTTAACCTTTAATATCCATAGTATTTAATTTTCGGGTAGCCCAATTTTCCTTTATTTCACTACATAGAAGTTATACTATCTAAAATACAGATGTTACTTATGTAAATATATTCTTATTTTATTTCATAAACATTTTCTATTTCTCATCCTAGTACATCACCACAATAATGGAGTATCCTTTATTATCTCAAATCCATGATCTGCATTATCTGGACTAAACAATAATTCAAAGCTATTTCCTAATAATTAATTTTCATTTCCCTTATAAATCTAAGTCCTCAATAATAAGCCAATTAATCCCTTGTTTTTTATTATTTTCCAACAGTATTTAAATCTAATAATCAAAATTCCCTTCATCTCAAAGTCTCCCTTTAGTCCTTTAATTGAAGCTTTAGGATGCTCTCTAATAAATTAAAAGACCCCATTTTTAAAATCTAACTCTAGCTTTCTTTTTATGCCAACCAGGCTTCCATACCAATGCTTTTAGATCATCAGATAGATCTCCATTCTGTACATGTTACTTGAACTAAAGGAGACCATCTAATTGTCAATTTTCTAGAAAAACGGTCCATTTATAATCATTAAGTTGTCGCCTTGGTGGCACAGCTCCCCGTATTTGCTCTAGTATATTTGTCTTCCATTCGATCTGGTCTTCTTCTTCCTCAGGTTTTGTCGGGTTTAAGTAAAAAGTCATGTCCAATTTTGTAGTTGCTGTTTGTCTAAGTTATCAATAGGCTGTACTTGTTGATCTTTGACGCCCTCCGTCTTGGTATTACTTTCTTCCGCTTCTGATGTTTTTTGAATTGTAGGTTCTTTAATTGCAATCAGGGTTTGATTGACTAAAATTTCAATACATTGTACTTGTTGATCTTTAAAGTCCTCTGTCTTGGTGTTAGTTTCTTCCGCTTCTGTTTTTTTTTGATGATATTAATAAATGTTTATTGAATATGTTCAGGAAAAAGGTAATGGGGAGACTCCCGAAGTGTTAATTATGTACTTAGATTAGAAATATGGAACATAGTAACTGAAATAAGTAAACTTCATACAGGAGTTGGATTTGTGGATCTATTTAGATGAAAGGTTATTGAGGATTGATAGGATTGACCTAGTTGTATTGAAATATATCAATTTGAATATAATAAGTTATTAGAGGGTAAAGAGAGGGGGGTTTTCTGTTTTTTTTTCTTTCTTTTCTTTTTTTTCTTTTTTAACGATTTAATCTGATTTTTATGGGTATGACTTTGTTGTGTGGATAATTAATTGCCCTGCCACCACGTTGTTTCGTAAGCACTTGTTTGTAAAATGAAAAAACCAATAAAACTTGTTTAAAAAAAAAAGAATATTCACTTGTTGTACCAAATTCCACCACAAGATGTCCTAAATAGCATTTAAATTTTTTTCCAAATCCCAGGCTAGGTTTTTATCCAATTTAAGTTCTTTTTCATTTTTTTTACGAGTAAATAGAGTAACAGGTCCCGTGAAAGTATGAACATTTGGGGTCCCAAAATATCAAAAAGAAGCAAATTTAATTATTTAGTTGTTCTTTTCAAGGCTTTATTTCCCCTAGGTAGTCAGACGCCGCCATTTTAGAGGGTGGGAGGAAAACATTCCCTTCCCTCTCTCCTCACAGGGGGAAGAAACTTCAAGAGGCTTTTTACAGGAAAATACTTAGGGTACAAAGAAGGTAGGATCTCACCCAATTCCTCCACGGTGCTTTTGAAGTGCTTGTTGGTAATTTTGGCCTCGGCTGGTAGTGGCTTAGTGATGGGCCATGTTAATGGCCGATCTTTTCTCTGTCAGTTCGAAGAGCTGCCCGGGATCAAATGGGAGGGCTGCCACCCTTCCACGATCACACGGAGGTCCTCTTCACGCTCGTTGCCCCTCCAGGGTGACTTCTGACCCTTTTCAGGGTCCTCTGGCAGGAGAAAACCGGACAACGGAGAGAGTGATTACTGTCCATCAGCACCATGATCGCAAACTGGAAGCCTCAGCTGAACCAGTTCTTAAGCACCCTGACCCCGGACAACAATTCATCATTCAAGCCAATGCAAGTGACGTGGCTATGGGTGCTGTTCTCTTACAAAAGAATCACAGAGGGGAGTTACAACCCTGTGCTTACACTTCCCGAAAATTAACTGACATCGAGAGAAGGTGGGCAGTTTGGGAGAAAGAGGCTTTTGCAGTTCATTGGTCATTACTGACATGGCGTCATTTCCTGGAAGGGGGGGAAATACCTTTTGAGGTATGGACTGATAACAAAAATTCGGAGGCTCTAAACCCCCCCCCCCCGCAAACTACCCCCGAAGCAAGTTCTGTGGGCTCAGTACTTGAAACATTTTAATTTCACTTTAAAATATTTTCCTGAGGGTAAGAACTTTTTGGCTGATGCATTATCTAGAATACCCCAGTTCAAGAGCCACCGAGAGGAAGTAATTAACTCCATTATTCCTCTGCCGCAATCCGCTTCTCAAATAACAACCAGATCGCAGACACAGAGACCCCCTGCCAGTCCTGACGATCACTTACTGAAGGAATTGAAAAAGAAGTTAGAGACTGATGCCTGGTTCAAAGATAACAAATCTATTTTAACCCTAAGAAGGGGACTAGCTTGGAAAGCTTCCAAATTATACCTCCCAGATGGCCTCAGACTCCAAGCATTGCAGCGGAGTCATGACGCTAAGCAAGTGGGTCACTTTGGATTTTTAAAAACATTGCATCTGTGAATGCATAGCATTCTCTAGCAGATGTTAGCCCATGCACATGTATTACCTATCTTCCAAGCACAAAATTATGCTGGATGATTGCTTACAACTGTCCACAAATCCTCCCTCTGCAGAAACATCTCCATCTTGAGGCTCCATGAGAGATAATTTGTCTCATTAAGACAAGCCAAAGGAAATCCTTCTCCCATTCCTGTAACAGATAGTATTATGCTGTCTTCACAGGCCCATCATCCTCAACCTCCCTCAGGTTCATGAAGAAACTTTTACCTCAGAGAAACTTACTACTGGTGCTTCAGGGCGCTTCTGGGCCCATAACCTGTCAGGGAATTGTGCAGCAGGTGTCCAAATGAAGTCAGAGATGCTGACACAAACTTGTCATTTTATATACAGTAAATACATAGATTTTACATCTATATTTACAGCAAACAAGATAGTCAGGCAAACAGGAGCATCATGAGGTAAAGCACAGAGCACAGAGGGCACACAGAAGAAAAAAAGTGGGTAAAAAGGGAAACTCCCCTTCCACACCCACAGCAACTAATCACAGCACAGATTGCCTCATGCAGGAGCCAGCACTCTCCAACAAATCAACCACAACTGTGTGTTCTGGCTCAACCACACTGCTCCAGCTACTAAATTTAAATAGCTTAACATTCTCCCATTGGTGGATTGATTGTTTATTTGACTTTGTTCTTGTTTTTTATATGTTGAAAGAAACTTTTAAAATTATTTTTGACATTTGTTGCAAGTCTTACTTCATTCTGAGCAGATTCAGGCTATATGCTGGTAATCTGTCTTAGTTATGTGTCCCTCTTTCCATTTTTTATACTTATCCTTTTTATCTTTCAGTTTATCGGAGAGTTCTTTGTATATCCATGCTGGTTTCTTCTTGGATTTCTTGTTTTTCTTTTTCAGTGATATTGAGCTGGACTGGGCTTTTATAATCATATTTTTCAGAGTTTCCCAAGCTTCTTGAGTTGTTTTCCCTTTTAAAATTTTTATCCATGGAATCCTTCCCAAGCTTTGTTAAAATCAGCTTTTTTGTCCGGTCAGGCGGACTGGAGCCATCCTTCGAAAGCTCCGGGACGGCGTGCTTTTTAAAATTAAATCAACGGGCCGTCGGGGGAGTGAATCACCGTAGGAGAAGAAAAGACCGAAGAGGACCCCCGGCCCGATCCGGCAAGGTGAAAATCACCGCTGAGGGGTCCGGGAGAGCCGCGGAAGGGGCCAAGGAAGCCGGCGGCGGCCGGCCAGCCGGCCAGCCAGCAGGCAGGCCCGAAGACACCACGCTGCCGCGCTGCCGCGCTGCCGGGGAGAACCGGCGCGAACGGGGACAACAAGAAGAAGGAGGAAAGGGCCGAGGAGGCCAGCGGTGGCCGGCCGGCCGGCAGGTCCGAAAAAGCCGAGAAGCCGAGAGCCCATGCAGCCGCAGCCGAGGACAGCAGAGGAGAACAGGCTGGAGCGGGGAGAAGACGGAGGAAGGCACCGGTAAGACCAGCGGGGGCCGATTAGAGCGCCGAGGGACAGTAGACACAGGGGGAGCCCAGCAGCAGGGGGAGGACCCTCACAAGACCCCCAGAGTACCCCCCCAGACCCTGAAAAGTCTAGTTATACCGCACCTGGAGAAGAGGGACATCTGCGCAGGCCCCAAGCCACAGAAACTCTCATCTTGCACCATCTCGGCCAGCACAGCGAAGCTTACTTGAAAGCAAATAGCACCCTGTAAACCCAAATATGGGAGGAAGGAATCATTCTTTCCTTTTGCTTGTTTCAGCTCAACCCAGAGCCATCTTGCAAGCACAAATATATATATGTTGTTTAAAATTGTTGACAAAGAAATAAGGGATTTCTGATATAGCTATTTCGAGTTTCTTAACTCTCTTCAGTCAGAACTCACCCTTCCGGGATTCGAACCTGGGCAGTCTGCATGCTAAGCAGATGCTTTAACCTATTGAGCCACAAGTTCTCTCCCGCTTTGTCAGTAGTCAGGGAGTAAGGATATGTGTCAAGTGTTTATTTTTTAGATTGCACCCTGTAAACCCAAATATGGGAGGAAGGAATCATTCTTTCCTTTTGCTTGTTTCAGCTCAACCCAGAGCCATCTTGCAAGCACAAATATATATATGTTGTTTAAAATTGTTGACAAAGAAATAAGGGATTTCTGATATAGCTATTTCGAGTTTCTTAACTCTCTTCAGTCAGAACTCACCCTTCCGGGATTCGAACCTGGGCAGTCTGCATGCTAAGCAGATGCTTTAACCTATTGAGCCACAAGTTCTCTCCCGCTTTGTCAGTAGTCAGGGAGTAAGGATATGTGTCAAGTGTTTATTTTTTAGATTGCACCCTGTAAACCCAAATATGGGAGGAAGGAATCATTCTTTCCTTTTGCTTGTTTCAGCTCAACCCAGAGCCATCTTGCAAGCACAAATATATATATGTTGTTTAAAATTGTTGACAAAGAAATAAGGGATTTCTGATATAGCTATTTCGAGTTTCTTAACTCTCTTCAGTCAGAACTCACCCTTCCGGGATTCGAACCTGGGCAGTCTGCATGCTAAGCAGATGCTTTAACCTATTGAGCCACAAGTTCTCTCCCGCTTTGTCAGTAGTCAGGGAGTAAGGATATGTGTCAAGTGTTTATTTTTTAGATTGCACCCTGTAAACCCAAATATGGGAGGAAGGAATCATTCTTTCCTTTTGCTTGTTTCAGCTCAACCCAGAGCCATCTTGCAAGCACAAATATATATATGTTGTTTAAAATTGTTGACAAAGAAATAAGGGATTTCTGATATAGCTATTTCGAGTTTCTTAACTCTCTTCAGTCAGAACTCACCCTTCCGGGATTCGAACCTGGGCAGACTGCATGCTAAGTTGTGGCTCAATAGGTTAAAGCATCTGCTTAGCATGCAGACTGCCCAGGTTCGAATCCCGGAAGGGTGAGTTCTGACTGAAGAGAGTTAAGAAACTCGAAATAGCTATATCAGAAATCCCTTATTTCTTTGTCAACAATTTTAAACAACATATATATATTTGTGCTTGCAAGATGGCTCTGGGTTGAGCTGAAACAAGCAAAAGGAAAGAATGATTCCTTCCTCCCATATTTGGGTTTACAGGGTGCAATCTAAAAAATAAACACTTGACACATATCCTTACTCCCTGACTACTGACAAAGCGGGAGAGAACTTGTGGCTCAATAGGTTAAAGCATCTGCTTAGCATGCAGACTGCCCAGGTTCGAATCCCGGAAGGGTGAGTTCTGACTGAAGAGAGTTAAGAAACTCGAAATAGCTATATCAGAAATCCCTTATTTCTTTGTCAACAATTTTAAACAACATATATATATTTGTGCTTGCAAGATGGCTCTGGGTTGAGCTGAAACAAGCAAAAGGAAAGAATGATTCCTTCCTCCCATATTTGGGTTTACAGGGTGCAATCTAAAAAATAAACACTTGACACATATCCTTACTCCCTGACTACTGACAAAGCGGGAGAGAACTTGTGGCTCAATAGGTTAAAGCATCTGCTTAGCATGCAGACTGCCCAGGTTCGAATCCCGGAAGGGTGAGTTCTGACTGAAGAGAGTTAAGAAACTCGAAATAGCTATATCAGAAATCCCTTATTTCTTTGTCAACAATTTTAAACAATATATATTTTCCTGTGCTGTCAAAATATAAACTGTGGGGGGGGAACAAGCAAAAGAATTTGATCCAACCTATCCTAGCAGCTTGATAACCTTACACAGGAACAATCCCCCCACAATTCTTTGCATCAAGGGGTGGCTTTAAGGGTGGACAGGCCAACAGGAGGAGAAGCTCAAAATGCCTGCCAGACGGACAAAACAAACCAAACTGCTAGACCTGAAGGGAGCTGCACCCTCCCCGGCCCAGCCCTCCAATCTGCCAGGGAACACCCCACCCAACCACACACACCCCCATCCAATTGCAGGCCCTCAGACCCAAACGCCAACCCATGACTCCATACCAGCACGCATGATCCAAGAACTAAAAGAGACGATTGAGACACTAAACGAGATGATAGCGACGATGGTGGTAAGGATGGATGGCATGGATAGAAAATTGGCAGAAATGGGCGTGAAGACGGAGAAAGGACGCATAGAAACAGACCGGAAGACGGAGGAAAGATACAAAGATATGAAGAGGATGCTGGCGGACCAAGGTAGAGACCTGGAGAGAAAGTGGGAAGAACAGCGCAAAGCGACGGCCACCGACTTGGAACAAATGAAGGAGGCATTGCAGATACATTACAAAAACCTCCAAGAAACAAGGGAGAATACGGAAAAGATGATGAAGGAAGTGGAAAACCGCGTAGAGGGACAGATTGCAGAGGTGAAAAGAGAGATTCAAGACCAGTCCACCATGATACAATTCTGGCAAATGGCATTTGCAATCAGGTTCAGAGGGTGGACAGAGACAACACACGAAACCCAGAGAAGACTGCGCAGGACTTTTGTAGAGGCCCTGGCAACATTCCTGGGCATGAGCGCCAATGAGATTGAGTGGCATGTCGAAAAAATCTACAGAGTGGGCGCCTGGGGGGAAGTGAACAAGCACCAACCAAGGGATGTGGTCATCCACTTCACAACACAGAGGTTCCGGAACCACATCTCTGCCACTTCCTATAACAAGGCATTCTACATAGAGGAGCAGGAGGTGAAGGATCTGAAAGAGATCCCCCAGGCGATGCTGAGAGACAGAAAGAACTACAAATTCCTGACCACAGAACTGAGATCGCGTGCACTGCAATACTGGTGGGAAACCCCATCAGGAGTGTCACTTTCCTATAAAAACAAGAGACATTACTTGACCTCGGTCCAGAAAGCCAAAGACTTCCTCGAAAAGGAACTGAAGTCGGGAGGCCCTCAACCCACCGCGAGAGAAGATGCAGATAGACCACTGGAAAGCGGGAGGGATCGGGGCCAACGAGCAAGCCGCGCAGAAGCACAGATCGGGGCAGTGGCAGAGGAAATGAATGGACTACCTCCAGGGGCGAGGGCGCAGAGAGCAGAGAGCAACAAAAACAAGGAGGCAGGAAAGTCTACAGAGGACAGGCTACCAGGCTTCACTACCAAACACACAGACCAGCAAGGCAAGACCTCACAAACCAATATGAGCAACAATCCGGATATCGTGGCAACGGGACCAAAGAAGACAACAGGAGAAATAACAGAAATGGTCTCGCAAAAGTATCCTGCAACAGATGATGGCAACTAATTATTTGACTTGGAATGTGAACGGACTGAACTCCCCAAAGAAAAGAAGGAAAATTCTCCACTACCTGAACCAAGTTAAAAGCAATATAATCTGCCTACAAGAAACACACATCAGAACAGCAGACCAGAAATATCTGATCAACTACAAACTAGGCGCGCACTTTGTGGCAGCGGCGCCAAGAAAAAAGAATGGGATTGTTATATATGTAAAGAAACATGTAATGGCTAAGCTAATAGAGTCCGACCCCCAAGGTAGATACCTGGCAATTGAAATAACACGAGAAGACAAGAAGACTCTAGTAATGGGCGTATATGCACCACATCAGCAACAAGGCAAATTCTACAAAAAGCTACACAAGAAAATAACACAACTCAACTACAGATCTTACATCATCATGGGCGACTGGAACGGGGTCATAGAGACTGCTCTAGACAAAAAAAGAACTGCACCGAACCCACAAAAACACTCCAAGTTGCCTAAATCCTTCTTCGACATGAAGGAGGACCTCGAACTGACAGACGTATGGAGGAAAAGGTACGGCAAAGAACAAGAATTCACCTTCTTCTCTGGCAGACATCAATCCTTCTCCAGAATCGACTATATATTAACTTCTAGTGACTTGCTAACTTGTCTAAATGCAGTGAAAATCCTACCCAAGACACTGACAGACCACAACCCTGTGAGGATGGAATTAAGACATGGCCCGAAACAGAGGAGGTCCTGGAGAATCAATGAAAGCTTGTTTAGACACGAAGACAATGTGGCGGAATGCAAAAAAGCTATGAAGGAATTCTTCGACACAAATATGAACAACGGAACACCGATAGAAACGATCTGGGAAGGCAGCAAGGTGTACATGTGTGGGATCCTCATAGCCATGAATAGCAGGCACCGTCGCAAACAAGAACAAAAAAGGAAAGAGTTAGAAAATGAGATAAGTAAAAGGGAGCGGCTACTAATAAAAAGGCCAGAGGACAAAGTCACCAAAGAAGGACTCAAGATCTTAAGAAAGCAATTTGACATGTTGATGGCAGACCAAGTTGCAAGGAATATACAATATGCGAAACATAAGACATTCTGCAAGGCCAACAAACCGGGCCGCTGGCTAGCCTACACTATAAGAAAGAAACAGAAATCCCGCATAATTGAAAAGATAGAATACAAAGGCAAGGAAGAATTCCGACAAAAAACCATCAAGAAAGCCTTCACGGAGTTCTACTCGGAACTATATGCCGAGGATAAGATACAAGACAAAGAGATAGATGAGTTCCTACAAAACGAAAAGATACAGGCGATTACCGACACGCAAAGAGAAGCCCTGAATGCCTTAATCACAAAAGAGGAAATACACTCAGCGATCACACAACTGAAAGCAGGAAAAGTGCCCGGGACAGATGGGATAACAGCGACCTACTACAAACACCTCCAAGAGGAGATGATAGAACCCCTCAGAAAACTATTTGCCAACATTCAAGAAGGAGGCCAGGTCCCACCATCCTGGAAAACAGCCTACATCTCATTAATCCCAAAGGAGGGGAAAGACAACACACAGCCCGCAAACTACAGGCCCATCTCACTACTAAACACAGACTACAAAATCTTCACAAAAATTTTGGCCAATAGACTAATGACTGTACTACAAAAAACAATACACCCGGACCAAAGGGGATTTATACAAGGACGCCAGATGAAAACCAACGTCAGACAGCTGCTGAACATAATAGAATACCTGCAAAAGCACAACCAGATACCCGCCGCTCTTATGTTTGTGGATGCAGAAAAAGCTTTCGACAGACTGCACTGGCCGTTCCTGACGAACTTGATCCGAAAGATGAAAATGGGAGCACAGTTTCTCAACTCCATAACGGCAATTTACCAGAAACAAACAGGTCAGATCATTGTCAATGGAGACTTAACGGACTCATTTAATATAGAGAGAGGCACGAGACAGGGCTGCCCGCTGTCCCCCCTGCTATTTGTCCTAACACTGGAAATTTTACTGAACAGAATAAGAGCGGCAGAGGATGTACAGGGCATACAGATTAAACAGCAAGACTACAAACTATGTGCCTTTGCGGATGACCTGCTGGTAACAATGTCGCAACCAGCACAGTCAGCAAGGAAATTGATGGAGATAATGGAGGACTACGGTAGGGTGTCAGGCTTCAAAGTAAATATACCGAAAACAAAGATGCTAGTCAAAAACCTAGACAACAAAGCAAGACAGAACTTGGAAAGAATAACGGGTTGTGAAATAGTCAAGAAAGTCAAATACTTAGGAGTGGAGATAGAATCAACAAATGCGAAATTATACAAGAATAATTACGAGGTCCTGTGGAATAAGATACAAGCAGACCTGGAAAGGTGGAAATCACTATGTCTGTCCCTGCTCGGCAGGATAGCGACAGTAAAGATGAATGTATTACCCAGATTTTTATTTCTCTTTCAAATGCTACCCATACTCAAGAAGGATGCGGACTTGGACAACTGGCAGAAGGGCATCAACAGATTTATTTGGGACGACAAGAGACCGAGGGTGAAACTAGAAATCATCCAAGACGCAAGGGAGAGAGGGGGACTCAAAATGCCTAATTTAAAGCTATACTACTATGCAGCAACGTTGGTGGCGGTTAGTGACTGGATCAACATGACAAATGATAGAATTTTGAATGTTGAGGGGCATGGTCTACTATTCGGCTGGCACGCATACTTAGTATACGACAAAAAGGCAGATAGGAACTTCAAGGAGAACCCACTACGAATCCCTTTGTTATGGGTCTGGAACAAATATAAGCACCTCCTACACGACAGGATTCCCATCTGGACGATCCCTGGACACGCAACAGGGGATATGAACACAGCCCAAGGGCAAGAAGTGGTGCCCTACAGTGAACTTATACTGGGAGAAGAAAACGGGTTCCTCTTGAAACCTCAAGCAACGCTAGCAAACAGAGGAATAGGAAGTACCTGGCTATCATATATACAACTACAATCAAGGTGGCGTAAAGACAAGAAGAAGGGCTTCTCCCAGACCGACGAGAATCTAATTAAACAGATTAGAGAACAGGGGATTATGCACATCAAACGAGTGTACAGCATTCTGATAGAAATGGACTCTGAAACCGAGCTAGTCAAGAACTGTATGATAAAGTGGGCACAAGACTTCGGACACCCTATCGCCATGGACACGTGGGAGAAAATCTGGGTGAGGAATGTAGAATTCACGAAATCGCAACACTTAAGGGAAAACTTCTACAAGATGTTCTATAGATGGCACCTAGACCCGAAAAAATTATCACTCATCTACCCGGACTCCCAGCCCAAATGCTGGAGGTGCGGGGACGGGGAGGCTACTTACTTTCACATATGGTGGACATGCAGAAAAATCAAAGCATTCTGGAGGAAGATATGGTGGACACTCCAAACTATTTTCAAAAAGCGTATAGAATTTCTACCTCAGGCTTTTCTGTTAGGGATCACAAAGGACTTCACTACCTCAGAGACAAATTTACTTTTGAACTTAATTACAGCAGCAAGATTGTTGGTGGGACAATACTGGAAGAATCCGGAAATACCGCCTATTGAAGAATGGACTGTGAAAGTAACAAATTTGGCGGAAATGGCGAAAATATCAGCATACTTGAAAAATCGTTCCAATGAACAATTTTTGACGGACTGGAAACAGTGGATAGACTATATCCAAGAGAGACACCAATCAAACAGAATGCAGCTGGCGTTTAGCTGAGGCTCGATGGGAGGAGGGAAGAAGGGTCAACAAATCAAATGTTTACAAAAACTAACACCCAATGTTGAATGTATATGTTCTATAACTAATGCCTCTTAACATAACCTTATGTCCAATGTTGTTTGCTTTAATACTGTTAAAGCGGACTGAATCTCTACCTCAGGATATGAAACTTTTACCTCAGGATCTCTGGTTAGGGACTATAAAAGATTGCACTAGTAATGGGACGAAGTCAATTCAGAAGCGCAAACGAACAATATGCAATAGACTAGACACAGTAGTTAGACCATATATAAGAGAAACACCAACCAAACAAAAGGTACTCGGAGTATACTTGAAGGGGGAAGGGAGGAGGAAAGAACGTTTACTAAAAACAGATGTTTACAAAGATTAATACCTAATGTTGTATGCTATATCCTAGGATGATTGTTTAGCAATAGGATCTTTGGTTTAATGTTGATCACATTAATATGGAACCAGATAAGAGAAACACCAATCAAACAAAGTGTAACAGGAGTATAGTTGAGGTTAGACGCGAAGGGTGGAAAAAGGCTTACTAAATCAGACGTTTTCAATGACTAACACTTAGTATTGTATATCAGGTGCCATGATGATTGCTGCACAATATGCTTTTATGTCCAATGTTGATTGTTTTAATAAAAGAATTTTATATTAAAAAAAAGTGACCACAAAAAAGTAATCAGCAAAGGTAATTAATTATGACCTACTTGAGTAGAGATTACAAATAAACAAAGATAAGATCACGAAAGTGGAAATTACAAATAAACCAAGATAAGACCACATCGGATGGACGGAAATTGCCAGGATGACCTTTGAACCCAATCCATTTTGGGCTCCATGTTTGCAAATGCCTTTCTTTTCTTCTTATTATTTTTATGTTTTTCTCCAATAAAACTTTGTTTTGTTAAAAAAAATCAGCTTTTTTAAAAGTCTAAGACACTAGTTTGATTTTGTTCTATTGCTTCTGAAGGGATTTTCTTATGCTTAAGCTTGATATTAGTAGTGATATTTTGCAATCATTTTATATATAACTTTGTTCATGTGCAAGCAGCTTTGTAGGTGCCTTATATTGGGAAATTATTTACATAAAAGCAAATGTCTCATGCTCTATATACAGGAGATTGGTTACATGAAAAGATCACAGTAAGGGGAGGGGGAAAGGAGTTACAGATGGAGCCTGGGTTGCTGTGTATGAGTCATCATCTTGGAATTTTTTTGTGCTATCTTACTCCTGGTACAAAGACCTGATCTTTTTGTTCTAAAAAGGTATAAAAGGTGGAAGACATCTTTCCTGGTTGTTGCCTTCATTCCTCTACCAGCCAAGAAGAGGAATAAGGTCACCCAACTCTGTTTTGATCAAAATAAAAGTTGTTTGCTTGCTGAAACCTCAGCTCAGTAGTTTCTTTGGCTCTTTTAAATTCCTGAGTAACGCTGGGACAATTGTGAGGCTAAGTGGAAAACCTTACAACCTGGCACCCAATGTGGTGGAAGCCACACCAGCTCTCCCCCTACATCCGGAAACCCCTGTTACGGTCTGGGCAAGCCTTCAATTCTCGGCAGGACGAAACCAATGGTGCCTGAAATGTGAGTCTTAGAGCGCTCCTAGGTGTTTGACCTGGAAGACTTCTGTGCTTCATCATTGGCGGTAGGATCCGTGTGTGAGGAACCTGAACGGCTGAATTTAACGAGGTTTCATGTTTCTCCACTGACGGGAGAAATTGCAACAGGTGCCTTGGTGAGTAAAAAAAGCTTTGGTAATCCTGGAATAAGGCAGGAGGTTGATCTCTCCGACTAGCCATCTATAGATAAAAAATATAAATAAATAAATGTAAGAGAAGAGGAAGCCGAGAAACTGCCTTCTAATACAGGACTGAGTGATTTAAAGAAAGTAATTAAATTGGAATGTATTTTTTGCAGAAGTTTTGGTAATTCTGGAATAACATAGGAGGTTGATCTCTCCGACTAGTCCTCCAAACAAAAAAATTAAAAAAATAAAAATTCATTACTTGAAAAGGGAGGAAGCCGAGAAACTATCATGAAATAAGAAAAATAAATAATGGAAAATCATCAGAGTAATTTAAAGAAACACATTAAATCAAAATGTACTCCTCTGCAATCTGTTTTGAAAAATTGGGATGTTTTGAAACCTCAAGTGGCTGTTAAGTTTAACCCTGTCAGACAACGTCTGGTGGTGCTTTGTGTTGATGTGTGGCAGTAAAAATAATCTTCAAGAAGGCAACGTTGAAAACTTTGTAAACCTCCGGTTGACTAGTTTATCTGATAACAACTAAAGCCACAGAAGAAAAGAAAAGAAAAGAAAAGAAAAGAAAAGAAAAGAAAAGAAAAGAAAAGAAAAATTCAAAGAACTGAAAGCAAGTTTTTTTTTCTCTTTTTCCTTTAATCTGGCTCTTTGGACTATTCAATTCTCCTTTGTCAGACATGAGGAGAGGAGGCTGCTAGTTTTCCCCTACCCCTTCACACCTGCAAAAGGCCCCAGGTTCATTATTCCTTTTAGTCTTTCCCCACTGTCTTTTGAAGTTGCTGAAAAAAAATTTGGAAGCAACCATAAATGTTCCCCTCCCTTTTAATTGAAAGGGAGGTCTGTTTTGGCCTGAAACCCCAAATTGATGTGTGTGTGTTTTGTTTTTTTATATATTTGGCCATCCAGAATATTAAGCGTGGACTTGGAATGGTGAGAAAAATAAGAGATGGTTAAAGGGCCCTATAAAAAAATGACATGCTTGGTTGGAATCACCTCATGATTTTTCTCACTTCTTGCAGGACAAGCCACATGTCTAAAAATGTTGTTTTAATAGTATCTGTGTATATATGTCTGTCTGTGTTGTTCTGTGTTATTTCCAAGACTTCCCAGTTCTTGTGAGGTGTAGCCCATCCCTTGCCAGAAGCCCTTCATGTACTGTAGGTAATCCAGACCGTGGTCTAGGAATCTGAAGTTCTCTTGGTGGCACCAATTCTTAAACCAGTGGTTTATTTCTAAAATCGTTTGTTCCCTCATTGGATATTGACCTTTCATTGGAAGTACAGATGAAAAAGCCACTGGAGCACCTAATTCCTTAACTTTCTTGCCAAGCTGCTCATAGTCTCTTGATATTATTTTTAAGTTCATTGTCGTGTCATTCATCCCTACATGAAAGAGAAGAAAGGGATAGTAATTTGTGGGCTTGATTATTTTAGTAAAGTTCTCGACCACATCTTTGATTTTTGCTCCAGGGAGACAACATACCTCCCTAGATTGATTGTCTGATCTACAGACTGCTGATTCTGTTCCCCTGAGAATTGAATCTCCTATCACCAACACATACCTTTTTTTTTTGCTAGGGAAGTCTGGGGTTTTTTCTTTTTCTTTTGTAAGATTTTATTAATTTTTTCCATACATGTAATAATAATTTTTCAACCAACGTGCTGTCTGAGTTTAAATACACTAATACATATTAAATTCCTAATCCTTTATTCTTTCCTCTAACCATCGGTAAAGTAAGTCCCAAGTTTGATAATATTCTGTTTCTTCTTTTTCTTTCAGTCTCATGGTCAATCTATCCATCTCTGTGCACTCCAATATTTTTTTGATTATTTCTTCATCTGGTGGTATTCCTTCATTTTTCCAATATTGTGCAAATATTATTCTTGCCGCTGTTATGACGTGTAAAATCAAATATAGGTTTTGTTTGTTAATCTTTTCTGCCATTATACCTAATAAAAAAAGTTCAGGTTTACAATCTACATATTCACCCAACATCTTTTCTAACCAAGTATGTATCTTTTTCCAATAATTTTTTGCTTTATCACATGTCCACCACACATGACAATATGTGCCTGAGTTGTGCTTACATTTCCAACATCTATCTGACATATTTTTAAATATTTTTGCTAATCTTGCTGGTAGCAAGTGCCATCTATAAAACATTTTATATAAATTTTCTTTACACGAAGTTGACATTGTCAATTTGTAATTTCTTTCCCATAGATTTTGCCATTTTTCTAATTCTATATTATATCCAAAGTTTTTCGCCCATTTTATCATTGTTTCTTTAACTTGTTTGCTTTCCATTTCCAAAATTAATAAAAGGTTATACATTTTCTTAATTAGTTTCTCATCTGAAGTTAACAAAAGTTTGTCAAATACTGTCTGTTCTTTATAAAATCCATACAATTTAACATCTTTTTCGTATCTACTTTGCATTTGTAAATGTGCCCACCATGACAAGTTGATCCCCTGATTTTCCATTTCTTGTTTAGTTTTTAAATTCCCTTCAGCATTTAGAATATCTCTATATGTCCAGATTTTTTCAAAGTCCACCAAATTTGGGTGTACAAATGCTTCCATAGTGGACAACCACCCTGGAATTTTCAAATATATTTTACTTTTTATTTTTTCCCATACTGTTAGCAATGCATTTCTTATATAATGGTTTTGGAAATACTTATGAATCTTATTTTTTCCATACAATAAAAAAGCGTGCCACCCCAATTGTAAATCATGTCCCTCCAGCTATAACAACCTTTTATTTCTAAGAGTTATCCATTCTTTTACCCATGTTAAAACCGATGCTTGATAATACAGAGCCCACTCTGGTAGTCCAAATCCTCCATTTTCCTTAGCATCTTATAAGGTTTTCATCTTAATTCTAGCCTTCTTTCCTTGCCAGACAAATTTCAAAATTAATGAGTTTAAATAAAAAAAAATCTCAAGTTTTATGGGAATTGTTTGGAATAGAAATAAATTTTTTGGCAATGCGTTCATTTTCACTGTAGCAATTCTTCCTAATATTGACAATTGCAGATTTTTCCAAGTCCAATTTTATTTGATTCAATAGTTTTGTGTAATTATCTTCTTTTATTGTTGAGCATCTTGCTGTTAAATGTATACCCAGGTATTTAATCTTTTTCACTATCTGTAATTTTGTTTTTTCTGACAATTATTTTGTTTATCTGTAAGATTTTTAACTATTACTTTAGTTTTTTTCTCTGTTTATTTTCAGTCCCGCCATTTCTCCATACTGTTCTATCTTTCCCAGTAATTTAGGAATCATTTCCAAAGGTTCTTCTAAGACAGCGGTTCTCAACCTGTGGGTCGCGACCCCATTTGGGGTCGAACGACCGTTTCATGGGGGTCGCCAAACACGGCAGTCTGCCATTTCCCCCCCCATTTTTCCCCCCATTTCCCCTCGGCCGTTGCGTGCACGCCGCGCATGCGCAATTTGGCCCGTCGCGCCGCGCATGCGCGATTTGGCCCGTCGCACCGCGCGTGCGCGGTTCGGGTCGTCGCGTGCGCGCTGCGCATGCGCGGTTCGGCCCGTCGCGCATGCACCGCGCATGCGCAGTTAGGCCCGTCGCGCCGTGCATGCATGGTTCTGCCCGTAATTTAGGAATCATTTCCAAAGGTTCTTCTAAGACAGCGGTTCTCAACCTGTGGGTCGCAACCCCATTTGGGGTCGAATGACCGTTTCATGGGGGTCGCCAAACACAGCAGTCTGCCATTTTTTCCCCATTTTTCCCCCCATTTCCCCTCAGCCATTGCATGCGCGCTGCGCATGCGCGATTCGGCCCGTCACACCGCGCATGCGCGATTCGGGCCGTCGCGCCGCGCATGAGCGGTTTGGGCCGTCGCGTGCATGCCACGCATGCGCGGTTCGGGCCGTCGTGCGTGCACAGCGCATGCGCAGTTAGGCCCGTCGCGCCGCGCATGCATGGTTCTGCCTGTCGCGCCGCGCATGCGCAGCGCAGGTCGGGGTCACGCCACACATGGGCGGCGCAGGTGGGGTCTCGGCCTGAAAAAGGTTGAGAACCGCTGTTCTAAGATAAATACCAAATCATCAGCAAATACTTGTAATTTATATGTTTCACCTTTTATTTCCAGTCCTTTAATTTCTATATCTTGTCTAATATTTCTATTTAAAACTTCCAGAGTGAAAATGAATAACAATGGAGATAGCGGACATCCTTCCCTTGTACCTTTTCTTATCTCAAAGTTCTCAGTGTAATCTCCATTCACGATCACTTTCGCTGTTTGTTTATTATATATTGTTTTTATCATATTTATAAAGTTCTGTCCAAAGTCCATTATTTGTAGTTGCTGAGTCATAAAATGCCAGGAAACATTGTCAAATGCCTTTTGAGCATCTAGAAATATTAGTGCCAATTGTTTCCCTGGATGTAATTCATAGTATTCTAATACATCCATTATCACTCTTAAGCTGTTTTTAATTTGTCTCTTTGGTAGAAAACCATTTTGGTCTGGATGTATAAATTCCATTAAGTATTTTTTCAATCTCTCTGCCATTATCAAAGTAAAATTTTTATAATCCACATTAAGCAACGATATCGGTCTGTAGTTTTTAATCTGTGTCAAATCTGAATCTTCTTTTGGTATTAAACTAATGTTTGCTTCCATCCATGTGGCTGGGAGTTTAGCCTCCAACAAAAATCCATTCCAAATGTCTTTCAATGGTTCACTTAATATGTCTTATAAAGTTTTATATAACTCCGCCAGTAATCTATCTGGACCCAGTGTTTTTTTGTTTTTTTTGCCTTCTTATGGCCTCTGATATTTCCATCATTGTAATGTTTCCCTCTAACATAGTCCTAAATGTCTCTGGAATTTTTGGAAGATTATTTTCTTCTAGATACTGAATCATTCTCTCTTGGAGTTTCTTCTTTATCATACAGTTTCTTGTAATATTCTTTAATTATTATTTTTATTTCTTCATTTTTAAATTGTAGACAATTGTTTAATTACAAATTCACCTTTTTTAGCAGCCATAAAAAGGGTTTCTCCTTCCCCTTTCTTCTAAGTTTGCCCTCAGCACAGGTTTGGAGGGGGTGGAGCTTTCTGCTGCAGCCCCCCTGCTGACTAATCCCTGGTAGCTGGGAGGAAATAGATCATTCTTCCTTTGGGAAGCAGAGAGGCAGCTGCTTTTTACTTAAGCAGAGCATTTTCAAAAAAGGAAATAAAACAGAAAATAAAAAGGGAGAAAGGAACTTGGCAGGAACCTTGGGAAGAATACCTGCTGACCCCCGGTAAGTTTGTGGGGTTTCTTGTTTAATTACAAATTCACCTTTTTTAGCAGCCATCGCGCCCCTGTTGGCACGTGATATAATCCTAAAACAAGTAGGAAAAAATCCAAAAAGTAAACTAAGACCAAAACAAAAATTTGAACAACCCAAAAAAGCTGTGGTTTATTTTATTTTTTTAAAATCAATATAAGTGAGTAAGGGAATAAAATTATTAACCTTATCAAAACCATCAAAAAATCATCGATATCTAGAAGAGGAAGTCAAATATATATTTTTTAAAAAAAGTAATTTGTGTAATAATAACAGTAAACATATAATAATAAGAAATGGAGATAGATAGCCGGCAGGCGGAGGGGAGCTTCCCAGTGTTTTGCATTGAGTGTCACATGTATGACTATCTGTCTGCTGGACAGAAGTCTTGGGTGCGTGATCGGTGCAATGAGCTCCTGGCTCTCAGGGAACAGGTTCTTTCCCTTGAAGCCAAGGTAGCAGACCTGGAGAAGCAGAGAGAGATAGTGAGGCAGGAGAAGATCTTCAGGGATGCAGCAGGAGCGTCCCACTCCATGCTGAGTAGCTCTCCAGCTGCTTTGGAGAATGGAGATCTTGGGCAGGGAGGACATCAATCTGTGGAAGAGGGACAGGCTCCCTTAGTTGGGACCCCTTCCTTAGAGGATGTGCCCCTATCCTCTTGCACCGAGGATACTTCTCCGCGGGTGGTGGGAGGGGGGCTTCTTGTAGTGGTTGATTCAATTGTTAGAAATATAGAGAGACGGGTGTGTGATGCAAGCGTTGACCGCATGGTAAACTGCCTGCCGGGTGCAAAGGTTGCGGACATCACGAGGCATCTAGACAGGCTGATAGACAGTGCTAGGGTGGAGCCAACTGTCGTGGTACATGTCGGTACCAATGACATTGGGAAAGCTAAGTGGAAGGTCCTGGAAGCCAAATTTAGGTTGTTAGGTAGAAGATTAAAGTCCAGGACCCCCAAGGTTGCATTCTCAGAAATGCTACCTGTTCCACGCGCAGGGCCAGCTAGACAGGCAGAGCTCAGGAGCTTCAATGCGTGGATGAGGCAGTGGTGTCGAGAGGAAGGGTTTAGATTCATTAGGAACTGGGAAACATTTTGGGACAAGCCACACCTGTACAGAAGGGATGGATTACACTTGAACCATAATGGAACCAGACTGCTGGCGATTAATATTAAAAAGGTTTCAGAGCAGCTTTTAAACTGATTCGTAGGGGCAAGTCGACAGGAGCTGGGCAGCTTCCGGTTCGAGAAGGCGCACTGCCAAATATGGAGGGTGGAAGTTATGCACACATTGGTGAGTCAACAGGAAAACTAAATTGTAATAGTCAAGCAGAAGGACATGGTAGACCATCTACAAATTCTACAATCAAATTCTACAGTCAAAATCTACAGTCAAAGTTGAAAGTGCACCAGAAAATTACATATAAATGTCTGTACACGAATGCTAGAAGCATTCGAGCAAAAATAGGGGAATTGGAATGCTTGGTGAAGGAAAATAATATTGATATTATTGGCATAACAGAAACCTGGTGGACAGATGAAAACCAATGGGACACAAGGATTCCAGGTTACAAATTGTATAGGATGGACAGGAGAGGGAGAAATGGTGGTGGCGTGGCCTTGTACATAAATGAGGAGTTAGAATCTCATGAACTCGAAATTCAAGAAAATTCAAACTCACCCACAGAAACATTGTGGATAAAAATCCCAGGACAGGAAAGTAATCTGACGTTAGGGATCTGCTATCGCCCTCCCAACCAAACTCCAGAGGCAGATTGCTATTTGGAAAATGAATTTAAGGAGGCCTCAAAAAGAAATAGGGTAGTCATAATGGGGGACTTCAACTATTTATTTATTTATTTATTTATTTATTTATTTATTTATTTATTTGTTCGGGCTTGTATGCCGCTCCTCTCCGGAGACTCGGAGCGGCTAACAACATATGTATAAACAACAAATTACAATAAAAATCCCAAACAAAAAATATCTAAAAATACAATAAAACACCCACTCATATTCAACAGTCAACCACAGTCATCCCCAGGCCTGCCAATAGATTGGGTAAATTCTTGTTCTACACATGAAAGAGAGACAAGGTTCCTCGACATGTTAGCTGATTATTCCCTTGAGCAGATGGTCATGCAACCAACCAGGGGAAAGGGGATCCTGGACTTGGTTCTAACTAACACACAGGATTTGGTTCATGATGTCCTTGTAACCGAGCCCATAGGAACCAGCGATCACAACACAATAACCTTCAACTTAACCATGGATAGCAAATTGTCAGTGAAAACTAACACAGAGACCTTAAACTTTCACAGCGGGAATTTTGACAAAATGAGGAAAATACCAAAGAAGAAACTAAAAGGAACAGTAAAAAAAAGTCAAATCCCTCCAAAATGCTTGGAAACTGTTTAAAAATACGTTACAGCAGGCTCAAATAAAATGCATTCCTAAAAGAAGAAAGAGGACTGGAAAGTCCAAGAGGATACCAGTATGGCTTACGAATGAGGTAAAGGAGGTTATTGGAAAGAAGAAAAACTCATTTAAGAAATGGAAGGCTCTTCCTACCGAGGAAAACAGGAGGGATCACAAACTCTGGCAGACCAAATGCAAGGCGATAGTCATGAAAGCCAAGAGAGACTTTGAGGAGCATATAGCAAAGAATATTAAAAATAATAACAAAACCTTTTTTAAGTACATCAGAAGCAGGAACCCAACCAGAAAAACAGTTGGGCCACTCGATGACAATGGTCAGAAGGGGATAATCAGAGAAGACAAGGAGATTGCTGAGAGGCTAAATGACTTCTTTGCCTCCGTTTTCACCGAGGAGGATAGAGAGCATTTGCCTGCCACTGAATTAGTTTTCCCAGGGAGGGAAATAGAAGAATTAAACCCGATAGAGATAAACAAGGAAGATGTTCTTGCATGCCTTTCTAAACTAAACGTCAACAAATCGCCGGGTCCAGATGGCATCCACCCTAGAATTCTCAAGGAACTGAAGTGTGAAATTGCTGAACTTCTAGCTAAAATATATAATCTTTCTCTAAGATCAGGCACTGTACCGGAGGATTGGAGGGAGGCAAATATAACCCCGATCTTCAAGAAAGGATCCAGAGGTGATCCAGGAAACTATAGACCAGTCAGTTTAACCTCAGTTCCAGGCAAACTGATGGAAACCATTATTAAAGATAAAATTACAGGGCACATAGAAAAACAGGCATTGCTGAAAGAAAATCAACATGGTTTCTGCAAAGGCAAATCATGTCTTACTAACTTGTTAGAATTCTTTGAGGGTGTAAATAAATACATAGATAAAGGGGCCCCAGTTGATATTGTATATCTTGACTTTCAAAAGGCTTTTGACAAAGTCCCTCACCAAAGGCTCCTAAAAAAGCTCTTCAGCCACGGAATTAGAGGCCAGGTCTTGTCCTGGATTGGTAACTGGCTAAATTGTAGGAAGCAAAGGGTGGCAATAAATGGACAATTCTCTGGATGGAAAGAAGTGAGAAGTGGTGTACCCCAAGGTTCAGTTTTGGGACCCTTACTTTTTAATTTATTCATCAATGATCTGGATGTAGAAGTTAATAGTGAGGTAGCCAAGTTTGCTGATGACACTAAATTGTTCCGGGTAGTGAAAAGTGAAACTGATTGTCGGGAGCTCCAGAAGGATCTCTCGAAATTGTGTGAGTGGGCAACAAAGTGGCAAATGCATTTTAACCTAAACAAGTGCAAAGTTATGCACATCGGGGCAAAGAACCCCAATTATACTTACCAACTGATGGGGACCAAACTTTCTGAGACAACCCAAGAAAGGGATCTTGGGGTTTTGGTGGACAGCTCGATGAAGATGTCAACCCAATGCGCAGCAGCAGTAAAAAAAAGCAAAGTCCATGCTTGGCATGATTAGGAAGGGAATCGAAAATAAGTCAGCAAGTGCTGTATTGCCTCTGTACAAATCGATAGTGAGACCACACTTGGAGTACTGTGTACAGTTCTGGTCACCGCACCTCAAGAAGGATATAATGGAACTGGAAAAGGTGCAAAAAAGGGCAACAAGAATGATCAAGGAAATGGAGCGCCTCCCTTATGAAACCAGATTGCAACGCCCTGGTCTCTTCAGCCTTGAAAGACGGTGTTTAAGGGGTGACTTGATCGAAGTGTATAAAATCATGCATGGGATAGAAAAGGTGGATAGAGAAAAATTCTTTTCTCTATCACACAATACCAGGACAAGGGGGCACTCCCTAAAGCTCATAGCTAAGAAAGTGAGGACAAATAAAGGGAAATATTTCTTCACCCAGAGGGTCGTTGATTTATGGAATTCACTTCCAGAAGAGGTCATGACAGCTGTCAGCCTTGATAGCTTCAAGGCAGGGTTAGACAGATTCATGGATGCCATGTGTATCGGTGGTTATTAAAACGGATGTCCATGTGCCGCCTCTATGTTGGTTGAGGCAGGCAGGATTCCCTTGAGTACCATTTGTTGGGGGTCAAGGGAAAGGGAGGGTTTTGCCTTCTCTTTCTGCTCAAGATCCCCATGTACAATTGGTGGGCCACTGTGTGACACAGAATGCTGGACTCGATGGGCTTTGGCCTGATTCAGCATGGCTCTTCTTATGTTCTTATGTACAACCTTTTTAATCTACTTGGTTATGTATCATTTTCTTCTCTTTCTGTTTTTTAAGTTTGTAAGCTAACCACCTTCCTGGTTTATTTGAATTTTTGAAAAAAAAATTGTTTCGCTCGTTTTATCTGCTGTGCCAGTTTTTCTGAGTCCAACAAGTTTAGTTTATGTTTTATTAATTCCATTTCTCTTTTCAAAGTCTTTTTCTGCAGATTTGTTTGTAATTCTGATTCTAACTTTCCAAATTTTTCTTTTAATAGTGCATATTGCTGTCTTTTCTGTTGATTTTTCTTTGCCATATATGTTATAGCTATACCTCTAACATATGCTTTAGCTGTATCCCATACATTTTGTAATGTTGTGTCATCTTTTTTATTTTCTCTAAAGAAGAACTCCATTTCCTTTTTCGCTAATTCTACGAATTCTCTTTCTTTTAGTATAGCTTGATTTAAAGTCCATCTTGGTCTTCTTTGAATTCCTCTCCATGTCAATTTTAAAGGATTATGGTCTGCCCACGTGCCTATTTCAATCTCAATTTCCTGTATATTCAACCTCAATTCAGATGTCATCCAAATCATATCAATTCTTGACCAGGATTTTTGACTGAGTAAAAAGTATATTGTAGTTTTTATGGATTGATTTCTCTCCAAATATCTTGTTTTCCAATTTCATCTGTCATATTAAAGAATGTCTTAGGTAATCTTCTTCTTCCAGTTTTCCCTATTTTACTGCTTTTATAGTCAATTGTCCCAGCTACTATCACATTAAAGTCTCCTTTTAAACAGATATTTTGATACTCCATTTCTATTATTTTTCTATGGAGGCTTTGATAGAATTCTTCCTGGTTATTGTTTGGTGCATAAATTACTACTAACAGTGTTTGTTTTTGGTGTAAATATATGTCTACTATCACAATTCTTCCTTCTTCATTTGAATAGATCATTTAAGAATATATTGTCTCTTTAATATATACAGCAACACCTCTTTTTTTCTGATGTGCTGATGCATAGTAAAGTTTTCCAATTTTTGGGTGTTCCAACAGTTTATGGTGTTGTTTTTTATGTGTGTCTCTTGCAAGCAAATTATATCTATATTTAATTTCTGTAGTTTCCTAAAAAATTTATTTCTTTTTGATGGGGAGTTTAGTACATTTACATTCACTGAAAGAATTCCATTTTCTTTCTCCATTTCCATTATTTATATTTAGGTCTAGTCACTCTCGTAGTCCTCTGCTCTGTGGCAGTTCCTTCGCTCTCTTGTTCCGATTTCTCTTTCTGTTCTCCTGTTTGTGTAGTTTCATCTTGAATTGTCTCTTCTGTTTGCTTCTGTTCCCTAGTCTCCTCTTGTCGTCATTGCACTCCTTCATCTAAGACCACTCAATGTCTTACTTCGAAGTATTCTGCTTTCCAAATTGAATCCAGCCGATACCTTGTATTATTCCAATTGATTAGAATGTCTTCTGGCATCAGCCATCTAAAATTTATACCTTTTGCAATCAGCTTTGTAGTTAAAAAGTGATAATGTCTTTGAGTATCTCTCACTCTCTTAGGTATCTGCTTTAAGACCACAATTTCTTTATTCTTATGTTGTAATGGTTCATCTCTCGCTTTTCTTAGTACTTCATCTCTAGCTGTTTTCTTTGTGAATCTCACATGTACTTCTCTAGGTAATCTATTTTTCCTTGCGTAGCTTGAATTCATTCGAAATATTTCATCTATCTCTATTTGCATCTCTGCTCTATCTGCTTTCAAGGCTTCCACCAGAAGCTCAATGATCACACCTGCTATATTTTCTTCTCTGTCCTCAGGGATGTTTTTTTTTAAAAAAAAAAACAACAAATTTTATTGATTCTTAGAACAAAGTGCTTAAGACACACCATGGTGCTGGGGTAATCAAATATCCAAAAATAAAACCATATATGAATAACTCAAATCAATACATTGAATATTCCCTCTCTATTTCCCTCAATTAACCTAATACATTTAAAATAACCCATTTCTAATTTAAATTTCTAACAATCCTAAACCTGTTTTAGAGCTTTGTGAATTTACAATTAACATAATCAAATTTGACTTTAAAGAAACAGATTATCAATTCAGCTATCCCTTCCAGATATATTCTAGATCTCAATCTCTTAAATCCTTAATTTTATCACAAATCTCATTTATTTCTTCTTCCACTACACAATATATCTCCTAATTAAAGTAAAATATTAGTCTATCCTATACATGTATAATCCATCAATCAATCAATCTCTTTAAGATAACAAAATAACAAAGTAATATCAAACCTTAAATCATTTCAGCCCTTTGGACCAAATTCAAATTTCATCCAGTTAATTATCATACCTAATAACGTCCATATTGTCAGGCAAGAACATCATCTTACTAATTTAACATACTCAATTAGTTATTAAATCAATCCAGATCTAAAACACCTCTTCAGTTTTCTTCATTCCATTACATGATAGTTTTCATACAAATAAACCTATTATTCCAAAGAATACATTCTTAATCTATTTAAAATATATATTCTAATAATCACCCATTTTTCTCTTACTTCAAACTCTAAATCTTAAACTTTAAATCAATCCATAATTCTACAGTGCCTTTGATCCATCACATATAATTTTGAATTTAACTTTTCAGTCTTATTCTGGCCTTTTTTTGTGCCAAGAAGGTTTCCATAACAAAGCTTCCCTTTCAGCCAATAAGTCTCTCTTTATTGCTTGTAGCATCATTTGAAACAGTAAGAAGCATCCCGTCCTCTGCATTAGGCGTCTATTTCTCTTATCCTTAAAGCTTTATTGCTTTAAAGGCTCAAATCTCAGTCTTTCATTTTTCTGATCCTCAAAGGTATAGATGAAATGCTTGTAGGGTAAAATAAATTCCTCTTTAGTCTCAATTAAGTCCTCTTCTAGTATGTTTTGGTTTGTAGAATGGTCAGATGTTGTCTGAAAGTCAGCTTGAAGGTTTGGAATATGGCTTCTGACTCTTAATTCTGTAGAAGTCTCTTTGATTGTAGCACATATTTCTTCAGTAGCTTCGTAGATCTTTTCCAATATAAGTTTATAGTTCAATTGTGAATAAGGTTTCTCCATTTTAATAATAGTTGAAGAGAGAGCTTTTTTTCTTTTAGTGGAGGCTGTATTTAATAAAAATAAAGCAATATCGACCCCCACAGTTCCCACAGCTGCATTCGCTTATCTTTTCTCTTCAAAAGTAATTTGAAGGGGGTGGGCATGCGCAAGGCACGGAAGCAGCCGGCTTCTGTGAGACTCTGAACTCCGGGACTTAAAAAGCCCTGAAAACAGCACAAAACAGCTGTTTTTCGGGGCAGTAAAAACCCCTCCCCGGTCGGAGAAGGAGCCTAGATCAGAGAGAGGAGATCGAAAGCCTCTAAAAATTTCCTTTGAAGAGACTTCAGAAAGAATGTAAGAGGACTCCCCTCTGGACGCTCACAATAGCTCCAGCCGGGAGCCAACAGATTTACAAGCTAAGATTTACAAGCTAAGAAAAACTGCACTAAAGAGGCAAGGAGACAGATGGACTGAAAGCAAGAGCCTAAAAAAGCAAGTATTTCATATATTATACAGCCGATTAACTACTTACACTATACGCAAAAAGTAGCTAAGATTGCGGCTTTCACTTTAAAACAAAAGTAACCCGACAGGAGGGAAAGTGGTATTGCGAGAGTGACCACTAGAGGGCAGTCCAGACGCAAACTTTAAAAATCCCCACAAAAGATACATGGGGGGGGAAGAAAAGAAAACAGAATAAGAAGAATATAAAAGAGGATATAATATATGAACTCAGGATGGCCAACAAGCAGGCCAAAACAATAGCCTCAAAGGTGGCTACACCCTCCTCAGGCCAGTTCCTTAAAACACCAGGGAACAACATACCTGTCCCCTCATCCTCCTCCATGCCTATGGAAGCCCAGGCCCCCCTGCCTACCCAGACCTCTCCAGAAATGCATATCATAGAAGAATTAAAAGAGATAATGTCAACGATAGGGAGAAAGCTTGAGGCAGTTGAAAAAAGGGTGGAGGCAGTTGACCAGAAGTTAGAGGGAATGATGGAGAGACAAAGCAAAGAACTGGAACAGAAGTTGAAGGAACAAAGCAGAGAATTGGAGAGGAAGATGGAAGCACAAAGCAAAGCTGTTACTGAAGACCTAGACCAAATCAGGGAAACAATAAAAACAAACAATAAGAAAATGAGAGAAGATATTGAGAAAAATTTTAAGAAAGTCTGGGAGGGGGTGGAAAAAAGGATGGAAGAGGTGGAGAACCGAATTGAGGGCCAGATGGCTGAGATGAAATGCGAGGTGCAAGATCAGTCAACTATGATGCAATATTGCCAGATGATGACAGCTATCAGGATCAGGGGACTGGGTGAACCAACGAATGAAAAGCAAGAAGATTTGAAAAGAATTTTTGTAAAAGCCTTGGTACAATTTCTGGGAGAGGAGGCTGAAAATATCTCTTGGCAAATAGACAGAATCCACAGAGTCAACTCTTGGTTCGCAAAAAACAAAAACCAACCAAGAGATGTGGTTATCCACTTTGTGACAAAGGGATTCCGAGAATGTATTTCTACAACATCCTATAACAAGAAATTATATGTAGAGGGGCAAGAGGTGATGATATTGAAAGAGATCCCCCCCAAGATGTTAAGAGAAAGAAAAGACTACAAGTTCTTGGTCACTGAACTGAAAACACGCACTCTACAATATCGATGGGAAGCCCCAACTGGAATGTCAGTACTCTATAAAAGCAAAAGATACCATCTGAACTCAATCCAGAAAGCAAAAGAATTTCTTGAAAAGGAACTGAAGGCGGGGGGACCCCAGTCCACAACACGGGATAATGTAGACTGGCCACGTGAAAGAGGAAGGGACTTAGAACAACGATCAAACTCCCCAGAAGCACAGACCGCCGCAGCAGCAGGAGAAGAGAAAGGATCTTCTCGGGATGTGACTGCACAGAGGATAGATGTCAATAAAATCATGGAAGCAGGACAGATTAAAGAGTTAAGGCAGTTAAGGTCTACTACCAAATGCACAGAACAGCAAGAAAAGATCCCACAAAACAATATGAACACCAACCTGGATACCATGGGAGCGAGACCAAAGAAGAAAGCAGGGGAAAAAGCGGAAGTGGTCTGGCAGGAGTGTCCCGAAGCCGATAATGACAAGTAAATATTTGACTTGGAACGTTAACGGGTTAAACTCCCCCCACAGAAAAGGAAAAAAATATTTCATTATCTCAATCAAGGTAAAAATGATATAATTTGCTTACAAGAAACACACATCAGAACTACGGACCAGAAATATTTAACCAACAACAAACTAGGCACACAATTTGTTGCAGCGGCAGCAGTAAAGAAGAATGGCATTGTCATCTATGTGAAAAAGCATATAAGAGCTAAACTAATAGAGTCAGACTCTCAAGGTAGATACCTAGCAATCGAAATAGTACAGGAAGATAAGAAAATTCTTGTGATGGGCGTACATGCACCAAATCAACAACAAGGAAAATTCTACAAATTGGTACATAAAAAGTTAACACAACTCAACTACAGATCATGTATTATAATGGGAGACTGGAACGGTGTCATAGAGGTCGACCTGGATAAAAAGAAGACAGCACCTAACCAGCAAAAACACTCCAAGTTGCCTAAATCCTTCTTTGACATAAAGGATGACCTCGAACTGATAGACATTTTGAGGGAAAGACATGGCAAGGAGCAAGAATTCACCTTTTTCTCAGACAGACACCAATCATTCTCCAGAATTGACTTTATATTAACAACCAGCGACTTGCTTGTTAGCCTAAAGACGGTGAAAATCCTACCCAAAGTACTATCAGACCATAACCCGGTATGGATGGAATTAAGACATGGACAGAAACCTAGGAGATCCTGGAGAATTAATGAAAACCTGTTTAAATATGATGAAAAGGTGGTTGAATGCAAAAATGTTATGAAGGAATTCTTTAGCATAAATATTAATAAAGAGACACCTATAGAAATGATATGGGACGCCAGCAAGGCATACATGCGTGGGATTCTCATGGACATGAATAAAAGGCACCGTTGCAAACAAGAACAAAAAAGAAAGGAGTTAGAAGAGGAGATAAGTAAGAAAGAGCAACTATTAATAAAAAGACCGGAGGACAAAGTCACCAAAGAGGGAATCAAGATTTTAAGGAAACAATTTGACTTGTTGATGGCAGATCAAGCGGCAAGGAATATACAATATGCAAAGCATAGGACATTCCATAATTCCAATAAACCTGGTCGGTGGCTGGCTTATATAATAAGGAAGAAGCAAAAATCCCGCATAATTGAAAAGATAGAGTACAAAGGAAAGGAAGAGTTTCAACAGGAAATGATCAAGAAAGCTTTTACAGAATTCTACTCCAAGTTATACGCTGAAGAGAAGACACAAGACAAGGAGATAGATAAGTTTCTGCAAAATGAAAAGTTATTGATAATCACCGACGAACAAAGAGATAGTCTGAACGCACTGATCACGCAAGAAGAAATACTTTCAGTGATTAAACAACTGAAAAAGGGAAAATCGCCCGGGACGGATGGGCTAACAGCAACCTACTACAAGTATCTCCGAGAGGAAATTATAGAACCCCTTAGAGAGTTATTTGTCAACATACAAGAAGGAGGTCAAGTTCCACCGTCGTGGAAAACAGCTTACATCTCCCTAATCCCTAAAGAGGGAAAAGACAACGCTCAACCCGAAAACTACAGACCCATCTCACTACTGAACACGGATTACAAAATCTTCGCAAAAATCTTGGCTAACAGATTAATGACAGTGTTACAAAAAATAATCCACCCGGACCAAACTGGATTTATACAAGGACGTCAGATGAAAACCAATGTAAGACAACTGCTGAACATAATAGAGTATTTGGAAAGGCATAAACAGGTGCCTGCCACTCTCATGTTTGTAGATGCAGAAAAAGCCTTCGATAGATTGAATTGGCTGTTTCTGATAAAACTGATTGGGGGGATGAAAATGGGAGAACAGTTTATTAATTCCATAGTGGCAATTTACCAGAAACAAACGGGCCAGATCATTGTGAATGGGGGCTTAACAGACTCATTTAACATAGAGAAAGGCACTAGACAGGGATGTCCACTATCCCCCCTGCTGTTTGTTTTAATGCTGGAGATTCTACTGAACAAGATAAGAGCGGCAGATGACATAAAAGGCATACGGATTAAACAACAGCACTACAGACTATGTGCCTTCGCGGATTACCTGCTGGTGACACTGGCTCAACCAGCACAATCAACCAGGAGACTAATGGAGATAATGAAGGACTATGGTAGAGTTTCTGGCTTCAAAGTAAATATATCTAAGACGAAGATGCTAGTTAAAAATCTAGACAACAACTCAAAACAGGACTTAGAAAGAATAACGGGCTGTGAAATAGTGAAGAAAGTTAAATACCTAGGAGTGGAGATTGAAGCTACAAATGGGAAACTATATAAAAATAATTACAAGGTGTTGTGGAACAAGATACAAACAGATCTGGTCAGGTGGAAAACATTACAACTGTCTCTGCTGGGCAGGATAGCAGCAATAAAAATGAATGTATTGCCAAAATTTCTATTTCTCTTTCAAATGCTACCTATACTCAAAAAGGATGTGGACTTGGACGAATGGCAGAAGGGCATTAACAGATTTATTTGGGATGGCAAGAAACCGAGGGTTAAGTTAAAAATCATCCAGGACACAAGGAAGAGAGGTGGTTTAAAAATGCCCAATCTGAAGTTATATTACTACGCTGCGGCGCTGGTAGCGCTGAGCGATTGGATTAATACAACGAACGACAGAATACTGAATGTTGAAGGGCATGGTTTACTATATGGCTGGCACGCATACCTTGTGTATGACAAGAAGGTTGACAAGAGCTTCCGGGAGAACCCACTGAGAACCCCGCTGTTGTGGGTCTGGAAGAAATATCAGTACCTACTACACAAAAAGATTCCCATCTGGACGATCCCCAGACATGCAATAGGGGACATAAATATAATACAGGGTCAGGATGTGGTGCCCTACAGTAAACTTGTAATGGAAGAAGGAAATGTGTTTTCGTTAAAGCCATCAAACACGCTAGCAGATGAAGGAATAGTGTGTACCTGGCTTTCATATTTGCAACTGCAGTCCAGATGGCAAAAAGACCTGAAGAAGGGTATATCCAGAACAGATGAGAACTTAATTGAACAGGTTAGAGCGCAGGGGCCCATGCATATCAAACGAGTGTACAGTGTACTGATAGAAATGGACTCTGAAACTGTACTAGTTAAGGACTGTATGGTAAAGTGGGAACAAGATTTTGGTCAACCTATCACGATGGAAACGTGGGAGGGAATCTGGGTGAGAAATGTAAAATTTACACAAGCGCAACATTTAAGGGAAAACTTTTATAAAATGTTCTACAGGTGGCACATAGACCCGAAAAAATTATCGCATATCTACCCAGACATCCAACCTAAATGTTGGAGGTGTGATAGTATGGAGGCTACATATTTTCATGTATGGTGGACATGTAGAAAAATCAAAGCCTTCTGGAGAAAAATATGGTGGACACTCCAAACCATTTTGAAAAAGCGTATTGAATTTCTACCTCAGGTGTTTTTGTTAGGGATCATAAAAGACTGCACTACCACAGAGACGAACTTAATTCTGAACTTGATCACAGCAGCGAGACTGTTGGTGGGACAATACTGGAAGAAGCCAGAAATACCACCTATAGAAGAATGGACTTTGAAAGTAATAAATTTGGCAGAAATGGCTAAAATATCGGCATACTTGAAGGATCGCTCAAACGAACAATATATGATAGACTGGAAACAGTGGATAGACTACATACAAGAGAAACACCAATCAAAGAAAATGTATCTGGCTTATAGTTAAATCTTGACACAGGGAGTGAAGAATGTTTACAAATTTAAATTTAAATCAATTGTATTAAGTTGGATAGCAGTTAGCTTGAATCTTCCCCTGGTTTACATATACAAATATTTATCTATTGATTATTGGAAGGTATATATCAAATAGACTAAGAATGTACTTGATAGAGGGAAGGGCATATCGACATGAAAATTATTAATTTTAATAAGATGACTTGTTTGCTTGATATCCAATGGATTGATCTGAAAAGAAGTGAAAGTTACAATTTTTTAAAATGTAGTTGGTTTATAGTTAAACTTGGATACACGGAGTGAAGAAGGTCTACAAATTTAAAATGATTGTATTAAGTTGAATGGCATTTAACTTGAATTTTTCTTTGTTTACATGTGCAAATGTTTACCTAATAATAAATATTTTTATAAAAAAAAATGAAAAAAGTAATTTGAAGGCCAAGTCCATCTCATCTCCAAACAGTAACCAGCAGTTGCAATATTAACTTTTCACCACTAGATGTCCTCAATAGAATTAAAAATCTTTTCCAGACACCCTTTTTTTCCCTTTTTCTATCTTTTAGAGAAAAAAGTGGAAAAAGAAACACTCTTCCAGTATAATATAATAGTACAGCTCTTTAAAAAAAGGTTTTTTCTGTACCCCAAAGTAGATAAAAATAAAGTGTAGTCTTTAGAATTTTTTATTTTAACCTTTTTGTTCAACGCCTTTCTTCCCACACATACCAAAGCTGCTTTTTCAAGACGGGAAAATGATTCCAACAGAGCTTTTACAGGCAAAAAAAAGAACAAAGTAGGGTGAAGAGAGGAGGCGAAGGGGTCTCACCCAGATCATCCGTGGTGGGTCTATTCACGCTTAGATGTTGCTGTGACTTTCAGCTGGTACAGCAGGGTAATCGGCCATCTTACAGGATGATCTTTTGCTCCGTCGGCCCTCAGGAAATAGCTGGAGCCACGCGAGAAGCTGCCGCCCTCCTGCAGTCTCCAGCAAACCTCCTCCTTGGTGGTCGCCCCTCCAGGGCAACTTTTGACCCACAAGGGGTCTACCGGCGAAGAAAAACCCAGCCGGTGTGGAGACAAGTCTCCAGACACGACCGAAGTCGCCACGAACCAGAATCTGTCCTCAGGCTTGCACACAAAAATGGCTTTTGGCAATGTTGTTCTGTGTTATTTTCAAGGGAAATGTTTTGAAATCTCAAGTAATGTTCTGCCTTGTCCATTTTTAAAATCATAACCGTCCCTTCTAATTTTTCATTCTCTTGCAATAGTATTTCCATTTTTCCCCATATCATCTGATTTCTCTTCCATTTTCTGAATTCTTTGTTCAGTTTTAACAATCATTTCATGATGAACTTCAAATTGTGTTTTTATATCCAAAATTTCTTCACTTAATTTCTCAAAATTGCTTTGTGTCTGTTCTTGGTTTCTTTGCATTGACTCTTGCATCAGTTTTAGTGTGGCCTGTATTTCATTTTGGGCAGTGCTTATTTTCTCACATTGCAACATTGTTTCAATAGATCCCTGGGTTGTTGGGCTGGGTGTACCAACTGAGGGTGCAAAGGAAGTCTTCTTCATAAGTTTGGAAATATTTGATGTACTCATTTTCCAACCAACAGTCTTGATATAAAGTCCAAAGTATAAAAAGAAGCCAGCTATTTTAGGCCAAATCCACCTCCTCCAGTCGAGTCTCAGATGTAAAGCATTCATTGTGAAGCATTCACTGTCTCCAAATAATTCCTGTTTTGTTATATCTAGAGTCAACAAATATAGGTTTGAGAAATCTTTTCCATTGTAGACTTGCGCCAAGGCACTTTGTTTATGCCAGGTGTTTTTCAAGGTTGAACAATTCTAGATATTTTTTTAATGTTTAATCATGCTATAATTTCTTCTTTTGCCACTAGATGTCCTCATACACTCATTTAGCAATGCCTGGATTTAGAAAATTTTACGAGGCTCTTCTTTTGAAGTTCTTTATAGGTTATTTATCCTTAAGATTATATCTAGAAAGTTTTCACCTCTGTAAATTAGATAGTCAGTCCTTCTTTGAATCAATCTGAATTCAATTTTAAACGTTATTTTAGAAACAAATTCTCCCCTTTTATAGTTGCTCGCCGCTTTTAGATCACCATCTTTCTGGGGTCTTTGTTCTTTAGCTCTTCCCCATCAGGGGTCAACGACTTGTAATCCACAAGGAAAAGGAAAAAAATGCTGGCTCACCCAGTTTCAGCATGCTGTTGAGAATCAGCTGTTTGGTGGAGCACCGTGGCTCCTCGCTTTCCTTCCGGCTGGAGACAACTTGGGCTGCCTTGGCTCACCCAGCAGCCTTTCCTCCCTCCTTTCAGAGGATTTCTTCAGTCCACTCCGATCAGCCGCCGCCTGATCCGAGCTCCTGGAGTGTTCCTCCTTCTTCATTGCCCCTCCAGGGCAACTTTCCGACCCTTTTTGGGTTGCTGGGCGAAGCGAAATCGGGCTGAGTAGCCAGAGCTCTGGCTTCTTCCACCTGTCCCATCAGCTAACAAAACTGGAAGTCTGGGCTTTTTTTCTTATTGCAGAAACACATGATGTTGTTCTTTTTCCAGGTGTCTGCATGTTCTCTTCCATGGAGGAGAATATGAAATTGATTGCTTAGCTCTAATGGGGTTGCACTGGATTGGGCTGAATTAGACAGCAGGGTCTTTGCTCTTGGTTATTGTTTTCTTCTATGAGTGACATGTTTCCCTCAGTCTATTTCTAAAGGTTCATGTACAGGTTCATTTCTTCTGGTAGTTGTTTGTTCCTTATTATGTTCAATTTGGATATAGACTTCTTGCTTAGATTAGAGTTTCTCATTTTGTACAGTAGGTTGAGTCACAGAGTGGCTAGAGTTGCCTCTAAATCATTTACTTTTTCTTCCAGTAATTCATTTGGTTTACATTTGGTACATGTGTAATTTGGATCTTCTATGGGCAGCCCCCTCTTAACTCCTCCCTCCAGTCTAGCTGGAGATTCCAGTACAACACTTCATTTATGGATGACTCAAAGGGATCCATGCACTTCAGAAAGCTTTGCCTCAACCAATCAGCCTAACATCAATACCTGGAAAGATACTGGAAAAGATAATCAAAAAACAGATCTGTGAACATCTAGAAACAAATAAAGTTATAATTAGAAGCCAGCATGGGTTTTTTTAAAACAGATCATGCTAAACCAATCTTATTTCATTCTTTGACAAAGTAACTAAATTAGTAGACCAGAGAAATACTGTGAACAGTATCCTGCCTCAGCTTGTTCTCCCAAGAAAGCAGAACTCTTGAAACTGGCACATTTCAAAAGGAACTTTTATTGAGAGAAAGTGAAAGCAGAGAAAGCAGGCAGGATCTGAAGTTTCCTGTGCGAAAATGTTAGGTTAAACCCCGTTGTTCAAAACCCCTCCCAACTGCCCAGTCCACAGGGAACCAATCCTGAGGTGCAAAGGTGTTGTGAGAACTCCAGACAGAGGATGCGATAAGGAGATGTTCCCAGGTGTCTTCCCAGGCATTGCATCCTTGGTGAGGCAAAGCAGATGGCCCCAGGCTCTTCCCTCCACTTCCCATTCCCCAGGAAGGTACATCAAAGCAAAGAGAAACAAAGTAAACAAAGCTAAGCTAAGCATATCACAAGAGAGCTCCAAAGGTCCCCCCCTCCCATCAGAATGGAAGCATCCGGACAGGGATCTGTAGGGACCTGACAATAGTATACTTAGATTTCAGTAAGACATTCAACAAAGTAGACTACAACCTAGTTCTTGGTAAGCTAGAAAAATGTGGGATAGACTGCATCCCCACCAGATGGATTTGTAACTGGCTGACAAACGGTACTTAATGAGTAGTCCTTAATGGTACTACATCTACATGGAAGGAAGGAAGCAGTGGGGTACCACAAGGTCTTGCAGTGGTTCTCCTCCTTCCTCTCTGGCCGGATGCAGTCTGTGTTGACAGGGGGCCAGAGGTCGACCCCGAGACCCCTCGTATGTGGGGTACCTCAGGGGTCGGTCCTCTCGCCTCTACTGTTCAACATTTATGTAAAGCCGCTGGGTGAGATCATCCGTGGTTTTGGCGTGGAGTACCACCAGTACGCTGATGATACCCAGCTGTACATTTCCACGCCAAACCACCCCAACGATGCCCTTGCCGTGCTGACCCAGTGCCTGGAGGCCGTGCGGGTATGGATGGGGAGAAACGGACTCAAGCTCAACCCCTCCAAGACCGAGTGGCTGTGGTTACCGTCGTCCCGGTACAGCCAGCTGATTCCATCGCTGTGTATTGGGGGCGAAACAGTGGCTCCCACAGGAAGGGTTCACAATTTGGGAATCCTCCTGGACTCACGGCTGTCCTTAGAGGACCATCTGACGGCCGTGGCCGGGAGGATGTTCTACCAGGTTCGCCTGGTGCGCCAGTTGCGTCCCTTCCTAGACCGGGACTCGCTACGCACAGTCACTCATGCCCTCGTGACCTCCAGGCTGGACTACTGTAATGCTCTCTACATGGGGCTCCCCTTGAGGTGCATCCGGAAGCTCCAACTTGCCCAGAATGCGGCCGCGCGGGTAGTGATGGGAGCGTCGTGGCGCTCCCACGTAACACCGCTCCTGCGTGAGTTGCACTGGTTGCCGGTGGTCTTTCGGGTGCGGTTCAAGGTGTTAGTGACCACTTTTAAAGCGCTCCATGGCATCGGACCCGGATACTTACAGGACCGTCTACTGCCAGCAAATACCTCCCGCCGTCCGGTACGCTCCCACAGAGAGGGCCTCCTCAGGGAGCCGTCGGCCAGACAGTGCCGGCTGGCGACCCCCAGGGGGAGAGCCTTCTCTGTGGGAGCTCCCACATTATGGAACGAGCTCCCCCCCGAACTCCGTATAATAACAGATTTACGCACCTTCCGTCGGGAACTAAAAACATTCCTTTTTCGACAGGCCGGCCTGGCATAGAAGCTTCGGTTCCAATAGGGTCAAAATGTTTTAGGGGGACTGAGTATTTTTTAAGATTTTAAGCTTTGTATGTTTTGGGTTTTAAATGGGGATTTCGGCCAAATTATTTAATTTATTTTTAATTATTTTAAATTTTGTATATTTATATGTTTTTTAAATTTTAGGCTGTACACCGCCCCGAGTCCTTCGGGAGAGGGGCGGTATAGAAATTTGATTAATAAATAAATAAATAAATAAATAAAGGTTCTGTCTTAGGCCCAGTATTCTTCAATATCTTCATAAATGACTTAGATGAGGGAATAGAAGGGGAACTCATCAAATTTGCAGATGACACTAAACTGGCAGGAATAGCCAACACCCCAGAAGACAAGCTCAGGTTCCAAAAGTATCTTGACAGACTTGAACAATGGGCCCTATTCTACAAAATGAAATTTAATGTGGAGAAAATCAAGGTTTTACACTTACTGTAGGCAGGAAAAACCAAAAAAGCTAATACAGTCCTTGGTTGTATAAACAGAGGCATAGGATCAAAATCACATGAAGTATTAGTACTGCTTTATAAAGGCTTAGTAAGACCACACCTGGAATACTGCATCCAGTTTTGATCACATTACAAAAAAGATGTTGAGACTTTGAGAAAAGTGCAAAGAAGAGCAACTAAGATGATTAAAGGCCTGGAGACTAAAACATATGAAGAATGGTTGCAGGAACTGGGTATGGCTAGTCTAGAGAAAAGAAGAACTGGGGGGGACATGTCAGTTTATATTCTGATGTCTTGCCTATCTATATGGGTGGGGGCGGTCTTAGGGATTCTTTGGTTGGGCTGTTTACTAATGACTCTTTGGCACCTCTCCACCAGTAATCAGCACTCAGATCAGCATAGATTAACTCCAAGATCAACTTCAGAGCAACAATCAAGTAAGCAATACCCAAATCAAGAAACTGAGTCCTGAACAAGACTCATAGTTCATATTAGTTTTTGGTCTGTGGCCTAGAAACAAGATGAAATTGACCAGCTGATCTTTACCCAGAGACCTTTGCATGTGTCCTGTATATTTTTCTTCACTGCAGATCTGTAGTTAGTAAGTAAATAAAATGAATAAAATTGCGATTCTTCAGACTTATTTTCATATATTTCTTCTAGTAAATGGGTAGTTATATTTTGCCTCTAAATACTTGAATAACCACAGTAATTTTGAATGCTTCTTCTAAATTCCTTAAAATTATGTTTTGAATTACAACAACAACAACAACAACAACAACAATAATAATAATAATAATAATAACTCTGCCTAGTTTCTGCTTGGGGCTATTAAGAAAAACTGGGCCTGCTTTTCTGCCTTTAAGATCCTTTGGGGAAATATAATATTCTGCTTTTTTAATATTGCCCAAAATATTTCTTTCTGAGGGGGGCTGACTTCCCACAAGGAAATATAATATTCTGCCTCTTTTAATATTAAGAATAAAAAATAGGGGAGGGGGGCCTTCCTACACTTGTTTAGATATCTGGAAACCCAACCCTTTTGTGACCAGAATAACTTTATTAGAGCAGTACCCTCTAAAATTAGCTAATAAGAATATTGCAAATCTACTGTAGGCAACTGATGTAGTACTTCTGTGACAAAAATCACTTCAGAGAAAGTACTTGAGATCAACTATTGCAAAATGAAGATCTTAATTTTAACAACAACAACAACAATAACAATAACAATAACAATAACAATAATAATAATAATAAAGTTGGAAGGGACCTTGGAGGTCATCTAGTCCAACCCCCTGCTCAGGCAGGAAACCCTACATCATTTCAGACAAATGGCTGTCCAGTCTCTTCTAAAAACTTCCAGTGTTGGAGCATTCACCGCTTCTGGAGACAGGTTGTTCCACTGATTGTTCTGTCAGGAAATTTCTCCTTAGTTCTAGGTTGCTTCTCTCTTTGGTTAGTTTCCATCCGTTGCTTCTTGTCCTGCCATCAGGTGCTTTGGAGAATAGCTTGACTCCCTCTTCTTTGTGGCAGCCCCTGAGATATTGGAACACTGCTATCATGTCACCCCTCATCCTTCTCTTCATTAAACTAGCCATACCCAATTCCAGCAACCGTTCCTTATATGTTTTAGCCTCCAATTCCCTAATCATCTTTGTTGCTCTTCTCTGTACTCTTTCTAGAGTCTTAACATCTTTTTTACAATGTGGTGACCAAAACTGGATGCAGTATTCCAAGTGTGGCCTTACCAAGGCATTGTAAAGTGGTAATAACACTTCACATGATCTTGATTCTATCCCTCTATTAATGCAGCCTAGCACTATGTTGGTTTTTTTGGCAGCTGCAGCACACTTCTGGTTCATATATAAGTGATTGTCCACTAGGACTCCAAGATCCCTCTCACAGTTGCTACTATTGAGCAAGGTACCACCTATGCCAGGGGTGTCAAACTGCCAGCTCACAGGCCGGATGTCTCATGGCAAAACCGCGCCCACCCCATTGCTGGCAATGGAAAAAAAGTCACGATACATCACAACACGTCATGTGACGTTGCGAGTTTGACACCCCTGACCTATACTATACCTGTGCATTTGGTTTTTCTTGCCTAAATGTAGAACCTTACTTTTTTCACCATTGAATTTCATTTTGTTAGATAGCGCCCAATGTTGAAGTCTGTCAAGATCCTTCTGTATCTTAAGCCTATCTTCTGGAGTGTTGGCTATTCCTGCCAGCTTACTGTCATCTGCAAATTTGATAGTTACTTACCATTTAAATGCAGAGATGCTTATTGTTCTTTTCTATCAATTTCCTTTGTAATCATCAGAAAATCATGGCTTCCTGTAATGCTCACAGTGTTGAATAGTTTAATTACTTTAAGATAAAACTATTTGTTCCTCTCAAGTATTAGAGGGCTGAAAGTTCCTAAATATTTAAAGATCATAATTTGCTCAATATTAATTTTCCATTTATTGAAGCCACTAGTAATTGTTTTGTAAATAATGCCTGCTTAGTTTCACTGTAATTAATTTCTAATAATTCTCTAATGCAATAATCATAGAAGGCTTGTAATCTCCATCAAAGACCAGCTCATATAATTGAAAGGAAAGCAAAATATTAGGTAGCATTATGGGATGAAATTCACTTTTGATGAACTTTTACTAAAGTATTTTTTAAACATGTTTATTCTTTTATCACCAAAGATAAAATAAAAAAACAAAAAAGAAAAAAAGAAAAATAAAACAGACTAGCAAATATACAACAGTAACAACAAAACCATGTGTACAAAAAGAAAAAAACCCAAAATTTCAAATACATCTAACATTAAACATTAAAAAAGCCACCCAGACTGAATGCTGAAAGATACATCAAAAATCTAACATAGTCCCCTCCACTTACATAACAGGTCTACAAATAGTTACAAGCTTTCCCATCTGTATTTAACAAAAATTCTATATTAAATAAACTGTGAGAAGAAATTTTCTCCGGTCTGTTTTTCCAGCTGGGAACAAGCCTTCAGCGCAGACGAAAGAATAGAATAGACACTAAACAAAGTAAGCTGCCAGAAAGTAGATTTTATTGCAGAAACCAGACAAGAGTAGTGACACAGCAGTGGTTTCTGGACTAGCTAGTGATTTTCCATGGTGAGTGAACCAACTCTTATACCCCTTGAATTATTGAAATTATGATTTAGATTTTGTAAAGGTATTTGTTTTCCTAATTTTCCTAACCTGATTTTGTTTGCAAAGGGAGAGGTTAATCCTGTCCTCAGGAGACGGTTTTGTGTTCATGCTAATGGGTTTCTATATGTGTTTTGTGTTAATCTTGTCAGTTTTACATTATTCCTATCAGGTGGGATCCACTGAGTTTGATTGTTTATACAAGGTGCATGTGCGGGAAGTCAGCCCTCCAGAGAAGGAAATATTAAAAGGGCAGGAAAATATATTTTCTCAAAGGATCTTGAAGAGGCAGGAAAGCATGCCCAGTTTTCTTAATAGCCCCAGGTCTCCCTTCCCCAAGCAGAAACCAGCTCTATAGATGTAAATCCAGGGAGCTAGGAGATTAAGAAGACAAAGACCTAAAATCTACATACCCCATCCAAACTCTAAGAGTCATCAGCCCCAGGGAAGCAGGATATGACCTTTGGACATAATAAGATTGACCCATCACCATCAGAATACCAGAAAGGCACACTCAGACTCAGGTCAAAGTTCATGCCACAGGAACAATTCCAAACAAAAGGCTCCAGAGGGTATAAAAACCCACTCCCTACATGTGTTCAGCCCTTTTTTTCTCTCCTCTTTCCTGCCAGAACCATCTTTCTGTCTGGCTCTTCAATAAACTGCAACCTTCTTTCTAAAGCAGTTGCCATGTTGTTTATCCCCGGCTTGGAGTGAACCATGATGAAAACTTTTCTTCCAACACATGTTTGCGGTTTCCTGCCCTCAGGCTATTTCCTTTGATGAAATGGTTTTTGGCTGTCTGCCCAGAATTATGCAGGGCAGGGGGAAAGAGAGCGAGAGAAGAGAAAAAAAACCTTTTCTTTGGTATTTTTAAATTTCAGCTTGACTTATTCTTTTTGTAAAGGGAAATGGCTGTTTTCTTGAGGCATCTTCTTTCCCCACCCTTCCTGGATGAATCTGCATTTGTAATAGCTAGCTTCTGGGTCTGGGTTTCTTTTGTGATTTTCTATTACTTCTTTTGGAAGGTCTAATTGTGTAGAATTTCTAAAGGGAAAATGTCCTCCTGTTTCAGGGTTTTGGTTCTAATTTCTAATATATTTTGGTTGGGTGTTATGGAATAATAATCTATCAAAACAAATATATCTGATGTGGAAATCTATTTATCTAATAATTGAATTGACTCAATGTCTTATTCATACATATCCATATCCATATCCATACTGTACACATATACATATAAAGTACATACCGTTTTTTGACTTTAGCTCCACCCCTTCATGACATCACTTCCACATTTCCCCCCCCCCAGGAGGACTTTAACATCACGCTCCCCCCTCCCTGTCCCACAATCCCTTTCACCGGAAGTACTGTGATGTCATTCCACTCCACCCTCCTTGTCCCACAAGCCCTTTTACCCAGAAGTACGGTGATGTCTTAATTATTCACCTGAAGGCTTTCTCATTGGTCCATATCTGCAGGGGCAGTGATTGACAGCAGCCACCTATGATGCTGTTGCTCTGCCTCAGAAGGGCTTCCCATTGGTTGAATCAAAATTAATGACGGCCCAAGCACATGGCCACCTAATACAAAACCCAGAAGCGTTTCTGATTGGGCAGTTGCCCGGTGTGAGCCATACCTGGCCCAAAACTGCCTGCTTGTTTACACAGACCAGCAAGTGAAAGCAATACCAAAACAAACGAAGCAAGCCTGGCCCTTGCTTGCTTACTGTTGTAATGCAAGGAATTTGGACATTGCCTCTTCTTTCTTTTCTAGGCTGTTTTTTTTCTTTTTGCCAAAAGCCATTTTTGTGTGCAAGCCTGGCCCTTGCTTGCTCTAGTAATGCAAGGAATTTGGGCATTGTCTCCTCTTTTTTTTTCTAGGCTGTTTCACACTGAATAGATGTAAAAAATAAATCCTATGTTGCAAAAAGCCTTTTTGTGTTTTGCTTTTCCAAAAGGTTTCAGGTGTGGCATTAAAAGGCAGGAAAATAAATTAACAAGGTGGGGAATCTGACTAGGCTGTCACACTAGCTCGCAGTAAGCAATCAAATATAGATGCAGCCAAAGAGGCCATTGTCTGGGATGTGGCTCAAGGTCCAAAAGACAAACAAACTCAATTGGAATTCCAAGAACGAAGTTTATTTGGATAAAGCTTTAGCAAAAGCTGGTGGAGAAAAAGCCACACCGACAATTTTAAAAAGCATATATTTCTACCCTCTCACGACGCTGGTTCCTCCCACCCCTATCACACTCAACAGCCCACCTGCTCATCCCGATCAGCTAATCCGAAGTGCCTAAACAGAATACATTTCTTTTTTCCCTCCCAGGAAAAAGCCCCTTGCATCTGTACCTGTTGTGTTAACTGTTAAGTCCTGTGATCAATGAAGAGTGATGAAGGCTCATCTTGCACCAACAGTCTTTATTGTTAACAGCTCCTCATCCAACAACAACTCTCAACGAGGCTCGCAGGCCTCTTAACTGGGGAGAGACCAGGACAAGAAGGAAACACTTGCAGATCGCTTTTGCGCCCTGCACATGTGCGCAGGGCTGGCGCCTCTCAGTCTGGTCCCGGGCAGCTTATACAATTGCCCAGGACCATTGCAACATCCCGAGCCTGCCTTTGCAGGCTCAGGACACAACACCCCTCCCCCCTAGAGGGAACATACCTATCCATTCTCACACGATGTTTCTTGTGAGAGTATTATACTTCCATCAATCAAATGCATTGAATGTGGACTTCCCAATGTTGACTTTGGGCCAACGCCTTTCACCGTTTTGGGAATACATGTATCCGAAACCAAAAATAATAATACCAATAACTGCCCTTTTATTTTTGGGCCCCACTAAGTAGTTCCCCTTGAACTGGACTGCAGGTTAACAAATTCCCTAAGGTATTTGGGTGGTCTCTTGTCCCGTTGTGACCTTCTTGGACCTGGCGAGGTTGCTGGACCCACCTGCTCACCTGCCAGGCTAGGTGGCTCCGGACGTTGCTGCCCTACATCCCCAGATGCTCCTGGAGCTGTTGCCTGGCCTGCCTGCTCGCCTACCAGGCTCAGCAGGCCAGGACTTTGCTGCCCCCTATACCTGGTTGACCTACCCTTCTGCTGGCTGGCTGGACCCTTGATGTCCAAGCCAGCATACCTTGGAGGGGTGGTAATCCCCAGTTCCACAATGGACCTTCCTTGGGAGCACTGTCCCTCAGACCCAAGGCCAGTATCTGCTGAGTGCTGGGTAGCGGTATTACCCCGGGGCTCTGAGACTCCCCAACATGTGTCTGAGGTGCCAGAGTCAGGAGTCGCCTCCCTGGCTACCCCCTTTCCTGTGGACCTCCTTCTGGGAGCAGTTGCAGGATCGTACCCTCACCCTTGCTGGAATTCTTGTTCACTGTCCCTTTGTGAGTTGTTAGGATACCCCCGGTCAGTCTCCCTGTCTGGAGCGTTATCTGTCATGAGTGAGTAATATGGGTACCCCCGGTGTGACTCCCTGTCTGGAGTAAGTGTGGATGAGTGGGATGACTGCCTATCCATTGAATTCCTATTCCGTGCACTTGCGGAATCTTGTGATGAAGCATCCGTGGCCTCAGCAACGGGTAAAATGACCTCTGACATTGGCCCCCATACTGTATATTATCATCCCCCTCCCCCCCAGAGCAGAGCCAGGAGCGGAAGGGTGAGAGTCCAGTCTCCCATGCAGCTGATCTATGTGCCTGCGAATGACGCAGCCGTCTCCCAGTGTTACTTCGTAGGACAACGGCCCAGAGGCTTTGCAGACCACAGCTGTTACCCAGAGATGACCAGGCCCATAGTTACGTGCCCAGATCACCCACTAGGAGTCTCCTAGGTGCCCGTGGTTGTGACACATGTGAAGCCACCCTGTCAAGGTGCAACCTGTCCAGCTTGGTGATGAGGCGGCGACCCCACCGGAGTTCGGTAGGGCTCTTCCCCATGGCAGTACATGGTGTGGTGCGGTGTGCGAGAAGGAAATCTGCTAACCTGTGATGCCAGTTACCGTAAGTCAGTTTCTTGAGGGCATCTTTGGTAGTGCGCACCATTCTCTCAGCCATTCCGTTGGAGGATGGGTGGAAAGGAGCCGAAGTCGCGTGCCGGATCATGTTGGCTTGCAGGAAAGCCTGGAACTCAGAAGAAGTAAATTGGGGACCATTGTCTGAAACCAGAACATCTGGAACGCCGTGTGAGGCGAAAATTCCTCTCAACACCTGGATGGTCCTGGCAGTAGTGGTGGAGGAAAGAGGAACAACCTCTAGCCATTTAGAATGGCTGTCAATGACAACCAGGAAAAATTGCCCCTGAAAGGGCCCAGTGTAATCTATATGCACCCTGGACCATGGGAATTGAGTTTCCTCCCACCTATGCACTGGGGCCTGAGGCATTTCAGGGCAAGACTGTTGGCACGCTTGGCACCCGTGCACCTGAGCCTCGATGGGTATATCGAGTCCAGGCCACCACAGATAGCTGTGTGTAAGTGCCTTCATTCTAACAATACCAGGATGTCCCTCATGTAAGGAGATCAAGATTCTAGACCTCAATGAGGCTGGAATCACTACCCTGCTGCCCCATAACAGGCATCCTTTGAAAGTAGACAACTCATGTTTCTTTTTCCAGAAACTTTGGAATTCAGCATCTGAGCACTTGTCAGGCCATCCTGACAACACCCAAGTCAGCACGCGTGTAAGCGTGTGATCAGTGGTGGTTTCTGCAGCCACATCCCTAGCATTGAAGGGACACTCTGGTAATTCCTGAATAGACAGAATATGAACTGCTGGAGCAGGATCCGGCTCCAGTTTTTTTAGGGGCAATCTACTCAGGCCATCAGCATGACCCATATCCTTTCCTGGTTTGTGAATTAATGTAAAGTCATATGCTGACAGGAAAATGGACCATCTCAGCATACGAGGAGAAATAATATGTGGGGTCTGTTTGGTGGTGGTAAACAACCCCAGGAGGGGCTTGTGGTCAGTATAGACTGTAAATTTGCGGCCATATAAGAAATTATGAAATTTCTTAATGCCTGCCACTATGGCCAAAGCCTCTCTGTCAATCTGAGCGTAATTGTGCTCAGCAGAAGACAGAGTCCTGGAATAATAGGCCACAGGTACTTGAGTCCCATCAGCCATCAGGTGGCTGAGTACTGTTCCCACCCCATACAGAGATGCATCGCAGGCGATGCAAACAGGCAGTTGCTCATTGAAATGAGCTAAAACAGCATTAGACATGAGCAAGGCCTTAACCTCATTGAAACTCTTGTCATGGACTTTAGTCCACCGCCAAGAAGCCTGCTTGTCCAAGAGCCTGTGTAATGGCTCTGCCACAGCAGCCTTGTGAGGTAACAAAGCATGGTAAAATTTTAAGAGACCCAAGAAAGCTTGTAGTTCAACCTTGAATTTATTTATTTATTTATTTATTTATTTATTTATTTATTTATTTATTTATTTATTTATTTACTTACTTACTTACTTAAACTTATATGCCGCCCTTCTCCTAGGACCCAGGGCGGCTTACAAAAACAATACAATAAAATTATACAATAAAATTAATCACATTCATACAGCATACAAGCACAGTCAACTCACAGTCGCTGATGGAGGGACATTCCTAGGCCCAGGGGCAGAGCACAGCTCATACGCCCCAAGCCTGTCGGCGTAAATGCGTCTTCAACAGTTTCCGGAAAGCTAGGAGGGAGGAGGTAGTACGAACCTCTGAGGGAAGCTGGTTCCAGAGGACTGGGGCAGCAACGGAGAAGGCCCTAGCCCTAGGCCCCGCCAGATGACATTGCCTAACAGATGGGACCCGTAAGAAGTCAACCCTATGTGCCCTAACCGGTCGCTGGGATTCATGAGGCAGAAGACGGTCCCGCAAGTATCCTGGCCCATTGCCATAAAGGGCTTTATAGGTCATAACCAACACTTTGAATTGTGTTCGGAAAGCAATTGGTAGCCAGTGCAGCTCGCGAAGAGCTGGAGTGATATTAGCATGTCTTGGGAGACCCAAGACGGCTCGCGCGGCCACATTCTGGACTACTTGCAGTCTCTGGACATTCTTCAAAGGTTGCCCCATGTAGAGAGCATTACAGTAGTCGAATCTTGAGGTGACAAGGGCATGGGTGACTGTGAGGAGTGACTCCCGGTCCAAATAGGGCCGCAACTGGTGCACCAGGCGAACCTGGGCGAATGCCCCCCTCGCCACAGCCAAAAAATGATGTTCTAGACCAGGGGTTCTCAACCTTGGCAACTTTAAGACTTGTGGACTTCAACTCCCAGAATTCCTCAGCCAGCTTTGCTGGCTGAGGAATTCTGGGAGTTGAAGTCCACAAGTCTTAAAGTTGCCAAGGTTGAGAACCCCTGTTCTAGACTTAGCTGTGGATCGAGGAGGAAACCCAAGTTGCGAACCCTCTCCGAGGGGGACAAAACTTCTCCCCCCAGGGTAATGGACGGAAAGTTGGAATTGTCCTTGGGAGGCAGAGCCCATAGCCACTCCGTCTTGTCGGGATTGAGTCTGAGCCTGTTGGCACCCATCCAGACCTCAACAGCCTCCAGGCACCGGTTCATCACTTCCACTGCTTTGCTGTAATGACGCAGGGTAGAGATATAAAGCTGAGTATCATCAGCATATTGATGATAACTCACCCCATGTCGACGGATGATCTCACCCAATGGCTTCATGTAGATGTTAAAAAGCAGAGGTGAGAGAACAGACCCCTGAGGGACTCCACATGGAAGAGGCCTCGGAGCCGATCTCTGACCTCCTGCGAACACTGACTGCGACCCGCCAGAGAGGTAGGAGGTGAACCACCGTAAAATGGTGCCCCGCACTCCAAGCCCCTCCAACCAGCGCAGAAGGATACCATGGTCGATGGTATCAAATGCCGCTGAGAGGTCAAGAAGCACCAGGATAGTGGAGTAGCCTCTATCCCGGGCCCGCCAGAGATCATCGGTCAGCGCGACCAAAGCAGTTTCCGTGCAGTAACCGGACCTGAACCCAGACTGCTGAGGGCCCAGATAATCAGTTTCATTCAAGGACCATTGGAGTTGGAGTGCCACCACCTTCTCAACAACCTTCCCTAAAAAGGGAAGGTTGGAGACTGGATGATAATTATTCAAAACTGCCGGGTCCAGGGAAGGCTTCTTGAGGAGGGGGCGCACAAGTGCCTCCTTTAAGGGAGCCGGAAAAAACCCCTCCCTCAATAAAGCATTAGCAACAGCCTGGACCCAGCTCCGTGTCACCTCCCTGCTAGCCAAAACCAGCCAGGAGGGGCACGGGTCCAGTAAACAGGTGGCAGAACTCACAGCTCCAATGGCCTTGTCTATATCATCAGGAGTTACCAGGTCAAACTCCTCCCATTCAACAGGACTAAGACGGGCCTCTGTCATCTCGACTGACTCATTGTCAGCCGACACTGCATTCCAATTGGAGTCCAAGTCAGCCCGGATCTGAGCGACCTTGTCTGCAAAAAAGATGTTAAATTCTTCAGCATTGCCCTGCAAAGGTTCCTCCCTCCTCCCCGTATCAAGGAGAGAGCGAGTCACCCTAAACAGGGCAGCCGGACGAAATTCCGCAGACGCGATCAATGCGGAAAGATACTGAGATCTTGCCATAGTGATCGCTTCCAAATAGGTCTTAATATAAGCTCTCAATTTGGTTCGATCAGATTCGGATCTGCTTTCCCTCCATTGCTTCTCTAAACGTCTCTTCTGGCGCTTCATCCCCCTGAGTTCCTCGGTAAACCAAGGAGATCTCATGGGTCTGCTACCACAGAGAGGTTGCAACGGCGCAATCCGGTCTAGAGCCCCGTAGTGGCCGTATTCCAGGCCATCACTAGGGACTCCGCCGAACTGTGTACGAGCGAATGCGGCAATTCCCCAAGTGCCCTTTGAAAGCCAATAGGGTCCATCAGGCATCTGGGGCGGAACCATTTAATCGGTTCCGGCTCCCTGCGAGAGAGGATTGGCATCGTAAACTCAAGCCGCAGCAGAAAATGATCTGTCCATGACATGGGCAACACTTCTAAGCCCCTTAGCTTCAGATCATACCTCAACTGTTCCGAGAGAAAAACCAGGTCAGGTGTGTGTCCCCTCTCATGGGTTGGGCCCTCGATTACTTGTGTCAGGTCCATGGTTGCCATGGAGGCCATGAACTCCCGCGCCAACCCAGAGGACTCACCGAGTGATGGCACGTTGAAGTCCCCCAAGACAATAAGTCTGGGGAACTCAACCACCAACCCAGCTACCTCCTCGAGTAGCGTGGGCAGGGCTGTAGAAACACAGCTGGGAGGCAGGTACGTAAGCAACAGGCCCACCTGTACACTTAGGTCCAACCTCATAAGGAGGGACTCACAACCTGATATCTCAGTAGCAGCGAGTCTGCGCAGCCCGAGTGTCTCCTTAGCTATAATCGCCACTCCTCCCCCCCTTCCCTGGGGTCGCGGCTGATGCCATACCTGAAACCCAGCTGGGCACATCTCAGAGAGGGGAACTCCTCCCTCTTGGGTCAGCCAGGTCTCAGTCACACATGCCAGGTCGGCCTCCTCATCCAGAATTAAGTCCCGGATGAGGAGAGCTTTATTTACCATCGACCTGGCATTGAGCAGCAGCAGCCTGAGTCCAGGGTCCGGATTTCGCTCATTACCAGTACCCCGGGAGAGGTTCAAGGGGCCGGAACAAGAGATCGCTTTCAGGCAGCGAGGCCTTGTTCCCCGAGAGCGGCCTACCCCAGGCCTCCCGTCATATCTGCCTCTTCCCCATAAGACTGGTATAGACTGGCCCTCTGATCCCTCAGAGCAAGGCTCCTCCACTTCTCTAGCTTCCGTAAATGCAGACAGGTTGGCCCTTCCATTTATCACAGGTCCACAATCCATCCAATCCACACAACCACCCATCCATTCAACCCAATTCACTCCACAATCAATCCCCCCCACATCGTCCATAGCATCAATAAAAATTAAAATTAAAACAGTATTAAAACATTAGGTTAATTAAAATTTAAATAAATAAAAATTAAAAACATTTTGTCCAAGCCCTGTTGTAATTGTGCTTGCATTTGGGAACAGTGTTCCTCCTAAACCAGTCAGGGCTCCCCTCAGAGAAAGTCCTATGGATACAGTTATAGTTGGAGCCGTGGTGCCTCCCAAATTTAATATAAAACCAGAAGAGCCAGCTGCTGGAGCAGAAGTAAGGGCAGAAGATAATGGAAGTCCAGAAGAAGTATGAGTAAAAGCTGGAGTAAAAGCTGGAGCAAATGGGGTGGCTAATCCAGCAGGTTTACTGAAACCCAAACTAAGGCCTGTGGTGGGAATAGTAGTAGAAACAGGCGTGCCTGATGTTAATCCTGCCGCAATAGTTGTAGCTGTTCCTGTATTAGTCCCTCCTAAGGTAAAACCTGTGATAGGTTTTGAGCTAAAAAGTCCAGAACCAAAACCCACAGAAGGAGTAGTTGTAAAAACAGTAGCTGTTGAACCCAATGTCCCAAAGTTAAGGCCTTCAGATAAGCTCAGGGTGCCTCCAAAAGAAAAACCTCCGCCGCCGCCTCCCCCACCGGTGCCCGCAACAGCTGCCGTAGCGGAAGCCAACGTGCCGGCTCCGAAGGAGAAGCCCACCGACATAATGGAAAGACCTCACCCGCGGGGTCTTACGGTTTAGCGAGAGGCACCCAGCCGACGGAGCAGGCCCGGAGGGCTCTTCTTCCCCACAACCGGGGCCTCACCCCGCGTGCGGCAGGAGTGCCGGCAGCCCTGCTAGCCCCGTGCAGCAACTTCAAAAAAAACACTCGGACCTCCGAGGACTGGAAAAGGGCCGTTTTCCTGCGTTTTCCACCCCGCTTAACACACCTCAGCCGGACGGGGTCTCTGCAGCACTCGATGAAGGCCAGCACATCCCGGATGGTAAGGCCGGCCACGGGGTTCTCGTTCACCTCCAACAGCAGCTCCTCGGCCACCGACTTCCCACCGCTCTCGTAGACTACCTTGCCGGCCTTCGCGTTCAATAATGCCGGTGCTTCCTCCCGTTAGCCACGATAACTGGGGCTTCTGATGGGCGTCTTTCTTTCTTTTCTTTCTTTCTTTCTTTCTTTCTTTCTTTCTTTCTTTCTTTCTTTCTTTCTTTCTTTCTTTCTTTCTTTCTTTCTTTCTTTCTTTATTTATTTATTTATTTATTTCTTCCTTTCTCTGTTACTGTTACTTCTTGGTCTGGGGGGGGTCTCTCTCGGGCGGCGGTGAGGGTCCTGCGTTCTTCCAGCTGCTGCTTGGAGCTGGTCAGTTCTCCAAAATGGAGAATCGTGGGGAAGGCGCTCTGGCTTTCCCGGTGGAAAATGAACACTGGCTGGATTTAGGGCTTGGGGCCTTTAGTATGGCTTGCAATTTATCTTCAGCGGGGTGAATGCCTTGAGCATCTATTCTAAATCCTAAGAATTCAGTAGAATTGACTCCTATTTTGCATTTTTCCTTTTTAAGTTTAAGGCCTGCTTTTTGAAAACGAAGCAAGACAGCCCTTAATCTCTCAGCTAAATTTTGAGCTGACTCCCCAGCAATGAGGATGTCATCAAAGTAGGGGCAGACCCCAGGGATGCCTCGAAGTGTGCTTTCCATGACGCTCTGGAAAATGCCAGGGGCTACATTTACCCCAAATTGCAGTTTCTTGACTTTAAATGCCCCTCTATGAGTTACAATAGTTTGGGCCTCTGCAGCTGCCTCATCAACAGGCAGTTGTTGATAGGCCTGTGCCAAGTCAAGTTTTGCAAAAACACGGCCTCCCTTGAGGGAGGCCAGAATGTGACTTACCGCAGGTACTGGGTAAGCATGCTGTTGTAGTGCCTTATTTAGTGTGCATTTGTAATCTGCACATATACGTATATCCTCATTAGCCTTTAGAGGCGTTACTATTGGGGTTTCCCATGGGCTTGAATCTACAGGTTCTAAAATACCTTGCTGGAGCAATTTGTCCAGTTCAGCATCAATCCTGGCCTTGAGGGCGAACAGAACCCTCCTTGGCTTAACCCTGATGGGCGTAATGGTTGGGTCTAACCGTAGTGAGACTGGAGGCCCCTTAAAGGATCCAAGCTCTGAACTAAACACATCTGCAAACTCTCTGAAGACTTCTGCTAGGCTCGGCGTTTGCAAATTGTGCAGCCCCGTGACCTGGATTCCCAGTGCCTTGAACCAATCGAGTCCAATAAGGCTCGTGCGTTCCCCCCCACCCACAACCAACACATTTAGGTGACCTTCAAAATCCTTGTGCTGTACGTTAAGGGTGGCCTCCCCCTTAACACACACCTTGGAATTTTGGAAGTCTGTAAGTATTATGTTGGATGGTCTTAGTTTGGCTCGAAGGCCACTGCTGTTGCAAATCTTTCTAAATGTGTTGCTAGAAATGATGGAAAGAGCGGACCCAGTGTCCAACTCCATGGCTATAGGAACCCCTTGCAACCTTACTTTAAGGGACAGTTTTTTCTTTAAGGGCTTATGTGTGCCTATCCTTAAAATACTCCTGCACGATGCGCAGAAGCCTACCCTATTTTGGCTGGGGACCCTGGTACCTTTCAGACGCAATTCTTTCTGAAGTTGTACCTGCTGGTGACTCAAACAGACAGCTGCGATGTGGCCTCTCTTGCCACACACTCTGCATATGGCGGAACGTAACCTGCACTCGGCTCTCTTGTGGCTTCCTCTGCACCCGAAACATTTGATGGCTGCAGTGGCCTTGTCCTGACGCTCCTTCTGCTTCCTACCCGTTGGCTGGTAAAGTCTATTCACCTCTTCTTCAGGATCCATGTCTGATCCTTCTTTGACGTCCTCCTGATGGACTGTAGCTGTCTCTGGAACGCTTTTGGTAGGCCGTAGATTCTTCACAGCCCCTCCTGCTGCTTCTTCAGCTGTCACCTCCCTCAATGCATCTTGGAAAGTGACATCCTCTCTAGTAAAAATCTTCTGCTGCAAGTCTCTGTTCCTTAACCCACAGACGAAGCAATCTTGCAGCCTCTCTTCCAGATCATTGAACTCACATGGTTTTGCTGCTCACCTTAAAGCTGCAATAAAGTCCTTAGCAGATTCACCTGCCCTCTGGTCCCTTTGCTCAAATGTGTGTCTCCATGAAATCACAGACAATTTAGGCTGGAAATGTTCCTTTAGCAATTTCTTCAAGTCAGTAAACGTAACTGCCTCCAGAGGTGCAGGGGCCACCAAGTTCTCTGCAATTTCAAATGCTTCCTGACCACAGACACACAACAGTGTTGCAGCCTTCAAGCCATCTTCCCTTATTTGGTTCACCCTAAAATAATTCTCCACCCTTGCAACATAAGAGTCCCATTTTTCTGGGTGGGAGATATCAAACTCAGAAATGCGACCAGTCTTCGCCATTCTGCAGTTAAAATCTTCCCTCTCACTCCTCTACACTTCTTATGGGGGGGGGAAAGGGTCTTTCAGCTGAGCTCACCCTCCAGTGACACTGTACTGGCAGGCTTGAGACGCTGACTCCAATGCCGACTTCCCCTCTTCAGGACCTCAAGGTGAGTATTTACAGCTTCCTTTTCTTCTGCTCGTAAATCATCCCACCTTCGTCGCCAGTGTTAAGTCCTGTGATCAATGAAGAGTGACGAAGGCTCCTCTTGCACCAACAGTCTTTATTGTTAACAGCTCCTCATCCAACAACAACTCTCAGCGAGGCTCGCAGGCCTCTTAACTGGGGAGAGACCCAGACAAGAAGGAAACACTTGCAAATCGCTTTCGCGCCCTGCGCATGTGCGCAGGGCTGGCACCTCTCAGTCTGGTCCCGGGCAGCTTATACAATTGCCCAGGACCATTGCAACATCCCAAGCCTGCCTTTGCAGGCTCAGGACACAACATTAACCATGACCTACTTTTTGCTAGCATAAGCTCTATCTTTATTTTTGTATTTCCTCTGCTTGCAGTTACAGCTGATTTCCTAAGAACAAGCTACATGTCTGAGATCTAAGCAACAATCTTGCACGTCTAAAAGCTCAACTCCATTTTACAACTATGCTTAAGCTTCAGCTATGCCATTAGGATTAATTTTCTTCATAAGATCATTAAACAATTTCTGAACTTATTATCCCTTACAATCCACCCATTTCACTTTTCATCCTTTCAGAAATTTTTACTCCTGATTTAAATCAGACAATGGTATCAAGCTTACAGACTCTTCTTCATCCATAGATTTACCTTTCACTCTTACCATTAATATCTCCATTCTACATTTGTTTATGCACCAAAATTACTTGCATACGTTCAGTGAAATATTGAATTGTTTTTTCTAAAAGGGGTAAGAGGCAGGGTCAGTCCTCCTACTGCCATAAGCAAAATGATTCCCCACTTCTGCCATCCTCCCCCAAATACCTGACCTATCCAGGAGGTGTCCAAGATAGTTCCTTCAACTGAGTAATATTTTCAAAAGGGTTGGAGGGCTCAGTTCTTTTTTTTTTCAAATATATTTTATTTATTTATTAACAAAGCATAAATCACTCAATAATTGGTAAACAGTGTGTTGTCTGGGTTACATTTGTGAAACAATCCTTAACAATTAATTTTTATAATCTGTGTTCCTTATATTAATTTGGGTTGATTTCCTCTTTCCCCAAAATATCCTTTTTTGCAAACGTTGTTGTTCTTCTTGTTGTTGTTAATTGCGAAGTCGTGTCCGACCCATCGCGACCCCATGGACAATGTTCCTCCAGGTCTTCCTGTCCTCTACCATCTTCTGGAGTCCATTTAAGTTCACGCCTACTGCTTCAGTGACTCCATCCAGCCACCTCATTCTCTGTCGTCCCCTTCTTCTATTGCCCTCAATCTTTCCCAGCATTAGGTCCTTCTCCAGTGAGTCCTTCCTTCTCATTAGGTGGCCAAAGTATTTGAGTTTCAACTTCAGGATCTGGCCTTATAAAGAACAGTTGGGGTTGATCTCTTCTAGGACTGAACGGTTTGAACGCCTTGCAGTCCAAGGGACTCACAGGAGTCTTCTCCAGCACCATAGTTCAAAGGCCTCAATTCTTTGTCGCTCAGCCTTTCTTTTGGTCCAACTTTCACATCCATACATTGCAACTGGTAAAACCATGGCCTTGACTATACACACTTTTGTTGGCAGAGTGATGTCTCTGCTTTTTAGTATGCTGTCTAGATTTGCCATAGCTTTTCTCCCCAGGAGCAAGCATCTTTTAATTTCTTGGCTGCAGTCCCCATCTGAGGTTATCTTGGAGCCCAGGAAAATAAAATCTGTCACTACCTCCATTTCTTCCCCATCTATTTGCCAGGAAATGAGACAGCCGGATGCCATGATTTTGGTTTTCTTAATGTTGAGTTTCAAGCCCACTTTTGTACTCTCCTTCTTCACCCGCATCAAGAGGCTCTTTAGTTCCTCTTCACTTTCTGCCATTAGAGTGGTATCATCTGCATATCTTAGGTTGTTGATATTTCTCCCGGCAATCTTAATTCCAACTTTTGATTCATCTAGCCCTGCCTTTCTCATGATGTGCTCTGTATATAAGTTAAATAGGCAGGGCGACAGTATACAGCCTTGCCGGACTCCTTTCCCAATTTTGAACCAATCAGTGGTTCCGTGTCCAGTTATCACTGTTGCTTCTTGACCCGCATATAGGTTTCTCAAGAGACAAATAAGATGGTCTGGTACTCCCATCTCTTTAAGAACTTGCCACAATGTATTGTGATCCACACAATCAAAAGCTTTAGCATAGTCAATGAAGCAGAAGTAGATGTTTTTCTGGAACTCCCTAGCTTTCTCCATGATCCAGCGTATGTTGGCAATTTGATCTCTAGTTCCTCTGCCTCTTTGAAATCCTGCCTGTACTTCTGGTAGTTCTCGATCCACATACTGCTGGAGTCTAGCTTGTAGGATTTTAAGCATAACTTTACTAGCATGTGAAATGAGTGCAATGGTGCGATAGTTTGAACATTCTTTGGCATTGCCTTTCTTTGGAATTGGAATGTAAACTGACCTTTTCCAATCCTGTGGCCACTATTGAGTTTTCCAAATTTGCTGGCAAATTGAGTGTAGCACTTTTACTGCATCGTCTTTTGAGATTTTGAATAGCTCAGCTGGAATACTGTCACCTCCACTAGCTTTGTTGTTGCTCAGATTTCCTAAGGCCCATTTCACTTCACATTCTAGGATGTCTGGCTCGAGGTCAGTGACCACCCCATCGTGGTTATCTGGGATGTTAAGCTCGTTCTTGTATAGTTCTTCTGTGTAGTTTTGCCACCTCTTCTTAATCTCTTCTGCCTCTGTTAGGTCCCTGCCATTTTGGTCCTTTATCATGCCCATCTTTGCATGAAACATTCCCTTCATATCTCCAATTTTCTTGAAGAGATCTCTGGTCCTCCCTATTCTGTTGTTTTCTTCTATTTCTTTGCACTGTTCATTTAAGAAGGTATTCTTATCTCTTCTAGCTATTCTCTGGAATTCTGCATTCAATTGGGTGTATCTTTCTCCTTTGCCTTTCGCTTCCCTTCTTTCCTCAGCTATTTGCAAAGCTTCCTCAGACAGCCATTTTGCTTCCTTGCATTTATTTTTCGTTGGGATGGTTTTAGTTGCTACCTCTTGTACAATGTTGCGAACCTCCGTCCATAATTCTTCAGGCACTCTGACTATCAGATCTAATTCCTTAAATCTATTTGTCACCTCTAATGTATATTCATCAGGGATATGATTTAGTTCATACCTGAGTGGCCTAGTGTTTTTCCCTACTTTCTTCAATTTAAGCCTAAATTTTGCAATGAGAAGCTCATGATCTGAGCCACAGTCAGCTCCTGGTCTTGTTTTTACTGACTGTATAGAGCAGTGGTTCTCAACCTTCCTAATGCCACGACCCTTTAATTCAGTTCCTCATGTTGTGGTGACCCCCAACCCCCCATCCAGCTGGCCGGGGGGTATCAAAAACTTGACCCAAAAAAAAGGGGAAAATGGGAAAGTATAGGTAGTCCTCGACTTACAACAGTTCACTTAGTGACTGTTTGAAGTTACAACAGCACTGAAAAAGTGAATTATGATCATTTTTCACACTTATGATTGTTGCAGCATCCCTAGGGTCATGTGATTTACATTCAGATGCTTGACAACTGATTCATACTTGTGACATTCACAGTGTCCCAGAGTCACGTGATCAATGGCCAGGGGGCGTGGCCAGCTGATCACTCAGGTTGCAGAGTGCCTGTGGGGGGGAATCTGTGGGTCTCTGGGATGGGACTGGGGTGGGTGCCTGCCTTCCTTCCCTCCCCTTGTCCCTTCCTTCCTTCTTTTCTTCCTTTCCTTCACCTCCCTTAGTCTCTTCCTCCTTCCCTCCCTCTCTCCCATTATCCATTCCTTCCTTCTTTGCTTCCTTTCCTTCACCTCCTTCTTAGTCTCTTCCTCCTTCCTACCCTCTCCCCTTGTCCCTTCCTTCCTTCCTTCCTTCCTTCTTTCCTTCCTTTCCTTCCCCTCCCTCAGTCTCTTCCTCCTTCCCTCCCTCTCTCCTTGTCCCTTCCTTCCTTCCTTCCTTCCTTCTTTCCTTCCTTTCCTTCCCCTCCCTTAGTCTCTTCCTCCCTCCCTCCCCTTGTCCCTTCCTTCCTTCTTTCCTTCCTTCCTTCTTTCCTTCCTTTCCTCTTTGTTCCTTCCTTCCTTCCCTCTCTCATTGTTCCTTACTTACTTCCCTCCCTCTTCATCCCTTCCTTCCTCCCCCCTCCATGCCCAGGAAGGGACAAGGGGAGGGGGATAGGCTGCCAGCGTGGCTGGGGGCTTTGCTGCCGGCAAACCTGCCTGTGCAGAGACAGAAGAAACCTCCACCCAGCTCACTTAGCTTCGCCGAAAGACTTGCCGCTTGCTAAGTTAGCAAGCGCCGGGCTACAGCTGATTCGCACTTCTGCTAAATTAGCAAAGCTCGAGCAAGTTTGCTGGGCAGGAGCCAAGGAGAGCAGCTACAGCTGCAGAAGCACGGATCAGCTGTAGAGGCTCACCCCGATCCTGGACAAGAGGGAAGGAAGGAAGGACAGAAGGGACAAGGGGAAAGAGGGAGGGAAGGAGGGACGAAGAGGGAGGCGAAAGGAAGGAAGGAAGGAAGGAAGGAAGGAAGGAAGGAAGGAAGGAAGGAAGGAAGGAAGGAAGGAAGGAAGGAAGGAAGGAGGGACAAAGAGGGAGGCGAAGGAAAGGAAGGAAGGAAGGAAGGAAGGAAGGGACAATGGGAGAGGGAGGGAAGGAGGAAGAGACCAAGACGGAGGGAAGGAAAGGAAATTCCAGCCAGGAGAGGCTTGGCAGCCCGGCTGCCGAGGAAAAGAAGAGCGCAAAGCCAAGGAGAAGAAGGTGGCTGTTTCCTCCCAAAGGGGGCTCCTTTTCTCCACCCCTCCCTGGATTTGTGGGGAATTTCTCATCACCAACGCTGACAGGTGCTCCTTCCAGCCCATCGCAAGCTTTCTCGCCCCCTTTGCTTCTCTCTCCCCCCGACTTTCATGAGGATTGTGGCGCCCTTGGGAAGCCGATCGTGCTTTGAAGCTTAGGAGAGGAGGAGGAGTCCCTTCCTCCTTCCCTCCCTCTCTCGGCCTCCCCTTTGCTGACCTGCGTGCATGAGAAGAAGTCAATCCGGCTGCTGCACAATGAGTCTCTGGGGAGGGCGGGGCCTTGCTCTGCGCCTGCGCTCTTAATGCGCCCCCTGCAGGGCACATTTGGAAGAGTTCGTGCAGACTGCCACCAAGCAGCCTATTTTCCACAAACAAGTAAGGTGGAGCCGAGGGGGGGAGGGAGAGAAGGTGGTTGACAAGCCCTGCCTAAGACCATCGGAAATATGTGTTTTCCGATGGTCTTAGGTGACCCCTGTGAAAGGCTCGTGCGACCCCCAAAAGGGTCGCGACCCACAGCTTGAGAACCGCTGGTATAGAGCTTCTCCATCTTTGGCTGCAGAGCACATAGTCAATCTGATTTCTGTGTTGACCATTTGGTAATGTCCATGTGTAGAGCTGTCTCTTGGGTTGCTGGAAAAGAGTGTTTGTTATGACCATTGTATTCTCTTGACAAAATCCTATCACCCTGTGCCCTGCTTCATTTTGTACTCCAAGGCCAAACTTGCCTGTTATTCCAGTTATCTTTTGGCTTCCTACTTTAGCATTCCAATCCCCCATGATGATAAGGAAATCATTTTTTGGTGTTAATTCTATAAGGTGCTGTAGGGCTTCATAGAATCGGTCAATTTCATCCTCTTCAGCACCAGTGGTTGGGGCATAGATTTGGACTACTGTGATATTGAATGGTTTGCCTTGGATTCGAACTGAGATCATTCTGTCATTTTGGGGATTGTATCCCAGTATTGCTTTTCCTATTCTTTTATTGACTAGGAAGGCTATTCCATTTCTTCTGAGGGATTCTTGCCCGCAGTAGTATACCTGATGGTCATCTGAGTTAAATTCACCCATTCCTGTCCATTTTAGTTCGCTGATTCCTAAGATGTTGATGTTCAATCTTGTCATCTCTTGTTTGACTACATCTAGCTTGCCTTGATTCATGGATCTTACATTCCAGGTTCCTATGGAGAAAAGATCTTTACAGCATCAGACTTTCCTTTCACCACCAGATATATCCACAGCTGAGCGTCCTTTCAGCTTTGGCCCAGTCGTTTCATTCTTTCTGGCGCTACTAGTACTAGCCCTCTGCTCTTCCCCAGTAGCATATTGGACACCTTCCGACCTGAGGGGCTCATCTTCCAGCGTCATATCTTTTTGCCTTTTGGTACTGTCCATGGGGTTTTCATGGCAAAGATACTGGAGTGGGTTGCCATTTCCTTCTCCAGTGGATCACATTTTGTCAGAACTCTCTGCTATGACCTGTCTGTCTTGGGTGGCCCTGCACGGCATAGCTCATAGCTTCATTGAGTTACGCAAGCCCCTTTGCCACGACAAGGCAGTAATCCATAAAGGGGGGAGTAATCCATAAAGGATTACATTGAGTTAATACAATTCTTGTTTTAATGAATAACAATTAAGTATATAATTTTTCCAATATTCGTAAAAATAATAATCATATTAGTATAATATTTCTTTTCTTTTCAGTCATTTTGGTTGCTTTATCATAAATCCTGTTACAATCCTTATTTTAGTTTATTTCTCCCACCAGATTCTAGATATTCTTACTAGTGAAAATTTTCTCAACAATTAATTACATTTACATTGACAGATTTAATTCTATTTTTTCCATATAAGCCATCTCGCAGTTTTACATTTCTTAAGAAATAAATAAAAGAATGAAAAGAGAAAAGAAAAAGAAGAAAAATGAAAGAGAAAAAAAGAAGAAAAGAAAGCAAGAGCAACAGAACATAAGAAATAACATACTACTTAAAATATATATCCCTCCTAGGTTAATATATATTTATTTCCTCAATTTCTTATTCCTTTTAACCATAGTTAAGAATATATTTAATCTTTAAACATTCCATTCAATAGGTCTAATCATCTAATCCAGTGGTTCTCAACCTTTCTAATGCCGCGACCCCTTAATACAGTTCCTCATGTTGTGGTGACCCCCAACCATAAAATTATTTTCGTTGCTACTTCATAACTGTAATTTTGCTACTGTTTGGAATCACAGTGTAAATATCTGATATGCAGGGTGTATTTTCATTGTTACGGATTGAACCATGGATAGCAAATTGTCAGTGAAAACTAACACAGAGACCTTAAACTTTCACAGAGGGAATTTTGACAAAATGAGGAAAATAGTAAAGAAGAAACTAAAAGGAACAGTAAAAAAAGTCAAATCCCTCCAAAATGCTTGGAAACTGTTTAAAAATACGTTACAGCAGGCTCAAATAAAATGCATTCCTAAAAGAAGAAAGAGGATTGGAAAGTCCAAGAGGATACCAGTATGGCTTACGAATGAGGTAAAGGAGGTTATTGGAAAAAAGAAAAACTCATTTAAGAAATGGAAGGCTCTTCCTACCGAGGAGAACAGGAGGGATCACAAACTCTGGCAGACCAAATACAAGGCGATAGTCATGAAAGCCAAGAGAGACTTTGAGGAGCATATAGCCAAGAATATTAAAAATAATAACAAAACCTTTTTTAAGTACATCAGAAGCAGGAACCCAACCAGAAAATCAGTTGGGCCACTTGATAACAATGGTCAGAAGGGGATAATCAGAGAAGACAAGGAGATTGCTGAGAGGCTAAATGACTTCTTTGCCTCCGTTTTCACCGAGGAGGATAGAGAACATTTGCCTGCCACTGAATTAGTTTTCCCAGGGAGGGAAATAGAAGAATTAAACCCGATAGAGATAAACAAGGAAGATGTTCTTGCATGCCTTTCTAAACTAAACGTCAACAAATCGCCGGGTCCAGATGGCATCCACCCTAGAATTCTCAAGGAACTCAAGTGTGAAATTGCTGAACTTCTAGCTAAAATATACAATCTTTTCTAAGATCAGGCACTGTACCGGAGGATTGGAGGGAAGCAAATATAACCCCGATCTTCAAGAAAGGATCCAGAGGTGATCCAGGAAACTATAGACCAGTCAGTCTAACCTCAGGTCCAGGCAAACTGATGGAAACCATTATTAAAGATAAAATTACAGGGCACATAGAAAAACAGGCATTGCTGAAAGAAAATCAACATGGTTTCTGCAAAGGCAAATCATGTCTTACTAACTTGTTAGAATTCTTTGAGGGTGTAAATAAATACATAGATAAAGGGGCCCCAGTTGATATTGTATATCTTGACTTTCAAAAGGCTTTTGACAAAGTCCCTCACCAAAGGCTCCTAAAAAAAGCTCTCCAGCCACGGAATTAGAGGACAGGTCTTGTCCTGGATTGGTAACTGGCTAAATTGTAGGAAGCAAAGGGTGGCAATAAATGGACAATTCTCCGGATGGAAAGAAGTGAGAAGTGGTGTACCCCAAGGTTCAGTTTTGGGGCCTTTACTTTTTAATTTATTCATCAATGATCTGGATGTAGAAGTTAATAGTGAGGTAGCCACGTTTGCTGATGACACTAAATTGTTCCGGGTTGTGAAAAGTGAAACTGATTGTTGGGAGCTCCAGAAGGATCTCTCGAAATTGTGTGAGTGGGCAACAAAGTGGCAAATGCATTTTAACCTAAACAAGTGCAAAGTTATGCACATTGGGGCAAAGAACCCCAATTATACTTACCAACTGATGGGGACCAAACTTTCTGAGACAACCCAAGAAAGGGATCTTGGGGTTTTGGTGGACAGCTCGATGAAGATGTCAACCCAATGCGCAGCAGCAGTAAAAAAAGCAAATTCCATGCTTGGCATGATTAGGAAGGGAATCGAAAATAAGTCAGCAAGTGTTTTATTGCCTCTGTACAAATCGATGGTGAGACCACACTTGGAGTACTGTGTACAGTTCTGGTCACTGCACCTCAAGAAGGATATAATGGAACTGGAAAAGGTGCAAAAAAGGGCAACAAGAATGATCAAGGAAATGGAGCGCCTCCCTTATGAAACCAGATTGCAACGCCTTGGTCTCTTCAGCCTTGAAAGACGGCGTTTAAGGGGTGACTTGATCGAAGTGTATAAAATCATGCATGGGATAGAAAATGTGGATAGAGAAAAATTCTTTTCTCTATCACACAATACCAGGACAAGGGGGCACTCCCTAAAGCTTATAGCTAAGAAAGTGAGGACAAATAAAGGGAAATATTTCTTCACCCAGAGGGTCGTTGATTTATGGAATTCACTTCCTGAAGGGGTCGTGACAGCTGTCAGCCTTGACAGCTTCAAGGCAGGGCTAGATAGATTCATGGATGCAAAGTGTATTGGTGGTTATTAAAACAGATGTCCATGTGCCGCCTCTATGTTGGTTGAGGCAGGCAGGATTCCCTTGAGTACCATTTGTTTGGGGGTCAAGGGAAAGGGAGGGTTTTGCCTTCTCTTTCTGCTCAAGATCCCCATGTACATTTGGTGGGCCACTGTGTGACACAGAATGCTGGACTCGATGGGCTTTGGCCTGATTCAGCATGGCTCTTCTTATGTTCTTATGTTCTAACATAATTTTAAAGCATAGTGATGAATTACAAAAACAATATAGCAGTGCTCACTGGAGAAGCTTACTCTTCCTTGCTCAAAAATGTTGGGAGGGAGGAAAGGGGAAGGAAGGAAGGAAGGAAGATTGAAGGGGAAAGGAAGGAGATGGAGAAGGAAGGAGATTGAAGGGGAAAGGAAGGAAGGAAGGAAGGAAGGAAGGAAGATTGAAGGGGAAAGGAAGGAGATGGAGAAGGAAGGAGATTGAAGGGAAAAGGAAGGAAGGAAGGAAGGAAGGAAGGAAGGAAGGAAGGAAGGAAGGAAGGAAGGAAGGAGAAAGAGATGGAAGGGGAAGGGATGGAGATGGAAGGAAGGAAGATTGAAGGGGAAAGGAAGGAGATGGAGAAGGAAGGAGATTGAAGGGGAAAGGAAGGAAGGAAGGAAGAAAGATTGAAGGGGAAAGGAAGGAGATGGAGAAGGAAGGAGATTGAAGGGGGAAGGAAGGAAGGAAGGAGAGAGATGAGATTGAAGGGGGAAGGAAGGAAGGAAGATTTTTTTATTAATTATATATTTGTAAATGTAAACAGAGGAAACAAAGGAAAAAATCAGGTTGAGTGCAACTCAACTTAATACAATCATTTTCTACTTGTAAACATTCTTCACTCAGCATATCAAGATTTAACTATAAGCTAGATACATTTTCTTTGATTGGTATTTCTCTTGTATGTAGTCTATCCATTTTTCCCAGTCCAACATATATTTTTAATTTGAATGATCCTTCAAGTATGCGGATATTTTGGCCATTTCCGCCAGATTTGTGACTTTCAAGGTCCATTCTTCAATAGATGGTAATTCTGGTTTCTTCCAGTATTGTCCCACCAACAGTCTTGCTGCTGTGATCAAGTTCAGAATTAAGTTCATCTCCAGGGTGGTACAGTCTTTTGTAATCCCTAACAAAAACAACTGAGGTAGAAATTCAATACTCTTTTTCAAAATGGTTTGAAGTGTCCACCATATTTTTCTCCAAAAAGCTTTAATTTTTCTACAGGTCCACCATACATGAAAATAAGTAGCATCCATACTTTCACATCTCCAACATTTGGGTTGGAGGTCAGGGTAGATATATGATAGTTTTTTCGGATCTAGATGCCATCTATAAAACATTTTGTAAAAGTTTTCTCTTAAATGTTGCGCTTGCGTAAATTTTACATTTTCCACCCAAATTCTCTCCCACGTTTCCATCATGATAGGTTGTCCAAAATTTTGTCCCCACTTTATCATACAATCCTTGACTAGTTCAGTTTTGGAGTCCATTTCTATCAATACGTTATACAATCTTTTGATATGCATAGACCTTTGGTCTCTAACTTGTTTAATTAAGTTCTCATCTGTTTGGGATAAACCCGTCTTCAAGTCTTTTTGCCATCTGGACTGCAGTTGTAAATATGAAAACCAAGTGTAAACTATTCCTTCATCTTCTAGCATTTTCGAGGACTTTAATGATAACACATTCCCTTCTTTCATTAGGAGTTTACTATAGGGCACCACATCTTGAGCTTGTACTATGTTTATGTTCTCTATTGCGTGTCTGGGGACCGTCCAGACGGGAATCCTTTCATTTAGTAAGTACTGATACTTTTTCCAGACACGCAACAGAGAGTTTCTCAGTATGTGCTCCTTGAATCTCTTATCCACCTTTTTTTCATACACTAGATATGCATGCCAACCATATAGTAAATCATACCCTTCAATATTCAGTATTCTATCATTGGATAGATTAACCCAGTCACTTAGCGCAATTAGGACCGCAGCATGATAATATAACTTAAGATTGGGCATTTTTAAACCACCTCTTTCCCTTGTATCCTGGATAATTTTTAATTTAACCCTCGGTTTCTTGCCATCCCAAATAAATTTGTTAATACCCTTCTGCCACTCCTCCAGGTTCGCATCCTTTTTAAGTATAGGTAGCATTTGGAAAAGAAATAAAAATTTTGGCAATACATTCATTTTTACTGCAGCTATCCTGCCCAGCAGAGATAATTGTAATTTTTCCATTTCTCCAATTCTATTTGTATCTTGTTCCACAGAACTTCATAATTATTTTTATATAGCTTCCCATTAGAAGCTTCAATATCAACTCCTAAGTATTTAACTTTCTTAACTATTTCACAGCCCGTTATTCTTTCCAAGTCCTGTTTTGAATTGTTATCTAAATTTTTAACTAGCATCTTTGTCTTGGATATATTTAATTTGAAGCCTGATACCCTACCATAATCCTTAATTATCTCCATCAATCTCTTGGCTGATTGTGTTGGTTGAGTCAATGTCACAAGCAGGTCATCCGCAAAGGCACATAATCTGTAGTCATGTTGTCTAATCCTTATACCTTTTAAATCATCCGCCGCTCGTATCTTATTCAATAAAACCTCCAGCGTTAAAACAAACAGCAAAGGGGATAAAGGACATCCCTGTCTAGTACCTTTCTCTATATTAAATGAATCTGTTAAGTCCCCATTCACGATGATCTGGCCTGTTTGTTTCTGATAAATTGCCAATATGGAATTAATAAACTGTTCTCCCAGTCTCATCCCACCAATTAATTTTTTCAAAAACAACCAATTCAGTCTATCAAAGGCTTTTTCTGCATCCAAAAACATAAGAACAGCGGGCACCTGAATATGCTTTTCCAAGTATTCTACTATATTAAGAAGTTGTCTTACATTAGTTTTCATCTGTCTTCCTTGTATAAAACCAGTTTGGTCCGAGTGAATTATTTTTTGTAACACTGTCATTAATCTGTTAGCCAAAATTTTTGCAAAAATTTTATAATCCGTATTCAGTAATGAAATAGGTCTATAATTTTCTGGTTGAGCATTGTCTCTTCCCTCTTTAGGAATTAGAGAGATGTAGGCTGTTTTCCATGACGGTGGAATCTGACCACCCTCTTGTATGTTGACAAATAGTTCTCTAAGAGGTTCCACCATCTCCTCTTGAAGGTGCTTGTAATAGGTCGCCGTTAACCCATCCATCCCAGGGGATTTTCCCATTTTCAATTGTTTAATCACTGAAATTATTTCTTCTGATGTGATCAACGCATTTAATCTATCTCTTTGTTCATCGGAAATTATCAATACCTTTTCATTTTGCACAAACTTTTCTATCTCATTATCTTGTGTCCTCTCTTCAGCGTATAACTTGGAGTAAAATTCTAGAAAAGCTTTCTTGATCGTTTCTTGTTGAAACGCTTCCTTCCCTTTATAATCTATTTTTTTCAATTATACGGGATTTTTGTTTTCTCCATAATATATAAGCCAACCATCGACCAGGTTTATTAGAATTAAAAAATGTATTATGTTTTGCATATTGTATATTCCTAGCAACTTGATCTGCCATCAACAAGTCAAATTGTTTCCGTAAAATCTTGATCCCCTCTTTAATGTCTTTATCATCCGGTCTTTCTATTAATAGTTACTCTTTCTTACTTATTTCCTCTTCTAACTCCTTCCTTTTTTGCTCTTGTTTACAACAATGCCTTTTGTTCATATCAATTAAGATCCCACGCATGTATGCCTTGCTTGCGTCCCATATCATTTCTATAGGTGTATCTTTGTTCATATTCATGATAAAGAATTCCTTCATAACATTTTTGCATTCATTCACATTTATATTGTATTTAAACAAGTTTTCATTAAGTCTCCAGGATCTCTTAGGTTTCTGTCCTACCCTTAATTCCATCCAAACCGGGTTATGGTCTGTTAAAACTTTGGGTAGGATTTTCACCTTCTTTAGGCTAAAAAGCAAATCACTTGTTGTTAATATAAAGTCGATTCTAGAAAATGACTGGTGTCTATCTGAAAAAACAGTGAATTCTTGCTCTTTGCCATGTCTTTCTCTCCAAATGTCTATCAGGTCAAAATCATCCTTTATATCAAAAAAAGATTTGGGCAACTTGGAACGTTTTTGCGGAATTGGTGATGTCTTCTTTTTATCTAAGCTGATCTCTATAACACCATTCCAATCTCCCATTAGAATACAAGATCTATAATCGAATTGTATTAGCTTTTTATGTACCAATTTATAAAATTTTCCTTGTTGTTGATTTGGTGCATATATGCCCATCAAAAGAACTTTCTTATCATCTTTTACAATTTTGATTGATAGATATCTACCTTGTGAGTCTGATTCTATTAATTTAGCTCTTATATGATTTTTCACATAGATGACAATTCCATTTTTCTTTTCAGCAGCCGCTGCAACAAAATGCGTGCCTAACTTGTTGTTTATTAAGTATTTCTGGTCAGTAGTTCTAATATGTGTTTCTTGTAAGCAAATTACATCATTTTTACCTTGAGTCAAGTAATGAAATATTTTCTTCCTTTTCTGTGGAGAGTTTAAACCATTAACATTCCATGTCAAATATTTATTTGACATGATCAGCTTTGGAAAACTTTTGCAAGACCAAATCCACTTTTTCCCCTGGTTTCTTTTTTGGTCGAGCTCCCATGGTTTCCAGACTTGTACTTGCACTGCCTTGTTGGTTCTTTTCTCGTTGTCCCATACGTTTAATAGTAGCTCTCATCTGCCTTTGATCTTTAGGCTTTTCTACTTCCAAGGTTTTAGGGATATCCATACTCCGTGCAGTCGCCTCCAGAGAAGCTCCTTTATCCTCTCCTGATGCTGCAGAGGGCTGTGTCTCTGGGGATTGTGATCGTTGTTTTAAGTCCATTCCTCTTTCTTGTGGCCAATCTATATTTTTTGGTGATGTGGGTGGGGGTCCCCCAGCCTTCAGCTCATTTTCAAAAAATTCTTTTGCTTTCCAGACCGAGTTCAGGTGGTATCTTTTACCATTATAAAGTAATGACAGTCCAGCTGGGACCTCCCACCGAAATTGTAGAGAACGTGTTTTCAGTTCCGTGACCAAAAATGCGTAGTCTTTTCTTTCTCTTAACATCTTTGGAGGGATCTCCTTCAAAATCGCCACCTCCTGACCATCTACATTTAATCTCTTGTTGTAGGATGTTGTAAGAATAAGATTTCGGAATCCCCTTGTTACAAAATAGATAACAACATCTCTAGGTAGATTTCTTTGTCTTGCCATCCATGAATTAACTCTGTTAATTTGCCAGGAGAAATTTTTAATATCATCTTCTAGAAATTTTCCCAAAGCTTCTTCAAAAATTCTTCTCAAATCTTCTTGCTTCCCATTTGATACTTCTCTCAGCCCTCTGAACCTAATTGCTGTCATCATCTGCTGATATTGCATCATAAGTGTGTGGTCTTGCATTTCACTTTTCATCTCAGCAAGTTGTCCCTCTACTTGTTGCTCCACCTCCTCCATCTTCTCTTCAACGCTCTCCCAGACCCCTTTAAAGGTTTCCACAATATCTTCTCTTATTTTCTTGTTGTGAGTCTGCATTGTTTCTTTGATCTGGTTTAAATCATCAGTCACAGCTTTGCTTTGTTCCTCCATCTTCTTTTCCAGTTCTTTGCTTTGTTTCTCCATCTTCTTTTCCAATTCTTTCCTTTGTTCCTCCACCTTCTTCTCCAATTCTTTGCTTTGTTCATCCATCTTCTTCTCCAGTTCTTTGCTTTGTCTCTCCATCTTCTTCTCCAATTCCTCAATCCTGTTCTCCAGTTTTTTCTCCAGTTTTTCAATCCTTTTTTCAGAATTGTCATTCATTTCTTCAAGCCTCTTCTCTAGATTTTCAGTCATTTCTGACAATGCAGCCTTTAAATATTTCACAATATGCATATCTGGAGAGGCTTGGGTAGACAGGGGGGTCTGGGGCTCTGTAGATATTGAGGAAGATGGGGGAGCAGGAAAATTATTTACTGGTATTTTAAGGGGCTGAGATGGGGAGGATGCTGCCACCTTTGAGGGAACTATTTTTGATTGTCTGGTAGCCATTCTATATTCAGTCCACTGTTAACAAGGTTTCTTTATGCAGAGGAAAAATCCTTACACATATATTGCCAAGATGTATCCTCTTTTTGTCTTCTTTAGGTATACTTTGTAAAAATTTTAAGATATGAGTCTAAACTGTCTTCTAGCGCTCACTCTCACGTTGCGCTTTCACTTTTCACTTTCACTTCCAGTAACTTTCTCTTTATAGTCAAAGCGATCGCCATCTTGGATACATTTTGTTGATTGTGAAAGTAATTGATCAGAAGTAAAATATAGAAAATACTTGCAGTTTAAGCTCCTGTGTTCAGTCCGCCTGTCTCTAGGTCTCTTTTAAAAGTTTTTCTCAAGTGGAGGATGGTCGCAGCATCTGGTTCTGTCCGCAGAGAGAAGCAGCTCTGGGCTGGAGCTTCTTCGAGCGTCTGGGGAGCTCTCTCCCTTTCCCCCTGAAAGCTTTTTCAGGGGGTTTTCAGAGGAGCTCAACCCCCGCTCGATGCTCTTCACACCTTCTTCTACCGAAGAGGGGTTTTTTTCGCCGGGAAAAACAGCTGATGTTCGCTGTTTTTGCGGCTTTACAAGCCCAAGAGCACGAAGCCTCTGAAGGAGGCTGCAACAACGATGGAGCCCCGCCCCTTCCTCCGGAAGGAAGGAAGATTGAAGGGGAAAGGAAGGAGATGGCAAAGGAAGGAGATTGAAGGGGGAAGGAAGGAGAGAGAGATTGAAGGGGAAAGGAAGGAGATGGAGAAGGAAGGATATTGAAGGGGGAAGGAAGGAAGGAAGGAAGGAAGGAGAGAGATTGAAGGGAAGGGGAAGGGATGGAGATGGAAGGAAGAAAGATTGAAGGGGAAAGCAAGGAGATGGAGAAGGAAGATTGAATGGGAAAGGAAGGAAGGAAGGAAGGAAGGAAGGAAGGAAGGAAGGAAGGAAGGAAGGAAGGAAGGAGAGATTGAAGGGGAAGGGAAGGAGATGGATGGAAGGAAGGAAAGATTTTTTCCAGATGGTGATGAACTGCAACTCCCAGCATTCCTCACTCTCCCACAGTGCTTTTTAGGGCTGCTGGGGGCGGAGCACGGCCGGGCAACCAGGAGGCGTGGGGATCGGCTCGGCGTCCCAGCTCAGCTCAGCCAGCAGCAGCAGCAGCGCGTTGCCCGAGCAGGGCGGGAAGAGAGGGGGTGGTGGTGGCAAGTCATGAAAGCAGCGTTCACACGTTCAGGGTGCAAACGCCTTAGACGGTTTGGCTCCCCCACCCCTTTATTTACTGATCTGCCACAAGCTCATGCAAACAAGCCCCGAGGAGTTCTGAACGAGCGGTTGTTTAAAAAAAAGCTTTCAGCAACGAGGCAGAAAGGGGAACTCACGGCTTTTTTCCCCCTTTCTCGACAACTGGGAAGGCAGCAGCCAGAGAAGCCACTGCACAAAGGGAGGCAGAGAGAGGGATGAGGGGGAAAACCTCACTCAACTTTCGCCCTTATCAGACTCGGTTCCCTTCTGGTCAACCCCCTCCCACCCACCCGCCCCCTTCACCTCCCACTTTGGAGAAGGAAGGAAGGAAGGAAGGAAGGAAGGAAGGAAGGAAGGAAGGAAGGAAGGAGAGATTGAAGGGGAAGGGAAGGAGATGGATGGATGGAAGGAAGGATTTTTCCCAAATGGTGATGAACTGCAACTCCCAGCATTCCCCACTTTTCCACAGTGCTTTTTACGGCTGCTGGGGATGGTAGTCTGGAGCCCCCCATCCTCATCCCGACACCTCTTGCCCTCTCCCAGCCACCCCCCCGGGACCTGCCCACCCCTCCAGCCTCCCGAGCGCCATCGCAGCGGCAGGATCGTGGGAGCCCCTTTCCACGCTGCACAGCCCTTCACCGCCAAACCCTTCCCCGACTCGTCACACACGAGAGAGGCGCAGCCGGAGCGCCAGCTCCCGCTTGGAAGGCGCCACTTCTCCCCTCCCGGCCTGTCTGGCTGGCCTCCAATGCACATGGTCGCTTCCGAGGCCCAGAGCCCGGCAAGCCGGGAAGGAGCCGCTCCTGCCCGCCAACCCAAGGGCCACGCTGCGCGTCAGAGGGCCAAGGTGGCCTCCAACGGTGAAGGAGGTGGGCGGAGCAGTGCAGGGGAAAGCTCCGGCTCAGCATGGAGGCAGCGGCCCAGACCTGGCTCAGCTTGGACCGGCCGCTCACGTGGCTGAGTCGGCCTGGGGCAGCGTCGGGGGTGCGTTTCAAGCCCCAGGGCTTGCCATGAGCTGGGAGAGGGGGAGGACGCAGCCAGCAACCGGCCGACATCCGCATGGCCCCCAGGAGCACAGCCCGACTCCCGACAGTCAGCTGGGAGTTGGGTGGGAGTCCGGACATCGGTGGGGAACCGGCGGGGCTGCTACACACAGCCCAGCTCCCGACAGCCAGCTGAGAGTCAGCCCCATGCACGCAAGCTGCCCTCCCAGCACCCGATGCTGCCCCGCTAGCCTTACCTTGGCCACCGCCCATTTGGGGGGGTGGCAGGCAGGCCCAGGCGCTCCTGGGTGGCCATGGCAAGCAGCAGCGATGGTGCAGGCCGACCACCGGCTGGGCCACCAGCTGGCCCAGCCCAAGGGAGGTAAGCCACTCGCCAGGCCCCACGCGTGCCAGCAACCCTCCCTCCGCCCGCCGGCCTCCCACCTCCCACCCCTGGCCCTCTTTTACTTACATTTAGTAGTTGCTCAGCAGGGAGGGGTGAAAACTTCAAGAAAGCTCGCCGTCGCTGCAGACAACTTGCAGCACCGTTTGCAGACTGGGACTTTTGGCGGGCTCAGCAGGGCGGAGACAGCTTGGACAATTTCTATTGGCTTTTGAAAGCCAATAGAATTAGACTCTATTCAAGAGAGTCTATTCTATTGGCTTTCAAAAGCCAATAGAATAAGAGGGAGTAGCACAGCTAAGGAAAAGGGGGGAAAAATGGCGGACTGCGTTCTTTGGCAACCCCTGTGAAATGGTTGTTCGACCCCAAATGGGGTCACAACCCACAGGTTGAGAACCGCTGACCTAATCCTTTGACTCTGATTCAAAACATTTTTTTATACTTTTCTTAAATTCAGTCACATTTAAGTATCTAAAAGATTTGCTTTATTAAAGTCACAGAACAGAAAGAAGTGTACTATATTATTTAGAGAATTCATCGCTCTTAGAGTGGTATATTCCAAAGTTTTTCTATTTCTTTAACCATATTTGAACAAATGCTTCTATTTTAAGTATTCTCTCTGATAAGTCCCATCATCTATTTTCTTAGTTTCCATCTTAATTTTTTTCTTTGCCCAGTATCTTTCTTAATCAATGAACTTTGCTGAATCAAAAGGTTTTTCCATATGATCATAGGTATTGCTGTAGATATAGAAAGTAAATCAATGTCTCTGTCATGGGCATTTGCCCACTCCTTTTTATTAGAAATCTTTTCCCTTCCTTTTCTCTCCACTTCTCTTGTCACTTTTTGTCTCTCCAGTTCTGGTGTTTTCCCTAGTATCTCTGTAGAATGTTTTTTCCAGTCTTTTATCTTATCCTCACATTTGCTTTGTAGTGTTGAAATGTAAGTTGTCTTTTCTTCCACTTGAATTAAATCATACTTTTTTATTTTGTAGAATTCCATCTTTAAGTCTCTATCCTCGGGTTTATGTTCAGTCATCTCTGCTGTATTCTCCTGAGGGTTTTTTTTTTGGAGTAAAATTAAATTGGAGATAAGTTGATTTATACTTTCAAAGTTGTTCTGTATTTCTTTATAGTTTGAAATCATTGTCCTTTGAATTGGTTGCAGCTTATCATATATTTCCTCTTGTGAATATACATTATTTCTGTAAGTCTCACTTTATCTAAACAGCTGTTTTTGTTAAAACTTTGAAGGCCACAGGCAGAGATTTCATAATCCTCATCCACCAGTAGGTGTCAGCATTGGATCATTTTTCAGATCTTTCTGATCTTTTTCCTCCTTAAAGGGTTAGATTCCCTGCTTCCAATAGCCAAAAGGTGGGGGGAAACCCTCCCTTCTTCACTCTCGGAGGTTTATTTTTGCTTCTTGGGAGTTCTCCTCTTCAACAAAGTAGGTAGAATAGAGAAAATCAATATTCTTACCCAGATTCAAATGCGCTGTTTACAATCAGCTTAAAGTAGAGCTTTTGACTTCTGTTGCTTGCAGCTGGGGCTAGACAATGGAGTTAGCTAGCCTTTCTCCTGTTGGTTTCTGGAAGGCTTCTCCTGGACCAATTGGGGAAACCGCCGTCTCTCCTAGGTCCCTGGGATTACCTTCCTTCATTGCCACCTCTCTGGGGAGGCTTCTGGACCATTTAGGGTCCCCAAACAGGAAGAAACTCAGCTGGAGGGCTCGGCATCCCAAATCCCTCGACTGCTTCACTGCTCACAAAAACCAGAAGTCTGGAGGGCTCAGTTCTATTTTCACCACTCCATCAGGTCCTAATAGGGTCACCCTCTACTGTTCCATTTGCTTGTGTCCCATTCTCACAAACTAACTGTCCTACTGAGATGTTGAAGTCTGCAGAGGCTTCCCTTATAAAACATACTTCACCTATTATAGAAGTTTGGGTAGTCCACCAAGGGGGTCTATCTTGTGATGTCCAGATGAGGTTCATCTCGGCTATACCAGAGAGATCTATCTCTCTTGTCTCCCAGGGCCATTGTTCTCCCATATTAGTGCCACCACACACATAACAATTAGTGACATTTAGGGAGTCTGCTATCCTTTCAGACAAATAAATAAATAGACAGAGCCCTGAGCCTCGTCGCTGATGTCACAGCCCTGATCCATACCCTCATCACCATGCCAGTCCCGGGGCCCTTCCCATAGCTGACTGAGAAAGCAACCTCCAGCATGACCTGATGCAGCATTATGGGTGAATGCGTGAACTGCTAGACCAACAACAATGCATGGCTGTTCCCCCCCTGAAAGCCACATTTGATGGGAATCCTGAAAAGTTGACTTTCTTTTTGAATCATGTATGTTCTTACCTGAACCGCAATGTCGATGCCTACCCAGATGGATTATGTGTGCGGGTTCAGAAGAGTCGCAGGCCTTATTGACCGGTGGCAAGAACAATCCCTTGTTCACCATTTTAAAGAGGGATTGGATGATGACCTATTCCAGATCTGCATCTACCAGGGGGTTCCTGACCGCTTACAAGAATGGTGTCAACGCTGTTAATATTGAATATTCTTGCTTTGACAAAATATGCAGAACTGTCTGGTATTTTTAGAGTTAATTCAGATGGCAGAGAAAGGGGAGGATTATAAGGAAAGCCCGGGAAAAGGAATGGAAGTGAATCTTTGCCCTCCAGGTTAATTGGAAGATGAGAATCATGACCCCAAAATAGGGGAGGGGAAATGCCTGGAATGTTATGTGCAAAGGAAGGGAAATTCAGATCTTGGCATCCACCATGCCGTGCTGACACGCTCTACACTAATAAAGGCTTATTTAGGTTAAACCATGCTTGAAAATTCTTTGAAGTGTTTCATTAGTCAGACACATGACATCATGCCAAGATCCACAAATTTTTTAAACCAATTAAGAGGTCCTGGACCTTGGTCACTATTCCTATTCTAAAGGGGATAGATGACAAAGATCTGGGGAAGATCTCATTATGGAAGGAGAAAGACGGCTTGAGGCCAGCACCTCAGCAGCAACAGCTTCCCCAGGGAGTGGAGCGGCAGCCAGCCAGCTGGGGGAGAAAGAACTCTGGCAGATCTCCCAGCTGGGAGCAAAGACTTCAAAAGCAGAATGGAGAGATAACAAAGTTTTGGGTGAGTCACTGGAAAGATTTCAAAACCCATAGGTGAAAAGCAGAAATCAATTCCTGGAGAGAGGGAAATCCAGTCTGAGGCATCTGCAGCAATGGGTAGATTGGGTTCCCCAGCAGATGGATGGTCAGCAATCTCTGAGCTTGCCACAGCTAATAGAGTCCTTGCAACAGCTTGGGGTGGTGCAGAAGCCAGGAGATCAGCAGCTGGTGGAAAACTGACCACAGCAGGGAGATTGGCCACAGCCCCCAAATGTGCAACCCCTGGGCATAAATCTGCAGCGAGGATGGGGCCAGCAGCAACAGCCACAGTGGGGGCCCCAACAGCCTATAATAGCACCACTTTTCAGAGCAACCTTTGATGGGGACCCAGAGAAGCTAGTTTTTTTCCTCAACCAAGTACGCTCTCATTTGAATTGCTGGGCCTATCTCTACCCGGACCCGGGGGCCATGGTCGATGTGATTGCGTCCAGCCTAGAGGGAGAAGCATCTGAATGGCTGAACAATTTATATAATGAGCAAGCCCCTGAATTGGAGGACCCCCACCTCTTCCTCCTAGGACTGAGGGAAAGATTTGAGGACCCATCTATTGGTCTTAAAGCAAGAGAACAGATCCACAAAATAAAACAAGCTGGCAGGCCTGCCCTGGAGTACGTGTGGGAATTTCGCAAGATAGCAGGTCGAATAGAGGGGTGGCCTGAACAATCCCTAATCCATCACTTCATTGAGGGATTAGACAATCACCTCTCTCAGGCCTGCATCTATCGAGCCATACCTGATCAGCTGCAAGAATGGTACCAGGCAGCAGTGAAGCTAGACGTTCAGCTCGTCCGCTATAAGAAGCCTCCCCTACCTGAATCCGAGCAGCCGCCAGAGCAACCCGGACAGCAACCACCCCCAACGAAAACCTCCAACTTCTGCGATGGCTGAGAGACCCAGGCCACCTGCAGGCCCATCAAATAAGTGTTTTCGGTGTGGACAAGAAGGACATCGAGCGGCAACCTGTCCAGTCCCCTACCCCCGACTGCAGAGCAGACTGGAACCAGCAACGAGAAAGAAACCTGCTCAGCGGCTAACGAAAGAAAAATCCAACCGGGTCACGCAAGAACCTGTTGCCCAGATTACACCCCCCACACAGGAGAACGCCGAGACTCTGGGTGGACCCGCCCCTGCTCTACCCTTCTTTGACAGCGACGATGAAGGAGAGAACGACCTGATGGTGAGTCGACAAATCCCACCTTTTTCACTGGCCGCCAAACTTATAATCCCTAAGTCTGGGGCACAAATGGACTTAAACATGCTAATTGATTCTGGATGGACCTGCTGCATTATTAGTCTGCTGTTTGCCATGAAAATGGGCATACGGGCAAAACAGCTTTCCAAACCTGTGAGGTTTGAGCAAGCCGATGGCTCCCTGATGGGAGGGACTCTTTTTTTTCTTTTTCTTTTTTTTTCATATATATTTTATTAATTTTATAATTGTAACAATAAATAATAACCTATTAAAAAAGAAAAAACCTAGATATACAACTCAACATAATACATCCTCTTCCATCTTTCAACATACATAAGTTTATAGGTGTTACCCGGACAGCACCCCCTACACCACATCCACCCTCTTTCTTCCTCCCTATCTTCTCCTACTTCCCCCTTCCTCCATCTCTCTCCTTCCCTTTCTCTCCACTTCACCTCTTCTCCCAGAGGTAGTCCAGAGGTACCATCCGAGCAACTCCCCTTCTCAGTAAGCATTTTTATTATATGTTACAAATATTACAGTTGAGTATAAAACAATCTAACAATCTAACACCCTCCCCAACGTACCCCCCCAGCTTCCCAAAGTGAATACAGGGTAAACAAAATTAATATATAAATCCTAATAAAAATTAACTATATGCTAAAAACAATTTCTTGGATTGATATTTCCCTTGGATATACTCTATCCATTTTTTCCAGTCCAACATATATTTTTCATTTGAGTGATCTTTCAAATAAGCAGATACTTTAGCCATTTCCGCCAAATTTATAACTTTCAAAGTCCATTCCGCAATAGATGGTAATTCTGCCTTCTTCCAATATTGTCCCACCAACAGTCTTGCTGCTGTAATCAAGTTCAAAATCAAGTTCATCTCTATGGTGGAGCAATCTTTTATAATACCTAGTAAAAACAACTGTGGTGAAAATTCAATACGTTTTTTCAAAATATTTTGAAGTATCCACCAAATCTTTATTCAAAAAGCCTTCATTTTTTTACAAGTCCACCATACATGAAAATAAGTAGCATCCATACATTCACATCTCCAACAGTTAGATTTTAAATTAGGGTACATACATGAAAGTTTTTTCGGATCCAAATGCCATCTATAAAACATTTTATAAAAATTTTCTCTTAAATGTTGCGCTTCTGTAAATTTTACATTTTTCACCCAAATTCTCTCCCAAGTTTCCATCATAACTGGTTGTCCAAAATTTTGTGCCCACTTTATCATACAATCCTTAACTAATTCAGTTTCTGAATCAATTTCAATCAATGCATTATACAATCTTTTAATATGCATTGGCCTTTGATCTCTAATTTGTTTAATTAAATTTTCATCTATTTGAGCTAAGCCAATCTTCTGATCTTTTTTCCATCTAGTCTGCAATTGTAAATATTGAAACCAAGTAAGAATCATTCCTTCATCCCTTAAGGTGTTCAAGGACTTCAATTGTAAAACATTCCCTTCTTTAAATAGTAGTTTCTCATAACGCACCACATCATATAATTGTTCTCTATTTATATTCTCTATTGCATGTCTGGGAACTGTCCAAACAGGAATCTTATCGTTTAATTTATACTGATATTTTTTCCAGACACGCAGCAGAGCATTTCTCAATAGGTGCTCTTTGAAACTCCTATCCAACTTCTTATCATAAACTAAATATGCATGCCATCTGTATAATAAATCATACCCTTCAATATTCAATATTCTATCATTAGTTAAATTAACCCAATCACTTATTGCTACTAAAACAACTGCATCATAATATAACTTGAGATTAGGCATTTTCAAACCACCTCTTTCCCTTGTATCCTGAATTATTTTTAACTTAACCCTTGGTTTCTTCCCATTCCAAATAAATCTATTAATACCCCTCTGCCACTCCTCTAAGTTAGCATCTTTTTTAAGTATAGGTATCATTTGAAAAAGAAATAAAAATTTAGGTAGTACATTCATTTTAACTGCTGCTATCCTACCCAGTATAGATAATTGAAGTTTCTTCCATTTTTCCAATTCTATTTGTACATTACTCCACAAAACTTCATAATTATTTTTATATAACTTCCCATTGGAAGCTTCAATATCAACTCCTAAGTATTTAATTTTCTTAACTATCTCACATCCCGTTATTCTTTCCAATTCCTGTTTTAAATTAATATTTACATTTTTAACTAACATCTTTGTTTTAGCTATATTTAATTTAAACCCTGATACCTTACCATAAAGTTTAATTATCTCCATCAATCTCTTAGCTGACAGTATTGGTTGAAAGGGAGGGAGGGACTCTTTTCACACAAGTAACTGAGCCCTTACGCCTAGAAATAGGTGCACACTGGGAGTTTATTTGCTTCCTAGTGGTTCCAAAAATTACTGAGACTGTGATCCTAGGGCTAGCCTGGTTGGACAAATGGAAGCCATTTATCTGGTGGGAGAAAGGAATGAGAACTGTGAGACTACCTATAAGGCCTAAACCCCCCATTGATTCAACTGATGTTGTGGGGCACTTTAGGCCACCTAATGAGCAAGCGCACATGGCTGCCTCACTGTCACAAGGAGAACCACTCATCCCCAGCGAATACTGGGACCTAGCGGAGGCATTTAGTGAAAAAGTATGTGATGCCCTGCCCCCTCACAGACCCAATGACTGCTCCATCGAACTGGTGCCAGGAGCCAAACTCCCACGCCCGAGAATGTATGCTATGTCCCCCCCTCAAAATGGAGGAGATGCAGCAATATGTGAATAAAAACCTAGCAAGGGGGTTCATCGAACGAGCCCCTGTGTTGTTCAAAGAGAAAAAAGATGGATCTCTTCGTCTCTGCGTAGACTATAAGGGTCTCAACGCTGTGAGTGTGGAAAATAAATACCCCCTCCCCCTCCTAAAGGACTTATTAACCCATCTGGCTAACAGGAGTGTCTTCACTAAATTAGACCTGAGAGAGGCATATTACCGGGTGAGAATAAAAGAGGGAGACGAGTGGAAAACTGCCTTCAACTGTCCTATGGGAAGCTATCAGTTCAAAGTCATGCCATTTGGACTACAGGGGGCCCCAGCCGTATTTATGCAGTTCATTAATGAGGTTCTACATGATCACTTGTACAAAGGGGTTTTGGTGTATCTTGATGATATCCTGATATACAGCACGAATATGACTGATCACACAAAGCTGGTGAGAGAAGTGTTAAAGAAACTACTGAATGCTAAGCTTTATGCCAAATTGTTGAAATGTGAGTTTCACCAGACCCGATTAGATTATCTTGGCTACAGAATTTCCAATGTGGGCATTGAAATGGATCCAGCCAAGGTGAAAGCTATAATCAAATGGCAGCCCCCAAAGACTCGCAAACAGCTCCAGAGCTTTCTGGGTTTTGCCAACTTTTATCGTCAATTCATCCCCTCTTTTGCCGAGATTGCCCTACCCCTTACAGAACTACTCAAAACAGGCAAATGAGGAGGGAAACCACGACCGGGCCAGCCACTAGCATGGACGATGGGCTGTCAAACAGCTTTTGAGAATTTAAAGAGACTATTTGCTGCTGAACTGGTCCTCTTCCTTGTGGGGCAGAAAGGCAAGCTGCTTTTGCTTTTGCTTGGGCAGAGCTTTTTCAAATAAGAAATTAAAACAGGAAATAAAAGGGGACTAGGGAACTTGGCAGGAACCTTGGGAAGAATTACCTGCTGAGCCCTGGTAAGTTTGTGGGGTTTCTTGTTTAATTACAAATTCACCTTTTTTGTTCTTTTTTTAGCAGCCATATAAGGGGTTTCTCCTTCCCCTTTCTTCTAAAGTTTGCCCTCAGCACAGGTTTGGAGGGGGTGGAGCTTTCTGCTGCAGCCCCCCTGCTGGCTAATCCCTGGTAGCTGGGAGCAAGCAGCTCACTCTTCCTTGTGGGGCAGAAAGGCAAGCTGCTTTTGCTTTTGCTTGGGCAGAGCTTTTTCAAATAAGAAATTAAAACAGGAAATAAAAGGGGACTAGGGAACTTGGCAGGAACCTTGGGAAGAATTACCTGCTGAGCCCTGGTAAGTTTGTGGGGTTTCTTGTTTAATTACAAATTCACCTTTTTTTTTAGCAGCCATCGCGCCCCTGACGGCGCGCGATAAAATCCTAAAACAAGTAAGAAAAAAAATCCAAAAAGTAAACTGAGACCAAAACAAAAAATTTGAACAACCCAAAAAAGCTGTGTTTTTTTTTAAAATAATAACTAGTATAATAATAACAGCAAACATATAATAACAAGAAATGGAGATAGATAGCCAGCAGACGGAGGGGAGCTTCCCAGTGTTTTGTATTGAGTGTCACATGTATGACTATCTGTCTGCTGGACAGAAGTCTTGGGTGTGTGATCGGTGCAATGAGCTCCTGGCTCTCAGGGAACAGGTTCTTTCCCTTGAAGCCAAGGTAGCAGACCTGGAGAAGCAGAGAGAGATAGCGAGGCAGGAGAAGATCTTCAGGGATGCAGCAGGAGCATCCCACTCCATGCTGAGCAGCTCTCCAGCTGCTTTGGAGAATGGAGATCTTGGGCAGGGAGGACATCAATCTGTGGAAGAGGGACAGGCTCCCTTAGTTGAGACCCCTTCCCTGGAGGATGTGCCCATATCCTCTTGCACCGAGGATACTTCTCCGCGGGTGGTGGGAGGGGGGCTTCTTGTAGTGGGTGATTCAATTGTTAGAAATATAGAGAGACGGGTTTGTGATGGAAGCGTTGACCGCATGGTAAACTGCCTGCCGGGTGCAAAGGTTGCGGACATCACGAGGCATCTAGACAGGCTGATAGACAGTGCTGGGGTGGAGCCAACTGTTGTGGTACATGTCGGTACCAATGACATTGGAAAAGCTAAGCGGAAGGTCCTGGAAGCCAAATTTAGGTTGCTAGGTAGAAGATTAAAGTCCAGGACCCCCAAGGTTGCATTCTCAGAAATGCTACCTGTTCCACGTGCAGGGCCAGCTAGACAGGCAGAGCTCAGGAGCTTCAATGCGTGGATGAGGCAGTGGTGCCGGGAGGAAGGGTTTAGATTCATTAGGAACTGGGAAACATTCTGGGACAAGCCACACCTGTACAGAAGGGACGGGTTACATTTGAACCATAATGGAACCAGACTGTTGGCGATTAATATTAAAAAGGTTTCAGAGCAGCTTTTAAACTGATTCATAGGGGCAAGTCGACAGGAGCTGGGCAGCTTCCGGTTCGAGAAGGCGCACTGCCTAATATGGAGGGTGGAAGTTATGCACACATTGGTGAGTCAACAGGAAAACTAAATTGTAATAGTCAAGCAGAAGGACATGGTAGACCATCTACAAATTCTACAACCAAATTCTACAGTCAAAATCCACAGTCAAAGTTGAAAGTGCACCAGAAAATTACATATAAAGGTCTGTACACAAATGCTAGAAGCATTCGAGCAAAAATAGGGGAATTGGAATGCTTGGTGAAGGAAAATAATATTGATATTATCGGCATAACAGAAACCTGGTGGACAGATGAAAACCAATGGGACACAAGGATTCCAGGTTACAAATTGTATAGGATGGACAGGAGAGGGAGAAATGGTGGTGGCGTGGCCTTGTACATAAATGAGGAGTTAGAATCTCATGAACTCGAAATTCAAGAAAATTCAAACTCACCCACAGAAACATTGTGGATAAAAATCCCAGGACAGGAAACTAATCTGACGTTAGGGATCTGCTATCGCCCTCCCAACCAAACTCCAGAGGCAGATTGCTATTTGGAAAATGAATTTAAGGAGGCCTCAAAAAGAAATAGGGTAGTCATAATGGGGGACTTCAACTATCCCCAAATAGATTGGGTAAATTCTTGTTCTACACATGATAGAGAGACAAGGTTCCTCGACATGTTAGCTGATTATTCCCTTGAGCAGATGGTCATGGAACCTACCAGGGGAAAGAGGATCCTGGACTTGGTTCTAACTAACACACAGGATTTGGTTCATGATGTCCTTGTAACCGAGCCCATAGGAACCAGCGATCACAACACAATAACCTTCAACTTAACCATGGATAGCAAATTGTCAGTGAAAACTAACACAGAGACCTTAAACTTTCACAGAGGGAATTTTGACAAAATGAGGAAAATAGTAAAGAAGAAACTAAAAGGAACAGTAAAAAAAGTCAAATCCCTCCAAAATGCTTGGAAACTGTTTAAAAATACGTTACAGCAGGCTCAAATAAAATGCATTCCTAAAAGAAGAAAGAGGATTGGAAAGTCCAAGAGGATACCAGTATGGCTTACGAATGAGGTAAAGGAGGTTATTGGACAGAAGAAAAACTCATTTAAGAAATGGAAGGCTCTTCCTACCGAGGAGAACAGGAGGGATCACAAACTCTGGCAGACCAAATGCAAGGCGATAGTCATGAAAGCCAAGAGAGACTTTGAGGAGCATATAGCCAAGAATATTAAAAATAATAACAAAACCTTTTTTAAGTACATCAAAAGCAGGAACCCAACCAGAAAATCAGTTGGGCCACTTGATAACAATGGTCAGAAGGGGATAATCAGAGAAGACAAGGAGATTGCTGAGAGGCTAAATGACTTCTTTGCTTCCGTTTTCACCGAGGAGGATAGAGAACATTTGCCTGCCACTGAATTAGTTTTCCCAGGGAGGGAAATAGAAGAATTAAACCTGATAGAGATAAACAAGGAAGATGTTCTTGCATGCCTTTCTAAACTAAACGTCAACAAATCGCCGGGTCCAGATGGCATCCACCCTAGAATTCTCAAGGAACTCAAGTGTGAAATTGCTGAACTTCTAGCTAAAATATACAACCTTTCTCTAAGATCAGGCACTGTACCGGAGGATTGGAGGGAAGCAAATATAACCCCGATCTTCAAGAAAGGATCCAGAGGTGATCCAGGAAACTATAGACCAGTCAGTCTAACCTCAGTTCCAGGCAAACTGATGGAAACCATTATTAAAGATAAAATTACAGGGCACATAGAAAAACAGGCATTGCTGAAAGAAAATCAACATGGTTTCTGCAAAGGCAAATCATGTCTTACTAACTTGTTAGAATTCTTTGAGGGTGTAAATAAATACATAGATAAAGGGGCCCCAGTTGATATTGTATATCTTGACTTTCAAAAGGCTTTTGACAAAGTCCCTCACCAAAGGCTCATAAAAAAGCTCTCCAGCCACGGAATTAGAGGACAGGTCTTGTCCTGGATTGGTAACTGGCTAAATTGTAGGAAGCAAAGGGTGGCAATAAATGGACAATTCTCCGGATGGAAAGAAGTGAGAAGTGGTGTACCCCAAGGTTCAGTTTTGGGGCCTTTACTTTTTAATTTATTCATCAATGATCTGGATGTAGAAGTTAATAGTGAGGTAGCCAAGTTTGCTGATGACACTAAATTGTTCCGGGTTGTGAAAAGTGAAACTGATTGTCGGGAGCTCCAGAAGGATCTCTCGAAATTGTGTGAGTGGGCAACAAAGTGGCAAATGCATTTTAACCTAAACAAGTGCAAAGTTATGCACATCGGGGCAAAGAACCCCAATTATACTTACCAACTGATGGGGACCAAACTTTCTGAGACAACCCAAGAAAGGGATCTTGGGGTTTTGGTGGACAGCTCGATGAAGATGTCAACCCAATGCGCAGCAGCAGTAAAAAAAGCAAATTCCATGCTTGGCATGATTAGGAAGGGAATCGAAAATAAGTCAGCAAGTGTTGTATTGCCTCTGTACAAATCGATGGTGAGACCACACTTGGAGTACTGTGTACAGTTCTGGTCACCGCACCTCAAGAAGGATATAATGGAACTGGAAAAGGTGCAAAAAAGGGCAACAAGAATGATCAAGGAAATGGAGCGCCTCCCTTATGAAACCAGATTGCAACGCCTTGGTCTCTTCAGCCTTGAAAGACGGCGTTTAAGGGGTGACTTGATCGAAGTGTATAAAATCATGCATGGGATAGAAAAGGTGGATAGAGAAAAATTATTTTCTCTATCACACAATACCAGGACAAGGGGGCACTCCCTAAAGCTCATAGCTAAGAAAGTGAGGACAAATAAAGGGAAATATTTCTTCACCCAGAGAGTCGTTGATTTATGGAATTCACTTCCTGAAGGGGTCGTGACAGCTGTCAGCCTTGACAGCTTCAAGGCAGGGCTAGATAGATTCATGGATGCAAAGTGTATCGGTGGTTATTAAAACGGATGTCCATGTGCCGCCTCTATGTTGGTTGAGGCAGGCAGGATTCCCTTGAGTACCATTTGTTTGGGGGTCAAGGGAAAGGGAGGGTTTTGCCTTCTCTTTCTGCTCAAGATCCCCATGTACATTTGGTGGGCCACTGTGTGACACAGAATGCTGGACTCGATGGGCTTTGGCCTGATTCAGCATGGCTCTTCTTATGTTCTTATGTTCTTATGGTCCTAAAGCACCCCTGCCCAGGGGAGCCCTTTGTTACCCCGATACAAAAGCGAACCGGAGGAGGTTAACGAGGCAATTATCCCCAATCCATAAACTGCCGCTCAATTTATGCCTCACAGGGTCCCCAATCCTGATGACCCTGGGGTAAAGAAAATAAAATGAGAGCTTCTCACTGATCAATGGTTCAAAGATAATCAACCCTCCCTAACGTGCAGGGATGGCTTGGCTTACAAAGGGGAGAAACTATGTTTTCCAGAAGCCCTCCGTCTTAATGTTCTTAAACACAGCCATGATATAAAACAGGCTGGACACTGGATATTTGAAAACCCTACACCTCACCCCCCAGCAATTTTGGTGGCCAGGGCTGAAAAGGGATGTGGAAAACTATGTAAAAAGTTGTACTGTATGTGCCACAATGAAAAGAATTCCAGGGAAAACCCCTGGGTTACTGCAACCCATGGCAGACCCTTCTCAACCATGGGAAGAAATAGCTATGGACTTTATAGTAGACCTACCTGAAAGTAGAGGAAATACTGTCATCTGGACTGTGATAGACCTGTTTTCGAAGCAGGCTCATTTCATCGCCCACAAAGGACTCCCATCTGCCCAACGACTGACCAAATTGTTCCTGAAACATATCTACTGGCTGCATGGCGCCCCTAAGTGAATAATTTCAGACAGGGGGGTGCAGTTCACAGCAAAGTTTTGGAGGAGTTTTCTTAAATTAATCAGATCATCTCAAGGTTTATCATCTGCTTTTCATCCAGCCACCAATGGGGCTGCAGAAGCCGCTAACAAAATGTTGGAGCAATATCTTAGATGCTACATTTCTTACCAACAGATGAACTGGACTGACCTCCTCCCTTTTGCGGAGGTGGCGTACAATAATTCTGTGCACAGCAGCACTGGCTACACGCCTTTCAGAGTGGCCACAGGAAAAGAGTTCAGCCCAATACCTGAATACCCTCAGGTGCCCTCCGCTTCCCAGACACTTGACCAATGGTTGAAGGGGTGGGAAGAAGTTTGGAGAAACACAAAAACTGCTTTAAAAAAGACTTTTGAAACCTATAAAAAGCAGGCTGATAGAAAGAGGGCTTCCCAAAGGACATTCCAAGTTGGGGAAAAGGTTTATTTGTCAACTAAATATTTACGCCTCAAATTGCCCAGCAAGAAATTGGGACCAAAATTCTTGGGGCCTTTCCCCATAGTAAGGATCATCAATCCGGTCACCGTAGAACTAAAACTCTCTAGACTTTTAGGGAGAATTCACCCAGTCTTCCATTGCAGCTTGTTGAAACCTTATCGGGGCTCCACTTTAAGACCTCCCCCTAAAAAGGCACCTGGGACCCTCGTAGTTGCGGGACAGACCCACTATGAAGTGAAATGTATTCTTGACTCTAGAATTTTTAAAGGGAAATTGCAATACCTAGTACAATGGAAGGGATACCCATTGTCTGAAGCCACCTGGGTGAAATCCAGCGAGGTGAAAGCTGACAGGCTCATCAAAAGGTTTCATGCAAAATACCCCAACAAACCAAGAACTAGTCATTAGCATATGCTTTTGTTTACATTACAGGATCTGTCCTTTTTGTAAAGGGGGCCTGATGTCAATGCTGCTAATATTGAATATTCTTGCTTTGACAAAATATGCAGAACTGTCTGGTATTTTTAGAGTTAATTCAGATGACAGAGAAAGGGGAGGAGAATTATAAGGAAAGCCCGGGAAAAGGAACGGAAGTGAATCTTTGCCCTCCAGGTTAATTGGAAGATGTGAATCATGACCCCAAAAAAGGGGAGGGGAAATGCCTGGAATGTTATGTGCAAAGGAAGGGAAATTCAGATCTTGGCATCCATCATGCTGTGCTGACACGCTCTACACTAATAAAGGCTTTTTAAGGTTAAATCATGCCTGAAAATTCTTTGAAGTGTTTCATTAGTCAGACACATGACAAATGGTACCAGAGACCAGTAAAGATAGACATCGAGATTACCCGTCAAAAGAAGTCGGAAGCTCCAGGACCGGCTCCAAGACCAGAACCTGTCAGATGACTGCCTCCCCATCAACTTCCAGTGCTACTGCCTCCCTGCCAGCTTCCAGCGATAAAAGCAGCTGAATCTCCCAGGCCCCTGCCAATACCACTGATTAAGTGCTTTAGATGTGGCCAGCAGGGCCATCGAGTGGCGAATTGTCCGGTCCTGTATCCCCAGCAGAGAGGTAAATCAGGACCGCCAGAAAGAAAGAAACCCACTCAGCAGCCGACCAAAGAAAAGACAAGTTGGGTCACCCAGGAGCCCATCACCCAGGTTGCATTACCTACACAGGAGAGAGTGGAAACTCCAGCCGGACCCACCACCACTCTAGCTTCATACGACAGTGACGATGAGGGGGGGAATGACCTGATGGTGAGTTGACCCATTCCACCTTTTTCCCTCGCTGCCAAGGTCATAGTCCCTAAGATGGGTACAAATGGATTTGAAGATGCTAGTGGACTCAGGATGCTCCCGATGCATTATCAGCTTGCCACTTGCCCTTAAACTGGGTATATGAGCAAGGTTACTCTCCAAACCTATGAGATTTGAACAAGCGGATGGATCTTTAATGAGAGGGACCTTAGTCACCCACTTAACTGAACCGGTACGTTTAGAAATAGGTGAACATTGGGAGTTCATCCATTTTGTGGTGGCCCCGAAAATGACTGAAGCTATGATTTTTAGATCTAGCATGGCTAGACAAGTGGAAACCTTTTATTTGGTGGGAAAAGAGGATGAAGACTGTGAGACTGAAACAGTGAAAGTAGCCACCATTCCCCTGCCAGGGGAGCCACTCATCCCCAGGGAATACCGAGATTTAGCAGAAGCATTTAGTGAGAAGGAATGTGAAATCCTACCACCGCACCGCCCAAATGACTGCGCCATTGAAATATTACCAGGAGCCAAGCTGCCTAAACCAAAAATGTATGCCATGTCTCCCCTCGAGATGGAGGAGCTGCAGCAATATGTGACTAGAAACCTAGCCAGAGGCTTCATTGAGCTGGCTAAATCCCAGGTGGGGGCCCCAGTGTTATTCAAGGGAAAAAAAGAAGGGTCGCTGAGGCTCTGTGTGGAGTATAAGGGGTTAAATGCTGTGAGTGTGGAGAATAAGTACTCCCTCCCTCTCCTGAAGGACCTACTAACCCATCTAGCACAGGGTCGTATCTTCACCAAGTTAGATCTAAGAGAAGCGTACTACCGAGTAAGAATAAAAGGAGATGAATGGAAAACTGCTTTTAACTGTCCTATGGGCAGCTATCAATTCAAAGTTATGCCATTTGGACTACAAGGAGCTCCAGCTGTTTTCATGCAGCTGATTAACCAGGTGCTGCACGATCATCTATACAAAGGGGTTTTGGTGTATCTTGGTGACATCTTAATCTATAGCAAGAATATGACTGACCATGTGAATTTAGTGCGAGAGGTACTAAAGAGACTACTAGATGCTAAACTATATGTTAAATTATCAAAGTGCGAATTCCACCAAACCCAACCAGATTATTTGGGCTACCGGATCTCCAGTGAGGGCATAGAGATGGATCCTGGCAAAGTGAAAGCCGTAATTGAATGGCAACCCCCAATGACTCGAAAGCAACTTCAAAGCTTTCTGGGATTTGCAAATTTCTATCAATTTATTCCTTCTTTTGCTGAAATTGCTTTACCTCTAACAGACTTATTAAAAATGGGTAAAGAGGGGGCAAAGCCACGACCGGGCCAACTGTTGACCGCTTCTGAGAATTTAAAAAGACTTTTTGCAGCCAAGTTGAGCTTAAAGCACCCCTGCCCAGGGGAACCGTTTGTGATTCAAGCCAATGCTAGTGATGTAGCAGTCAGAGCAGTACTTTTGCAAAAGAATAATATGGGGGTCTTACAACCCTGCACCTACACATCAAAAAAATTCACTGATTGCAAGAGGAGGTGGGCAGTTTGGGAGAAAGAAGCTTTTGCAATATGTTGGGCTCTGTTAACCTGGCAGCACTACCTGGAAGGGAGCAAGGTGCCTTTTGAAGTATGGACTGTTCACAAAAACCTAGAGGCACTGAAAACTCCTCGCAAACTTTCCCCCAAACAAGTATGATGGGCGCAATACTTCGATCGATTTAACTTCACCCTAACGTACATACCGGGTGGGAAGAACTTTTTGGCTGATGCTCTGTCCAGATTGCCCCAATATAAAAGCCAGCGTGAACAAGTCAATGATTCGATCATGCCTATGGCACAAATCATCTCTCAATTAACACCGCAGAAAACCCCATCTACGGCAGATCTGAACCCAGATGACCCCGTGATGAGAAAGCTGAAGCACGAACTCCTCCATGATCAATGGTTTAAAGACCATCAAACCACCCTAACCTGCAGAGATGGACTAGCTTACAAGGGGGGAAAATTATATTTTCCTGAAACCCTCCACCTCCATGCGCTTCAACGCAGCCATAATGTGAAACAAGCCAGACACTTTGGCTATTTGAAAATGCTACATTTAATTTGCCGGCAGTTTTGGTGGCCGGATTTGAAGGACGTGGAAAACTATGTCAAAAGCTATGTGGTGTGTGCCACCATGAAAACAATCCCAGGGAAGCCCCCTGGACTATTACAGCCCATCACGGACCCTTCCCAGCCATGAGTTGAGTTACCCAAAGGCAGAGGAAATATGGTAATATGGACTGTGATTGATCTTTTTTCGAAGCAGGCTCATTTCATCACCTGCAAGGGACTCCCATCAGCCCAGAAACTAGTGAAAATGTTCCTTAAGCATATTTACAGGCTGCATGGCACACCAAAATGGATAATCTCTGACAGGGGGGTGCAATTCACAGCCACATTTTGGAGGGATTTCCTGATAATAATTGGCTCATCACAAGGACTGTCGTTGGCTTTTCACCTGTCTATGAATGGGGTGACTGAAAAAGCTAACTCAATGGTGGAGCAGTACCTTAGGTGCTATGTGGACTACCAACAAATGAACTGGACTGACCTCCTCCCTTTTGCTGAGGTGGCTTACAACAATACTATTCATAGCAGCACTGGTTTCACTCCTTTTAAGATTGCCACAGGAAAAGAATTCAACCCAATACCTGAGTATCATCAAGGACCCTCTACCTCCCAGACTCTTGACCAATGGATGTCAGAATGGGGGGAGGTTTGGGACAAAACAAAAACAGCGCTGAAAAAAAGCCTCAGAGACATATAAAAAAAACAAGCCAATAAAAAGTGAGCTCCCCAGAGACCTTTCCATGTTGGGGAAAATATTTATTTATCCACAAAATATCTACAACTTAAGTTGCCTAGTAAGAAGTTGGGACCGAAATACCTAGGTCCCTTCCCTATTGTCAGGATCATAAATCCAGTTACAGTGGAGTTGAAACTCCCACGGCTTTTAGGGAAGATTCACCCTGTATTTCATTGCAGTTTATTAAACCGTTCAGGGGTTCTACTTTACAACCTCCTCCCAAGAAAGTACCTGGTTCCCTAGTGATAGCTGGACAAACACATTATGAAGTAAAACGTATTCTTGATTCCAGGATTTTTAAAGGAAAATTGCAATATCTAGTTCAGTGGAAGGGATATCGATTATCAGAGGCCACATGGGTGAAATCCAATGATGTGAAAGCCAATAGGCTCATCCGTAAATTCTATGACAAACACCCCAACAAGCCAAGGGGCTACCCTTAACCTATGCTTCTGTTTAAATTGCAGGATTACACCTTTCTGTTAAGCAGGGCCGGATGTCAATGCTGTGACAATGCATGTCGTCACTCTGGCAACTGAGAATCAGCAGCCATTTTTGCTTTTGCTTTTAGTGTGCCTTTCCTATTCTTTTAGAGTTCAGATGTAGAAGGGGGGATGGGGTAAATGCTTGAGGGTTTAGAATGTAGAAGTGTGAGAACCCAAGGACATGGTCTGATAAGGTTTTGGCGGGCTGAGGTGCCGGTGAGAAAAGCCCACATCTTGCGTTAATTGGGGAATGTGGTTTATAACAGCATTTGTGGGATGGGAATTGCAACTTGTTACTTTGTATCTGGGGGGAGGGAATCTCAGTTTTGGGTTCAACTATGTAAGTGCCGATACTTTGTTTCCTAATAAAATGTTCTTTAAGGAAGAATTCTTGCCTTGAAGTTCTTTTACTGGTTTCATCTATCGGAACCATGACAACAACAATGGGTACAACAACAGCAGTTACACCAACACCTGCAATCAGAGAACCAGCACATCAGGTAGTTGTTCAGTATTCTGGATGGGTAGTTCAATCTCCTCTTGTTGTGGTTTGCCAAATAACAGTATGGATATCCAATCTTCGCTGCAAAAAAAGAACAGAACCACCAACCATACAATGACCAAGGCCCCGGTGAGCACAAATCCCCTATTTCAACCACATTTAGAGTCATTTAGAGCACTGGCAAATTTTGAATTTCAGAGGATTCTCGCTGGGTTCTATGGTCCAAACTGGTTTGGTGCTGGCTTTCACTCTGGTATAGTGAGTCCTCCCCTTCTCTTTTCTGCGGACTGCTGTCTCGGTGGTTAAGAGTATTTGGAATGGTCCTTCCCACTTGGGTTGGAGTTTTTCCTCTTTCCAGGTTTTGATTAACACCCACTGTCCTGGTTGGAAATGATGTACCACAAACTCAAGTGGGGGTGTCTGTGCCAGCAGTCCTTTGTTCCTGAGAACAGATTAATATCTGGACAGATCAAAGACATATTTTCTAATATTCCTATCTTTTAGTTCAATCCCCTCTCCCTTTTCTAAAGTTCCTAAGTAAGGTAATTCAAATAACATTTCATACGGTGATAGACTAATCTCTTTTTGATATTTGGTTCTTAGTCTAAGAAGTGCTAGGGGTAAGCACTTGGTCCAGGGAGTTTTTAATTCCATCATTAACTTGGTCAGCTGTTCCTTCAACATGCCATTAACTCTCTCCACATTGGAATTTGGCGATCATGAAACGTGATGTTCCCACTTAATTCCTAATGCCCCCATCACCCCTTGTAATATCTTAGATGTAAAATGAGTCCCCTGATCACTGTCAATTATATTTATTACACCATATCTTGGTATGATATGTTCCAATAGTAGCCTAATTACCGTGTTAGCGGTTGCCACAGCAGTGGGATAAGCTTCCACCCATCCTGTTAAATGGTTGACCATGATCAGTAAATATTTCATTCAGCCACTAGGTGGCAGTTCAGTATAATCAATCTGTATATGTTCAAATGGCCTCAAGGCAGGAGGTCTCCCTCCCAACTCTGATTTTCTCAGTGTATGCTTGTTCACTTTCTTACAGACTAAACATCCTTCAGTTACTTGTTTTGCAACTTTATAAACTCCCTTGCATCCATACTTCTTCAAGAACACATCTACCAAGGCTTGAGCTCCCCAATGAGATCCCTCATGGAGTGTTTTGATCACCTCCCATGTTAGGGGTTTATTCAACATCTGCCTTCCATCAGGCAACACCCATTTCCCTTTCCTGTTGTTCTTTTTCACTAAAGATGGGTAAAACTTCCTCTTTCAGCGCTGGAGTTACTAACATTAAAATCTCTCCATCTTGGTATCCAGCTTCCTTAGCCTCTTGGTCTCCTATAGCTTCAAAAGTTGTTCCCTTCTGGTGCCCATTCACATACACTACAGCTATATGTTTAGGTGACTATAATGCCTGCATTACTTCCTCAACTAGTTCTTCATGTACTAAATTTTTCCCTTTTGAATTCATCAGTCCCCTTTCTAGCCAATTTTTTCCAAAGGTGTGGACCACTCCACAGGCATATTTAGAGTCTGTGTAGATCAGTGGTTCTCAACCTTTCTAATGCCGCGACCCCTTAATACAGTTCCTCATGTTGTGGTGACCCCCAACCATAAAATTATTTTCGTTGCTACTTCATAACTGTAATTTTGCTACTGTTTTGAATCGTAATATAAATATCTGATATGCAGGGTGTATTTTCATTGTTACAAATTGAACATAATTAAAGCATAGTGATTAAATACAAAAACAATATAGCAATGCTCACTGGAGAAGCTTACTCTTCCTTGCTCAAAAATGTTGGGAGGGAGGGAAGGAAGGAAGGAAGATTGAAGGGGGAAGGAAGGAAGGAAGGAGGGAAGGAAGGAAGGAAGGAGAAAGAGATTGAAGGGGAAAGGATGGAGATAGAAGGAAGGAAGGAAGATTGAAGGTGAAAGGAAGAAGATGGAGAAGGAAGGAGATTGAAGGGGGAAGGAAGGAAGGAGGGAGGGAAGGAAGGAAGGAAGGAGAAAGAGAGAGATTGAAGGGGAAGGGATGGAGATGGAGATGGAAGGAAGGAAGGAAGGAAGACTGAAGGGGAAAGGAAGGAGATGGAGAAGGAAGGAGATTGAAGGGGAAGGGAAGGAGATGGATGGAAGGAAGGAAGGAAGGAAGGAAGGAAGGAAGGAAGGAAGGAAGGAAGGAAGGAAGGGAGGGAGGGAGGGAGGATTGATTTTTGGAGAGTCATGTTTTCCCAAATGGTGATGAACTGCAACTCCCAGCATTCCCCACTCTTCCACAGTGCTTTTTAGGGCTGCTGGGGATGGTAGTCTGGAGCCCCCCATCCTCATCACGGCACCTCTTGCCCTTTCCCAGCCGCTCCCCCGGGACCTGCCCACCCCTTCAACCTCGTGAGCACCATCGCAGCGGCCTCCGATGCACATGCAGGCATCGCCCTCTTCCCCGCCGCCTGGCCGCTTCTGTGGCCCGGAGCCCGGCAAGCCACTAGCTGGCCCAGCCCAAGGGAGGTAAGCCACCTGCCGAGCCCCACGCATGCCAGCTACCCTCCGAGCGCCCGTTGCTGCCCCGCTAGCCTTACCTTGGCCACAGCCCATTCGATGCGGTGGCAGGCAGGCCCAGGCGCTCCTGGGTGGCCATGACAAGCAGCAGCGACGGTGCAGGCCGACCACCGGCTGGGCCACCAGCTGGCCGAGCCCAAGGGAGGTAAGCCACCTGCCGGGCCCCACGCGCACCAGCTACCCTCCCAGCGCCCTCCGCTGCCCTGCTAGCCTCACCATGGCCACCGCCCGTTCAGTGCGGTGGCAGGCAGGCCCAGGTGCTCCTGGGCAGCCCTCCCCACTGGCCCTCTTTTACTTACATTTAGTAGTTGCTCAGCAGGGAGGGGTGGAAACTTCAAGAAAGCTCACCTTAGCTGCAGACAACGTGCAGCAACGTTTGGCAACTGGGACTTTTGGCAGGCTCAGCAGGGCAGAGACAGCCTGGACAATTCCTATTGGCTTTTGAAAGCCAATAGAATTAGACTCTATTCAAGAGAGTCTATTCTATTGGCTTTCAAAAGCCAATAGAATAAGAGGGAGTAGCACAGCTAAGGAAAAGGGGAAAAAATGGCGGACTGCGTTGTTTGGCGACCCCCGTGAAATGGTCATTCGACCCCAAATGGGGTCGCAACCCACAGGTTGAGAACCGCTGGTGTAGATAGTTCCGGATTTTCCTTCTAACAATTTTAAAGCCTGTCTAAGAGCATACAGTTCACAGGTTTGGGCAGACCAAGGTTTTGGCAAACTTCCAGCTTCTATCAAAGTCTTACTATTCCCGTCTACAATTGTATATCCATTTAATCACTTCCCATCTACCACTCGAGAAGACCCATCTATAAACCAGTGCAGTCCATTCTCAAGTGGGGAATCACGCAAGTCACTCCTTACTTTAGTTTGCAAGTCTATCACATCCATACAAAAATGTTCTAACTCCATATCCAAATCTGTTTTTCCTTCCAGAAATTGCGCTGGGTTTAGATTAGGATCTGTGGTTAAAACTAAGTCAGATTTCTCTAATAAGATTGCTTCTTATTTCAGAATCTTAGAATCAGTTAGCCACCTGCTGGCTTTCTGCTTCAGAATAGCTTTCACCTGATGAGGGGTGCTAACTATTAAAGCCCCTCCAAAGGTGAGTGTCAGACCTTCAAACACTCTGAATACAGCCATGTTTCTTTGTTTTTCGGCTGCCACAGCAGTGGGAGGAGGAAAGATGCATTCTTATAGTTTAGTCAAAACAATAACTTTCTTGTGGAAACCAAGGTCAAGCAGCTTAAGTGTTTGGCGAGCTGGAGCTACCATTAGGAAGCCCGCCAAAGGTGTTAATTGGGGATTGTGATTTATGACACACAAATGGGTGGGGAGTTCAACTTTCACTTTGTAACCTTTTGTGGGGTAACTTTCAGTCTTGGTTTCACCTTTGTTCGTGCTGATATTATGTAACCATTAAAAGTGTTCTCTGAGGAAAGCAATTGCCTCAGAGTTCTTATTTCTACTGGTCTCATCTATTGAAACCATGACATTAAACCAAGACTGCAAATTTCATTTATCCATGGGGTCCTGAGCCGCGGTCACATACCCAAACCTTGGGAGGATGACAAAGACTCAGGGAAGATGCAGAGATGGAAAAGAAAGGGGAATCAATCCCGAGCCTGGGGGCAGCAGATGGAATGCAGGCTGCTACTTTTGTGGAGAGTGTGGTCTTGGCAGCTGGAGCGAGACCAAAGTCCCATGAAGTCCCGGTGGAGAAGCTGACTCAGAAGAAGGAAGCCATTGTCCTCGGGGGGACTAGGCAGTCCGACGCTGCACTGCCGCTGAAGGGCACACTGAAGGCTGCAGAGGTTGAATTCCCACTGGTTTCATCGCAAGGTCTCCCTTCACCTGTACTGATGAAGGCAAATCAGCCAGCAGCCTGGGATGAATCCAGTGAGTGGAAGTATCTGACGGCCATCCACAGCCACTCAGTGGAACACCTGAGGGAGAAGTTCGATCGGCTGGAGATGGGAGAAGGGAGACAGGCCATCCGCCAGATATTTACAGGTGAGCAAGAGGACAAGTGGTTGCAGGAACCTCTGCCGCCCCAATGAAGCCGTAACCCTGTGATGATTGAGTGGGCTGCCTCTCCACTCCCGAAGCCTGGCCTGACATCAAGTCCAGTGCACTGGCGGAGCCCTTATCACTACCAACGCCAGGCCAGTATGGATCGACCCCAACGACAGGTCAGTCCTGAATATTACAGACAGTCCATCAGTCCTGAGTGATGCAGGCATCCCCTTAGCCCAGATCGGTGCCATTCGTCACCTAGCTCCAGTCATTACCGACACCCTGCAAGCCCTGAGCACTATCGGCACTATGCTAGCCCCAATCACCGTTGGTGTCCTGCCAGCCTGTGACCTCCGCCAGGAGTTTTCTGATGAGGGGGATTGCAGCCACCCCAGCTACAGTTCTCTGGATTACTGCAAGCTCTATGGGATCGCCACCCAGCTGATCCACCTCCTCTTAAACCCACTTTCGATGGAGACCCCGAGAAGGTGACCATCTTTCTAAACCAGGTGTGGTCTCATGTTAATCGCTATGAACGGGATTATTTGGACAAAGACAAGATGATTGATGCCATGGCTGCCAACCTGGAGGGAGAGGCTGCAGAATGGGTGGCTGGTTTACGAGAGGAGCAAGCGCCCAAGCTATGGAACTTCGATCTGTTCACATATGGATTGAGAGCCAGATTCGAGGATGAATCCCAAGTGGTACAAGCAGAAAAAGACTTGCACGATATGAAGCAGAGGGGTTGGCCAGCAAGAGAATACGTAAGAGAATTTCGAAGGTTGGCAGGGAGAATCAGGCAATGGCCCGAGCAGTCCTCGATCCACTATTTCAAAGCAGGGTTGGATCGCAACCTATTCCAGACCTGCATCTGCAGAGGCAATCCTAATCAACTCCATGATTGGTACTGCTTAGCTACAGACATGGATATTGAGCTGACACGGTACCACAAGCCTGCTGCTTCAGGACCTCAACCAAAGCGAGACCCAGTGAGGTGTCAACCGTCACAGCGACCTCCACCTGTCACGACGCGTGGGTTCGTTTGAGCCTCTGCCAGACCCCAGATTAAGTGCTTCAGGTGTGGACAGCCTGGGCATTGAGCAGCAGAGTGCCTGGTTACTTTCCCTTTACTGAAAAATGTGACCGCAGCTCCGGCGAAGCCAAAGAGACAACCTCGGCCGACGCCAGCCAGGAGCAAGTTGTACAAGTCACCTCTCCTCAGAAGAAGAAGCAAAAGGAGCCAGCCAAAAGCCTGCCTGCACTAGATCCCTATGACAGCGATGACGGTGGGGAAGATGACCCAATAGTGAGTCGGCCTGTCCCACTTTTTGCCCTTCCTGCCAAAATAGTGGTGCCTAAATCAGGGGCTCAGTTGGACTTGAACGTTTTAGTCGATTCAGGGTGCACCCGATGCTTAATCAACCTCCCTACCATACTAAAACTGCACATTACAGCAAAATTGCTACACCTTCCCATGAGGTTTGAGCAGGCCGACGGATCTCTCATAGGGGGAGCCCCAGCTACCCACCTGACTGAACTGGTGCGTCTAGAAATAGGGGAGCATTGGGAGCTAATCCACTTTGTGGTGATCCCAAAAATGACTGAAGCAGTGATTTTGGGGTTGGCCTGGCTTGATAAATGGCACCCCATGATTTGGTGGGAAAATGGAGTTAGGACTTTAAGACTGGCAACCGAACCGTCGCCTCCTACCCCAGTCAGTAGCCCAGTCGAAAGCCAGGTACAGCACCTGGAAACCTTGAAGTCTGCTATTTGTTCCCTGCTAGGAGAACCTATCATCCCAAGTGAATATAGAGACTTAGCAGAAGCGTTCAGCGAGGCGGAGTGTGACATTCTGTCACCCCATCGAACTACAGACTGTGCTATTGAGATTTTACCCAAACCAAAAATGTATTCATGACCCCTCGTGAACTGAAAGAGCTGAGATCATACATTGATAGAAACTTAGAAAGAGGATTTATCCAACCAGCTAAATCCTGAGTAGCCGCCCCAGTGCTGTTTAAAGAAAAGAAAGATTGGTCAATGAGATTGTGCGTGGATTATAAAGGGTTAAATTGTGTCAGTGTGGAGGGGGTTGGACTAGATGACCTCCAAGGTCCCTTCCAACATTATTATTATTATTATTATTATTATTATTATTATTATTATTATTATTATTATTATTATTATTGTCGTCGTCATCATCATCATCATCATCATCATCATCATCATCATCATGTACCCCCTCCCCTTGATGAAGGACATGCTAGCCCATTTGGCAAAAAGAAAAGTTTTCACCAAATTCGAAACAGGCTCGTTTCATTGTCTGCACCGGTCTTCCCTCCGCAAAGAAATTAGCAAGAATGTTTCTCAAACATATCTACTGACTCCATGGACCTCCGAAGCGGATTATATCAGATAGGGGGGTGCAATTCACTGCCAAGTTCTGGAGAGACTTTCTGAAACTTATTGGGTCCACACAGGGACTGTCATCGGCTTTTCATCTGTCTACTAATGGAGCTGCTGAAAACGCTAACTTGATGGTGGAACAATATATTAGGTGCTATGTAGACTACCAACAGACCACATGGGCTGACCTCCTCCCCTTCGCTGAGGTGGCTTACAATAACACAGTACATGGTAGCACTGGACTCACTCCTTTTAAAATAGCTACTGGTAGAGAATTTATTCCCATGCCTGAGCTCCCTCGGGATCCTCCTGTTTCTCAAACTTTAGATCAATGGGTGACTTCTTGGAAAACTGTATGGGACAATGCAAAAGCAGTTCTGATAAAAGCCTCAAAAAGCTACAAAGAACAGGCAGACAAGAAGAGGGCCCCTCAGAGATCATTCCATGTGGGTGAAAGGGTTTACCTCTCTACAAAATATCTAAGACTCAAACTGCCCAGTAAAAAAACTGGGACCAAAATTCCTTGGACCTTTCCCCATTGTGCGGATTATAAATCCAGTAACTGTGGAGTTAAAGCTTCCTCCCCTTCTAGGGAAAATTCACCCTGTGTTCCACTGCAGCCTATTGAAGCCATACAGGGAGTCCACATTGAGACCTCCTCCCAAACAGGCACCTGGTCCTCTGGTTGTGGAGGGAGAGACTTATTATGAAATAAAGCGAATCATTGACTCAAGGTTGTATAAGGGAAAGTTGCAGTATCTGGTGCAATGGAAAGGTTACCCACTATTAGAGGCCACCTGGGTGAAAAGTACTGATGTAAAAGCTGATAGATTAATACGTAAATTTTATGATAAGCATCCAAATAAGCCTAGGGGTTGATTTCTGACTCTAAATTCTTCTCAACAGGATTTCTCTCTTCTTTAGGGGAGCCGACTGTCAGACCTTCAAACACTCTGAATACAGCCATGTTTCTTTTTTTTCTGCTGCCACAGCAATGGGAGGGAGGAAGATGCTTTCTTATAGTTTAGTCAAAACAATAACTTGCTTGTGGAAATCAAGGTCAAGCAGCTTAAGTGTTTGGCGGGCTGGAGCTACCGTTAGGAAGCCCGCCAAAGGTGTTAATTGGGAATTGTGATTTATGACACACAAATGGGTGGGGAGTTCAACTTTTACTTTGTAACTGTAGCGGAGCTGGGGCAAGAGTGGGGCCAGCTGAGAGGCTTTGCTGGAGCCCTGCTGATCCGGCAGGGGAATGAGGAGCTCCGGCAACTTTTGTTGGTCTGGTGGTGGGGTGTGGCCCTGGGGAGGGGTCAAAAAGAAGGAGGAAGCCGATGGAAGGGAAGAAGAAGGAAGGTGGTGACTTGAGGACATCGGGTAGAGCAAGCAGCTGCTGGAGTTTGTTCCATGGAGAATTAGCCAGGTGAAGAGGAAGAGGGGGGAAGGTGAAGCCTTTTACTGTTTGTTTAGTTGTGGGCAAGCCGGACGGAGGAAGGAAGGGGGGGAGGTGAAGCCGTTTACTGTTTTTTCGTTGCGGGCAAGCCGGGTGGAGGAAGAGAGGGGGGAGGTGAAGCCTTTTACTTCTTTCCCTTCTTTGGAACAAGCTGGGCAGAGGAAGAGTGAGGGAAGAGTTTGACCGGGTTGAACGTATTTTTTTTAGTGGGGAAAAGTTAGAGGGAGAGAGGGGGGGAGAATAGAGAGGTTGTAGAACCAGCTGGAAGAGGCAAAGGGGACAGAGATGGGGAGGATTACATGGAGTGAGGGCAGAGAGAGACGAGGAGAGTGGAGAAGGGAGGTCTCTGCAAGTTCCAGAGAGAGATTGATTGCCTTCACACCACGCAAGCTGCTGTTACCAGGGTCTGACTACCATCGTTTTATGCAAGCCGCTGTTACCAGGAACTGACTACCATCGCCCTCTGTAAGCTGTGACTGCCTGAGATCATCCATCATTATTCCACATGAGATACCGCGATACAGATCGACCATCATCGCCTTGTGTGAGTGGCTGTTGACCGTGACTGAGCATCACCATACTAGGTGCCTCTGTTAATCAAAGGTGTCAAAGTGAGAGACCCCTTGGACCAGCAGCCAAGTCAAGAGGAGGCCGAGGGGACCCGAACTTTAGTGGTCCCAATGGGGGTGGTACTACATAACCTTTTGGGGGGGTAACTTTCAGTCTTGGTTTCACCTTTGTTCGTGCTGATATTATGTAGCCATTAAAAGTGTTCTCTGAGGAAAGCAATTGCCTCAAGAGTTCTTATTTCTACTGGTCTCATCTATCGGAACCATGACATTGAGTTGTGTACTCTCCTGTACAATAATTGCAGTTGCTGCTATAGCCTGCACACATACTGGCCATCCCCTGATGACAGGGTCCATGATTTTAAACAAGAAGGCTACTGGCTGCTTCTGACCTAAGTACTTTTGAGTCAGAACTCCCAATGCTGTTCCCTCATCCACATTTACATACAAATGAAAGGGCTTTTCTAAGTTTGGCAAAGCTAGAACAGGAGACTTAGCTAAAGCCTCTTTTAAACCTTGAAAAACCTGTTTTTCTTCTCTTGTCCACTCCAACTTCCATGGTTTTTCCTCTATCAATTTAGCATAGAGTTTGGGTTTGCTGGGCATAATTATCTATCCAGAGTCTACAGTAACCAACCAAGCTTTTTTAGGAGCCTTTGGTGAGGGACTTTGTCAAAAGCCTTTTGAAAGTCAAGATATACAATATCAACTGGGGCCCCTTTATCTATGTATTTATTTACACCCTCAAAGAATTCTAACAAGTTAGTAAGACATGATTTGCCTTTGCAGAAACCATGTTGATTTTCTTTCAGCAATGCCTGTTTTTCTATGTGCCCTGTAATTTTATCTTTAATAATGGTTTCCATCAGTTTGCCTGGAACTGAGGTTAAACTGACTGGTCTATAGTTTCCTGGATCACCTCTGGATCCTTTCTTGAAGATCGGGGTTATATTTGCCTCCCTCCAATTCTCCGGTACATTGCCTGATCTTAGAGAGAGATTATATATTTTAGCTAGAAGTTCAGCAATTTCACACTTGAGTTCCTTGAGAACTCTAGGGTGGATGCCGTCTGGACCCGGCGATTTGTTGACGTTTAGTTTAGAAAGGCATGCAAGAACATCTTCCTTGTTTATCTCTATCGGGTTTAATTCTTCTATTTCCCTCCCTGGGAAAACTAATTCAGTGGCAGGCAAATGCTCTCTATCCTCCTCAGTGAAAACGGAGGCAAAGAAGTCATTTAGCCTCTCAGCAATCTCCTTGTCTTCTCTGATTATCCCCTTCTGACCATTGTCATCGAGTGGCCCAACTGTTTTTCTGGTTGGGTTCCTGCTTCTGATGTACTTAAAAAAGGTTTTGTTATTATTTTTAATATTCTTTGCTATATGCTCCTCAAAGTCTCTCTTGGCTTTCATGACTATCGCCTTGCATTTGGTCTGCCAGAGTTTGTGATCCCTCCTGTTCTCCTCGGTAGGAAGAGCCTTCCATTTCTTAAATGAGTTTTTCTTCTTTCCAATAACCTCCTTTACCTCATTCGTAAGCCATACTGGTATCCTCTTGGACTTTCCAGTCCTCTTTCTTCTTTTAGGAATGCATTTTATTTGAGCCTGCTGTAACGTATTTTTAAACAGTTTCCAAGCATTTTGGAGGGATTTGACTTTTTTTACTGTTCCTTTTAGTTTCTTCTTTGCTATTTTCCTCATTTTGTCAAAATTCCCTCTGTGAAAGTTTAAGGTCTCTGTGTTAGTTTTCACTCACAATTTGCTATCCATGGTTAAGTTGAAGGTTATTGTGTTGTGATCGCTGGTTCCTATGGGCTCGGTTACAAGGACATCATGAACCAAATCCTGTGCGTTAGTTAGAACCAAGTCCAGGATCCCCTTTCCCCTGGTTGGTTCCATGACCATCTGCTCAAGGGAATAATCAGCTAACATGTCGAGGAACCTTGTCTCTCTTTCATGTGTAGAACAAGAATTTACCCAATCTATTGGCAGGCCTGGGGATGACTGTGGTTGACTGTTGAATATGAGTGGGTGTTTTATTGTATTTTTAGATATTTTTTGTTTGGGATTTTTATTGTAATTTGTTGTTTATACATATGTTGTTAGCCGCTCCAAGTCTCCGGAGAGGAGCGGCATACAAGCCCGAATAAATAAATAAATAAATAAATAAATAAATAAATAAATAGTTGAAGTCCCCCATTATGACTACCCTATTTCTTTTTGAGGCCTCCTTAAATTCATTTTCCAAATAGCAATCTGCCTCTGGAGTTTGGTTGGGAGGGCGATAGCAGATCCCTAACATCAGATTAGTTTCCTGTCCTGGGATTTTTATCCACAATGTTTCTGTGGGTGAGTTTGAATTTTCTTGAATTTCGAGTTCATGAGATTCTAACTCCTCATTTATGTACAAGGCCACGCCACCACCATTTCTCCCTCTCCTGTCCATCCTATACAATTTGTAACCTGGAATCCTTGTGTCCCATTGGTTTTCATCTGTCCACCAGGTTTCTGTTATGCCAATAATATCAATGCAAAACACTGAGAAGCTCCCCTCCGTCTGCCGGCTATCTAACTCCATTTGTTATTATTATATGTTTACTGTTATTATTATACAAATTACTTTTTAAAAATATATATATATTTAACTTCCTCTTCTAGATATCGATGATTTTTTGATGGTTTTGATAAGTTTAATAATTTTATTCCCTTACTCACTTATGTTGATTTAAAAAATAAAAAATAAACCACAGCTTTTTTGGGTTGTTCAAATTTTTGTTTTGCTCTTAGTTTACTTTTTGGATTTTTTCCTACTTGTTTTAGGATTATATCGCACACCGACAGGGGCGCGATGGCTGCTAAAAAAAGGTGAATTTGTAATTAAACAAGAAACCCCACAAACTTACCAGGGCTCAGCAGGTATTCTTCCCAAGGTTCCTGTCAAGTTCCTTTCTCCCTTTTTATTTTCTGTTTTATTTCCTTTTTTGAAAATGCTCTGCTTAAATAAAAAGCAGCTGCCTCTCTGCTTCCCAAAGGAAGTTCTTGGGAGGAGTTGTCTCATTATTCCTTCTATCCGTTCTGGAGTAATTTTTCTGGTTCCCTTGCTAATTAGATGTCCTAGGTATTTTACCTTTCTCTACACATATTGCAATTTGGTTTTGGACACTCTGAGCCCATTTTCTCCTAAACATTTCAGTAAACTGTTGCTGGCATTTTTGACTTTTTCTTTCTTTTCCCCTGAGATTAATAAATCATCCACGTACTGGAGTAAATTAATCCCAGGAGGTATTTTGAATGTCTCTAACAATTGTTCCAGCACTTGTCCAAACATGTTGGGAGATTCGGTGAATCCCTGAGGTAATACTGTCCACTGATACCGTTGTTTTCTTCCAGTATATGGATTTTGCCACTCAAATGCGAATAATTTTCTGGAATCCTCATGAAGAGGACAGGCCCAGAAAGCATCTTTTAGATCTACTACACTGAACCAGAAATGTTCCGGAGGAATTCTTCCTAGCAAGTGTAGAGATTTGGTACTACTGGATACCTAGTGACCACAATATTATTGAGGAAGCATAAATCGCAGACCATCCTCCAGTTGCCATCTGGTTTCTTTACAGGATTGGGGTATTGAAGGGTGACATTGTTGGCTCTAACAGTCCATCCTTCAATAGATTGTCTATTACTGGTTGTAAGCCTTTCCTTCCTTCCAAGGAGATGTTGTATTGTTTTTGCCTAACAGGCTCACTCCCTTCCTTCAGTTCTATTTTCAGGGGTGATATTTGCAGTTCTCCTCTGTTTCCTTCCTGGATCCACAAAATAGGGTCTATTTCTTTAGCAGTTTCATTGGTTAGAACAAAGATGCCCATGTCATTTCTAAATCTTATGGTTATTCCCAATTGACTCAAAGTTCCATGAGAATTTCTTTATTATTTGGTCCTATTATTTCTGTAATTTCCGTTTTCCGAACTCCAAAATTTTCCCCTTTTACCCCTGAAATCATCATTGTATTCTTAGTTAAATGAACCTCCTTTGGCAACTGAATTATAGAGGTTCATGAAGCTCCAGTGTCAATCAAAAATACCATTTCAGTTTGTTCAGGTCTTACTAATAAATTTACCAAGGGCTCTTGGTAAGACCCTTCAATCAAATGCCCCTGACTGCCCTATTCATCTTCTTCTTCCATCATTTGGTACGTCCTTTCTTCCTCTCTTATTTTTCAGCAATCCTTCTTAAAGTGGCCGACTTGCCCACACCCAAAACACGAGGAGCAGCTCTAGGTGGTGCCTCCTGTTTCAGCCATTGTTTAGTTGGTTGGCACTGAAAGCTCACTTGTTTCTTTCCTTTCTGCCACTTTTCTTTGTCCAACTCCTTTTCCTGTCTGACAACTTCTCTCATACTTGCTACCATAATCTTTCCCTGTCTCTCCTGATTCTCCACATCCCTCCTTACGTAGATCTTCTGTGCTTCCTCCAGAAGCTGATTCATAGACTTCTTTGACCACCCATCAATCTTTTGCAACTTTCTGCTTATGTGCGGCCAACTGTTGGCAACATAATTGAGTTTTAAAAGGGCCTGGGTGGTTTCTTCATCAGGATCCATTCCTGAGTACTTCCTTATAGTATCTTTTAGTCTTTCCAGAAACTCCATAGGAGTTTCATCCTTCTTCTGTCTAGCCTCTGACACTTTAGAAACATTTTGGGATTTTGGTACTGCTTCTCTAATTCCCTTTATGATCATGTTTCTAAGGTTTTCCATATTTTGTCTATCTGCTAGTACATTGTTATTCCAATTTGGCCTAGCAATTGGGTATTTTCCTTCTCCATCAGTGTTATTTCCATTCTCCCTGTTATATACCTTTATGGCAGCTTTCCTAATTAGGTCCATTTCCTCTGGGTTGAATAAAGTTTTCATAATGGAAGTAAGTTCATCCCATGTGTAAATACTGGGTCCTAGTAACTGGTCAAGTTGTTCTGCTACACCTGTTGGATCCTCTGTTAATTTCTTTAATTCCTTTTTAAGCATCTTGACTTCACTACTTCTTAAAGAGTCTTGGACATAACCCACCAGAGGAAGTCCTCTCTCTTCTTCATTGTTCAGGTTGTTCCAGGGGCCGAACTTGAGGCACAACCTGAGGTAAAGCCTGAGGTAAAACCTGAGGCAATTGTTGGGGATTATAGGGAGGAGGCAAGTAATATTTGTTAAAGTCTTCTCTCTCCCTTCTGTCTCTTTCTTCTGTTATTAGTTCCTGTTCCTTTAATTTTTCTTTGTCAGATTTATTCTCCACCTGTCCTCATTGTTTACTTAGGAACAGATAGTCTGTCTCTGGAGGCCATTTATCTGGTGTCCAAATGAGGGCATAATTAATCTCCTCAGGGGTCTTATCGTTTTTCTTAAGTACAAAGTTGTACAAAGACAAACAGAGAAAATAATTAAAACTCCCTAGCCTTGGTCACTGTGTTCCTTGGTCTATTTGTTTCACCATTCTATGATATGGGGGATAATTCCAGCCGGCCAAGATCTCACCAAGGGGGCTGCCAGGGGAAATGGAAATATCCATCTTCCCCTTTAGTCCACCCTCTTAACCCTTACAGCCCTTTCTGGAAGGTCTATTACCCATAGGTGGTTACCATTCAGCCCTCAAGTCCTTACTAACCTAATGAGATCACTTTTCACTTCACCAAGCCGCTTCCTCCGTTTCCAGCCCATCTCCTTGTGGAGGTATGGAAGCGCAAATTGGGAGTCAGCTCTCACTTCACCTTGCCAGCCCTAATGGCCCTCGGGGCGTCTCATGCACACTCTCACAGGTCTCAGATGCAGACTGACCTACCCACCCAGCCTCCCAAGTAAATGTGAAAAATCCTTTGTTTTCTTACCTGGGTCTGTGCACAGAGTTTCCCAGAATTGGATATACAACCCACCTCCCTGTTTCAGACTGGTAATTGATTTGTTCCTGGAGTTCACTATTTCTGCGTCCAGTTCCTCACGGCCAGTTGTTGTCACCCTCTGGAAACCATCGAAATCGATGTGGCGCCTGTTGCCTGTGGGGATGGCAACCCCCGGGGGTCCGGGGACCATTTGGATATCTCGGACGAGCCCCCAGGTTGTCTGGGACGTGGCTCAAGGTCCGAAAGACAAACAAACTTACTTGGAATTCCAAGAACAAAGTTTTATTTGAATAAAACTTTTGCAAAAGCTGGTGGACTTAACTCACACAGGAGAAAAAGCCACACACACAATTTTTAAAGGCATATATTTATAACCTCTCATGAAGCTGGTTTCCCCCACCCCATCGCACTCAACAGCCCACCTGCTCATCCCAATCAGATAATCTGAAGCACCTAAACAAAATACATTTCTTTTTCCCCTCCCAGGAAAAAGCCCATTCTGTCTATACCTGTTGTGTTAACCATGACCTACGTTTTGCAAGCATAAGCTCTATCTTTATTTTTGTATTTCCTTTTGTTGCAGTTATGGCTGACTTCCTAAAAACAAGCTACATGTCTGAGATCAAAGCAACAATCTTGCACTTCTAAAAGCTCAAGTAACTCAATTTTACAACTGTTAATCACACTGCTTAAGTTTCAGCTATGCCATTAGGATTTTCTTCATAAGATCATTAAACAATTTCTGATCTTATTATCCCTTGCACTCATTTTTCCAATGTTTGTCCTCCTTACAAAAGGCACATTGTTTTTTTTTTATTATTATTATTATTATTATTTGGGGTCTGGGGAAATTTTCCCCTAGGGATTTATATCCTCTGGTGCCAAATGGCTGTCCTCACCCCCGGCCTAGACCATTCCCAAGACCCCTTATTGGTTTCCTGATTACTCCTCCTTGTCCTCTTTGCTGGCCTATTTGCACCAACTGAGCCATCATTTTTATCTTATGTTTATCTCTCTCCTCTTCTCTCTTTGCATATACTTTCTGAGCCTCTCTTAATAAATCTTCTATTGTTTTAGTTTCCAATGTGTCTAATTTCTGCAATTTTACCCTAATATCTTCCTATGCTTTCCCTACAAATTGATATTTCAAAATCATTTGATGTCCTGGATTATCAGGATCCAAATACTTTTGAAGTTGGCCTTTTAGACTCTCTAGCCCAGGGGTCTTCAAACTGGCTGAGGAATTCTGGGAGTTGAAGTCCACAAGTCATAAAAGGGCCAAGTTTGAAGACGCCTGCTCTAGCCATTCAGTTATGCTTCCTCCTTTCCTTGTTCTAATGACAGTGCCTTCTGAATGTTAAGACTCTGAGGCACTGCATTTTTAATATCTTCTATTAAATGTCCCCCATAATCAGCCATAGCTTTCCTCTCTGCACTCCTGTTACCATCCCACTTTGAATCTGCATCAGGGATCTCAGCCTGTTCCTTTTTTTGTGAAAACTTTTTCTTACCCTGTTCCCTAGCTGCTCACCTAATCATCCCATTCTCCTCTGCTGTAAACAATATGTTAAAAATAGCTTGCATTTCTCCCCATGAATATTCCATTGGTCCTAAAAACATTTCTACCTGTTTTCCTACTTCAATTGGATCTTCTATTAGTTTGGGCAATTCTTTGCTAAATTGCCTGATTTCAAAAGCTGTTGGGGGGGGACTTTTTGTATGTGAAGAGGGTTAATGTCATTTCAGTGAAGCAGCGGAAGTGATGTGCCGATGTCTGGAGGTTGTTAGGGTTTGGATGGGTGCCAACAGGCTCAAACTCAACCCCGACAAGACGGAGTGGCTATGGGTTCTGCCTCCCAAAGATATTTCAATCTATCCGTCCATTAGCCTGGGGGGGGAGCTTTTGACCCCCTCGGAGAAGGTCCGCAACTTGGGCGTCCTCCTCGATCCACAGCTAAATCTGGAACATCATCTTTCGGCTGTGGCGAGGAGGACATTTGCCCAGGTTCGCCTGGTGCACCAGTTGTGGCCCTATTTGGACCGGGAGTCTCTTCTCACAGTCACTCATGCCCTTATCACCTCGAGGTTCGACTACTGCAATGCTCTCTACATGGGGCTACCTTTGAAAAATGTTCGGAGACTTCAGATAATGCAGAATGCAGCCGCACGAGCAGTGTTGGGCTTGCCTAGAAATGCCCACATTTCGGCATCACTCCGCAAGCTGCATTGGCTGCCAATTGGTCTCCGAACGCAATTCAAAGTGTTGGTTATGACCTATAAAGCCCTACATGGCATCGGACCAGGTTATTTACGGGACCGTCTGCTGCCTCATGAATCCCAGCGGCCGGTTAGGGCCCACAGAGTGGGCCTTCTCCAGGTCCCGTCAGCCAGACAGTGTCGCCTGGCGGGGCCTAGGGGAAGAGCCTTCTCTGTTGCGGCCCCGGCCCTCTGGAACCAACTTCCCCCGGAGATCCGTGTCGCCCCCACCCTCTCCGCCTTTCGTAAATTGCTTAAAACACACTTTTGCCGGCAGGCCTGAGGCAGCTAACACCTTGCCCCTAGCCAGTGTATGTTTGTGGAATGATTGGTTTCTTTTTTAATTAAGGGTTTTTATATTTATGTATATAATGTAATTTCTATCATGTTGTGAGCCGCCCTGAGTTCTCCGGAATAGGGCGGCATAGAAATTAAATAAATAAATAAATAAATAAATCAAAAGGTTTTCCCTCTCATCACCCTCCAAATGATAGGAATCTAAAGAAATACATAGTTTTCTATGAGTTTCTATAGATCAGTGGTTCTCAATTTGGGGTCGAATGACCGTTTTGCGGGGGTCGCCGGACACCGCGGTCCGCCATTTTGTTTTTTTGGGGTTTTTTGTTTTTTTTTCCGTCGCGCGCACCCCGCGCATGCGCGGATCGGCCCGTCGCGGTCCGCCATTTTGTTTTTTGTTTTTGATTTTTTTCCGGCATGCGCGCGCCGCGCATGCGCGGATCAGCCCATCGCGGTCTGCCATTTTTTTTTATTTTTTTAAAAAAAAAATTTTTCGTCACGCGCGCGCCGCGCATGCGTGGATCGGCCCGTCGTGCGTGCGCCGCGCATGCGCAGATCGGCCCGTCGCGGTCCGCCATTTTTTTTTAATTTTTTAATTTTTTTTTGTCGCGCGCGCGCATGGGCGGGGTCGCGGCATGCATGGGCGGCGCAAGTGGGGTCTCAACCTGAAAAAGGTTGAGAACCACTGCTATAGATTAACTATCAGCTTAACTCTCTCACACAAAATAACAGATCAGAGTTCTCACCTTTCATCATGGCCAGGCATAAAACTTTGTCTCTTTCTCTATTTCATCTGATCATTCCCATTCTTTTAAACACCTTCTATTATCCATGGAGCTGGTAGATATGTTTTAAAAACAGCTGCACCAGTCTCTGAGTGGAGGGAAGACCAGAGCAGGCTATAAAGTGAGCCTGTTTTGAGAAAATGTCAATGACAGTCCAAATTACAGTATTTCTGCTATTTTCAGGTAGTTTGATGATGAAATCCATTGCAATTTCCTCCCAGGGCTGGGATGGTTCTGCTACCTGCTGTAACAACCCAGGGGGTTTTCCCAGTCTTTTTTTCATGGCAACACAAATCACACACCTTTTAACATAGCTTTCAATGTCTTTTTTCATCCCGGGCCATCAGAACTGCCGCCTTACTAAGTGTAAAGTTTTTAAAAATCCAAAGTGACCGGCTTGCTTAGCATTGTGGCTTCATTGCAGGGCTTGAACTCTGAGGGTGCTAGTGAGGTACAATTTGGAACCTTTCCATGCTAGTTCATCCCTATAAGTTAACAGTTGTCTGTTGTCTTTGAACTAGGGGTCGGATTTCAGTTTCTGGATTAAGCTGCTGTCAGGGCTGATAGATTGCTTTCAGGCTTGATGTCTAGTGGTGACTTGAGAGGCTTTTTGAGGAGAGGGGATGATAGTGTTTACCACCTCCTCCCAATGGCTTTTATACTGTGGCATCCTAGACAAGGTGTCAGCCAGGAAGTTTTTTCCTCCAGGAATATACTTGAGGGAGAAGTTGAAGCGATTGAAATGTTGTGCCCATCGAACTTGCTTGGGGGATAATTTGCACAGGGTTTTTAGTGACTCAAGGTTCTTATGGTCAGTCCACACTTCAAAGGGTAACTTACTCCCCTCTAGGAAGTGTCGCCAGGTTAGCAATGCCCACAGCATAGCAAATGCCTCCTTCTCCCATACAGCCCAACACCGCTCTGTGTCAGTGAGTTTTCTAGAGGTATATGCACATGGTTGCAGTTCTCCATTGTTATTTTTCTGAAGGAGAACTGCATCCACTGCAACATCGCTCACATCAGCTTGGATAATGAACTGTTCCTTGGGTTTGGTATGTTTGAGGACTGGTTCTCCTGTGAATAACCTTTTGAGTTGTGCAAACGCTGCATTTTAAAGGTTGACTAGGATGGGGTTTTGCCCCCTCTCTACCTGTTTTCAAGAGTTCAGTAATTGGCAAGGCTATTTTTGAGAAGGAAGGGATGAATTGCTGGTAAAAGTTAGCAAACCCCAAAAAACCTCTGTAGCTGCTTGTGAGTCCAAGGAGGCTGCCATTCCAGAACAGCTTTAACCTTCCCTGGGTCCGTCTCCACTCTTTCGTTTGAGTTTCGGTATCCTAGGTAGTCAAGGTGTGTTTGATGGAACTCACATTTAGACAGTTTGGTGTAAAGGTTTGCTTTTAGTAATTTCTTAAGCACCAGTTTGAGATGTTCCTTCATTGTTTCTGTGAATATGAGGATGTTGTCAAGATAAACTAGGACCCCCTGGTATGGGTGGTCATGTAACACCTCATTTATCAGCTGCATGAACACAGTAGGAGTCCCCTGGAGACCAAAGGGCATCACCTTGATCTGGAAACTTCCCAGTGGGCAATTAAAGGGGTTTTTTCATTCATCCCCCTCCTTAATTCTTACTCGGTAGTAAGCTTCTCACAGATCTAGTTTAGTGAAGATCTTCCCCTTAGCTAGATGAGCTAACATGTCCTCCATCAGGGGAAGGGGGTACATATTTTCCATGCTAATAGCGTTTAAGCCTTTGAAATCCATGCACAATCTAAGTCCCATCTTTTTTTTTCTTTGAACAACACAGGGGCAGCTATGCATGATTTTGCTGGATGAAACCCCTGGCCAGTTTTTTGTCAATGTATTCTCTTAGTTCATTCATCTCTCTGAGGGTCGTGGAGTACAGTTTTGGCTTGGGGAGTTTAACTCCTGGCAGGATCTCTACTGCACAGTCAGTAGCTCAGTGAGGGGCTAGGGACAGTCGTTTGGCTTGGATTCCTAACTTAAGTACAGTTTGGAGATTGATCAGGCATTGGGTGCAGCCTGAATCTACTAGGACTTCTAATTCCATTTGGGCCCCTGTTTTAGGTACTATAAGTTTAGCAGAGATGGCGAAAGGAGGGGTGGCTCGACTTACCATCGGATTGCTCTCACCTTCATCGTCACTGTCATACGGGGCTGGTAGTGGTTGGCGTTCAACTGGAGTTCTCTCTCACACCCTTGGGGGGGAGGAGACCACGAAAGCTTGGCTTTGATGTGCCCACCTTAATTTCTCTCGGCCTCTCTATTGCAGTTTTTGTGGTTTTAATGTGGTGGCTGGGGTGCTCTTCCACTGGGGAGCCAGCGCTAGGCATTCAGCAGCCCAATGTCCTTACTGGCCGCACCTGAAGCACTTTATAGGAGGGCAGTAGGAGCTTTGGGGGCACTGGTCACTGAAGCCACTGCTGGGCATTGTCCGAACTGGTTTCTCTCCTTGCTTCACCTGGACTTTGATTCAGGGGTGCTGGGCTTCTTGTAGCACTTAAGCTCAATGTCTAAGGTCACTGCCCTCTGATACCACTCACAGATTTGCTCAGGAATCCCCTGGTAGGTGCAGGCCTGATACAGGTCACGGTCTTTAAAGCAGTGGATGAGCAATCGCTCAGGCCACTGCCTTATTCTGCCTGTGACCCTTCAGAACTCTCGTACAAATTCCTTAGCCGGTCAGCCTCTCTGCTTTAGGTCATGTATTTCCACTTTGGCTTGCAGGGCTTAGGATTCATCCTCAAACCTAGCTGTCAGCTCCTCCAGGAAAAGGTCTATGTTTCTAAGTTCTGGTGCATCCTCATCGTGAAGACAGGTCACCCACTCTGCAGCTTCCCCCTCTAGATTTGCTGCCACTGCGTTCACCATCACTCTCTCATCAGGGTAGGCAGGAGCATAGTGATCCAGGTGGGCCCACACCTGGTTCATAAAGAACGTCAGCCTATCCGGGTCCCCATCAAATGAGGCTCTGATCAGTGGTGGGTCTTCAGGGGGTGGAGGTGCCCAGTGCGCAGGTCGCCAGCCAAGCCTCTGGTACTGAGGCCATGGTTGAGGTTGAGCCCACCTCTGGAACCCTCTCAGTTTCCCTGCTGTACTTGCAGCTCACTGTTGGCTTGGGGGGCTTTGCCTGGGTCCTGGGCTCAATGCTGCTGCCAGCCTGGGAAGTGGGGAGGCTACACGGGCTACGACAACTGGACTTGGGCTCTGACAGGCGGGAAGCAGTTGCATTGCCCTGGCCTCGGCTCCAGCTGAGATCTTATATCATGCAATCAGGGTCACTTCCCTGATTTCCAACCGGTCGAATTTCTCCTTCGGCTTCTCAACTGAGTGGCCATGCATTGCCATTAGGTACTTCCATTCCCCTGACTCATCCCAACTGGCCACCTTCTTCACCCTGCACTTAGGCGTGAGGGATAGAGAGCTATGGGTAGAGATCAAGGGGAACTCAGCCTCAGCAGCCTTTGGGGTGCTTTTGCACCAGAAATATTCCTCTGCATGGTAAAGGTCCCCGACAGCTAGAGCATCGCTGACCTGTCAGATTTGTCCACACAGACTTTCGGTTGTGCTCCAGTCAGTGGGGCTCCGTCCCCAGCCTGGGCAGTCATCCGTGTTCCATCTGCAGGGGCTGCACTGGGATTAGCAGGTGCTTCCTCTTTCTTCTCCATCCTGGAATCTTCCCTGAGTCTTTACCATCCTCCAAAAAGAATTGGGTAGGCGGTTGGGGCTCAGGACCCCTAGGATCACTCCTCAATAGCCCTCTACCTTAGAGCAGTAAAAAAAGTTTTGGAGAGTTGGTTTAATGTCAAGGTTCCGACTAATGAAACCAAATAAATCAGAACTCCAAGGTTTGAAGTTTCCTCAAAGCACATGTTTATTGGATACATAATATCGGCACGGTCAAAAGTGAAACCAACTCTAAATTTTTCCCTAGAGATTCAATGTATCTAAATGTAACATTCCCCTCCCCTCTATTATGCTATAAATCATGCTACCCAATGAAAGTAATTGACGGGTTCATCTTTGCTCCTCCTTCCAGCACCTGTGGGAATGACCTTGGTTCCCACAGGACTGCTCCATGTTTAGGCTAGCATACTTTCATTTTCTTTCCCTCTTCCCCCCAACCTATGTGGCAACTTTGAATGACAAAGATGGCTTCAGCCAGGCTCGTTTCAGAAGTTGACAGCTTGGTTATCACAAGGTACTGCAAGAATGGTGATCCAAAAACTGCATGAGGGGAGTTATTGGGGAACTAAAGCATTTGTAGAAGTGTATTTGAAGTCCTATGCTACCCTTGGACTTTATCGGATAGCCCAAAGGGCCACAGAGGGATATTTGATATGTAAAAAGGTTAACAAACACCAGAGGGTTTTTTTTTTTTTTAAATATTTTTTATTGACTTTTTTTCCCCCCCAATTTTAACAGAAAAGAAAGCTAATCATATCAAATCTTAATATACAAATAAACAATCAACAACAAAACATAAATACAATTTCCAATACTTCTGATAATAATAACTCAACTGAAAATAAGCATCTCAAACAATTTACCATCATTCTTCCCCCTTCTTATCAGCTCACACTTAACTCATCCTTCAATCCACCAAAGGCCACCCAAACAACCCATTAGTAACAATAATTAATTATTCTTCCACCAACCCTAATTACAGCTAAAAAAAAAAACATCATACCTAAAATTATGCGGCTTCCCAGAATGATTACAGGGTATAACAAAAGAAAGCCCCACTACATCAAACAAAATTATTATATGAACTTAACAAGAATTTTAAACTATATACTATCTCTTACTCAAAACACACACACAAAAAAAAAAAAAAAAAAGGGGAAAAAAACAAAAAAAAACAAGAAAAAAAAACCATCTTATTAAAATTAAACAAATAATATTAACCATAACAATATCAATAAATCCCTCGATTCAAGATAATAATAATGATATTAATAATAATAATTATATTCTTATTCAATTTAGTTTATCATAATATATCTTAGTATATATCATGATATAAACATCCTCTTCTAAACCTTACTTATAATATAAACAATCAACTCATCTTGTTAAGAATAATATTTATCATTAACTTCTAAACCGTCAATCTAAGTCAAATCTACTAAATTTAGTTTATAATAATATATCTTAAAATATCATTTAAACATCCTGGTTTGCAGCTTACCTATGAACTTATATTAATAATAATAATTATATTCTTATTCAATTTAGTTTATCATAATATATCTTAATATATCATCATATAAACACCCTCTTCTAAACCTTACTTATAATATAAACAATCAGCTCATCTTGTTAAAAATAATATTTATCATTAACGTCTAGACCATCAATCTAAATCAAATCTACTAAATTTAATTTATAGTAATATATCATAAAATATCATTTAAATATCCTATCTTACAGCTTGCCTAAAATCTAAATCTTTAAATCAACCCATTATCTTAGATTAACCTTAATTCTCTCATTTAGTTATAAATTTCTTTTAATCAATCAACTTCTGGACTCTCTCACCTGACAAATAAACCTCCATAATAAAAACAAATTATTTATAGCATTTCTAACTTACATTCAACCTAATATCACACCTAGAATAATTCCTTACATACAATTTTAAATTTTCATTACTTCAAGCGAACTCTAGGTTTCTTTTTCAACCAAATAAAAGGCCATAACAAGGCCACCCTTCCAACTACCGGTAATAAGTCTCTCTTCTGTATTTCTTCAGCCCCGTAGCTAAGTTGCTTGTTGAATTGAGTCTTCCTTTCTTGAATCATATCCTCTTGTTTTACATAAATAAACTGTTCATCAAACAACATCCATTTCGTTTTATAGTCTAATTGCTTCATAAAGTAGAACAATGCCTCTCTTTTGTCAATTAAATCATCTTCTTGCTGCCCAGCTAGACAGAATTCCCCTTCTTGAAACAAAACCTCTTGCTCGCTATAAACAAACTTTTCATCTAACAAAATCCATTTGTCATCTTCCTTCTCAAAACCCTCCTCATCTCTTCCCTGTTGAACTTCTTTCTCTTGTGTTATGTAGTAATCATCTCCATATGCAGATTGTGAAATAAATTGTTCAACAGTAGGTTGTACATCAATTTCATTTGGAGGAAGGAGTTTAGCTAATTTCAAAAATACTTCTGTCAAAGCCTCTTTCACAAATGCTTTAAACTCTTTAACCTCTTGCGCAAAAGTCTTCTGTGTTTCAGACCTTTTTTCGTAAAATTCATCAGTAAAATCCAACTTAGATTTAGCATTTGGCTGTATATTCCACTCCATTTTAAATTTCAAATCACAGCCGTCTCTCTAGCTGCGCTTGAGAGAACAAGAAGAGAGAGAAAAGTAACAGATTCCACTTTCACTTTCCAACACTTTCCCTAACAATGAAAACAGTGAAAGCTAAACGCCATCTTAAAACATTGTTGATTGAAGACGTTAGAAATGTATAACCAAGAAAAAAAAACAATAAAAATACTTGCAAACCATTTAGACTCCTGTAGTCATTCAGCCTGCTTATAATCTCTTCAGTGTTAAATCTTAAAAAAAAAGCAGAAGTGGTCGCGGCGTCTTTTTCTGCCTGAAGACAGAAGCGTCTCTGGATAGGAGCGTCCTCCGGAGCTATAGGGAGCTCACTCTTAATCCCTGAAAACTTCTTTTCCAGGGATTTAAGAAGGCTCAACCTTACTCCCGATGCTCTTCACCTCTCCTTTGCCCGGAGAGGGGATCTTTCACCGCGAAAAAACAGCTGATGTGCGCTGTTTTTCGCAGCTTTACACATCCAGATGACGGAGTCTCACGAAGGAGACCCTGCGGCGCCAGCGGAGCCACTGGAAGCAACAAACACCAGAGGGTTAAGGCTCCCAAAAGAGGGAGACCAATAGCTATTAGACCCTTTCAGTATGTGCAGATAGATTTTATTGAAATGCCTAAGATAGAAAGGTTGAAAAATTTACTAGTGTTGGTAGACCATCTGACTGGGTGGGTAGAAGTAGTTCCTACCACCTCTGCCATAGCTAATGCAGTGGCCAAAGTTATTTTGGAACAAATACTTCCAAGATATGGGACTGTGGAAGCATTTGACAGTGATAAAGGAACTCATTTCACTGGAAAGGTATTACAAATAATAATGGACACTTCGGGGATTGGGTGGGAGCACCACACACCATGGCACCCTTCAAGTTCTGGAAAAAGCAAAATGAGAGAGCCAAACTTTGAGAAATTAGTTAAAGAAATTAATATTGGAAACCAGGATACCCTGGACCAAAGTATTGCCCTTAGCTCTATTTAGGATCAGAATCAAACTAAGGGCTGATGTAGGATGAATTGGTGTTTTGATTGCCATTGCCTAGGGTAGATGGTGGGTGCATTCTACCTGAAATATCTGATCTGTTCATTAAAAGATATATGAAGCAAGTATTGGGGTCACTGTCTTCTCTTCTACAGGAAGGCTTGGTGGCACAAACAGCTCCTTTGGAATTTCCAGTTCATAAGAACCAGCTGGGACAGTGGGTGCTGATTCATAAATGGAAGGAGGAACCTCTCCAACCAAAGAAGGGAAGTTCCTTATTTAGTACTACTGACTACTGAATCTGCTGTTTGGATGGTTGAGAAGGATTGCACTCACTACACACAAGCAAAGGTGGTGACTGGACCTGAAAGAGATTGGACGGTCATCCCAGGACAAGGACTGAAAGCCACATTTAAAAGGACTTGAATGGGTGGTGGACCAGAACCCCTATTTTGAACATCTATTAGAATTCCAGGTGGCCCCAGATGAAGAACAAAAAGTGTTGGTGGTGACTCATAAGAGAAGTAAAAAAAAGTAGTTTTTTACAAGTAAAACCAATAACTGAGACAGAAATCGCACCATTAGAAACTGAAAACGTAGAGGTGTAAATTGTAAGAATTAGGTAGTAAATGTGTGTCTTTTGTTATTGTCAGTGTGGTTGCTGTTATGTGCTCCAGGCTACTTTCCTTTGTGACCAGAGGCAAGCTCGCCTGACCAATAACCAGCCAAGACACAGTGAAGGCCTTTTGTTTCATTTATTGCAATAAGCAGGGAGAGAAGCTATCAAAGCTTGGTTGTCTCCAAAGTTACAACCCAAAATATTCCCTTCTTTATACAACCCTGTCCCAGCTGCCACATCCCTCCTGTTCCCTATTGGCTGAGGTACTATGAGGTTACACTCTTCCCGACTGCCTCCTACATATTTCCTGCTACATACTAAATCATACATCACATGTACATTAAAATTAGGAGGTAATATATGCAAGGTGTGTTCATCAGCTATTAGGCATGCTCAGTTGTCTGTTTTGAGTTCTGGGCCCCTTTTTATGACTCCTTAGAACAATAGGTTCTTTCCTGTTTTTCAGTTTTAGCTTTGCCTTTCCTGTTATCCTATTCAGCTAGTTTTCCTGTTATTCAATTCAGTTTTAGCTTTCAGCTAGCTGTTTCCTCTTGAAGCTCCTTCCTCTTACAGTTTATTCTTCTCACAACTTTTAATTTTGAAGCCCTTTCATTTACTTCTATCACTGTTGCTGTTATTATTGTTGTGATTGTGGACCAATTTATGGGTGTGAAACACCGTGTAATAATCATGAGGGGGTGGATTCTGTTGGAATATTCATGAGCAGGAAGAGTCATGTGGTAACTCAGTCAGCCAATGTGAAGAAAGTGCTACTGAGTCTGTGCAAAAGGTATTGAGTCAGGAGCTGAATTTTCAGTCTTGGGTTTGTCTCTGTATCTCTCTGTAAGAAGTCTTCATTGAGCTATGTTGCTGTAAAGAAGAATGTATGGTATTGTAAATATTTTGATATAAATATAAAAAAGGTTATTTGAATCAGCTAAATGCAGTCAACTGTGAGAGCTTCTGGTTTATTTTTCACCAACAGAGAAATTAAAATTCTCTAACAGATTCTAACTCTAATATTCCTGAAGATAATGCACCAGAGCAGCCTGGGAAATGAAGGTAAAAATTTGTTTGTGGGATTGATAGATGGTAATCATGAAGCAATAATGGATATTGCAAAAGGAATCAGGAAAGTGGCTAAAACTACTGAACAAAAGTATGAAAATATGTGGGGTGAGTGGAGTTGGTTAATGAATTAACTTTGGATGGTTAAGACAAATGTTTCTTGGCCTGATATTTTTAGTAGTCATAGGACTTATGTGTTGTGCATGTCTGCAATCTATTCCTCTATGTGCATTTGCTCTAACCAAAGCTGTAGGAAAAGCTTTTAGTAAAGCCTTAGGAAAAGAAGAAATTATACAGTTAATGGTTACAAGACTTTCCAAGCATGATAATGAACAACTCTCAGAGTAATAAGAATTAAAGGGGGGGATTTGATAGAAGTAAATGAAAGGTCTTCAAAATTTGAAATTGTAAGAGGATACATTGATTTGCATTTTAATGAGTGAAATAAGTATTTGAACCCCTATCAATCAGTAAGATTTCTGGCTCCTGTTGTGGGTGTCTCAAGACCGGATGGGGACATATCAGAGGATGACGAAGCACAAGCAGGCCCCTCTGGGTATTTTCCCCTCCCGGCAGCCGAGCTAGACAATGAGGAGCTTTGTATGCATTCTGAATCAGACTCTCTCAAAGTGATGAGTCAGATTTAGAACAAGAAGATAGATGGCTTGATCCGAGATTCCGAAGGTTTGATAAGCGAAGGTGTCAGTTAAGTGGAAAAAGGAAGTAATGGGGGGAAGTGACATATCGGAAACTATATTAGAAGGGGAAAGAGAGACTACGCCTTTGTCACGAGCAACGTTAATCAAGGAGTAGCTTGATACCTTGGGCAGTGCGTGTGAACTCAGTTTTCTGGTGTTTTTGAAACCTACGGAAGAATAATGAGGTCTTGGACAATGTGATAAAGAAAGAGTGAGTTAATTGGAAGGTGGGGGGAGAGCATGTTTAATCTAAATGTAAATAAATCAGTCTTGGCCGTTCCGGCCAGCAAAATGCCAGCAGCTTGCTTTGAAGTGAATCCTTTTGAAATGTGTTAAATAAAACTCTTAAAGACATATTTATGTGGATTTTAATGAGCTGAGAGGGGCCAGACACAACAGATTGCTCGTGACCCAGACAGAAAAGACGAAACTTAGTCCGAGCTTTCAGTGACATCATGGAGCAGCTTCTCGCTGATAATCCGGCTCTGTATCAATTAGTTCAAACTCTCCAGCAACAAATTGGACATTTGCAACAGCAGATTCAAGCTGCAGGAGCCCCAGCCCCAGCTCCAGCCCCCCCTCCCAGACAAAGCAGGTGTTATTTAGCATTGCCTGATAAGTTTACTGGAGAGCGTAGTAAATTTCCAGCTTTTTTAAACCAATGCAAAACATTCATTGCTTCAACTCCAGCAGATTTCCAGCTTGATGAGACTAAAGTGGCTTTCATTTTAAGTTTACTCTCTGGTCCAGCTGCTGATTGGTCGTCTCCTCTGATAGACGGACAAGATCCTGTCCTGCGCAATTATGCAGGATTCTGCCAGCTGATGGAAAGAGAATTTGCTGACCCCCTTCGTAGACAAAATGCCACCAGGCGGATACGAGAGCTACGTCAAGGATCACGCTGCGTAGCGGAATATATATCAGATTTTCGCCGCCTAGCTCAAGAAATTAATTGGAATGATGAGGCTCTCATGGAAATCTTTCAAGATGGCCTGTCTTCCCAGATCTTGAATGGATTGAAACATACTGTAATACCCGCGACCCTGGATGCATTATACCAACATTGTTTGGCTATTGAGGCGCAAACGCAAGCCATGGATGCCCGCCTGGTCAAACAGATGGTTCCAGTCACCGGAAGTGCCAAGCCAGTTCCTGCACCATGCAGAGGATTCCAGACCCTACCTATCACTCCACCCATCCCGGCACCCAGACATATTTTCCAATCATTGCCGGCTTACACTGAGAGGCGTCCTGTACCCATGGCCAGAGATGAGCCCATGGATCTTGGTGCAGCCAGATCTCGCTTGACCGAGGCTGAGAAGGCAAGACGGAGAACTGAGGGATTGTGCCTGTACTGTGGAGAGATGGGTCACTTCGTCATGGCCTGCCCCCAGAAAAGACGTGGTACGGCAGGTCCTACTCCTGTTCCAACTCGGCCTCCCATTCAGCAGTTTCAAGCCACCTTGCCGGGAAACGGCCAGAGCCCGGCCTAATGGAAACATTGGGTCGGGCAGGCGCCAAACCCAGTTCCAGTTCCGCAGACGAAGACCCCGGTCCTCCGAGACATCTGATCCTAGCCATTGATTTGCTGCCAAATGCCAAACTTCCAGGGGGACGCCTTTACTCCATGTCAGAACCCGAGTTGGCCGCATTAAAAGACTTTGTGGACAAAAACCTGGCCAGAGGTTTCATTCGTCCCTCTTCCTCGCCTTTGTCAGCTCCTGTGTTATTCGTGAAGAAGAAAACCGGAGATTTACGCCTATGCTGTGACTATCGCAAGCTCAATGCCATCACGGTGCGTAACCGGTACCCTCTGCCTTTGATTCCTGAACTCATGGACAGTCTCCGATCAGCGGCCATCTTCACCAAGATAGATCTACGGGGTGCTTACAACCTGGTTCGCATCCGAGAGGGGGACGAGTGGAAGAACGCGTTTGGGACCAGGTATGGCCATTTTGAGTATACCGTTATGCCCTTTGGACTCACCAATGCTCCGGCCGTTTTTCAACATTTCATGAATGACATCTTCCGGGATTTATTAGATCAATTTGTGGTGGTTTACCTCGATGACATCCTGATTTACTCCCCGTCACGAGCAACTCATCTTCAGCATCTCCGGCGAGTTTTGCAACGCTTGAGAGAGCATCACCTTTACGCCAAGTTAGAGAAATGTCAATTCTATCAAACCACCATTGAGTTTCTGGGACATGTGATTTCTCCACAAGGCATCGCCATGGATCCTGGCAAGGTTGAGGCCTTGCAAACCTGGCAACCACCATGTAAAGCAAAAGATGTCCAAAGACTTTTGGGATTTGCGAACTATTACAGGATATTCATTCCGAGATTTTCTGCCTTGACTGTGCCCCTTACTCGACTGTTATGGAAAGGCATTAAGTTCCAGTGGGGCGATGCCGAGCAACAGGCGTTTCAGACCCTCAAAAAGGCTTTTGTTCAGGAACCCATTCTCAAGTATCCAGATCCTTGTCGTCCCTTTGTAGTGGAGGCCGACGCCTCAGATGTGGCGGTAGGGGCCGTGCTACTTCAAACACGCCAAGATGGCGGCCCCCTGTTCCCGTGTGCTTATTACTCCAGGAAATTGAGTCCCTCCGAACGCCATTATACCATTTGGGAAAAGGAACTATTGGCCATCAAGACTGCTTTTGAGACCTGGAGACACCACCTGGAAGGAGCTCGCTACCAAGTTGAAGTTCGGACTGACCATAAAAACTTGGAATTTTTGCAATCTGCCAGGAAATTGAATCAACGTCAGATCCGTTGGTCTTTGTTCTTCGCTCGATTCAACTTCAAAGTCACCTACATTCCGAAAGGGTACAACAAAAGAGCAGATGCCTTGTCCTGTAAACCTGAGTATCTACAGATCAAGGACCCCTTACCGCTTCGAACCATTCTGCCTATCGAATCGATCGCAGCCGTGCATGATCCGGTAGATCTACGACGACAGATTCGGGAAGCGCAACAACTAGATGACTTTGCGATACGGAAGAGACAAGAGGTGGGTCCCGACTCACCTTGGACCTTGTCCGAGGGACTATTACGCTTCCGCAACCTGTTATATGTTCCAGCAGGCCCACTCCGTGGTCTCATCCTGAATCAATGCCATGATAACCCTGCGGCAGGTCATTTTGGTTTCTTTAAGACTCTCCACTTAGTGTCTCGGACTTTTTGGTGGCCCAGACTTCGCCATGATGTTCAGTCTTATGTGAATTCCTGTGTACGGTGCCGTCAGGCAAAACATGCCACAGGAGCCCCTCCGGGATTATTACAGCCTTTACCCACGCCGGAGAGACCCTGGGGAGCTATTTCCATGGACTTCTTGACTTGTCTACCTGTTTCTGCCGGCTACACCGTTGTCTTTGTAGTGGTGGACATGCTGACCAAGATGGCACATTTCATTCCTTGCCGACGAATACCGACAGCCAAGGTCACTGCTCAGCTGTTCATTCAACATATCTTCCGGCTACACGGTTTGCCTGACAAAATAGTGTCCGACCGAGGAACCCAGTTCACCTCGGAGTTCTGGAGAGAACTCATGTCTGCGCTTCAAGTCCAAGTTAATCTAGCCTCCATGCATCACCCAGAGACTGATGGGGGTACAGAGAAAGTGATTGGCATCCTGGAGCAGTATTTGCGTTGTTTCATCAACGACCAACAGAACGATTGGTCCAAATATCTCTCCGTGGCCGAATTCACTTTCAACAACTCTCAGCACACTTCCACTCAGACCACTCCGTTTTTTGCCAACTACGGCTATCATCCCAGATTTTTCCCGCTCACGCTCCTCGATTCTCCAGTTCCAGTTGCAGAGGACTATTTAACCGAACTCCAGTCAGTCCACGAGATGGTTAAGCAGCACTTGACTAAGGCCAAGGAAGACTACAAGCGGGTTGCAGACCGCTCGCGTCGCGACACGCCGCCGTTAGCTGTTGGAGATCGGGTTTGGCTCTCCACCAAGTACTTGTTTCCAGGGAGAATTCACCGCAAGCTTGATCAACGTTTCCTAGGTCCTTTTCCTGTGGAGACGGTCATCAATCCGGTGACCTATCGTTTAACTTTGCCTAGGTCTCTTCGTGTACATCCCGTGTTTCATCGCTCCTTGCTTGTTCCTGTCAACCCTGATTCTCCGCTTCGACCTCCTGATCCGGGCCCGACAGCTCGCCGTGCTCAAGTTCCTGTTTCCCGGTTGGAGGTGTCCGGCATCCGAGATTCCCGATGGCTCAACGACCGCTTCCAATATTTGGCTGATTGGACCGGGGGTGGGCCGGCCGCTGGCTCTTGGGTAGATGCTCAGGATATTGAGGCTCCTGAGTTAATGTGGGATTTTCATACTGCGTTTCCCTCCAAACCACATCCCATACGACGGACCCCGGAGGAGGGGCCTGCGGGGGGGGATAGTGTTGTGGGTGTCTCAAGACCGGATGGGGACATATCAGAGGATGACGAAGCACAAGCAGGCCCCTCTTGGTATTTTCCCCTCCCGGCAGCCGAGCTAGACAATGAGGAGCTTTGTATGCATTCTGAATCAGACTCTCAAAGTGATGAGTCAGATTTAGAACAAGAAGATAGATGGCTTGATCCGAGATTCCGAAGGTTTGATAAGCGAAGGTGTCAGTTAAGTGGAAAAAGGAAGTAATGGGGGGAAGTGACGTATCGGAAACTATATTAGAAGGGGAAAGAGAGACTACGCCTTTGTCACGAGCAACGTTAATCAAGGAGTAGCTTGATACCTTGGGCAGTGCGTGTGAACTCAGTTTTCTGGTGTTTTTGAAACCTACGGAAGAATAATGAGGTCTTGGACAATGTGATAAAGAAAGAGTGAGTTAATTGGAAGGTGGGGGGAGAGCATGTTTAATCTAAATGTAAATAAATCAGTCTTGGCCGTTCCGGCCAGCAAAATGCCAGCAGCTTGCTTTGAAGTGAATCCTTTTGAAATGTGTTAAATAAAACTCTTAAAGACATATTTATGTGGATTTTAATGAGCTGAGAGGGGCCAGACACAACAGCTCCCAGGTGTCTTTTATTCAGGTAACGAGCTGAGATTAGGAGCACTCTCTTAAAGGGAGTGCTCCTAATCTCAGCTTGTTACCTGTATAAAAGACACCTGTCCACAGAAGTAATCACTTAATCAGATTCCAAACTCTCCACCATGGCCAAGACTATCGCCAAGCAGCTTGGTGAGAAGGTGACAACAGTTGGTGCGATTATTCTCAAATGGAAGAAACACAAAATAACTGTCAATCTCCCTCAGTCTGGGGCTCCATGCAAAATCTCACCTTGTGGAGTTTCAATGATCATGAGAACGGTGAGGAATCAGCCCAGAGCTACATGGGAGGATCTTGTCAATGATCTCAAGGCAGCTGGAACCATAGACACCAAGAAAACCATTGGTAACACACTACGCCATGAAGGACCGAAATCCTGCAGCACCCGCAAGGTCCCCCTGCTCAAGAAAGCACATGTACAGGCCTGTCTGAAGTTTGCCAATGAACATCTGAATGATTCAGAGGAGAACTGGGTGAAAGTGTTGTGGTCAAATGAGACCAAAATCAAGCTCTTTGGCATCAACTCAACTCGCCGTGTTTGGAGGAGGAGGAATGCTGCCTATGACCCCAAGAACACCATCTCCACCATCAAACATGGAGGTGGAAACATTATGCTTTGGGGGTGTTTTTCTGCTAAGGGGACAGGACAACTTCACCGCATCAAAGGGACGATGGACAGGGCCATGTACCATGAAATCTGGGGTGAGAACCTCCTTCACTCAGCCAGCGCATTGAAAATGGGTCATGGATGGCTGATGGAATCAGAGACCAGTCATTGCAAGGTGCAAAGATGTCTGACTGCCTTTGCAGTGTTTATTGCTTTTATACAGTTTTTCTAAGCAGCATAAGATAAAATAGCAACAGCATTTTTATTGGTGGATTCTCCTTGCCAATCCTTAAGAATAAAGCTGTGATACATATGTTGCAAAAGGAAGGAATACACTGAACAAAGCAGCACCCACCAATCAAAATAGCACAAATAATGACTAAATAACGTAGGACATTTCCCAATAATCCTGTGGGCAACCAAGCCCAAAGGCTTTCCCACCAAGATCCTAAATTATCAATTTTGAAATCAGAGGCCAAATTGTGTAAAATATTGAGCTGGTGGTGGATGGTTCATGACCTATCCGAAATATTGAAACAACACATTCCTTCAAAACTTTCACAACCCAAATGCTGGCGCAGAAGCAAATAATAGCAGTGCGATTTTGCAAAATAGCCTTTCTCAAAGCTTGCAGCTCATGGTTGATTGCGGAAATAGCTGAAGAAGTAGCATTAATTGTTTTAGCTAAATTACACGCAACAGCGTTAATGTTAAGGTGAGCACGAGCAGCAAGTGCTGGCACACCCACTATAGACTCAGCCAGCGCTACATATTCCGCTTTATTAAGTAAGGCTGTCTCAGAGTCGCAAGTGTTATCTAGTGTGACCCCCACGCCAAGAACCGTTTGAGTGAAATTGTTGTTGGGAAAGCAAAACAGGAATCAGCCAGCTGAGGCAACACTGCATTTCACTAATACTAGCAGGAATATAATTAAACGTTTCTTGACCATGGACTTCCGGTTCCGGGTCGCGGCGCTTCTAGTCTTACAAGGAGACTCGTCTCCTTGTCAGCTAGCCTCCCTCCATCGGTAGACCCTTATGCGGGTCTAAAGTCGCCCTAGAGGGTGCAACTTCTGTCGAAGAGGCTTTGCTCGGCCACAGAGGAGCGGCGGCTCCTCCAGCTGTCCGGGCCAGACTCTGAGGGCCGACGGAGAAGAAGATCAGCCAGTAAAATGGCCGATCACCTAGCCGCAAGAAACCGCAAGTCACAGAACAGCTAAGCTTTGAACCCACCGTGGTGAATCCGGGTGAGATCTTTCTTTTTTTCCCCTCTCTTTTTGCTTTTCTATCTTTTTTGCCTGTAAGAGCCCTGTTGGAACTATTTCCCTGGCTCGGAAAGGCAGCTTCTACGTGTCTGGGAAGAAAGGCGAACAAAAAGAATAGAATGAAGCCTTAAAAACTACGTTTTCTTTATATAAGTACATTTTGGGGTACTGGAACAAAAAAAATTTTCCCTAAGAACTTTATTATTAGCCTATGTTGGTGTGTCTTTTTTTTATACTTCTTCCTCTATTTTTCCCTGAAAAAATAGGAAAAAAAGGGATGAGGGAGGAAAAAAGGAAAAAAAATAAAATGAATGACGTTTGGAAAAAGATTTTTTAGCTTACTGAGGACATCTACCTGTTAAAAGCTAATATGGCAATTGGAGAGGAGATGATTTCTTTATGAGAAAGTTAATTTGATAAAGTTGAACAATTTTTATAAAATGGAGCTGCACTCACATTTAAACTGTAAACTTATTTTCGAAAAGATCTATGAGACTAAAGTGGAAATATGTGTTACAATGAAAGAACTTACTACAGAATTAAGAACTAGAATTTCCTCTTCAAACTTCAAAATTGACTTTCAGACTATACCTGATTCTTCTATAAAACAGATTACACAAGGAGAGGACTTAACTGAAAATAGAGAGAACTTGATTTCGCCTTATAAACAATTTACTTACGATGCTGAGAACCAGAAAAAGCAAAGACTGGGACTTCAAATCTTAAAGCAACAAGTTTTCATGGTTAAGAAAATCAGAGGGCCAATGCAAAGATCAAGATGGCTCTTACTGATCCAAATACTACTACAAGCAATAAAAAAAGACTTATCAGCTGGAAGGGAAGCTTTGCTATGGAAACCCACTTGGCATTTGAAAAAACCTAGAATAAGACTAAAAAAAGAGTGAAAATTAAAGTGTTATGTAATGGACTAAAGGCAATCTAGAATTATGGACTGATTTAAGGACTAAGATTATGAGTTAGATGTGCGATTAATGGAAGATATATAAGACTTACCTATATGAAAATTACTGATGATTTATTTGTTTGATGATTAATGAATTGAAATAACCTAAAGTTTGATGCTATTTGGTCAGTTTAATCAGATTGATTGATGGATTAGATAGCTTTAGAATAGATTATTATTTTAACTTAAAAAGGAGATATTTTTTGGTAATGGATTAAAGGTAATTTAGAATTATGGATTGATTTTAAGATTAAGATTGTGAGTTAGAAGTAAGAGAAAAAGGGGTGATTAATGAAATATATATAAATGGATTAAGATTATGTTGTTCTTTTTTTTAGGACAATAGGGTTACTTGCAAGAAATTTTTTATGTAATTTTGAGTTAATCTAATAAGATGATTTGTTTGTTTGATAATAGGGATGTTATTAGTTATGATAGATTATCATTTTAACTTAAAAAGGAGATATTTTTAGGTAATGGATTAAAGGTAATTCAGAATTATGGATTGATTTTAGGATTAAGATTGTGAGTTAGAAGTAAGAGAAAAAGGGGCAATCAATGAAATGTACATTAAATGGATTAAGAATATGTTTGTTTATTTGTTTGTTTGTTTTTTCTTTTTCTTTAGGACAATAGGGTTACTGGCAAGAAATTTATTATGTAAATTTGAGTTAATCAAATAAGATGATTTGTTTGTTTGATAATATGGAGGTTATTAGTTATGATAATTAATTGGATGTAATTTGAATTCTGTTTAATGGATCAAAAGGACTTAAGGTTTGATTTTCTCTTGTTAGTAAAAAGAAATTGATTAATTGATAGACTAGAGACGTATAGGATAGACTAATATTTTATTTTAATTAAGGGATATTAGTGGAAGAATTAAATGAAATTTATGAAAAAATCAAGGAACTGGAATATATTTGGAAGGGATACCCAAACTGATAAAGTTTATATTTAAAGTTAATTTGACTATGGTACTATAAATTTCTAAAAAGTTTTAAAAACAGGTATAGGTTGATTAAATTTAAGCTAGACTGAACTACTTTCAATAAGTTATGCTATCTAAGGGAATAAGAGAGGGAATACTAGATGTATTGATTGAAATATGTATAAATGTTTTGGTTTTGGATGTTTGTTTACCCTAACACCACAGTGTGCCTTGAGCATTTTTTTTCTATAAAAATTAAAAAACCAATAAAATTTATTTTAAAAAAAAGTTTCTTGACCACATGTAAAAAACCATCCTTCCGGCAGCCAAACATGGCCAAAATTAAAGGAAGTCTCTTCAAAAGCTGTGCAGTTTAAAACAGGTGAGCTAATACGACGACAGTGAGGTTTTTTACTTGAAGAAGTACAATTAACTATTTTTGCACATTATATTTACAGGGATTGCTACCACCGGGGTGTGCAAAGCAATTGCGTCAGTGGGTGGATAATAGGCAGTGAACCCCCAATTAGATATAGTCCCATAGTTAAAGTTCTCATTTAATACAAAATCCGCTCAAACCAGTGAAGTTTTGAATTACTGCAGAAGGGGTACAAACAGGGACTAAACACGTAGAAAGCAAATTTTCCATGTCATACACTTCATGTAAGCAAAAGACATCATTATGTGTGATGTTAGCCAGCTGCACCCATAGATTGTGCTTCATTCGTTGCTCGAGCGATTGTTTGGGTGGGATGACAGCTGCTGTTTCCAAAGGGCAGCTGTTAACAATCAAATGTAAACAAATGATGGCTAAGGAATTTGCAGTTAAAACCGCAAAAATGGCAGCGCACAAGTTCTCGGGGGTTTGCTCTACTTGCTGCTGCTGCAGCACTGCCTGTGCTTTGGCAGTCAAGTTCTTCACATCTCCCCACGTCACTGGCCGACTGGCACGATGGGATCGGATTGGTCGCTGTGCCATCTGTAGAGTCACCCTTACCATTTCTGGGACCGGATCCAGGGACTGGTGCCACAACATCCTTGGCTGGGCAGACGCAATGCGCTGGAATCCACAAAGGTCCTATAGGAGCAAGCACAACAGCATAGCCTCATCCCCAAGTGATCAGAGGGACTGGTCCCAGCCATGCTTTATCTGGTAAAGCCGATAATATACCAGAGGGGAAGGCAAGCTTGTTTTCTGTTGAAAGTGTCTCTAATAAGCAGTTGAATTTTGAATGGAAACATTCAATTGGTTTAATGTAAATAATACTTTTTTAACTTGTTGTATTACCCACGACAAATTGGGTACCCGAGAGCCCTCCTTTTTTATTTGTTTGTGGAGGCAGTCCTTAAAGGACCGATTAGCATGTTCCACGATGGCTTGACCCGTGGAATTATAGGGGAGACCATGAGTAAGAACAATATTCCAGGTTGTACAAAATTGCAAAAAGGCCACTGAAGAATAGGCTGGCCCGTTATCAGTTTTTAAAGAAGAGGGCTTACCCAAGGCTGTAATGGCCAAAAAAAGATGAGAAATAACATGTTTAGCTGTTTCCCCTCTTTGAGGCGTGGCCCAAAGTGCTCCTGAATAGGTATCAATAGATAAATGAATATATTTCCAGGGAGCCAAAGAGGGAACATGGGTAACATCCATTTGCCATAGTTGATTAGAGGTGAAACCACAGGGATTAACTCCTGTGTCCCCCGAAGGAGATGCCCCAGAACATTGGGGACAGGATGAAACAATCTGCTTGGCTTGGTCGAGTAGAATATGGCAAGCTTGTGCCAGCCCCCTAGCGTTTTGATGGAAAAAAGAGTGACTTAAAAAAGGATCTGAAAACAAAGTGGGTAAGACATGAACAGCAGCATCAGCGTGACTATTGCCTTCAGAAAGAGGGCCAGGAAGAGATGAGTGACTGCGTATATGAGAAACAAAGTATAAATGCTTCCGATCTTGTAGCAGCTGCTGCAAAGTTAAAAACAAAGCCATGAGATTGGGGTCAATCCTGGGCGTGATATAAGCACCTGGAAGATTAAAAATAAGTCGACACATAATGAGAGTCAGAGATTAAATTAAAAGGCTGTTGAGAAAAGGTGTGGAAAGCTAGAATAGCAGCAGATAATTCTGAGCGTTGCAGTGAGGATTGCACTGCAGTGTAGGACACCTTCCAGGTATCATCATGAGGATCCTTGTAAGCAATCGCTCCTCTCATTTGCCCTCCATCGGAAAAAACAGTAGGAGCTTGTGGCAATGGAGAAGGAGAAAGCAGTGGGCGGACAGGAAAGGAAGAAGTCATTAAACAAGCAAGCTGAGGATCTTTAGGCAAATGATATGAAATACAGCCTATATAGTCAGTTAAAGAGCACTGAAGAGATAAGTTATTCTGAAAATAAAATTGAAAATCAGATTTTGGGATAGGAAAAACAATATTCATTAATTCGGTCCCATTTCTACGGCAAGCTCGAGTGTGTCCTAAGGTTATTATTTCAGCAACAGCCTGGATAAATGGCAAAACATTTTGGGATGGGGTATGGGGTAAATAAAGCCATTCAATACAATATACTTTTTGCGCTTCTAATACAGCTAATACTCCTGTAGGTAGCTTACAGGTAGGGAATATCGAAAGAGTTAACTGACAATCTTTACGTGGAATACGGTCCACAAACTGAGTACTCAAGATGCCATTAATTTGCTCAACCGCGGCAAGTGCTGCAGGTGGAACTATAATGAGATCTCCAGGTTGTTTTCCTTTGGTCAATAAGTCAAATAATGGACTAAGTAAATGTGTAGGCAAAGAAAAATATGGGCGAACCCAATTGAGGGTGCCCAGCAATTGCTGCAAATTGACCAATGAAATAACTTTGGGTAAGCTCAAGCGAGGAAAAGCTGGAGCAGAATAAGATTGCAACATTTTATGCCCTAAATAAAGATAGGGAGAGTGCAGCTGTATTTTTTCCGGGGCAACCTGCAATCCATAGATACCTAAATCATTTTGTATTTCGGAAAGCCAATTAGGTTGTATCTTTGGGGCTCCAATTAAAATATCATCCATATAATGATATACCAAAGCCAATGGATGACGTTTGCGAAAAGGGGCTAATGTTGCAGTGACATAAAGCTGACATAATGTGGGACTGTTCAGCATTCCCTGTGGCAAAACTGTCCAGTGATAACGTTTATTAGGTTCTGAATGGTTCACTGCAGGCACAGTAAATGCAAACTTTTCCTGATCAGGGGGGCATAGAGGAATAGAGAAAAAACAGTCCTTTAAGTCAATTACCATTACTTCATTGTCTTGAGGAATCAAATTAGGGTTAGGTGTTCTGCACTGCAAAGGGCAGATAGGTTGAATACAGGCATCAACGGCCCTAAGATTGTGCAAGAAGCGCCACCTGCCACTTTTCTTTTTTATGACAAAAACAGGGGTATTCCACGACTAGTGGAAGGCACAACATGACTAGCAAGCAGCTGATCATTAACCAGCTGGTGGAGAGCCGTCAATTTTTCAGGTGACATGGGCCATTGATCAATCCACACCAGCTCTTTAACCATCCAAGTCAACGGGAGGGCAGTAGTCTCAGTCTTCCAAGGTGAGGGTGGCACCCAATTTACTGAGTAGGTCACGTCCCCAAAGGCTGACATGAATATCTAATATAAAGGGGCGGACCTGAATGACCAAATCTGAATCAAGCAAATGGGCTGAAAGAAATTGCGCACTTTGATGTGCACTTTGATGACCCCCCACACCCCACACACTTGGACAGGGCTCGGTTGGCCAGGTGGCAGGCCACTGCTTGGCAGAGATCACTGAAACATCCGCTCCAATGTCCAAAATTCCCGCAAATGGCTTACCCTGCAGCACAATGATCTGACAGGGCCGTTGAAATGTGATCGGGGTAGTGATGGCAGCTATAACGGAAGTGGCCAGGTTAGTAGAACCGAAGCCTCCTTCCCCTCTCTCTTTTAACTCTCCCCCTGCCGGGACAAAATAAGGCAAATGCAAGAGCTGAGCAGGGCTAGTGTAAATGGGCAAAATTTGAGGCAAGTTGGTCCACAATTGAACATAAATAATTCCAGTATAGTCCGAATCTATCACCCCGGGGATAACAAAAATACCTTTTTTTACCCATGCTTGACCATGGAAGGACAAGCCCTACATAATTTTGTGGTAGGGGGCCTGATAATTGGGATGGAACTACTTGAACCTCCCCAGGAAATTTAAAATTCACTTCCTCCTGCAGTATCAAATCAATACCGGCACTACCTCTTGTAACCTCTTGGCTAGCCTGCCTGGCGTGGCAGAGGCGGAGGGGGCGGGGGGCGCTGGCTCTGGGGTGATAGAGGGCCAAAGTATACCGGTCTTGCTGGGGAGAGGCAGATATGGTGGGAGCCATAGGGTAGGCCATTCCCGGGGAACAAGAGCCCGCTGTCTAAAAGCGATCCCTTGCTCTGACCCTGTGAGTTCAGCCCGAAGTACTGGTAATGGGCGAAATCCGGACCCTGGGCTCAGACTGTTGCTGCTCAATGCCAGGTCGGTTGTAAATAAAGCTCCCCTCATCCATGATCTTCTTCTGGATGAGGAGGCCGACCTCGCATGTGTGACCGAGACCTGGCTGGGCCCGGAGGGAGGAGTTCCTCTCTCTGAGATGTGCCCAGCCGGGTTTCAGGTATGGCATCAGCCACGACCCCAGGGAAGGGGGGGACGAGTGGCTATTATAGCCAAGAAGACCTTTAGCCTACACAGGCTCGCTGTTTCTGAGATTGCCGGTTGTGAGTCGCTCCTTGTGAAGTTGGACCTAGGGGTTCAGGTGGGCTTGTTGCTTGCGTGCCTGCCTCCCAGCTGCGTGTCAACAGCCCTGCCTGCGCTACTTGAGGAGGTTGCTGGGCTGGCGTTTGAGTTCCCCAGGCTTGTTCTCTTGGGGGACTTAAATCTTCCGTCACTCGGCGAATCCTCTGGGTTGGCGCAGGAGTTCATGCCCACCATGGCAACCATGAACCTGACTCAAGTAGTTCAGGGTCCGACCCATGAGAGGGGACATACTCCCGACATGGTATTCCTCTCAGAACAGTTGAGCAATGATCTGAATTTAAGGGGCTTAGATATCTTGCCTATGTCATGGTCAGATCATTTTCTGCTACGGCTTGTTTTTAAGGCTCCAATCCTCCCCTGCAGGGAGGCGGAACTGATTAGGTGGTTCCGCCCCAGACGTCTGATGGACCCAGAGAGTTTTCAGAGGACACTTGGGGAAATACCGGATTCTCTCATTCATAGTTCAGCAGAGTCCCTGGTTATGGCCTGGAATATGGCTGCGAAGGGGGCTCTTGACCGGATTGCGCTGCTGTGACCTCTCTGTGGTAGCAGACCCAGGAGATCTCCTTGGTTTACTGAGGAACTCAGGGGGATGAAGCGCCAGAAGAGACGCCTAGAGAAGCGATGGAGGAAAAGTAAATCTGTATCTGACCGAACACTTTTAAGATCTTATATCAAGACTTATCAGGTGGCGCTCAAGGCGGCAAGATGCGCGTATCATACCGCCTTGTGAGCTCCGCCACCTGTTTATTGGACCCGTGCCCCTCCTGGCTGGTTTTGGCCAGCAGGGAGGTGACGCGGGGCTGGGTTCAGGAGATTGTCAACGCTTCTTTGAGGGAGGGGTCCTTTCCGGCTCCCTGCAAGGAGGCACTTGTGCGCCCCCTCCTCAAGAAGCCTTCCCTGGACCCAGCTGTGTTAAACAACTACCGTCCTGTCTCCAATCTTCCCTTTATAGGTAAGGTTGTTGAGAAGGTGGTGTCACTCCAGCTCCAACGATCCTTGGATGAGGCCGATTATCTGGACCCTCAGCAGTCAGGATTCAGGCTCGGCTACTCCACGGAAACTGCTTTGGTCGCACTGACGGATGATCTCTGGCGGGCCCGGGATAAGGGACATTCCACTATCCTGGTGCTACTTGACCTCTCAGCGGCTTTCGATACCATTGACCATGGTATCCTTCTGCGCCGGCTGGAGGGGTTGGGAGTTGGGGGCACTGTTTTGCAGTGGTTCACCTCCTACCTCACTGGTCGGTCGCAGTCGGTGTTGGCAGGGCGTCAGAGGTCGACCCCTAGGTTCCTCCCTTGTGGGGTCCCTCAGGGATCGGTCCTCTCCCCTCTGCTGTTTATTATCTACATGAAACCGCTGGGTGAGATCATCCGCCGACACGGGGTGAGATATCATCAATATGCTGATGATACCCAGCTTTACATCTCCACCCCATGTCATTTCAGTGAAGCAGCGGAAGTGATGTGCCGATGTCTGGAGGCTGTTAGGGTTTGGATGGGTGCTAACAAGCTTAAACTCAACCCTGACAAGACGGAGTGGCTGTGGGTTTTGCCTCCCAAAGACAATTCAATCCATCCGTCCATCAGCCTGGGGGGGAGTTTTTGACCCCCTCGGAGAAGGTCTGCAACTTGGGTGTCCTCCTCGATCCACAGGTAAATTTGGAACATCATCTTTCGGCTGTGGCAAGGAGGACATTTACCCAGGTTCGCCTGGTGCACCAGATGCGGCCCTATTTGGACCAGGAGTCTCTTCTCACAGTCACTCATGCCCTTATCACCTCGAGGCTCGACTACTGCAATGCTCTCTACATGGGGCTACCTTTGAAAAACGTTCGGAGACTTCAGGTAATGCAGAATGCAGCCGCGCGAGCAGTGTTGGGCCTGCCCAGAAATGCCCACATTTCGGCATCACTCCACGAGCTGCATTGGCTGCCAATTGGTCTCCGAACGCAATTCAAAGTGTTGGTTATAACCTATAAAGCCCTACATGCCATCGGACCAGGTTACTTACGGGACCGTCTGCTGCCTCATGAAACCCAGCGACCGGTTAGGGCCCACAGAGTCAGCCTTCTCCAGGTCCCGTCAGCCAGACAGTGTCGCCTGGCAGGGCCGAGGGGAAGAGCCTTCTCTGTTGCGGCCCCGGCCCTCTGGAATCAACTCCCCCCGGAGATCTGTGTCGCCCCCACCCTCTCCGACTTTCGTAAACTGCTCAAGACACATCTTTGCCGACAGGCCTGGGGCAGTTAACATCTTGCCCCTAGCCAGTGTATGTTTGTGTGCATGTTTGTTGGATGATTGGTTTTTTAATTCAGGGCTTCTTTTTTTTTATATGTATTTTAATGTTTATTTCTATTATGCTGTGAGCCGCCCTGAGTTCCCAGAATAGGGCGGCATAGAAATCCAATAAATAAATAAATAAATAAATAAATAAATAAATAAATAAATAAACTAACTAACTGCAGGAATATTTTCTATTGTTGGTCTGTTGTCTCTGTTTGGACTGGGACCAGAGACCGGCCCGGTCGGCCGTTTCCCGACCGACACTCACTTGCCCAATGATAACCCTTCTGACACTTTGGGCATTTTGTTTTTGGTTTCGATCCTGGATGGAAAGGGGATTGAGATGCTGCAGACATACCCCGCCCCCTGGATTTCTGCATTCCCTTTTAAAATGACCAGGTTTGCCACAGTTGTAACACTTTCCTTGAGGCTTGCTGCCTTGTGATAAAGCAGCCGCCAATAAATTGGTTTGGTAACAGGCTGTTCCTACATCTTGACATGTTCTAATCATATCTGCCAAATCAGGATTTTTCCCCAGACCAATAATTGCCCTTCAACATTCAGAAGTGGCGTTGTCCTTTGCCAGCCTCATCAACAATTCCTGCTGAGCTTCAGGATTGTCTATCTGCCGCCGTAAGGCATCCTGTAGTCTATTAATAAAATCAGGATATGGCTCAGTAGCCTTCTGCCTGATATTAGAGAAGGCTTGATGAGGCTTGCCAGAAACAGGCACTTTTCCAAAGGCTCGATAAGCGCATTCAGAAGAAACCTGTAAAGTGGCAGCCGGTAGAATTTGGGCATCAACTGGGGCAAAGGGGCCAGAACTGTACAATTGATCAGGAATAAAGACCCGACCCCCCCCCCCGATTGAAGAGCATGCACAGCACATTGGTGTTTAAATTTGCTGTCCCAAACTACATATTGCGCTGGAGTAAGCAACATGCAAAAGGTAGTTTTCCAATCTTCAGGTACTAAGATATGATTTCTCATAGTGGCTTCCAGCATTCCCTGCACATAGGTACTTCCCAACCCCATATCTCTAATTCCTTTTCTAAGTTCTGTTAAAATTGCATAGGACAAAGGGCGATATTCCACTATTTGAGCTCCATTCTGATTTACTTGTCCCGTGGCGTGTACTGGACAAACAGAAAGCATATCGGTAATTTCTTCTATATTCCCCCCCCCCCCTTTTTTCTAATTGTTCCTCTAATATTTTCCTTATGGGGGTGTACAATGGCCGTAAAGAAGCAAAAGAATTAGCCTCTTCAGAAGGAGCTGAAGATCCAATTGGAGATGCTTTCAGTGTGACAAGTTTTACCTGGTCGTAATCAGGCGGGGGGCTTGTAGTCAATTGTTGTCCTGCTGAAGCATTGGAGCCAAATTTTTCCACTGCTTGATGGCATTGATACCATCAATGTAATATCTGTACTGGAGCCCGGGGTTCAAGATGTAAAGTATGCCCTATCTTTATCCAATCTGGTAAAAGGAGCGTCCCGTGTTCCGGATACCAGGGACAGTGTTTCCCTAGCTCCTCAACCAGCTTCCTTATGTCTGCCTCAGGCGCTGTCACGTCTGACTTGTGTAACAGGAATAGGAGTTCCTGTACATGTTTATGCTGGTGTTGAGATAGATTGCAACCCATACTTACCACTGAGTGGTCTCAGAGGACGAAGGTGCACCTAGGGGTCTGTTCCAGACGCTGTTAAGTATGTTGGCTGTTGCTACCCATGGGGGGATCCCGGTTGGGGCGCCAGTTGATGGAATCAGAGAGCAGTCATTGCAAGGTGCAAAGATGTCTGACTGCCTTCGCAGTGTTTATTGCTTTTATACAGTTTTTCTAAGCAGCATAAGATAAAATAGCAACAGCATTTATAATGGTGGATTCTCCTCGCCAATCCTTAAGAATATACCAGCCAGGGGGCACCAGCCAGGGGCAGTGTTCTGCAACATCCTGGTGGTGTGAACTTGGTGAGATCATGTAGATGAGATCGTGTAGGTATTTGAGCCACGGCAGTGTGCTGCACATGGCCTCTACATGACCTCTATCTCTACAGATGGCAATGACCCAAAACACATGGCCAAGGCAACAAAGGAGTGGCTCAAGAAGAAGCACATTAAGGTCCTGGAGTGGCCTAGCCGGTCTCCAGACCTTAATCCCATAGAAAATCTGTGGAGGGAGCTGAAGGTTCAAGCTGCCAAACATCAGCCTCGAAACCTTAATGACTTGAAGGGGATCTGCAAAGAGCAGTGGGACAAAATGCCTCCTGAGATGTGTGCAAACCTGGTGTCCAACTACAAGAAACGTCTGAGCTCTGTGATTGCCAACAAGGATTTTGCCACCAAGTACTAAGTCATGTTTTGCCAAGGGGTCAAATAATTATTTCACTCATTAAAATGCAAATCAATTTATAACTTTTTGAAATGCGTTTTTCTGTATTTTTTTGTTGTTATTCTGTCTCTCACTGTTAAAATAAACCTACCATTAAAATTATAGACTGATCATTTCTTTGTCAGTGGGCAAATGTACAAAATCAGCAGGGGATCAAATATTTTTTTCCCTCACTGTATACAGTATAGCTTTTGAAAGTCAGTTTTGAAAATGGTCTGTCTTAAATTAATTGGGTGTTGCCATATGATATCCCAAAGTTATTTGCCAGATTTGTTTTTAAGGACCTCTTGCTATGGATTCAATTTTCTAGTCAGGTCCCCTGTATATGGGCATTGTGGGAATACAATACATATGCTAGAATGATGTCTGTTCTCAAAGCCATTATTACCAAATTGTAAATTATTCTGTTTCCCTGTATGTTTTTTTGGTCCCCAAGACAATTTCAGACATTTGCTACTCAAGACTCTTTTTACTTGATTTTGATTGGTTTCTTTCTCATACAAGAGTAACAGGGACTTCCGGTTTCCGGTCGAGCCGTACGGAGCCATCTCTAGGGAGCTCCGCTACGGCGATCGGATATTCGGCGGCTTTTCAGCCGCCAGAAGCATCGGAATCAAGGAGGGAGACCCGCGGAAGGTAGCGGAACCTCAGGCGACCCAAAAAACGTCCAATTGGGAGCAGGATCGCCGGGGGAGACGCGAACAGAGGAAGAAAACGGAGAGTCCGGCTGCGGCCGGCCCGAAGACGACACGAGGGTGGAAACAATAGAGGCGAGGGGAGAAGACCGAGGAAACAGCGAAGAAGGAGACGGGGGCGAGAGAAGACCAGAAAGAAGCAGGACGAGGGAAGAAGAGCCCTGGACTTACCCAGCTGGAGGTCGGAGGAAGCTGCGAAGCCGCCCAGCCGCAACGGAGGAGTGCCAGCAGACGCAGGGAAAGGAAGACAAACAGCGTCCGGAGGAGACAGCGAAAAACGGTGAGACAGGCGGGGGTGGAACTGGGCGCTGCGGGACACCGAACGGAGAGCGAGGCTAGCAGCGGGAGGAAGAGGCCTTCACAGGACCCCTAGAAGACCCCCCCAGGCCCCCAAGAAAAGTAACAGAAGCGGCAAGGAGCCGGACGGGCGGAGCAGGAGAGGACAGACCGGGTGGGAGGAGGCCACGAAGCGAAGGGGGAAAGAAGAGAAGGGGGAAAAACATTGCAGAGACACTGTTCCCCTTCCCCCCCCCCACAACGGACGGCAGGGAAGAAGAAAGCTGGAAAGCAACCCGGTGAGCAATAAGGGGAAAAGTAGAGGGGAGCAGTAAACACAGGCTGACAGAAGACAGGAGGAAGTGACCTGGGCAAGAAGGCAGAGAAAGAAGGGAAAGAAGGAGCCAGAAAAGAGCAAAGAGAAGAAACAGGCTGGCAGAGGGGAGTGAAGAGGAACCCAAGGCAAAGGTACTGAACTGGCTCCCTGAACATAGAGCTGCCAGAATACAGGCTCCTACCCCTACACTGCCTAAACCCTGAAGGCACCCCCTCCCCTTTTGGAAGGACCAGATTTCTGGATCATCACCAGACCACAACCTAGTGTTGTACTGCATCTTGAGAAAAAGGCCATCTTCAAAAACCCCAAGCCACAGATCCTCCCATCTTTGCATCACCCCTGCCAGTACAGAAAAGCTTAATTGAAAACAAGCTACACCCCCTAGCGGACTACCACTCTACTGTTAAAATACTAACTGTGAGACATGAACACTTGCTAACTTGTAACAGAAGAATTTGATCCAACCCATCCTAGCAGCTTGACGATCTTGCACAGAAACAATTCCCCCACAATTCTTTGCATCAAGGGGTGGCTTTAAGGGTGGACAGGCCAACAGGAGGAGAAGCCCAAAATGGCAGCCAAACGGACGAAACAGACCAAACTGCCAAACCCGAAGGGAGCTGCACCCTCTCCGACCCAGCTCTCCAATCTGCCAGGGAACACCCCACCCAACCACACACACCCCCATCCAACTGCATGCCCTCAGACCCAAACGCCAACCCACGACTCCGCAACAGCACACATGATCCAAGAACTAAAAGAGACGATTGAGACACTAAATGAGACGATAGCGACGATGGTGGTACGGATGGATGGCATGGATAGAAAATTGGCAGAAATGGGCGCGAAGATGGAGAAAGGACGCATAGAAACAGAACGGAAGACGGAGGAAAGATACAAAGACATGAAGAGGATACTGGCGGACCAAGGTAGAGACCTTGAGAAAAAGTGGGAAGAACAGCGCAAAGCGACGGCCACTGACTTGGAACAAATGAAGGAGGCATTGCAAACACATTACAAAAACCTCCAAGAAACAAGGGAGAATACCGAAAAGATGATGAAGGAAGTGGAAAACCGCGTAGAGGGACAGATTGCAGAGGTGAAAAGAGAGGTTCAAGACCAGTCCACCATGATACAATTCTGGCAAATGGCATTTGCAATCAGGTTCAGAGGGTGGAAAGAGACAACACACGAAACCCAGGGAAGACTGCTCAGGACCTTTGTAGAGGCCCTGGCAACATTCCTGGGCACGAGCGCCAATGAGATTGAGTGGCATGTCAAAAAAATCTACAGAGTGGGCACCTGGAGGGAAGTGAACAAGCACCAACCAAGGGATGTGGTCATCCACTTCACAACACAGAGGCTCCGGAACCGCATCTCTGCCACTTCCTATAACAAGGCATTCTACATAGAGGAGCAGGAGGCGAAGGTTCTGAAAGAGATCCCCCAGGCGATGCTGAGAGACAGAAAGGACTACAAATTCCTGATCACAGAACTGAGATCGCGTGCACTGCAATACCGGTGGGAAACCCCAACAGGAGTGTCACTTTCCTATAAAAACAAGAGACATTACTTGACCTCGGTCCAGAAAGCCAAAGACTTCCTCGAAAAGGAACTGAAGTCGGGAGGCCCTCAACCCACCGCGAGAGAAGATGCAGATAGACCACTGGTAAGCGGGAGGGATCGAGGCCAACGAGCAAGCTGCGCAGAAGCACTGATCGGGGCAGTGGCAGAGGAAATGAATGGACTACCTCAAGGGGCGAGGGTGCAGAGAGCAGAGAGCAACAAAAACAAGGAGGCAGGACAGCCTACAGAGGACAGGCTACCAGGCTTCACTACCAAACACACAGACCAGCAAGGCAAGACCTCACAAACCAATATGAGCAACAATCCAGATATCGTGGGAACGGGACCAAAGAAGACAACAGGAGAAATAACAGAAATGGTCTCGCAAGAGTATCCTGCAACAGATGATGGCAACTAATTATTTGACTTGGAATGTGAACGGACTGAACTCCCCCCAGAAAAGAAGAAAAATTCTCCACTACCTGAACCAAGTTAAAAGCGATATAATCTGCCTACAAGAAACACACATCAGAGCAGCAGACCAGAAATATCTGATCAATTACAAACTAGGCGCACACTTTGTGGCAGCGGCGCCAAGAAAAAAGAATGGGATTGTTATATACGTAAAGAAACATGTAATGGCTAAGCTAATAGAGTCCGACCCCCAAGGTAGATACCTGGCAATTGAAATAACACAAGAAGACAAGAAGATTCTAGTAATGGGCGTATATGCACCAAATCAGCAACAAGGCAAATTCTACAAAAAGCTACACAAGAAAATAACACAACTTAACTACAGATCTTACATCATCATGGGCGACTGGAACGGGGTCATAGAGACTGCTCTAGACAAAAAAAGAACTGCACCGAACCCGCAAAAACACTCCAAGTTGCCTAAATCCTTCTTCGACATGAAGGAGGACCTCGAACTGACAGACGTATGGAGGAAAAGGCACGGCAAAGAACAAGAATTCACCTTCTTCTCTGGCAGACATCAATCCTTCTCCAGAATTGACTTTATATTAACTTCTAGTGACTTGCTAACTTGTCTAAACGCGGTGAAAATCCTACCCAAGACACTGACAGATCACAACCCTGTGAGGATGGAATTAAGACATGGCCCGAAACAGAGGAGGTCCTGGAGAATCAATGAAAGCTTGTTTAGACACGAAGACAAGGTGGCGGAATGCAAAAAAGCTATGAAGGAATTCTTCGACACAAATATGAACAACGGAACACCGATAGAAACGATCTGGGAAGGCAGCAAGGTGTACATGTGTGGGATCCTCATAGCCATGAATAGCAGGCACCGTCGCAAACAAGAACAAAAAAGGAAAGAGTTAGAAAATGAGATAAGTAAAAGGGAGCGGCTACTAATAAAAAGGCCAGAGGACAAAGTCACCAAAGAAGGACTCAAGATCTTAAGAAAGCAATTTGACATGTTGATGGCTGACCAAGTTGCAAGGAATATACAATATGCAAAACATAAGACATTCTGCAAGGCCAACAAACCGGGCCGCTGGCTAGCCTAGATTATAAGAAAGAAACAGAAATCCCGCATAATTGAAAAGATAGAATACAAAGGCAAGGAAGAATTCCGACAAAAAACCATCAAGAAAGCCTTCACAGAGTTCTACTCGAAACTATATGCCGAGGATAAGATACAAGACAAAGAGATAGATGAGTTCCTACAAAACGAAAAGATACAGGCGATTACCGACACACAAAGAGAAGCCCTGAATGCCTTAATCACAAAAGAGGAAATACACTCAGCGATCACACAACTGAAAGCAGGAAAATCGCCCGGGACGGATGGGATAACAGCGACCTACTACAAACACCTCCAAGAGGAGATGCTAGAACCCCTCAGAAAACTATTTGCCAACATTCAAGAAGGAGGCCAGGTCCCACCATCCTGGAAAACAGCCTACATCTCATTAATCCCAAAGGAGGGGAAAGACAACACACAGCCCGCAAACTAGAGGCCCATCTCACTACTAAACACAGACTACAAAATCTTCACAAAAATTTTGGCCAATAGACTAATGACTGTACTACAAAAAACAATACACCCGGACCAAAGGGGATTTATACAAGGACGCCAGATGAAAACCAACATGAGACAGCTGCTGAACATAATAGAATACCTGCAAAAGCACAACCAGATACCCGCCGCTCTTATGTTTGTGGATGCAGAAAAAGCTTTCGACAGACTGCACTGGCCGTTCCTGACGAACTTGGTCCGGAAGATGAAAATGGGAGTACAGTTTCTCAACTCCATAACGGCAATTTACCAGAAACAAACAGGTCAGATCATTGTCAATGGAGACTTAACGGACTCATTTAATATAGAGAGAGGCACGAGACAGGGCTGCCCGCTGTCCCCCCTGCTATTTGTCCTAACACTGGAAATTTTACTGAACAGAATAAGAGCGGCAGAGGATGTACAGGGCATACAGATTAAACAGCAAGACTACAAACTATGTGCCTTTGCGGATGACCTGCTGGTAACAATGTCGCAACCAGCACAGTCAGCAAGGAAATTGATGGAGATAATGGAGGACTATGGTAGGGTGTCAGGCTTCAAAGTAAATATACCAAAAACAAAGATGCTAGTCAAAAACCTAGACAACAAAGCAAGACGGAACTTGGAAAGAATAACGGGTTGTGAAATAGTCAAGAAAGTCAAATACTTAGGAGTGGAGATAGAATCAACAAATGCGAAATTATACAAGAATAACTACGAGGTCCTGTGGAATAAGATACAAGCAGACCTGGAAAGGTGGAAATCACTACGTCTGTCCCTGCTCGGCAGGATAGCGACAGTAAAGATGAATGTATTACCCAGATTTTTATTTCTCTTTCAAATGCTACCCATACTCAAGAAGGATGCGGACTTGGACAACTGGCAGAAGGGCATCAACAGATTTATTTGGGACGACAAGAGACCGAGGGTGAAACTAAAAATCATCCAAGACGCAAGGAAGAGAGGGGGACTCAAAATGCCTAATCTAAAGCTATACTATTATGCAGCAACGTTGGTGGCGGTTAGTGACTGGATCAACATGACAAATGATAGAATTCTGAATGTTGAGGGGCATGGTCTACTATTCGGCTGGCACGCATACTTAGTATACGACAAAACGGCAGATAGGAACTTCAAGGAGAACCCACTACGAATCCCATTGTTATGGGTCTGGAAGAAATATAAGCACCTCCTACACGACAAGATTCCCATCTGGACGATCCCTGGACACGCAACAGGGGATATGAACACATCCCAAGGGCAAGAAGTGGTGCCCTACAGTGAACTTATACTGGGAGAAGAAAACGGGTTCCTCTTGAAACCTCAAGCAACGCTAGCAAACAGAGGAATAGGAAGTACCTGGCTATCATATATACAACTACAATCAAGGTGGCGTAAAGACAAGAAGAAGGGCTTCTCCCAGACCGACGAGAATCTAATTAAACAGATTAGAGAACAGGGGATTATGCACATCAAATGAGTATACAGCATTCTGATAGAAATGGACTCTGAAACCGAGCTAGTCAAGAACTGTATGATAAAGTGGGCACAAGACTTCGGACACCCTATCGCCATGGACACGTGGGAGAAAATCTGGGTGAGGAATGTAGAATTCACGAAATCGCAACACTTAAGGGAAAACTTCTACAAGATGTTCTATAGATGGCACCTAGACCCGAAAAAAATATCACTCATCTACCCGGACTCCCAGCCCAAATGCTGGAGGTGCGGGGACGGGGAGGCCACTTACTTTCACATATGGTGGACATGCAGAAAAATCAAAGCATTCTGGAGGAAGATATGGTGGACACTCCAAACTATTTTCAAAAAGCGTATAGAATTTCTACCTCAGGCTTTTCTGTTAGGGATCACAAAGGATTTCACTACCTCAGAGACAAATTTATTTTTGAACTTAATTACAGCAGCAAGATTGTTGGTGGGACAATACTGGAAGAATCCGGAAATACCGCCTATTGAAGAATGGACTGTGAAAGTAACAAATTTGGCGGAAATGGCAAAAATATCAGCATACTTGAAAAATCGCTCCAATGAACAATTTTTGACGGACTGGAAACAGTGGATAGACTATATCCAAGAGAGACACCAATCAAACAGAATGCAGCTGGCGTTTAGCTGAGGCTCGATGGGAGGAGGGAAGAAGGGTTAACAAATCAAATGTTTACAAAAACTAACACCCAATGTTGAATGTATATGTTCTATAACTAATGCCTCTTAACATAACCTTATGACTAATGTTGTTTGCTTTAATACTGTTAAAGCGGACTGAATCTCTACCTCAGGATATGAAACTTTTACCTCAGGATCTCTGGTTAGGGACTATAAAAGATTGCACTAGTAATGGGATGAAGTCAATTCAGAAGCGCAAACGAACAATATGCAATAGACTAAATACAGTAGATAGACCATATATAAGAGACACACCAACCAAACAAAAGGTACTCGGAGTATACTTGAAGAGGGAAGGGAGGAGGGAAGAACGTTTACTAAAACAGATGTTTACAAAGATTAATACCTAATGTTGTATGCTATGTTCTAGGATGATTGTTTAGCAATAGGATCTTTGGTTTAATGTTGATCACATTAATATGGAACCAGATAAGAGAAACACCAATCAAACAAAGTGTAACAGGAGTATAGTTGAGGCTAGACGCGAGGGGTGGAAAAAGGCTTACTAATTCAGACGTTTTCAACGACTAATACTTAGTATTGTATATCAGGTGCCATGATGATTGCTGCACAATATGTTTTTATGTTCAATGTTGATTGTTTTAATAAAAGAATTTTATATATTAAAAAAAAAGAGTAACAGGAAGTATGAGTTGGTACAGTATCTTATAGGCAGTCACTTAATTCCAAATTTTTGCAAGTGCTAACTTTTTCAGATGGGAAATACTCCAAAACCAAATGAGAGAACAAAAATTCAAAACTGCTGCTTGGTACTTAAAAATATGTATAGGATAAGGTTTTTAGAAAACTCATGTCTGGAATTCTGTGAAGCTGTAAGTGGAAAAGAAATCTTATTAAAACAAATTATCTTTACTGACTATATATTAAAGATATTTTGATTGATGCCTTTTGACTGCTCAGAAATAAGTCTGCCCAGGATTTTTGTAACACCATCTAAGCTTCATCATGGAGGCATATTTCCATTGGCTGCCTAATACAGTGCAGAAAATGCAAACTTTTCAGCAACACTTCAGAAGAGGAGCCTATTGTAATTCGTGGTTATTATTCCAGGTACAAAGACATGTGGTACAAAGTACAAAGAGTGCAGAGAAGTGCAACAAAGATGATTAGGGGATTGGAGGCTAAAACATACAAGGAACGGTTGCTGGAATTGGGTATGTCTAGTTTAATGAAAATAAGGACTAGGGGTGACAAGATAGCAGTGTTCCAATATCTCAGGGGTTGCCACAAAGAAGAGGGAGTCAACCTATTCTCCAAAGCACCTGAAGGCAGGACAAGAAGCAATGGATGGAAACTATTCAAGGAGAGAAGCAACCTGGAATTAAGGAGAAATTTGACAGTTAGAACAATTAATCAATGGAACAACCTTTCTCCAGAAGTTAAGTTAAAAAGAGACTGGACAGCCACCTGTCTGAAATGGTATAGGGCAGGGGTCTTCATACTTGCCCCTTTTATGACTTGTGGACTTCAACTCCCAGAATTCCTCAGCCAGCATGCCTGGCTGAGGAATTCTGGGAGTTGAAGTCCACAAGTCATAAAAGGGCCAAGTTTGAAGACCCCTGGTATAGGGTTTTCTGCCTGAGCACGGGGTTGGACTAGAAGACCTCCAAGGTCCCTCCCAACTCTGTTATTCTGTCATTGAATGGTCACTAAACAAACTTTTGTAAGTTGAGGACTACCTGTATTCCTAGTTTTTATTTCAGGCCCAGGCATAGCTGCTGCCAGGTGGGAGAAACTTACCCCAGCAACTTGCAACAATCACCACCCATTGACTTTGCTTGTGGGAAGCTGGCAGAGGTCACAAATGGTGCTCACATGACTGCAGGGCACTGCAACCATTGTAAGTGCAAGCTGGTTGCCAACTGCCTAGATCAGGGGTGTCAAACTGCCGGCCCACGGGCCGGACGCGTTATCTGGAAGCCGCACCCACCCCATTGCCGGCAATGGCAAAACTGTCCTGATACGTTGTGCGACATCATGTGACGTTGCGAGTTTGACATGTCTGGCCTAGATCATGACCACGTGATTGCAGGGGTGGTGCAATGGCCATAACTTCAATGATCAGTTGTAACTACCACTCATTCAGCACCACTGCTGAACAGTTTCTAAATGGTCACCAAGCGAGGACTACCTGTAGTTCAATGACACAGCCAGGCACAACAGCCTCCAAAGCTATGTTTATTTACCAAATATCTTAAGGGTACCATTCTCAGAAATAGAAATGGACAGTTGGAGATAGCCAGAAGCAACCTAGAGAATGATGGGTTTGCCTGATGTAATTAATGATGGATGTTAGTTGGTCAGTTGTTTTTTTGTTTATACTTTGCATTAACAGAATAACAGAGTTGGAAGGCACCTTGGAGGTCTTCTGGTCCAACCCCCAAGCAGTAAACCCTGGCCTATAGCATTGTCTGGTTGTGTTCTGATTTTAGGAATGGGTTGGTTCCTTTGTCTCCGTGTGTGCATTTTTCAAAGCATCACCAGTTTGTCTTTAAGAAATAAGTGATTGGAACTTTCCTTTGTATTTAGTTTTGTGGTCAAATTGTTTCTTCGGACGCATAGAACTTTGAGTGAAGAAAAATGGTTTTGCATTGTGTCACCTCTACCCATTTACTCTTGATCATCTTTTATTTTAGCTTCATCTCTGTCTTCTTGGAAACAGGACCACTGACTAACCAAGATAGCCATTTTATTCCCACAACACTTTTTACTACTACAAATATGTCCATATCCTTCCAAGAAGATTGGGGTCCCCTGTGCTGGAACAAATCTTTCAGTTTAGGGCTGCATCAAATGTACTCCTTACATAATTTCTCCATATTAAATAGCCTGATAAGCTATGAGCTGCTACACTGCATTCTATGTAGCTACAGATGATGTGGTAATGTAACTTTCTCATATAACTTGTAGGTCTGTTCTTCATGGTTATTTCTACCCTCTCTTTTTCTAATGAAATTACAGGTAATACTTGAGTTATGACAGTAATAGAGCTTGCCCATTACTGTCAAAAGTCAGGATCTACGTTAAATGAACAGCCTCACTAATGACCCCCATTCTCCCCAATGCATTCATTAAACAAATGCTTGGGTCATTAAGTGCACATGGGGTGCTTCAAGGGTGACCCTGGAGGGCCTAGTGCAGGCAAAGCCCACCTGCCTTGGACCTCCCAAGGCCTCTCCCCACCCGATACCCCATGCTCCGCTTCCCATCCCTTGGGGTCCCAAACAGCCACTTGAGTCTCCTCCACCCCTCAAAATAGCTCAGATACCTTCCAAAGATCTTGAGCTCAGAAGGTGGGGGAAGAGAACAATTCCACAAGCGGTGTCTTTTTTAACCTAGCCATTTGTGCCGCCTAGCAAAGCAAAGAAGCAGCTGACCAGCGTCCCCTCCCTGTGCCAGCAGAACTAGCTCAGATTTCAAAATGCAGAGGTATGCCAGCAGAGAGGGGAAAGAACTCCCTTTACTAGTGAAATTAGCCTTTGCAAAGCATAGGTCAGTGATGGCAAACCGTTTAGAGACCGAGTGCCCCAAAACCACCACCACCCCACCCGCAGGGCTACCCACTGCCTCCATGGCCTGCCACATATCACCCAGGCAGCCCAGCAGCCCCATGGTGGCCACACCCTCTGCCTGCACCCTGCATCATCTGGGTGCGATGGGGTGCAAGGGCGGAGTCTTGCCTGGCTGCCATGTCCTTGGCTGCGCTGCTCCGCGTGGGCCATGCCCGGGGTGACTCTCCTCCGGGGAGGCTGCTGGTGAGGAGGGGGCTGTGGGGGGAGGTGGGGCTGGGGCGACAGCGTGTGCCCACAGAGAGGGCTCTGAGTGCCGCCTCTGGCACGCATGCCATAGGTTCGCCACCACTGGCATAAGTCTTCCAGCTGATTCCTGGCAGAGTCTAAAGACTGGGGTGGCAAGGGAAGTGCTGGGCATTAGAGAATATTTGTAATGTTGAATATATTTGGATGTTCTTGTTAATTTATTGGTATTTAATATGTTAATAATGATTTAATGTTACAGTCAACCAACGGAATTAAGTTAACTGCTGTTTAATTTAGATACAGGTAGTCCTTATCAACGTAACTGAGCCAGCAATTTTGGTTGTAAGTCATGATGGTCATGTGACCACTCCTGAATTTACAACTTTTTATGCAAGTCTTTAAGTGAACCTATTATTTGCTTTGGGACATTTTTTGCCAGAAACAGGAAATAAACACGTTTCTGGAAAAAACTATAAATCATAGTCACATGACCACAGGATGCTGCAAACAGCCATAAATACCGAATGACCAAAATGCAGTCACGTGACCATGGGGAGGCATACAACAGAGCTTCAAATCAAGGACATAAGTTCCTTTTAGGGAGTCCATCATAACTATGGATGGTTGCTAAGCAACCAGTCATAGGTCAAGGACTACCTGTATTGCTAAGTTCATATTCAATCAAAATGCATGTAGACTTTCTACAGTATATCCACTGTATGTTGTCACAAGGAGCCCAATATTATCAAAAAGCAAACTGCTGGATAAATGGGCACATTTGAGCAGTCTCAGAGTACTATGACTCCATTAAGTCCCCAAAACAGAGCAAAGGAACTTCTGGTATTGGTTTTTGTTGCAGCAAGCCTAGATATAAGTCAGTGCAAAGACAAGAGAAGTTAAAAAAAAGACTTTTGTAAGAAGTTGAATTTAAAAAAGAGAAATTCAACAGTGCTAAGTCTTTATTTTTCATAACCTACATTTTTAGAAGTACATTTTATGACACAAAAATAAACTTAAATTATCAAATAATGTACATGTAGGCTTGATTCCAGTCTTAAATGGAAGTACTAAAAAAACTCCATCAGGAAAAAAATGGCCTCCCTATGACATCTTTGTTTTAATGACTAAATAATAATAATAAAGTTGGAAGGTACCTTGGAGGTCATCTAGTCCAACCCCCTGCTCAGGCAGGAAACCCTGTACCATTTCGGACAAATGGTTGTCCAGTCTCTTGGCAGCCATCAGCTTGTAGTAACTTTGTCTACTGCTAACAGTCTGATTTAGGCCTATAACCCCTAATAACTGCAGCAGTTGAAAGGAAAGTGGCTGTGACAATGCACTGCATCCCAGGAATGACATATTTTTGAAAATGGGTTCAATTTCCAGAGGAGAGGCAGAAAAAAATAGAAACAAAAAGAGTGAGCTTTACAGTTTATTGGTTTCTCTGACTAGATGCAAAATTGGAGCAGGCATAGTAGTGGTAGATAGGAAACCCTAATAGAAAAATACTGTATATGTTAAATATGCTGAAACAAAATTAATATTTGAAAGCATCCTTTGAATAAACAGACTCAGAAGACCCTATATAATTCTATGAGCAGCACCAAATTAGTCCTACCCTTCCTGTCCACCATTTCCAATGGGTTCGCCCTCTTTTAACCTGCAACTCAATAATTTAGGAAACTGAACAGCTAAACAAAAATAGCCTGTGTTGTTGAATAGTCCTGAACTGTTTGAATGTGAAAATGTTAAAAATTACAGGTTATTTGGCATGACACTTTTTTTTTATAATTAAAGCTATCACAGTAAATTTTCAAACTTTTGTTACAGACTCTTATTTGAGTGAGAATTAGTGCATTAGCCTAGTATAAAGAGCAGCAGCAAATGCATTAAAACAATACAGCCTACCTACTGACCTGCAAGTTATTTTATCAGCTAGCACCAATGATTTAGCTCTAATACTTGTGGCCACTTTCCTCTTTGTTTGCAGCTGTTTTATTCATGCTCTCAGCAGGCAAACAAAGACAACTCATAGCTGACCTAAATCATACCTCCTGTCTCACTGCCCCTTTCACTGCTCATTGGGGAAAGGACCAATGTTAAAACCCATCAAATGGTAAGTAAAATGATTTTTTACTCTCTCCTTGTGTGTCTTCTCAGGAAATAACAAACAAGACTCAAGTTGCCAATTTAAACAGTGCAGTGCAAGGAGCAAGCTGGTTTGTTTCTTTTTCTTTTGGCAAGGGATAATTATAAATAGCAGCAACTTATGTTAGGAGATCAACTGTCCTAGTGTTTTTGTTTGTTTGAAGTAGCTATGTGGAAATTTAAATCCAGCTTTACTAACATGTTGGCCTAAGAGAGGTTGAGTGTACTTGGGGTGGGAGCTTCTGGTGGCAATGTTGTTTCTTTCTAATTCACTAAAATAATACTACTAATTTCTGTTCCTAAGAATTGAAATTGACATTGCACCCCTCTGTTCCACATGAATGAAATGCAAAACTTCCAGAAAGTGTTTAAAATGTCAGGACTTTTAAAGACACTTCTTTCCATTCTCCTTTGCAGTGAAGAGGTAGACTCAGCTCAGCACATCAGCTTAAAGAAAAAGATACAATGGAAAAACAAAGTAATATTCAAACCACAACACTTAATTTATCTACATCCAGTTCAATAGCAACATTGATAATATATCAATTTTTATCAAGTTTTAATGGTACCTTTTTATATGTTCTGATTATTTACACCTGTACAAGCAAAAGCACACTTCCAAGTGCATTTTAATACAGTATTGACTATTTCCATTTACAGATATTTTAACATTTTGAAAAAGATCAACCGCTTCAGATCTTTTAAGGTATATTACAAAAACTGCCACTACAACCTTTACTAGAGTACGTTTACCCAGTAAGACCAGTGACAATACATATATACTGTAACTGAGTAATTCGGTATATACCACCCTGTGCTAACCCTTAAGAGGGTCAGACCTCAATAATTCTAAGTTGTCTTATACAAAAGTTAAGGCAAAGTCATTTTCAAGTTTAAATAAAATTCAAGTTTTTAAAGATTGGATGGAAATAATTCTTTAAAAAAAACAGATGTTTAAATAAATCTTTCTCTCTCTGTGTGTGTGGGGGGGGATAAACTGTACTTAGCAGGAACACCTTTTGATCTGAACCATCTGCTGCTTAAACACTCAAAGGAAAAACTTTAGGTATTTAAAAGAAAAATAATTTCTCAGCATCTTTATTAGAAACTTGTTAATTTAAGTGCAGCCTTGTTCTTCAGAAAGCATGTCACTTCTAAAGTAAGTGTGACAAATCTCACCCCAGGCAGGACACAGGGCAATCTCTTCCTTCCACATACATGCACACACAAAAACCACCATCAATTCATGGACTAAATTTTTTAAAATACATATGCCAATGTTGGTAGTTACAGAAGGTGTCAGCACTCAGATTAAGATATGAACTCTTTCAAAGAGCATTTGGAGGCAGTTTTAAAAACTTATAAAGAGCATAGGAGTTAAAGCAGTAAAGGGTTCAAAATTAGCGTACTCGGTTGAGGAAAGGAAAAAATTGAATTTTTTGTCACAAGAATGCTATTGTGCTATCTTGTGAAAAACAGCTATTAGCTTGCATGTGCCATGCACAAGAGCATATTTACTTAATTTAATTCATAATGTGCTTTTTTTCTTTTCCTGAAATTCAAGGTATTGTTTTAGTTTGGATTGAGAAATTGGTTACTTGCTTGCTGTCTATCAACACAAATAGTTCAGAGAACACTACTCACAGATGATCTTTATGAAGTTCTCCTTTGGTCAAGAACAAAAATGGTTGGAATTTAAAATATTAGAACCAGTTTTATGTTTTAAACTTTTTAAAAGTATAGCCTATTTGCTGATGTGCTATAGCACATTTAAAAGGAAAAAGTTAAACTCATCTTACTGTTTTATAAAACATCTGTTCTGCTTTACACCCTATGCATTAGCTGCTATTATTAGTCTTCAGGATTTTTTTTTTAAAAGATTTGTACTTATAGCACAGTTATTTAAAAACTACAGCAGCACTAGTAAGCAATTGCTGCCTAGTAAGTTAGGAAAAAAACTCATTAGAACGAGCTTGTAATCACACAGCCACACAGAGGTTTAATAAAAAATGGATTTTAGATAAATGCATCTTCTGCCTAAGGGGAAAAAATAAGATTTTAAGCATCAACCTAAGTTCAGCACCAACCAAACATAAGTTTTAGATTAATTAAACCCTGACAGAGTTGACTGTTTGCTCAAGGGGAATTTGATGGTGGGGATGCAAGAAAGAGGAGGAAAAATCTATTTTATAAAGAAACAAAAAGAAACAACAAACAATGAAAAATACCTAGCAAGCATTTCATATACTTCATGCCCCCTGCAAGCTTTTAACCAGCAACTCCTTTGTATTCTGAGTGGCAACATGGGGTAACTTCATAGTGAAAACTTCTTGAAATTCATCCTAAGTACTAGTTTCATTGAGGAGATTTGGGAGGGGCATTCTATTCTTTAGTTAGACATTTCCCAATGGCTGGAGAAAGAGGTGACCTCCGTCCTGATGGTCTCTGTTGGTCTTTAGACTTCACAGGAGGCAATTCTTTGCTTCTTTCTAGTGTTTCTGTGGGCTTCTTTTCCTCTTTCCCACAACCAACAGTGTTTGGCTTTTGTTCTTTTGGGGACTGTAATGGAGGTGGATCCTTAGTAATCCTCTGGCAGATTTCTGCATAACTAGGTTTCCGCCACTCCTGCATTATTAAAAACAAAAAATAAAACTGAACAGTTTTGTCACCACCACGAGTATCAGTCTGCATAAAATATGAAGGACATGCTTAGGTTTGTAATTCTCCATGAAGATTTACTCCTTAAGCAATGTTGTTGTTCTGTATAATTGAAATGTAAAGATGAATAGAGTAAGACATTCAATTGTGCACTGGAATCTTGAACCGCTGATGGGCATCACAGCATAACATTTTCAGAGTGATAAAAATCGCACTGCAGTTTCAGGCTCTGTGGAAGTTATTTGGGAAAATAATGTAAGGCATACAGGTAATCCTCAACTTATTACAATTGGGACTGAAATTTCCAACACTAAGCAATGCTGTCATAAAGCGTGACATATGACCAGTGAAATTCTGTTAATGACAGCAACGGGAGTACCTTCACTAAGCAGTGTGGTCACCTGATGTCACACTTTATGACTGAATTGCTTAGTGACAGCACTCCCGGCACTCCTGCTGCTGGTAACTGAATTCCACTAGTTGTTAATCAAGAGCCCACCCCATTCCAAGCCATTCTGGGATTGGTCTCTCCCAGCCATGAGCCTTGGTAACAGATTGCCTCCAACTCCCCCCCCTTTCCTCTCCCCCATCTTTGCTCTTTTGGTTGCCCTGCACCCTGCCCTGTGGGGCGGTAAGCAGCCACATAATCATGCAATTCTGGGGCTGCTTGCCATGCTTCAGCTCAGGGGCTTTTTGGTGTGCTGCACCTCTGGGGCTGTAGGAAGCTCCTGAGCTGCAGTGTGAGTCCGTAGCCACTCCTAGAAGCCTCAGCCTAGCCCAATCCAGCAGCATGCCACAAAATGGCTTCTTGATGTGCTGTGGGTCTAGGGCTACAAGAAGACCCTTAGCCACAGCACAACACAAAGCCCAGCCCCAGCGTAGCCCAGTAGTGCGGCACAAAGCTGCAGCCACCCCAGGAAGCCACAGCTGCCAGTGAGCTGAAGTACCCCTGTGGTTGAGTGGGCTGCCAAATGCTCAATTTTTGGTCATGTGACTGCAAGGGTGCTGCAATGACCGTAACTGTGGGGACTGGTCGCTATAACTTCAAATGGTTGCTTAACAAATGGACATAAGTTAAGGAATACCTGTATGAGCAAATATCAGGAGGATGGCTGAAACACAGTCACAATGAGACATGAACCACAGTACTATGTCATGGTTGGGAAATAAACCCCAACTGCTTTAATTCAAACAACAGACTGAATCATAATCCAAGGCTTTCAAATTAAAATGGCTGGATTTGCATAACAAACAATGGCATAACCGGTCATTATGGTTCAGTTCTTGATTCTCGGCAAGTAATAGCTTTGGAAGATAGATATTAATGTATCTGTTTTTGACACAGTGGATTCACTGCTGAAATGCCATTTTGACTAATTTGCTGCTGGTGTTTAATTGTAACTTTTTGATTCAACATGTCATAATTTCAAGGCTTATAAGCCTGCCCTCTGTAAAAAAAGCTGGAATTCAGAGGTTAGAGAGATCTTTGAAAAGTATGATGGCCTCTGATGTCTGGTTTGCATTGCGGCAGGACGGGACACAGGAAGGCAGGGCTCTGCCTTCTGCACCCGATTTTGCCCTGCTGGGAGCCCTAAAATCGCCCCGAAGAGGTGATGAAGAGGAGGGGTGCCTTGTTGATCACGGAGAGACAGCAGTCTTTCCGTTTGATCCACAGAAAGTCCTCCAAACCGGCAGGGGAAAGACAGGCTACATTCCTGTGGCCAGCCATTAGCTGCTGACAACCGAATAAAAAAAGCACCAATTAATACATCATAAACAGCATGTTTGGAACTGGGTGAGAATATTGATCCTTTCTTTACTATTTTACAACTGAATTTCCTGGGAAAGGTTCCCAAGAAGCCAAAAACCTCCAAATGTAAATGGAAGCGGCGTTTTAATTTTATGGGGGACAGAAACATACAATACTGAAGTGGAAGTAACATAAAGCTACAGTTTTGATAAATTTGAGAACTGAGATAACTTAAGATTTTCTCTTTGAAAAAAAATTGAGGCGAAATATAAGAAATCAATCCTTTGTTTTAAGAGTGGAAAATGGACTTGGAATGACATCTAATGGTGGATTTGTGTATAGCACTATAATTTGCTTCCTGGCTGCTTGGTGATTCCTAGCTCGGGAGAACAGCTGGCAATAAAGGAAAATATTTTGGCATACTTATCACCCTGACCTTCTTGAATTATAAATACCTACTGAGCTTGGACTTTTAACTTCAAGAGCTAGTGGGAGAGAAAGAAAAAATTGACCTTGGACTACGCCTGGCTGGGAGAGACTTTTGAGCTGTTTTCAGAGACGTTGAACATTTTGAACACTTCGAACATTGTGGATTACAACCTTGCCTGATTGACAATTTTTGGATACTTGAGACAAGGGATCACTATAAAATATTGCCTTCAGGACTGAACCTATACTTTGGAATCTATTGGATTATAAAGGATACATATAAAGACCAGATAACTAGAGGAAACTTTGATCTACTTTTACTGAGACTGGTGATACTAGAGGATCTCTAGGAATGATGCCTGAAGAAAAAACAAACACCTTTCAGAAAGAAATATATTCTATACTACAATTAATTCACCAAACAATTGTTGAATGCAAAGAAGACATAAAAAGAAATCATGAGACTAAAAACAATTTAGACAATATAAACGAGCAAATCTCCAAATTAAATCTACAACTAGAAAGTTCCCAGATAACGACTATAAAGTATGAACAAATTGAAGCATTTAACCTATCTCTTTGTTCATTGGTGATTGTCAATACATTTCCATTTTGCAAAAAATATCTCTCGTTCCCTTGTATCTTCTCTTCAGCATATAACTTGGAGTAAAATTCTAAAAAGACTTTTTTGATAGTTTCTTGTTGAAACACCTCCTTCCCATTATATTCTATTTTATCAATTATGCGGGATTTTTGTTTTTTCCTTAATGTATAGGCCAACCATCTGCCAGGTTTATTAGAGTTATAAAATGTATTATGTTTGGCATATTGTATATTCCTAGCAACTTGGTCGGCCATCAACAAATCAAATTGTGTCCGTAAGATTTTAATCCCCTCTTTGATATTTTTGTCATCTGGTCTCTTTATTAATAATTGCTCTTTCTTTCTTATCTCCTCTTCCAACTCCTTCCTTTTCCCCCCCTGTTTCCGTCTATACCTTTTATTCATATCTATTAAAATCCCACGCATATACGCTTTACTAGCATCCCATACCATTTTTATTGTTGTACCCTTATGGAGATTTAGCGTAAACAATTCCTTCATAACATTTTTACATTCATTCACATTTGTATCATATTTAAACAAATGTTCATTAAGTCTCCAAGATCTTCTAGGCGTCTGACCAACCATTAGTTCCATCCAGACCGGATTATGGTCTGATAAGACTTTGGGTAAGATCTTCACCTTCTTTAGTCTAGAAATAAAGTCGCTTGTAGTTAATATAAAGTCAATTCTAGAAAATGATTGATGTCTATCAGAGAAAAAAGTAAATTCTTGCTCTTTACCATGTCTTTCTCTCCATATATCTGTCAGATCAAAATCGTCCTTAATATCAAAAAAGGATTTAGGCAATATAGAGCGTGTTTGAGGAATTGGTAATGTCTTCTTCTTATCTAAACCAATATCTATAACACCATTCCAGTCTCCCATTAGAACACAAGACCTATAGTCAAATTGTATTAACTTTTTATGTATTAACTTGTAAAATTTTCCTTGTTGTTGATTTGGTGCATATATACCCATCAAAAGAACGTTCTTGCCGTCTTTTAAAATTTCAGTTGCTAAATATCTACCTTGTGTGTCTGATTCTATTAATTTAGCTCTTATATGACTTTTAACATAGATAACAATTCCATTCTTCTTCTCAGCAGCCGCTGCTATAAAATGTATACCTAACTTATTATTTATTAAATATTTCTGGTCTGTAATTCTAATGTGTGTTTCTTGTAAGCAAATTACATCATTTTTACATTGATTCAAGTAATGAAATAACTTCTTCCTTTTCTGTGGAGAATTTAAACCATTAACATTCCATGTCAAATATTTATTTGACATGATCAGCCTTAGAAAGCTTCTGCAAGACCAAATCAATTTTTCCATCTGCTTTCTTCTTTGGTCGCGCTCCCATGGCTTCCCGACTTGTATATGTACGACCTTGTTGTCGCTTTTCTTGTTGTTCCTTACGTTTAGTAGTAGCTCTAGTTTGCCTCTGACCTTTAGGCTTGTCTACTTCCAAAGGCTGAGAGGTATCAGCACTCCGAGCAGGTAACTCCATCCTAGCTCCTTTATCAACTCCTGGTGCTGCAGGGGGCCGTGACTCCGAAAACTGTGATTGTTGTTTTAAGTCCATTTCTCTTTCTTGTAATAAATCTGCATTTTTTGGTGTTGGAGATGGGGATCTACCAGCCTTCAGCACATTTTCAAAAAATTCTTTTGCTTTCCAGACAGAATTCAAGCAGTATCTATTACCATTGTAAAATAGAGACAGTCCAGCTGGTACCTCCCACCTATATTGTAAAGCACATATTTTAAGTTCAGCAACCAAGAATGCATAATCTTTTCTTGCTCTTAACATCTTCGGAGGGATCTCCTTCAGAACCACCACCTCCTGACCAGCAACATTTAATTTCTTATTATAAGATATTGTGAGAACATGATTTCTGAATCTCCTTGTGACAAAGTAGATAACAACATCTCTAGGTAGATTTCTTTGTCTTGCAATCCATGAATTAACTCTGTAGATTCTGTCTAACTGCCAAGATAAATTTTTTGCAGCATCTTCTAAATTTTTTTCAAAAGCTTCTTCAAAGGTTCTTCTCAGGTCATCCTGATTCTCATTTGGTACCTCTTTCAACCCTCTGATTCTAATCGCTGACATCATGTGATTATATTGCACCATAAGTGCATGGTCTTGTATATCACTTTTCATCTCAGCAAGTTGCCCCTCCATTTGTTGCTCGACCCCTTCCACCTTCTCTTCAACACTCTCCCAAACCCCCTTAAAAGCTTCCACAACATCTTCTCTTATTTCCATATTGTGGTTCTGCATTGTTTCTTTAATTTTCTCCAGTTCATCAGTTACCTCTTTGCTTTGATTCTCAATCTTATTCTCCAGTTCCTCAATCTTATTCTCCAGTTTTTTCTCCAGTTGTTCAAACCTTTTCTCCATTTTATCAGTCAAATTGTCAGTCATTATTGACAGTAGAGCCTGTAAATCTTTCACTGTAAGCATTTCTGGAGAGGCTTGAGTAGACAAGGGGGTTTGAGGCTCTGTAGGAATTGAGGGGGATGGGGGAGCAGAGAAGCTATCTACTGGTAATTTAGAGGGCTGAGCTGGTGAAGATACTGCCACCTTTGAAGAAACTATTTTTGTTTGTCTGGTAGCCATTCTATGAATATCCTCTTCTTATCTTCTTTAATTGTACTTTATAGGATTTTAAAATAAACACCTAGCCTGTCTCTTAGCGCTCGCTCTAACGTTGCGCTGAAAAAGAAAAGAAAAGAAAAAAAAATAAGGGAAAAGATTCACCTTCACTTCCGTCACTTTCTCTTTACAGTGAAAGTGATCGCCATCTTGGATACATCATGTTGATTGTAGAGATCTGTGATCAGAAGTGAAATATAAAGAAGTACTTGCGATTTAAAGCTCCTGTTTTCCTTCCGCCTGCATATAGGTCTCTTTTAAAAGTTTTTCTCGAGCAGATGATGTTCGCGGCGCCTGGTCCCGTCCGCAGACAGACGCGTCTCTGGGCAGGAGCGTCTTCGAGCGCCTGGGGAGCTCTCTCTCTTTCCCCCTGAAAGCTTTTTCAGGGGGTTTTCAGAGGAGCTCAACCCCCGTTCGATGCTCTGCACCCCTTCTTCGCCCGAAGGGGGGATTTTATGCCATCAAAAACAGCTGATGTTCACTGTTTTTGCGGCTTCACCAACCCAAGAGATCGGAGCCTCTGAAGGAGGCTGTAGCGGCACCGGCGTATCCCCTGCAAAATATATCTGATGGCAAGGAAGATGATTTTAAAAAATGGAACATAGAGCTGTTAGGGGAAATTTCACAACTTGGGAGACAGGGAATGAAAAGAGAAATGGAGGGAGAAAGGAACTGGGAGTTGTTTAAGGAATATAAATGGGTGGAATTCCCCCCCCCCAAAATACCCTACCTAAATTGTCTTCCTCATGCCAAGCATTTTTTTTTACAAAAATAGAAAGAAAATTCCTGGGCAATCTAATTGCCCTGGGTTGGAAAGCTACTTGACAAAGAAAGCAAGCAAGAATCAGATTTAAAAAAACAGAAGATTTGACCTTTTAGAGGGGGCATTATCTGTTTAAATACTTGTTTGAATAAGATTAAAAGAACAGATGACCCTTATATATAATTAGACTTTTATAATGAAATATATGATTTAGAACTAAGCATTTTTTTCTTTTTTTGATATGGGAAATATGAAGATAAGAGAAGGATTGACTTGAATAAAACTTTTAGCTATATAAATGTAATAGATGGGGAACTCATCAAATTTGCAGACGACACCAAGCTGGCAGGAATAGCCAACACTGCAGAAGACAGGCTTAAGATACAGAAGGATCTGGACAGACTTGAACACTGGGCACTATCTAACAAAATGAAATTCAATGGTGAAAAAAGCAAGGTCCTACATTTAGGCAAGAAAAACCAAATGCACAGGTATAGTATAGGGGGTACCTTGCTCAATAGTAGTAACTGTGAGAGGGACCTCGGAGTCCTAGTGGACAATCACCTAAATATGAGCCAGCAGTGTGCTGCAGCTGCCAAAAAGGCCAACACAGTGCTAGGCTGCATTAACAGAGGGATAGAATCAAGATCACGTGAAGTGTTAATACCACTTTACAATGCCTTGGTAAGGCCACACTTGGAATACTGCATCCAGTTTTGGTCACCACAATGTAAAAAAGATGTTGAGACTCTAGAAAGAGTACAGAGAAGAGCAACAAAGATGATTAGGGGACTGGAGGCTAAAGCATATAAGGAACGGCTGCTGGAATTGGGTATGTCTAGTTTAATGAAGAGAAGGACGAGGGGTGACAGGATAGCAGTGTTCCAATATCTCAGGGGCTGCCACAAAGAAGAGGGAGTCAACCTATTCTCCAAAGCACCTGAAGGCAGGACAAGAAGCAACAGGTGGGCCGGATCGCAGCGCCTCTAGCCGCACGGTGAGACTTGTCTCCTCGTTCGACTAGTTTCCCTCCGTCGGTAGACCCCTGCGGGGGTCGAAAGTCACGCCTGGAGGGCGCGACTACTGTCGACGAGGCTGCGCTCGGCTGCAGAGGAGCGGCGGCTCCTCTAGCTGTCCGAGCTGACTCTGAGGGCCGACGGAGCAGAAGACCGGCCATAAAATGGCTGATCACCTAGCCGCACCAACTGCAAGTCACAAGAACAACTAAGCATGAAGAACCACCGTGGTGAATCCGGGTGAGACCTTTCCTTCCCTCGCTATCCTGATTTTTCCTGTAAGAGTTTCTATTTTCCCTTATTAAGAAAGCGGCGGCTGCCTATATGTGGAAAGAAGAGCTAAAAAGAAAAGGATTAGGACTTCCGGTGGCTCCGTTGGCGTCGCTACAGCCTCCTTCGGAGGCTCCGTTATCCCGGGATCTGTTAAGCCGCAAAACAGCAACCATCAGCTGTTTTTTGCGGTGAAAAATCCCCCCTTCGGGAGAAGAAGGGGTGAAGAGCATCGGGCGTGGGTTGAGCTCCTCTAAAAACCCCCTGAAAAAGCTTTCAGGGGGAAAGAGTGAGAGCTCCCCAGGCGCTCGAAGACGCTCCAGCCTGGGACGCTTCTGTCAGCAGACAGAAAAAGATGCCGCGACCACCCCTGCGGAAGATATGTATCTAAGAGAGATCTACATGCAGGCGGAGTGAATGCAGGAGTTCTATATTGCAAGTAACTTTTTATATTCTACTTCTGACCACAACTATTTTTATAATCAACAAAATGACTTCAAGATGGCGATCGCTTTCACTGTAGAGTGAAAGTGACTGTAAAGTGAAAGTGATTTTCTAGAACAAAGCCATAGCGATCGCTCAGATTTAAAGTTTTAAATCCTATAAATTTCAACTAAATTTAGGATTGGAAAGAAGATAAGAAGGAAAAGAAGAGGAGAAAATTTTGGCAATACATGTGTTAAAAACTTTTTATTTAAAGTAACTTTTTGAGAGTTTTTATAAAAAGTGGATTGATTATAGAATGGCTGCAAGACAAACTAAAGTACCAGCTGCGAAGGTGGCAGTATCTTCACCGGCTCAGCCCTCTAAATCACAAACAAGCAGCTTTTCTGCTCCCCCAGCTTCTTCAACATCTACACAGCCTCAAGCCCCCTTGTCTACTCAATCTCCTCCAGAAATGCTGACTATGAAAGATCTGCAGGCTGCATTATCAATAATGACTGACAATTTAGAGAAAAGTATGGAAAATATGGAGAAAAAGATTGCAGCTCATGCTGAGGAACAAATTAAAGGAGTAACTGATGAATTGGAGAAAATTAAAGGAATAATTGAGACTCATAATATAGCGATAAGAGAAGATATTGTGGAAGCTTTCAAGGGGGTTTGGGACTATACTTTGAGAGTGGAAGAAAAGGTGGAAGGGGTGGAGCAACAAATTGAGGAAAAGTTGGATGAAATTAAAAGTGATATACAAGACCAAGCTGTTATGGCACAATATAATCAAATGATGTGGGCTGTCAGAATCAGAGGACTGAGAGAGGAAGCAAATCAGAATCAGGAGGACTTCAGAAGAATTTTTGGAGAAGCTTTGGCACAATTTTTAGATGAGGGGGTACAAAATGTCTTTTGGCAGATAGACAGGATCTACAGAGTTAACTCATGGATTGCAAGACAAAGAAATTTACCTAGAGACATTGTGATTTATTTTGTTACAAGGAGATTTAGAAATCATGTGCTTACAATATCCTAAAACAAGAAATTAACTGTGGCTGGTCAGGAGGTTGTGATTTTGAAGGAGATTCCTCTGAAGATGTTAAAAGCAAGAAAAGATTATGCATTTTTGGTGGCTGAACTTAAAAAATGTGGTTTACAATTTAGGTGGGAGGCCCCAGCTGGACTATCATTATCTTATCAGGGTAACAGATACCACTTGAATTCTATTTGGAAAGCTAAAGATTTTTTTGAGAATGTGATGAAGGCTGGCAAACCCCCATCTCCAACACCGAAAAATACAGAGCCACCAAAAGAAGGAGATAAGGAGCAAAAGCAACAAGTACAGCTTTCAGAGTTACAACCTCCTGCAGCAACAGGAGTTGATAAAGGAGATCTATTGGAGCTGCCAGCGCGGAGCATTGATATTTTTCAACCTTTGGAGGTAGAGATACCAAGAGATCAAAGGCAAACTCGGGCAATTACTAAACGCAAGGAACAACAAGAAAAAAAGGCTCAACAAGAACGTATAACTCAAGCAGTAGTATCTACAAATGTGGAAGCCATGGGAGCTCGACCAAAGAAAAAAATGGATGAAAATTTTGATTTGGTCATGCAAAGGCTTTCTGAAATTGGTCATGTCAAATAAATATTTGACATGGAATGTCAATGGTTTAAATTCTCCACAGAAAAGGAAGAAGATATTTCATTATTTGATTCAATGTAAAAATGATGTAACTTGCTTACAAGAAACACATATTAGAATTACTGATCAGAAATATTTACATAAGAACATAAGAAGAGCCATGCTGAATCAGGCCAAAGCCCATCGAGTCCAGCATTCTGTGTCACACATTGGCCCACCAATTGTACATGGGGATCTTGAGCAAAAAGAGAAGGCAAAACCCTCCCTTTCCTATTATTTGATAAATAATAAATTAGGTACACATTTTGTTGCAGCGGCTGCTGAGAAGAATGGAATTGTTATCTATGTTAAAAATCATATAAGTGCTAAACTAATAGAATCTGACATACAAGGTAGATATTTAAAAATTGAAATTTTAAAAAATGGGAAGAAAGGACTTTTGATGGGTATATACGCACCAAATCAACAACAAGGAAAATTTTACAAGTTAATACATAAAAAGTTAATACAATTTGATTATAGGTCTTGTATTATAATGGGAGATTGGAACGGTGTGATAGATATTGGTTTAGACAAAAAGAAGATATTACCAATTCCTCAAACACGTTCTAAGCTGCCTAAATCTTTTTTTGATATAAAGGATGATTTTGATTTGATAGATATATGGAGAGAAAGAAATGGTAAAGAGCAAGAATTTACTTTCTTTTCTGATAGACATCAGTCATTTTCTAGAATTGATTTTATATTAATTTCAAATGACTTTCTTCTTAGTTTAAAGAAGGTGAAGATCCTACCTAAAGTTTTAACAGATCATAATCTGGTTTGGATGGAATTAATGGAAGGACAGAGACCTAAAAGATCTTGGAGACTTAATGAAAACTTGTTTAAATATGATATAAATGTGAATGAATGTAAAAATGTTATGAAGGATTTTTTTATGTTAAATTTGCATAAGGACACAACTATAGAAATGGTATGGGATGCAAGTAAAGCGTATATGCATGGGATTTTAATTGATTTGAATAAAAGGCACAAGAGAAAAAAAGGAAGGAGTTAGAAGAGGAAATAACAAAGAAGGAACAGTTATTAATAAAGAGACCAGATGACAAAAATATTAAAGAGGGGATTAAGGTTTTACGGAAACAATTTGATTTGTTGATGGCAGATCAAGTTGCTAGGAATATACAATACGCAAAACATAATACATTTTTTAATTCTAACAAGCCTGGCAGATGGTTGGCCTATACATTAAGGAAAAAACAAAAATCCCGAATAATTGAAAAAACAGAGTATAAAGGTAAAGAGGTGTTCCAACAAGAAATTATTAAGAAAGCTTTTTTAGAATTTTATTCTAGGTTATACGCTGAAGAGAAGATACAAGAGAATGAGATAGATACTTTTTTGCAAAATGAAAATTTGTCAGTAATTAGCAATGAACAAAGAGATAGATTAAACGCATTGATTACATCAGAAGAAATAATTTCAGTGATTAAACAATTGAAAATGGGAAAATCTCCTGGGACGGATGGCTTAACGGCAATTTATTATAAGCAGCTTCAAATGGAAATGGTGGAACCTCTTAGAGAGCTATTTGTTAATATACAAGAGGGTGGTCAGGTTCCACCTTCATGGAAAACAGCCTATGTTTCTTTAATTCTCAAAGAGGGAAGAGATAATGTTCAACCAGAAAATTTTAGACCTATTTCATTGTTGAATACGGATTACAAGATTTTTGCAAAAGTGATGGCTAATAGATTAATGACAGTTTTACAACAAACAATTCATTCTGATCAAACTGGTTTTTTACAAGGGAGGCAGATGAAAACTAATGTTAGACAACTTATTAATATAATAGAATATTTGGAGAAGCATATTCAGGTGCCCGCAGTTCTTATGTTTTTGGATGCGGAAAAAGCATTTGATAGATTGAATTGGTTGTTTTTGAAAAAATTGATTATTCGGATGGAATTGGGGGATCAGTTTATTAATTCTATAATGGCGATTTACCAGAAACAAACAGGACAGGTTATTGTGAATGGGGATTTAACAGATTCATTTACTATAGAGAAAGGTACCAGACAGGGATGTCAATTATCCCCTCTGTTGTTTGTTTTAACTTTAGAAGTTTTATTGAATAGGATAAGAAGAGCAGATGATTTAAAAGGTATAAAGATTAGACAACAAGATTATAGATTACGTGCTTTTGCTGATGATTTGGTTGTGACATTGACTCAACCAATACAGTCAACCAAGAGATTGATGGAGATAATTGAAAATTATGGTAGGGTATCAGGGTTTAAATTACATATATCTAAGACAAAGATGTTAGCTAAAAATTTAAATACTAATTTAAAACAGGAATTGGAAAAAATAACGGGATGTGAGATAGTTAAGAAAATTAAATATTTAGGAATTGACATTGAAGCCTCTAATGGGAAGTTGTATAAAAATAATTATGAAGTTTTGTGGAATAAGACACAAATAGAGTTGGAGAAATGGAAGAAATTACAATTATCTATGTTAGGTAGGATAGCAGCAGTTAAAATGAATGTATTGCCTAAATTTTTATTTCTTTTTCAAATGTTACCTATACTTAAAAAAGATGCGAATTTGGAGGAGTGGCAGAAGGGTATTAATAGATTTATTTGGAATGGAAAGAAACCGAGGGTCAAACTAAAAATTATTCAGGACACAAGGGAAAGAGGTGGCTTGAAAATGCCTAATTTTAAGTTATATTATCACGCTGCAGTTTTAGTAGCGATAAGTGATTGGGTCAATTTAACTAATGATAGAATATTGAATATTGAAGGGTACGATTTATTATATGGTTGGCATGCATATTTAGTTTATGATAAAAAGGTGGATAGGAGTTTCAAAGAGCACCTATTGAGAAATGCTCTGCTGCGTGTCTGGAAAAAATATCAGTATAAATTAAATGATAAGATTCCTGTTTGGACGGTTCCCAGACACGCAATAGAGAATATAAATAGAGTACAATTACAAGATGTGGTGCCCTATGAGAAACTCCTAATTAAAGAAGGAAATCTTTTATTATTGAAGTCCTTGGATATTTTAAGAGAGGAAGGAACAATTCTTACTTGGTTTCAATATTTACAATTGTAGACTAGATGGAAAAAAGATTTGAGGATGGGTTTATCCCAAACAGATGAAAATTTAATTAAACAAATTAGAGATCAAAGACCAATGCATATTAAAAGATTGTATAACGTATTGATAGAAATTGATTCGGAAACTGAATTAGTCAAGGACTGTATGATAAAGTGGGGACAAAATTTCGGACAACCAATTATGATGGAAACTTGGGAGAGGATCTGGGTGAAAAATGTAAAATTTACACAAGCGCAACACTTAAGAGAAAATTTTTATAAAATGTTTTATAGATGGCATTTGGATCCGAAGAAATTATCATGTATGTACCCTAATTTAAAAGATTTGAAAGATCATTCAAATGAAAAATATATGCTGGACTGGAAAAAATGGATAGACTATATTCAAGGGAAATATCAATCTAAGAAACTGTATTTAGCATATAGTTAAATTTTTATTACGATTTATATAATAATTTTGTTTAATCTAGTGGGTTTTCTTTTGTTTTACCCTGTATTCACTTTGGGAAGTCGGGGGGTGGGTGGGTTGGGGGGGGTGTAATAATGTACTCAACTGCAATACTTCATTATATAAGAATGATATATTTATTGATATAAGAGGAGTTGCTCGAGCAGTACCTCTGGACCACATCTGGAAGGGGTGAGAGTGAGGAGTGAAGGAGTGGAGGGAAGTAGGTAGGTTGTAGTAGAGGAGGGTGGAGAGTGAGGGAGGGAGAGAGGGGAGGGGGAGGGAAGTACGAGATAGGGAGGAAGGAAGAGGGGGATGTGGTGGAGGGGGTGCTACCGAGGAACACCCAGTTATTTTATTTTATGTAAGTTTTTATAAGAATATATGTTTTGTTTTGTGTGGGAGTAAGTTGAAAAATATTGTATTAAGTTGAGTTGTATTCAATTTGATTCTTTGTTTATAATTATAAAATTAATAAAATATTTACAAAAAAAGGATTAATTTTTATGTGTGTGGTTGTTTTTTTTTACTATTTGACTGCTGTGGGCTGAATTTCAGGGGAAAGAAGGGAAAAAGAGACATTGTTACTTTAGAGAGAGAGGAAGAGCTATTTGGAATAAGGGGAAAAATCTGTCTCAATGAACGATTGTGTATTAAGGATACCTGAAATCACAATTATATAACTACTAAAATGTAGTCAGAGTATGACAACTGTAATGAGTACAGCCTAAAAACAGGATATAGATTATAATTGCATATGTTTGATGACCTTTGTAATTGTATAAATTTTAATAAGCAATATCATATTCAATTTGAGCTATATTTATATGACTTTGTCTTTGAATGATTGGACATCCTGATCACCACGTTGTGTCCTAAGCTTTTGGGGAAAGATGGGAAAAATCAGTAAAAAAAATTTTTTTATCTTTTTTTTTTTTAAAGGAAATAAATATTTACTGAGAAGATTAAAATAGAAGTATTAATGTATAATACAGATAGGGAAATTTGGAGAGAGGAGTTGCTCGGACATTACCCCTGAACTGCATCTGAAGAAAGGAGAGGAGAGAGGAAAGAGTGAAGGAGGGGAGAAGGAAGTAGGAAGGTTGGAGGAGAAGAGGAGGAGTGGACAGAAAGGGAAGGAGAGGGGTGGGGGAAGAGGGAAGTAGGGAAGAGAAGAAAAGGAGAAAGAAGGTAGAGAAGAAAGAGTGTGGATGCAGTGAAAGGGGAAATGGGCAAGCAACACCAAAAGTTACGTGTAGGTATTTATCTCATTTCTTTAAAAGTACTGTATATATGAATGTAAAAGAACGAATAGTAACATCTTATAAATATCATGGTATATGTATCGGGGAAAGTTTGGAATGAAACTGACAAAGTCTTAAAATAGGTTTAACAGAAATTTATGACAGAAATGGAATATATTAAATTTATATGTTTTTGTTTTGTGTGGGTGAGGGAAATAGAAAGATGAAAGTTAATGTATTAAGTTGAGCTGTTTATGTATGTTTTTATTCTGGAATTTTTGCTTACCCAATCACCACAGTGTGTTTTAAGCACCTATTGTTAAAATCATAAAACCAATAAAATATTTTTCAAAAAAAAAAAAAAAAAGAAGCAACGGGTGGAAACTAATCAAGGAGAGAAGCAACCTAGAACTAAGTAGAAACTTCCTGACAGTTAGAACAATTAACCAGTGGAACAACCTGCCCCCAGAAGCGGTGAATGCTCCAACACTGGAAGTTTTTAAGAAGAGACTGGACAGCCATTTGTCCGAAATGGTATAGGGTTTCCTGCCTGAGCAGGGGGTTGGACTAGATGACCTCCAATGTCCCTTCCAACTTTACTATTATTATTGTTGTTGTTATTATTAATATTGAGAAAATCATAACTGATCTAGTTCAAATACTGATGGGAAATCAAACCGTAAGAGCATGAAAAACAGAATATTGATTAATGAATTGACATTGATTTATGAATTGATATTATTTGTATGATATTAGTAAAATATGATGAAGATGCTTATATTTAACTCTGTATACATTAACAGTACCAAAAATTGTAACTGTGTAATGAGGGGAAAATGGAAAAAATATGGAGAAGAAAGGAGGATCAGGGAAAAAATACTGGATTGTGTAGTATTGCAGATTTATATTGAAGAAATCAGTGTTAAATATACAAACCCAGACATGTTGTTTACTAAGCACTAAAGACTGTAATTCTTAAAAATCAATAAAACTTTTATTAAAAAATAGTATGATGGTTTCTTCGAAACTATCAGAACAGCTGGATTTGCATAATACACTTAAGTCAAAATAAAACATCACTTGATGGCTTATTGTGTGTTTTTGTGGCAATAAATCTCTCCTCTAAAATAACTAAAAATGAAAATGTAAAAACCAAAAACCTAAAGGTCCTCATCAACTTCTTATAAAAATCAAAATGCACTTACTGCTACAAAAGCCCCATTAACTTGTAATGATTTACAAGCAGTAGAAAGAACAGAAGAAAGTCTTTCAATATTTTGAGTTTCTCTCTGCTGTTTGTCCATAACTGTGGGATCACTGTAATAGAAAGGAAGATGTGATTATAATGAAAATACCTCAATTCTATCTTCTGCACAGTGACATCCATATGCAAAAGGCAGATCACCACTATGGGAACAAAATGTATCTATCTATATTGTAAGAAACTTTTTCTTGGAGACAGACGGATACTTCTCACAACATTGACAATCAAGCTGTAAGTCAGTATTTGCTTTTGCACAATCCAGACAAAAATTATAGGTAGCTGGTATTACATAAGCAGTGTTATTTATGAAAAGTTCAAAAGCTATTGACATAATGACGTCTAGCCTTTTGATAATGTAAAATGTTCATTCAAAACAATATTTTGAAAGCTTTGTATTATGAGGTCCTTACTAGGGAGATTGAGATGAGGAAGGAGATTGTTCAAATGTCCCTGGCAGAGTAGAAGAAACTGGCAAAGAAGGCTCATGAGGAATTCTAGATGCTACAGTGTTTGTACTTACACCCAGACAATGATCTTTTGTGTTCTGAGGAAAACAAAATTAAAATAATTTAAATTACATTTCAATTCAACAACACATTATGTTTATAACTTAACATAATACCATTAGAGGCAGAGTTGAAACAAATATACAGTGCATTCAGAAAGTATTCAGAACCCCTTTACTTTTGTCAATTTTGTTATGCTGCAGCCTGATTCTACAGTTGTTAAAATTCATTTTTTCCCTCATTAATCTACACTTAGTATCCCATAAAGACAAAGTGAAAACAGAACTTTAGAAATGTCTGTAAATTTATTAAAAAGAAAAAACTGAAATATCACATTGGCATAAGTATTCAGACCCTTCACTACTTTGTTGAAGCACCTTTGGCAGCAATTACAGCTTCGAGTCTTTTGGGGTATGACGCGACAAGCTCTGCAAACCTGGACTGGGGATTTTCTGCCCTTCTTTCTTGCAAATCCTCTCAAGCTCAGTCAGGTTGGATGGCGACCTTCAGTGAACAGCCATTTTCAGGTCCCTCCAGAGATGTTCAATAGGGTTCAAGTCGGGGCTCTGGCTGGGCCACCCTATGACATTCACAGAGTTGTCCCTAAGCCACTCCAGTGTTGTCTTGGCTGTGTGTTTAGAATCATTGTCATGTTGGAAAGTGAACCCTCGGCCCAGTCTGAGGTCCTGAGCACTATGGAACAGGTTTTCATTGAGGATATCCCTGTACTTTGCTCCATTCAGCTTTCCCTCAACCCTGACCAGTCTCTGTCCCTACTGCTGAAAATCGCCCCCACAGCATGATGCTGCCACCACGCTTCACTGTTGGGATGATATTGGGCAGGTGATGAGCGGTTTCTGGTTTCCTCCAGACATAACATTTAGAATTGAGGCCAAACAGTTCAATCTTGGTTTCATCAGACCAGAGAATCTTGTTCCTCACAGTCTGAGAATCCTTCAGGTGCTTTTTTGCAAACTCCAAGCAGGCTTTCATGTGTTTTGCACTGAGGAGAGGCTTCCGTCTAGCTGCTGTGCCATAAAGCCCAGATCGGTGGAGGGCTGCAGTGATGGTTGTCCTTCTGGAACTCTGTCCCATCTCCACACAGGATCTCTGGAGCTCAGTAGGAGTGACCATCGGGTTCTAGGTCATCTTTCTTACTAAGGCCCTTCTGCCCCGATTGCTTAGTTTTACCAGACGACCAGCTCTTGGAAGAGTCCTGGTTGTGCCAAACGTCTTCCATTTGAGAATTATGGAAGCCACTGTGCTGTTAGGAACCTTCAGTGCAGCAGAAATTTTATTGCAGCCTTCCCCAGATCTGTGCCTTGCAATAATCCTGTCTCTGAGCTCTGCAGGCAGTTCCTTTGACCTCATGGCTTTTGCTCTGCTACAGCAGGGGTGTGAAACTGCCAGCCCACGGGCCAGATGCATCATGCTGAAACTGCACCCACGCCATTGCCGGCAATGGGAAAAAAGTCACAATATGTTGCAACACGTCACGTGACGTTGCAAGTTTGACACCCCTGTGCTACAGTATGCATTGTCAGCTGTGAAGCCTTCTATAGAGAGGCGTTTGCCTTTCAAAATCATGTCCAATCAATTTACTACAGGTTGACTGCAATCAAGGTGTAGAAACATGTCAGCAACAATCAAGAGAAATGGGAGGTACCTGAGCTAAATTTCACCTGTTGTTGCAATGGGTCTGAATACTTATGCTGATGTGGTATTTCAGTTTTTTCTTATTAATAAATTTAGAGACATTTCTAAAATTCTGTTTTCACATTGTCATTATGGGGTATTGAGTGTAGATTAATGAGAAAAAAATGAATTTTAACAACTGTAGAATCAGGCTGCACCATAACAAAATTGACAAAAGTAAAGGGGTTCTGAATACTTTCTGAATGCACTGTATGTATGTATTGGCAAGTCCACTACCAAGTACAACAGTGCTATAGCTAGTCCTCGACTTACGACAGGTAGCAAACGAAAAACCTTCTTATGACCCGGATTAAAAGTTCTGCACCCCATCCCTGTTAACATTACCACATTTTGGGCATTCAACAACCAGCCCCCATTTATAGTCATTCACAGTGCCCCAGTCATGTGATGTTTACTTCCCGTTTCCAGCAAAAAAAAAAGCCCCACAGCAAACAATGGATTTGCTTTACAACCTCCTTACTCAGATAACCACCACCACCACCACCACCACCACCACAAAAAAGTTGTAAAATTGGATCTGGTCATGTGGTGACCTGCTTTATGACCGTCATGACTTACAGCAGAAATTATGGGCTCAGTGACGGTGGTAAGCTGAGAACTACCTGTATACAAAATTGACTATTAGCCTGCTGGAGAAAGTAGTACTTTATAGATGGGTGTTCCAGAGCCTCTTTTCCCAGAGCAATCACAAATACCATTAAGAAATTACAGTGAGGGAAAAAATTATTTGATCCCCTGCTGATTTTGTACGTTTGCCCACTGTCAAAGAAATGATCAGTCTATAATTTTAATGGTAGGTTTATTTTAACAGTGAGAGACAGAATAACAACAAAAAAATACAGAAAATGCATTTCAAAAAAGTTATACATTGATTTGCATTTTAATGAATGAAATAAGTATTTGACACCTTCGCAAAACATGACTTAGTACTTGGTGGCAAAACCCTTGTTGGCAATCACAGAGGTCAGATGTTTCTTGTAGTTGGACACCAGGTTTGCACACATCTCAGGAGGCATTTTGTCCCACTGCTCTTTGCAGATCCCCTTCAAGTCATTAAGGTTTCGAGGCTGATGTTTGGCAGCTTGAACCTTCAGCTACCATTGAAATCATAGATTGATCATTTCTTTGTCAGTGGGCAAATGTACAAAATCAGCAGGGGATCAAATAATTTTTTCCCTCACTGTATGATTTTCAGAGTGAACAAGTATCTGTCCCCAAATTCACCCTTGCCCGACATCTGTGGATTTTTACTTTTTCTTTTGATGTTGTAACAATCACATTTGACAACTGGTTTTCAAACAAGTCTTCAGTCTTTAGATTCCCAGCAGCTCCAGGCAAGGGAGGAAAACTGGACAACCCCAGCTCAAAACCTGGAGATGGTGGCTTTGGAGTGGGTGGAGACTGCGTTTGTCCTCTCTGAAAGAGAAGCATAGGGTACGAAAGCAAGGCAACATCAATCCTCAAGGAAAAGGGCACAAACTGTTAGGAAACAGCAAAAATCTAAAGAAACACAACTGTATACATGTAGTGGACTAATAACTCCATCCATCTATCCATCCTCCAATTTCTAGGCTGCCCAACTCAAAAAATGATTTTAAGGATGTCTTGAAGGCAGAAGACTGGGAGGGGAGCAAATCTCCAGGGGATGCTGTCCCAGAGGGCAGGTAATACAACAAAGAAAGCTCTTTACCATCATCTCATTTGAAGAAGCCAAGGTGAATAGAATTTTGTTCAGTTTCTACTTTAAGGTGTAAAGAGTTAGTGCAGATTTTCTGGGCACAACCTTAGTTTTATGCATGAAAAGCAACCACCCAGAGAGATGGAAAGATTCAATACTATTCACTAGGGAGAAATGGTTGGTGAAATTGACAGATCTTGCAGAGATGGGTAAATTAACTTATTTGATTAGAGAAAATACACCATCTATATTGGTGACTGGAAATCTCTTATGGACTTTTTGTGTAAAACTGAAACAAATGAACTTATAATTTATGGCTTTTGACGATTACACAGGACAGATTATAGAAAGAAGAGTATTATGATGTAACTTTAGAGAGAGAGGTTAAAATATAATTGTACTTATAACTGCTGTGAACAATATCAGAAGCCACTTTGTATGTATTTGCTTTCTTTTCTATTTTTCAACTTTTTTTCTTTTCTTGCACTTTTTGCTTTCTCTTCACTTTTTTCTTCTTCTTTACTTTATTAGCTTGGTGTTAGTTTTTATCTTCTTTTTTTAAAAGTTAGAATTTCCAAGCATTAAGTGCCATTAAAATGTTTCTTTGCCTTACCAATATGACCAAAGTATGAAACAAAATAACATTAAATGCAAGCATATCTCTGTTCTGTGGGAAAAATGGAAAGGCGGATTCTAGTCTTCAAACAAAACATTATGCCACTTAAAAGCATAAGAAAAAAGAGGTTGAAATTATAGTTGGTAGGGAGAGAATAAGAACATGGTTAGTTAAAAAACCTAGGAGTATGTGGGAAAGCATTGAGACCTAAAATGAGAATCAGTTATTTTGTTATGGGAGAATTTTCTATGTTTTGTAGAACAGATTCATTTTGGTCAGAAAAGGAATTCCAAAGGAGAAGGAAGAGGAGGAGGAGGAAGAGGAGATTTTTGTAAAATTGCTTTAACAACTTGAACGTCTGATGCAAATTTGAGTCAGCAGCAACCTTGGCATTTACCTCATGACAATTTGGAATTACTTAGAATATAAGTTTTTATTGCTTAGTTGCTGTATAACATCACTTCAAATCATTCCACATTGAGGCTATGTTAGTCAAGAATCTTCTAGCCCAGTGGTGGCGAACCTATGGCACGGGTGCCAGAGGCGGCACTCAGAGCCCTCTCTGTGGGCACGCGCGCCGTCGCCCCAGTCCTAGGCCTTCAGCTGGGTTTTATAAAACCTTTTCGCTTTAGGCCCCCACAGCCGTGTACAAAAAAAAAAAAGGTTCAATCAATCAGTCAATTTCAACTTCTTGCGGAAAAAAAAAGATCTTGCAAAGTTGGAATTGATTGATTGAACTTTTTAGTCCCACCCAGTCTGCCATTACCACTGCAGCCACGCCCACCCAATGGGCCATATGCAGCCAATGGGCCATACCCACCCGGCACCCGATGATGCATAAGTAGGTTTTGGGTTGCAGTTTGGGCACTCGGTCTCTAAAAGGTTCGCCATCACTGTTCTAGCCTCAAGTGAACAACTAGACATCACATACTCACCGTGAACTTGTCATCTCTCTTTTTTCGATAGCCATAAGAGTTTTTTCTGGAAGGACAGAAGTCATCGTTATTGCTGATTAGATAAGTTTGTTATAGAAATGGCCAATACATCTTAGTATGTAAAAGTAAAAAGTTGAGGCTGTAATGTTACTATCTTATTCTACTGTACTATAAAGAGTCAGAAGGCAATATTTTTCTTTTCTTTTTTCCCCTTTACACTACACTTATTTCACTTCCTTTTTCGTCCCCCATTGTCCCACTGTTTTCACTTTCTTTTGTATTTTATATCTTGATAAACTTAATAACATTATTATAAAAAGAAGTCATCATATTTAGTAATTTACTCTTTGTTTTCATAGATATCATTTTAAATGTGATTGTATTATTACACTGAGAAAGCCTTTGTGGTGTAATTGTCAGAACTTTCAATTAGGTCCAAGAGGCAGGATCAAGACTCTTTTCTCAGGTATGTGAACTGTGATCTTGGGCAAATAACTATCACTCAGCCTATTATAACCTACCTCTCAGGGTTGTTAGGAGAAAAAAATTGGAGATGTAGAAAACGGAGGACCTTGGATGATAATCCTGATTTTCCAAGAGGAAACTATCAAATGAATGGCCTTGCTATCAATTTTCAAAATTATAGAAAAGAATATTTGTAGCTCAGGGTTGAACTATGGGGTACTTGGTGCTCCCACTGCCTCTCGGCCGCTATTGTACTGTGGCATGCGGGAGAGGGCATCTGCAAGGAAGTTTTCACCCCTAGCAGATACTGGAGTGTGAAGTTGAACCAGTTAAATTATTAGGTCCACCGGACCTGCTTAGGAGATAAGTTTCCCGGGGGGGGGGGCTTCAGCGCTTCCACTGTAGGTTCTTATGATCCGTCCAGACCTCAAAGGGGATCTTGCTACCCTCCAGGAACTGTTGCCATGTTAGGAAAGCCCATCGGACTGCGTAAGCCTCCTTTTCCCAGATAGCCCAGCGCCTTTCACTGTCGGACAACTTGCAAGACATGTAGGCACAGGGTTGTATTTCCCCTTTTGCATTCCTTTTGGAATAGGACTGCCCCCACTGCTACATCGCTGGACTCCACCTATATTACAAACATCTCCTCTGGGTCCAGGTGTTTCAGGACCGGCTCCGCAGCGAACAGGCACTTCAACATTTCAAAAGCGGCCTGGCAGTCAAAGGACCAATCCAAGGGCTAGATGGGCTTTGGTTTTGCCCCTTCCCCGTCTTTAGAAAATTGGTGATCGGTAGGGCTATCTGGGCAAAAGTGGGGATGAACTGGCAGTAAATCTTCACGAAGCCCAGGAAACTCTGTAGTTGTGTCCTGGTCCGAGGGGGCTCCAGTATTGTCTTCACCTTACTGGTATCCATCTCCACTCCCTCATTGGAAATACGGTATCCCAGGTAGTTTAAGCGGGTCTTGTGGAACTCACACTTTGCATAGAGTTGGGCTTCCTGCAGTTTCCCGAGTACGGCTCTGACCAACTTCATGTGTTCTTCAGGGATATATCAATATATCGTCCAAGTACGCCAAGACTCCCTTGTACAGATGCTCATGCAGGACCTCATTTATCAGTTGCATGAATATGGCAGGAGCCCCTTGCAGCCCAAATGGGAACTGATAGCAGCCTAGGGGGCAATGAAATGCTGTTTTCCACTTGTCCCCTTCCTTAATCCTCACTCGGTAATACGCCTCCCTCAAGTCCAGCTTCATGAAGATTTTTCCCTTTGCCAAATAGCCTAGCATGTCCCTCATAAGGGAGAGAGGGTACATGTTTTCCACACATATGCAGTTCAGCCCCCTATAGTCAACGCACAGTCTAAGGGACCTGTCCTCTTCTTTGAAAAGCACCGGGGCCGCCATTCTTGATTTCGCTGGCTGGATGAACCCCCTTGCCAGGTTCTTGTCTATAAACACTCAGAGCTCGTCCATCTCTCTGGGGGTCATAGATTACATTTTTGGTTTAGACAGTTTGGCTCCTGGCATGAACTCTATCACAAAACCGGTGGGTCGGTGAGGTGGGAACACATCTGATTCCTTTTTGCCAAAAACCTCAGCTAGGTAGCGATATTCCGCTGGAATTAGTGACTCTAATCCACCGTCTCTCCTCTTAGTGTATTCACAGCTTCCGCTTCTACTTTTCTAATCGCAGGTCTGTGGGTGGCTCCTTACAGTTTCCCTGACTCCTGCTGATGAACAGCTCTTCTTCACATCCGCCACCATTCTCTATCCCAGCTCACAGAGGGGTTCCACTTTTTCCACCATGCTAGTCCTAGGACCATGGGCTCAGTCATCCTGGGGACTACAATAAACTTAACAGTCTCTACTTGAGTCCCCACTTTGAGCCAAACTGGCTCAGTTAGGCAGGTGGCTGGCTAACCTCCCGTTATTGACCCGTCTAGTTGGGGAAATGCCATGGGGTCGTCTCAGTTTCTTTAGTCTCAGTCCCAGCCTTTCCACCACCTGGGTGCTGACCATGCTCTGGGTGCAACCCGAGTCCAGCAACGCCATGATGCCTCCCCTTGCCCCCGAGGAGGGCACCACAATCTCCACCCAGGCTGATATCGGTATGATGGTGCCACTTACCATCGGGTCGTCTTGCCACTTACCATCGGGTCGTCTTCCCCCTCACTGTTGATCTCATAGAAGACTGGACCCTTTCAGGGGCTGGTTGGAGTTCCCTCTTCCTTGCTGGACTGAGGAGAGAACTCAACAACTTGCTGCCCTACGTGTGTCTTCTTTGGCTTCGTCGGGGATCTCTTTTTCTTGGGTTGCCGAGTGGGTGGAGGGGCGGTTGCTTGTGGTGCAAGGCACTCGGTTGCTCGATGGCCCTCCTTTCTGCAGCAGAAGCAGGGCTCCCAGGGCCTCCTGCAGCCGAGGGCACGCCCCCCTTTCCCCCCTGGAGCCTGGGCATCTCTCAGGCGCTCTGTGGGGCCGGCTTTCCTGTGCGGTGTGCTCTCAGAACTCCATCAGGTCAATCTCAACCTCGCCAGCCACTTGGAACCATGCTTACAAGTTTTGCGGCACCCCTCAGGGTATGCAGTTCTGGTATAGCTCTCGATCTAGGCCCCCTTGGAAGTAGACCATCATGCACTCAGGCCAGTCAAGAAGGTGGCTGGCTAGTCTGTAGAAGTCCTGGATGTACTCTGCCACCGGCCCCTTTCCCTGCTTAAGGGTGCGGATGTGGTATTCAGCACACCAGGCTTCCATGGAATCCTCAAACCACCCCTGCAGCATCTGCATGAATGCATCTAGGTTGCCCAGCTCCTGCGCTCCAGCATTGTGCAGGGACACCAGCCATCCAGATGTGCCGCCCTCCAGGTTGGACACCACTGCGTGAATCCAGGCTTCATCGGCTGGGTACATTCCCCCATAGCGCTCCATGTGGTGCCACATCTGGGCTAAGAAGTGAGCCAGCTTGCCTGAGTCTCCATCGAACCGAATTGTGGGGGGGGGGTCACTCGTCTCTCACCATGATGTACCCAGGGTGTAGGACTGCTGCTGCTGCCGCCGGGAGGGAAGGCTTGCTATCATGCTGGGGGAGAGGTGGCGAAATCCGCTGCTGCTGTTGTCTGCAGGGGGGAACCCAATTGTCCCGGCAGGTACTGGCACCATCGGCTGCAGGAGGGGAGGAGATGGGGTGGTTAGTGACTTTACTCCCCCCATCCCGACCACTGGAGACTTGGCTCCCGATGACACCGCTCCCTTGATTGCCAGGCCTCCCAACGTCTCTCCTGGTTGCTCCATTGATGAGCTACGGGTGGCGGCAGGGAGCTTTCACTCGATTGGCTCATCCCACTCGACTGGTCACCTTGCCTTCCATCTGCTTCCTCGGGTCACATTGACTCCTGCAGGAATTAGGGGGTCCTCGGCCTCTGCCGCCTTCCCCATGTTTGCCACCCAGCAAGTCTTTGGTCTCTGGTACAGAGCATCCTGCAGCCGCTCCCTTAGGCTTGCCACTTGGGGCAAAAAACACTTGGGGCTCTCAGCCCTCAGTTTTGGACGCCTGGCCACTGGCTGCGCCCCTGCCCCAGTTTTCAGCACTGCTGGGGCTTCTTGCGCCAGGGGCTCCTCCAGCTTCTCCTCCTCCTCCTATTCTTTGCCTGTTGCCAACATCTCAGGTCTTTGGCCTACCAGTGGGATCCAGGTAGACACTACTGGGAGAACTGACTTAATGTCAACCGCCCCATTTGGCACCTTCAACAAAAGAAACTCCCAGCTCTTTAGATTGACCAAGAGTGTAGCTTTATTGAAAAATCCATCTAGGCACGGCAGGATCAAAGTCAGTTTTGGGATTTTCCCACGAAAACCCACATAGGTAACTCCCCTCTTCCCCTCTGGGCCACCCACAGTTCATAGTTCACCAACTGAATTCAGTTCTTTTGCTCCAGTCAAACATTCTTCATGACTTGGCCTTGGTAGATAACGTTTCTCTGGCAACAGAAGGTTCACTTGCATTCCATAGCCTCCCCCTGCCCTTAGGAATTCACCACCCTCCTCCTGTCAGTTTGGCAAAACTGAAAGCAAAAGCAAGCAACTATGGAGTAGAGTCAGGTTTGACAGCCAACTCACTGCGGGTCAACTTGCCATGGGACAATTCAATGCAGAATAACTCAATGCAGGATAACTCAACGTGATATTACTGTTATCCACCACTGTTTCTTTGACATTATTTTAATTTTTGTCATTCACATTTCATTTGTCCCTCCTTTAGCATCCTTTCTTTAATGATTCTATTCCACCATTTCTTCAATATTATTTCTTCAAGACAGCCACGGTGAGACAGCCATGGCGAGTTGTCCCATTCCGGTGCTTTATTGGGTTGAGTGGTCAGGCACTTTTTGATGAAGTTGCATGGATATCCATAGGGAGCAAACCCCACTCTCTACTAGCACTGATGTTACCTAGTTTGCTAATGAAACATCTGCAAGAAAACAACCAAGCTCAGAGAGCACCAAGGACCCCACATTTCAAATTTATGTTTTCCATTTATTTATAGCACTCCAGCTATCATTCTAGAGTATCAGAAATATCCAACAACCTGAACCCAGATTTTATTTATTAAATTTATATACTGCCCAGCTCGCTATTTGGTTTCATAACTTCCACTGAAGATTAGTTTAAGCACGATCTTTATAAGTCTAGATCTACATTGTTTTATTTTAAATATTAAAAACTCCAAATTCTGATGCTCATTAAATAACTTGTTTTTCCATTTTCTAAAAAAAACCATTTTCTAAGTTTCTAGAAGTGATTCCATTGCCATTTATTTTCCAAGTTGTGTTAATTAGATCCACTTTGATAAATGTGGATAAATATAGTGGCGATCAGCTTTTTTGGTAAGTAGTCGTAAGTTATACACTAAATATTATTGTGCATATTATTATCACATAAATGTGATATCTGCACCATTACTTTCCATGTTCTGTTATGTTTTGATTCTACTCCATCAGATTACCTGAAATAAACACTTAAAAAAGGCCTGAAAGAAGGATGCCCTAGTTGAGCACTGAAACCATCTTCTATAAACAATGGTTGGCTCAGATACTGATACAACATACCCAGCCTCAGTGGTCAATATTTAACCCTAAATTTCAGTACCCACCTTCCTCTGCCTAAGCTGGGGGATGAATCTGAAGCTGTGGATTCTACTCGCCCGCTCCCTACTTCTCGTTTCGTATAGCTTGTAGTACTTTGCATCCATGTTCTGTTTTGTCCTGGTTGTCTGTTGATTAATCGGTCAGCAGAAAGATTGAATATTGTAGGACACTCTAGCAATCCAGTCCCTCTGTCTGCAGTAGAAATTGTATGTTGTAGATGTGATTTGCTGGGATTTCTGGGACAGGGAAAAAAAACAACCTTTCAGAAAACCTTTCCAGGCATATTGTCCAGGTAAATAAAAATGTATTAACAGAACTTGCCTGTTTCTTGGAGAATACTGCCTGAGGGAAGTCAGTTGAGAAGCAGTTGGCTTGAAAGAAGGAGCTGTAAATCCATTGATAAATCCAGTATTTGGAAATGCTGTGACCTATGGAACAGATATACTTCAGATGTAGATTTGAAACTTTCAATATATCCGTAAAGTTCTGACAACAGCACAATGGTTTCATTGGTTCACTTTACTTTTCCTCATGTTTTTTGACAAGAACATCATACTTTTGCTTATTAATATTCTCGTTAAACATATTTGTATTTCTAACACTTTGGCTCTTCTGGACAAACATTTACATGAAGAAAAGCACATGAGAGTGGGATGACAAAACATCTCAGTATGCAATTTTACATCTGTTTGGTTTAGTACAGCTTAGCATAATGGATTTATAAAAATCAATATACAGCAAGGACAAGACAACACTCAGTCAGATTTACACTGGAAGTGTTAAAAAATAAGGTCTTAATTGTATTTTTATTCAAGAATAGAAAGCAAGTTATATTACAACATGTCTGAAATTTAAATCTGTTTTATTTTGCATCCCAGATCCCACTTAAACAGAATGTTCTGAATTTGAATCATAGCATTAGGTCTAGTAATATAGATTGCTCCTCTCCTTGGACAGTTCCTCCAAATCGTCTACAACAGCATAAACTTCAGACAAACAAACGTTTCCCCAGTGCTTACCAGTGATGGATCAAGATAGCTGTGTGTTGTAGACCAAGTCTGTGGTGCAATGAAGCTATACAGTGGAAATTGCTGCTGGGGACTGTATACTGGAGGTAAGTACAATGATGTTGTATAATGCTGTTGTGTGTAGATATTCATATCTGGAGGTCTGTATCCATTCTTTGGCAAAAATGTATTTATAGCTATTGCTTTTGCTTTTATTCTTGCCTACAAATGATAGATTACATTCTTAGAAGATGATGTTCAGAATGACCATACCTATAATTTCAAATCCCAAAATAACACATTTACCTTAATTGGTTTTCCTTGGAAAAATTTCACTTCTTCTCTAAGGTATCTGTAAGCCTTTAAGAAAAACATATATTTGTTGAAACATAGCAATCAAATTAGTGGGAACAAAAGCATTCATACTTTTCTACTTAAGAGGGTCACATGTAATTCAGGCTTACAAATAATACAGCTTCCATGTTTGGAAACATATCAATTTTGGTATCTTTACTTTGATCTGGCAATAACTATATTGTGGAAAAGAATCAGCTACAGAAAGAATGGAAAATGTTTGCAGTTACGGGGCTGAAAGCTGTCTTGAGAGAAATCCAGGCAAACTTGACAATCATAAAATAGGCCTTTTAGATTTACCAAAGTCAACAGGAACAAGTTATATAACTAATTTCAGTGGGATTTGAATCCAAGTAGTACCACTAAAATCTTATAGCAGATCAAGAACAGACAGCTTCTGGATCCTTTTCATCAGGCTTCCAGAATCTACCAAGTTCACACTAATAAAATAGGGAAAAAATAAACTATGTGGTATTCTTCCAAATACCTTCCAAACTGGAGCAATTTTAATTATACAGCAACACTGCTGATGGCTATTTGTTTATTGTTTATTTAATAATTTGTTTATTTAATAATTTGTTCTGACTACCTTTAATTATTTGCTGACTACCAAACTGTGGAAAATAATTAGCACATTTAATTATGGAACTCTTATTTACATAACAGAGTCAGTGTTTCGTTCCAAATGTGGCAGAATGAACCCTTGTGGTCACTTAGTAGCTGTGGTCTTCTTTGATTGTATTCTCATCATAATGTTTCAGCCATGTGAAAGAAAAAATATATCAATAACTATTTAATGAGTGGTCTAATCAATCATAGTTTAAATTTGAACTTGCTAACAAGCACTTGGCTTTCGCTTGCTGTTGACCTTCAGTAGGAAATGGTGACAGTTTGTGGTCGGCACACATTTCTTCACAAAAATGGAACATAGGACAAGAATGTATGAGTAAAGAGGAACTGGCCCTTGCTAACAGGTACAACTTCTGCAATGACACGTGTAGAAATGGTAGTGAGGAAAGTAGTGGTTGGAACAGGGAAAGGGAAAAACAGGAAACTGGCTCAGTAGCCAGGGTAACAAAGCAAGAACAGGGAACTAGCCCAGTGGTCAGTTCCGAGAAAAGGGAACTAGTGAAGGAACTGTTCCAGAAAGTCACATGTTGATGGTTTTACCATGAAAAGGGAAATGGGATGGCTAATGGGTGGTTCCAGAACATCAGAGGTGGGCATAGTACTAAGGTATAAAGTGTGCCTCAAAAGATAAGGGCGTTGCCATTTGGCCACTTAATGACTGCTTGTACATTTGGCCCTTATTGCAGTAAGCTGTTGAAATGTAAGTACTGAATCTGTGTGTTCAATTTAAATAAACCTCTGGATCCTGAAGTGAGACTTTTGTTGTGTTGTCTCTTGTTTCGTTTAAACAAGTTTTTCCCCTGACAGTTTTGGTGCGTTGGCCGGGAAGGGATGGAAGCTGAAAGAGGCCTTGAGTTCCACAGGAACTTCTGACCACCTCCAGGTTTGGTCCATAGGCAATCAGCTCGCGCTCCCTCTCCATGTACCCACACTCCACTTTGGACCAGAGGTAAGGAGGTACCCCTTCTTGGGACCCCTTTTTGGGCTATCTCCAGTTTCGGTTGCACGGGAAGGGTCACAACCGGACGTGCTTAGGAGATAGCAAGGTGTCTGAGTAAAGGCTGTCATGCCCTTAGGCAAAACGGTTGGGCAACTCCAATGGCAGCAGATAGTGTGTCCAGGACCTGAAAGGGAGCCAACGTTCCGGGGGGCTGATCACCCCTTTGTAGTGTTCGAGGTAGCGCCTCGATTAAGGGTCATACCCTGGTGCTTGAGTGGCGTCGCCCTTGGTAGCGGTTCTTCCCCTCACCACCGACTCCATTTTAAGTTGTGAAGATTTCTTTTTTTAAAAAAAAATATTAATTTTTTACAATAACAATCTTTAGTGCTTCGTGAACAGTGTGTTGTCTGGGTTCATATATTTAAAACAATCAATGATAATTTCTACAATTAATATGTTGGTAATATATTTCTTGGTCTTCTCTTCTTCCTGTAATATTCTCCTTTTGTTTACATTAAACAAATATAATTCTTAATATTTTCAGTACAAACCAAGTTGAATATAAACATTTTTAGTATTTATGCATATAATAATGTCAACATATAACATGTTTTTTAGTCAGCTTATTTCCATTGTATTTATAAAAGTCATCTTATTAAATCATTATATGCCCTATTTTCAATATTCTTATTGAAGCTTAGTTTCCCCTCAGTATTCAGACCACTCTTACCATAGTTTTCTCAAAATTCATTAACTTTAAATATCCAAACTTTTCATTTAAATAGACCCTCTCAATGTTTTAAGATTTCATATATTGTTGTGATAAATGTCCATTTCTCCTTTAAGAAATCCTTCTCTGCCTGGATGGGCTTCCCTCTCTCCCCCCCTTACAGGCTGTCAGCTGACAGCTGTACTAGGGGGGTGGAGGAAAAAGCAGGGAAAAGTTTCATTTCTTGAAAAAGACGTCATGCTTTCAAAGTGTATGTTTTAACTATCTGTGTAATGTAATTGGCTGTAAATCAGTAGGGTGACAATTTGTGGGTAGAGACCTTTGATGTGTAATAAAAGGGGAGGCCTGGCTTCTGCCAGGGCTTCCATCCCGAGAGAGCTCCAGTCTCTGTCATTAATCATGGTTGCCGGGTTCGCAACAATATATTCTAAAAGTATTATACTACTTATATCTTATTCCTCTTACTATAGGGCCCCTTTACAAGCTTTATCTATTCTTTTGGCTATATTCCAACAATATTTAATCCTATAATACACCATCTAATAATCTTTCTCTAGGGCCAGGTCGCTTTCCATATCAGTAAGTTTGGCTTGCCAGGTTGTATTTTTGTAAGTGTTGTTGGGGACAAAAAAGACAAATCAAGTAAGGTATCAGGTTTTTGTCTCCCACGTTTTGATGATTCTTCTGACAGTTCTTTAATCCATTTTATTTGTTCTTTTTTATCCTCAAATTTGTTTTGATGTCCTGTAGGATAAAGCATCTTTTTTGTCTTCTTTATTATAGTAAGGTTTTGCAGATATTTTTTTTGTATTAAATTGTAGTTTTCTTCATTTGTAGCTTTTCTATTTAAGTCATTTTCATTTAATCTATATTCTGTTGTCTGATTTGTTTGTTCATTCTTTGTTGTCATTTTTTGAGTGTCATTTTGTTGTAGGTTTGAGATATGTTCGTTTACATTGTCAAACTTATCTCTAATCTCATCATGGTTTGAAACAATTATCGTTTGAATCTGTCACAGCATTGTGTATATTTTCTCCTGGAATGTATTTGTATTGTCTTGAGTCATTGTTCCTGCAGATCTTTGAAGCTCCAAACTAGGTTCTTCAGGAAAAGGTGTTAGGTATGGTTTTCTATTACTTTTAGATAGGTATATAATATCCATTTTATCTCTCCCCTCTAAATAGTTTTCCATTGGTGTCATAATCTTTTTAATTAGTTTTATCAAGCCAGTCCATCTTAAAATCCAAACAGCCAAATCTTACGTAGTTCTTATCTTTATATAATGGTTTTATAATCCAGTATGTTTCCAATTGTCAAGCCACCACTGAAAACAATATTTTGTGGCAGTTTTCTTTTCAGGGGTCTTATAATTATCAGCCAGTCAGGATTCAGTTCAAAGTATTTGACCATCTAAAAGTTTTCCAGTAATTTCTCCTTTAGAAGATTAGCCAAAGGACAAAAAAAAAATTTCTTTGCAAACAGTTCTTAGGTTAAGATTTAAGAATGCAGTTCAGTGTGTTTATAATCCCAGAAGGTCAGCAGTTTCTAAATATATGTAGTTTCACTCAGTAGTAGATAACTCAATGCTTTGTTCCCAGCTGTTTTTTTGCTGTTTCTAAGTGTCTTGCCAAATTCTGGATCAGTGCTGCTATAGTTTTCTCTAAGACTCCACTAGATGTCACTGTTCACTTTTCAACTTTTTAAAACAAAGAGTTATCTTTGTTCTACTGACAAAGCGGGAGAGAACTTGTGGCTCAACAGCTTAAAGCATCTGCTTAGCATGCAGACTGCCCAGGTTCGAATCCCAGAAGGGTGAGTTCTGACTGAAGAGAGTTAAGAAACTCGAAATAGCTATATCAGAAATTCCCTTATTTCTTTGTCAACAATTTTAAACAACATATATATATTTGTGCTTGCAGATGGCTCTGGGTTGAGCTGAAACAAGCAAAGGAAAGAATGATTTCTTCCTCCCATATTTGGGTTTACAGGGTGCAATCTAAAAAATAACCACTTGACACATATCCTTACTCCCTGACTACTGACAAAGCGGGAGAGAACTTGTGGCTCAACAGCTTAAAGCATCTGCTTAGCATGCAGACTGCCCAGGTTCGAATCCCAGAAGGGTGAGTTCTGACTGAAGAGAGTTAAGAAACTCGAAATAGCTATATCAGAAATTCCCTTATTTCTTTGTCAACAATTTTAAACAACATATATATATTTGTGCTTGCAGATGGCTCTGGGTTGAGCTGAAACAAGCAAAGGAAAGAATGATTTCTTCCTCCCATATTTGGGTTTACAGGGTGCAATCTAAAAAATAACCACTTGACACATATCCTTACTCCCTGACTACTGACAAAGCGGGAGAGAACTTGTGGCTCAACAGCTTAAAGCATCTGCTTAGCATGCAGACTGCCCAGGTTCGAATCCCAGAAGGGTGAGTTCTGACTGAAGAGAGTTAAGAAACTCGAAATAGCTATATCAGAAATTCCCTTATTTCTTTGTCAACAATTTTAAACAACATATATATATTTGTGCTTGCAGATGGCTCTGGGTTGAGCTGAAACAAGCAAAGGAAAGAATGATTTCTTCCTCCCATATTTGGGTTTACAGGGTGCAATCTAAAAAATAACCACTTGACACATATCCTTACTCCCTGACTACTGACAAAGCGGGAGAGAACTTGTGGCTCAACAGCTTAAAGCATCTGCTTAGCATGCAGACTGCCCAGGTTCGAATCCCAGAAGGGTGAGTTCTGACTGAAGAGAGTTAAGAAACTCGAAATAGCTATATCAGAAATTCCCTTATTTCTTTGTCAACAATTTTAAACAACATATATATATTTGTGCTTGCAGATGGCTCTGGGTTGAGCTGAAACAAGCAAAGGAAAGAATGATTTCTTCCTCCCATATTTGGGTTTACAGGGTGCAATCTAAAAAATAACCACTTGACACATATCCTTACTCCCTGACTACTGACAAAGCGGGAGAGAACTTGTGGCTCAACAGCTTAAAGCATCTGCTTAGCATGCAGACTGCCCAGGTTCGAATCCCAGAAGGGTGAGTTCTGACTGAAGAGAGTTAAGAAACTCGAAATAGCTATATCAGAAATTCCCTTATTTCTTTGTCAACAATTTTAAACAACATATATATATTTGTGCTTGCAGATGGCTCTGGGTTGAGCTGAAACAAGCAAAGGAAAGAATGATTTCTTCCTCCCATATTTGGGTTTACAGGGTGCAATCTAAAAAATAACCACTTGACACATATCCTTACTCCCTGACTACTGACAAAGCGGGAGAGAACTTGTGGCTCAACAGCTTAAAGCATCTGCTTAGCATGCAGACTGCCCAGGTTCGAATCCCAGAAGGGTGAGTTCTGACTGAAGAGAGTTAAGAAACTCGAAATAGCTATATCAGAAATTCCCTTATTTCTTTGTCAACAATTTTAAACAACATATATATATTTGTGCTTGCAGATGGCTCTGGGTTGAGCTGAAACAAGCAAAGGAAAGAATGATTTCTTCCTCCCATATTTGGGTTTACAGGGTGCAATCTAAAAAATAACCACTTGACACATATCCTTACTCCCTGACTACTGACAAAGCGGGAGAGAACTTGTGGCTCAACAGCTTAAAGCATCTGCTTAGCATGCAGACTGCCCAGGTTCGAATCCCAGAAGGGTGAGTTCTGACTGAAGAGAGTTAAGAAACTCGAAATAGCTATATCAGAAATTCCCTTATTTCTTTGTCAACAATTTTAAACAACATATATATATTTGTGCTTGCAGATGGCTCTGGGTTGAGCTGAAACAAGCAAAGGAAAGAATGATTTCTTCCTCCCATATTTGGGTTTACAGGGTGCAATCTAAAAAATAACCACTTGACACATATCCTTACTCCCTGACTACTGACAAAGCGGGAGAGAACTTGTGGCTCAACAGCTTAAAGCATCTGCTTAGCATGCAGACTGCCCAGGTTCGAATCCCAGAAGGGTGAGTTCTGACTGAAGAGAGTTAAGAAACTCGAAATAGCTATATCAGAAATTCCCTTATTTCTTTGTCAACAATTTTAAACAACATATATATATTTGTGCTTGCAGATGGCTCTGGGTTGAGCTGAAACAAGCAAAGGAAAGAATGATTTCTTCCTCCCATATTTGGGTTTACAGGGTGCAATCTAAAAAATAACCACTTGACACATATCCTTACTCCCTGACTACTGACAAAGCGGGAGAGAACTTGTGGCTCAACAGCTTAAAGCATCTGCTTAGCATGCAGACTGCCCAGGTTCGAATCCCAGAAGGGTGAGTTCTGACTGAAGAGAGTTAAGAAACTCGAAATAGCTATATCAGAAATTCCCTTATTTCTTTGTCAACAATTTTAAACAACATATATATATTTGTGCTTGCAGATGGCTCTGGGTTGAGCTGAAACAAGCAAAGGAAAGAATGATTTCTTCCTCCCATATTTGGGTTTACAGGGTGCAATCTAAAAAATAACCACTTGACACATATCCTTACTCCCTGACTACTGACAAAGCGGGAGAGAACTTGTGGCTCAACAGCTTAAAGCATCTGCTTAGCATGCAGACTGCCCAGGTTCGAATCCCAGAAGGGTGAGTTCTGACTGAAGAGAGTTAAGAAACTCGAAATAGCTATATCAGAAATTCCCTTATTTCTTTGTCAACAATTTTAAACAACATATATATATTTGTGCTTGCAGATGGCTCTGGGTTGAGCTGAAACAAGCAAAGGAAAGAATGATTTCTTCCTCCCATATTTGGGTTTACAGGGTGCAATCTAAAAAATAACCACTTGACACATATCCTTACTCCCTGACTACTGACAAAGCGGGAGAGAACTTGTGGCTCAACAGCTTAAAGCATCTGCTTAGCATGCAGACTGCCCAGGTTCGAATCCCAGAAGGGTGAGTTCTGACTGAAGAGAGTTAAGAAACTCGAAATAGCTATATCAGAAATTCCCTTATTTCTTTGTCAACAATTTTAAACAACATATATATATTTGTGCTTGCAGATGGCTCTGGGTTGAGCTGAAACAAGCAAAGGAAAGAATGATTTCTTCCTCCCATATTTGGGTTTACAGGGTGCAATCTAAAAAATAACCACTTGACACATATCCTTACTCCCTGACTACTGACAAAGCGGGAGAGAACTTGTGGCTCAACAGCTTAAAGCATCTGCTTAGCATGCAGACTGCCCAGGTTCGAATCCCAGAAGGGTGAGTTCTGACTGAAGAGAGTTAAGAAACTCGAAATAGCTATATCAGAAATTCCCTTATTTCTTTGTCAACAATTTTAAACAACATATATATATTTGTGCTTGCAGATGGCTCTGGGTTGAGCTGAAACAAGCAAAGGAAAGAATGATTTCTTCCTCCCATATTTGGGTTTACAGGGTGCAATCTAAAAAATAACCACTTGACACATATCCTTACTCCCTGACTACTGACAAAGCGGGAGAGAACTTGTGGCTCAACAGCTTAAAGCATCTGCTTAGCATGCAGACTGCCCAGGTTCGAATCCCAGAAGGGTGAGTTCTGACTGAAGAGAGTTAAGAAACTCGAAATAGCTATATCAGAAATTCCCTTATTTCTTTGTCAACAATTTTAAACAACATATATATATTTGTGCTTGCAGATGGCTCTGGGTTGAGCTGAAACAAGCAAAGGAAAGAATGATTTCTTCCTCCCATATTTGGGTTTACAGGGTGCAATCTAAAAAATAACCACTTGACACATATCCTTACTCCCTGACTACTGACAAAGCGGGAGAGAACTTGTGGCTCAACAGCTTAAAGCATCTGCTTAGCATGCAGACTGCCCAGGTTCGAATCCCAGAAGGGTGAGTTCTGACTGAAGAGAGTTAAGAAACTCGAAATAGCTATATCAGAAATTCCCTTATTTCTTTGTCAACAATTTTAAACAACATATATATATTTGTGCTTGCAGATGGCTCTGGGTTGAGCTGAAACAAGCAAAGGAAAGAATGATTTCTTCCTCCCATATTTGGGTTTACAGGGTGCAATCTAAAAAATAACCACTTGACACATATCCTTACTCCCTGACTACTGACAAAGCGGGAGAGAACTTGTGGCTCAACAGCTTAAAGCATCTGCTTAGCATGCAGACTGCCCAGGTTCGAATCCCAGAAGGGTGAGTTCTGACTGAAGAGAGTTAAGAAACTCGAAATAGCTATATCAGAAATTCCCTTATTTCTTTGTCAACAATTTTAAACAACATATATATATTTGTGCTTGCAGATGGCTCTGGGTTGAGCTGAAACAAGCAAAGGAAAGAATGATTTCTTCCTCCCATATTTGGGTTTACAGGGTGCAATCTAAAAAATAACCACTTGACACATATCCTTACTCCCTGACTACTGACAAAGCGGGAGAGAACTTGTGGCTCAACAGCTTAAAGCATCTGCTTAGCATGCAGACTGCCCAGGTTCGAATCCCAGAAGGGTGAGTTCTGACTGAAGAGAGTTAAGAAACTCGAAATAGCTATATCAGAAATTCCCTTATTTCTTTGTCAACAATTTTAAACAACATATATATATTTGTGCTTGCAGATGGCTCTGGGTTGAGCTGAAACAAGCAAAGGAAAGAATGATTTCTTCCTCCCATATTTGGGTTTACAGGGTGCAATCTAAAAAATAACCACTTGACACATATCCTTACTCCCTGACTACTGACAAAGCGGGAGAGAACTTGTGGCTCAACAGCTTAAAGCATCTGCTTAGCATGCAGACTGCCCAGGTTCGAATCCCAGAAGGGTGAGTTCTGACTGAAGAGAGTTAAGAAACTCGAAATAGCTATATCAGAAATTCCCTTATTTCTTTGTCAACAATTTTAAACAACATATATATATTTGTGCTTGCAGATGGCTCTGGGTTGAGCTGAAACAAGCAAAGGAAAGAATGATTTCTTCCTCCCATATTTGGGTTTACAGGGTGCAATCTAAAAAATAACCACTTGACACATATCCTTACTCCCTGACTACTGACAAAGCGGGAGAGAACTTGTGGCTCAACAGCTTAAAGCATCTGCTTAGCATGCAGACTGCCCAGGTTCGAATCCCAGAAGGGTGAGTTCTGACTGAAGAGAGTTAAGAAACTCGAAATAGCTATATCAGAAATTCCCTTATTTCTTTGTCAACAATTTTAAACAACATATATATATTTGTGCTTGCAGATGGCTCTGGGTTGAGCTGAAACAAGCAAAGGAAAGAATGATTTCTTCCTCCCATATTTGGGTTTACAGGGTGCAATCTAAAAAATAACCACTTGACACATATCCTTACTCCCTGACTACTGACAAAGCGGGAGAGAACTTGTGGCTCAACAGCTTAAAGCATCTGCTTAGCATGCAGACTGCCCAGGTTCGAATCCCAGAAGGGTGAGTTCTGACTGAAGAGAGTTAAGAAACTCGAAATAGCTATATCAGAAATTCCCTTATTTCTTTGTCAACAATTTTAAACAACATATATATATTTGTGCTTGCAGATGGCTCTGGGTTGAGCTGAAACAAGCAAAGGAAAGAATGATTTCTTCCTCCCATATTTGGGTTTACAGGGTGCAATCTAAAAAATAACCACTTGACACATATCCTTACTCCCTGACTACTGACAAAGCGGGAGAGAACTTGTGGCTCAACAGCTTAAAGCATCTGCTTAGCATGCAGACTGCCCAGGTTCGAATCCCAGAAGGGTGAGTTCTGACTGAAGAGAGTTAAGAAACTCGAAATAGCTATATCAGAAATTCCCTTATTTCTTTGTCAACAATTTTAAACAACATATATATATTTGTGCTTGCAGATGGCTCTGGGTTGAGCTGAAACAAGCAAAGGAAAGAATGATTTCTTCCTCCCATATTTGGGTTTACAGGGTGCAATCTAAAAAAAATAACCACTTGACACATATCCTTACTCCCTGACTACTGACAAAGCGGGAGAGAACTTGTGGCTCAACAGCTTAAAGCATCTGCTTAGCATGCAGACTGCCCAGGTTCGAATCCCAGAAGGGTGAGTTCTGACTGAAGAGAGTTAAGAAACTCGAAATAGCTATATCAGAAATTCCCTTATTTCTTTGTCAACAATTTTAAACAACATATATATATTTGTGCTTGCAGATGGCTCTGGGTTGAGCTGAAACAAGCAAAGGAAAGAATGATTTCTTCCTCCCATATTTGGGTTTACAGGGTGCAATCTAAAAAATAACCACTTGACACATATCCTTACTCCCTGACTACTGACAAAGCGGGAGAGAACTTGTGGCTCAACAGCTTAAAGCATCTGCTTAGCATGCAGACTGCCCAGGTTCGAATCCCAGAAGGGTGAGTTCTGACTGAAGAGAGTTAAGAAACTCGAAATAGCTATATCAGAAATTCCCTTATTTCTTTGTCAACAATTTTAAACAACATATATATATTTGTGCTTGCAGATGGCTCTGGGTTGAGCTGAAACAAGCAAAGGAAAGAATGATTTCTTCCTCCCATATTTGGGTTTACAGGGTGCAATCTAAAAAATAACCACTTGACACATATCCTTACTCCCTGACTACTGACAAAGCGGGAGAGAACTTGTGGCTCAACAGCTTAAAGCATCTGCTTAGCATGCAGACTGCCCAGGTTCGAATCCCAGAAGGGTGAGTTCTGACTGAAGAGAGTTAAGAAACTCGAAATAGCTATATCAGAAATTCCCTTATTTCTTTGTCAACAATTTTAAACAACATATATATATTTGTGCTTGCAGATGGCTCTGGGTTGAGCTGAAACAAGCAAAGGAAAGAATGATTTCTTCCTCCCATATTTGGGTTTACAGGGTGCAATCTAAAAAATAACCACTTGACACATATCCTTACTCCCTGACTACTGACAAAGCGGGAGAGAACTTGTGGCTCAACAGCTTAAAGCATCTGCTTAGCATGCAGACTGCCCAGGTTCGAATCCCAGAAGGGTGAGTTCTGACTGAAGAGAGTTAAGAAACTCGAAATAGCTATATCAGAAATTCCCTTATTTCTTTGTCAACAATTTTAAACAACATATATATATTTGTGCTTGCAGATGGCTCTGGGTTGAGCTGAAACAAGCAAAGGAAAGAATGATTTCTTCCTCCCATATTTGGGTTTACAGGGTGCAATCTAAAAAATAACCACTTGACACATATCCTTACTCCCTGACTACTGACAAAGCGGGAGAGAACTTGTGGCTCAACAGCTTAAAGCATCTGCTTAGCATGCAGACTGCCCAGGTTCGAATCCCAGAAGGGTGAGTTCTGACTGAAGAGAGTTAAGAAACTCGAAATAGCTATATCAGAAATTCCCTTATTTCTTTGTCAACAATTTTAAACAACATATATATATTTGTGCTTGCAGATGGCTCTGGGTTGAGCTGAAACAAGCAAAGGAAAGAATGATTTCTTCCTCCCATATTTGGGTTTACAGGGTGCAATCTAAAAAATAACCACTTGACACATATCCTTACTCCCTGACTACTGACAAAGCGGGAGAGAACTTGTGGCTCAACAGCTTAAAGCATCTGCTTAGCATGCAGACTGCCCAGGTTCGAATCCCAGAAGGGTGAGTTCTGACTGAAGAGAGTTAAGAAACTCGAAATAGCTATATCAGAAATTCCCTTATTTCTTTGTCAACAATTTTAAACAACATATATATATTTGTGCTTGCAGATGGCTCTGGGTTGAGCTGAAACAAGCAAAGGAAAGAATGATTTCTTCCTCCCATATTTGGGTTTACAGGGTGCAATCTAAAAAATAACCACTTGACACATATCCTTACTCCCTGACTACTGACAAAGCGGGAGAGAACTTGTGGCTCAACAGCTTAAAGCATCTGCTTAGCATGCAGACTGCCCAGGTTCGAATCCCAGAAGGGTGAGTTCTGACTGAAGAGAGTTAAGAAACTCGAAATAGCTATATCAGAAATTCCCTTATTTCTTTGTCAACAATTTTAAACAACATATATATATTTGTGCTTGCAGATGGCTCTGGGTTGAGCTGAAACAAGCAAAGGAAAGAATGATTTCTTCCTCCCATATTTGGGTTTACAGGGTGCAATCTAAAAAATAACCACTTGAGACATATATATATATATATATATATATATATATATATATATATATATATATATATATATATATATATATATATATATATATATATATATATATATATATATATATATATATATATATATATATAAAAGTTTGGATAAATTTGAAAGCTAAGAAAATTGTTAAAACTCTATACCTGAAAAGGCATGCTTTTTCAGGTATAGAGTTTTAACAATTTTCTTAGCTTTCAAATTTATCCAAACTCTGGTATTTTATGTTTTTATTCCCCATAAGAGTTTAATTTGCCGCTTCCGTCTATAGGAGGGTGAGGTAATCCCCCCCTTCTCGCTTTGGGAGGCTTTTTGCTTCTTGGGGAAGTTTTCCAGGATATCAAATATAAAAAGGAGAGAGAAAAACAAATTCCTCACCCACTTTCAAGCATGCTGTTCACTGTTGTGCTGGTTAGTGCCCTTGGACTTTGGCTGCAAGTAGCTTGGGCTGATCAACAGAATGTGACCAGCCTTTCTCCTGTCAGGTTAGAAGGCTTCCCCTATTATTAGTATTAGATGTATTGAAAAATGTATTTATGTTTTGTTTATGGATGATTGTTTATTTTAACACTATGATTTGATTTGAGTAGTTTTTTCTTTTTGTAAAAATTTAAAAATAAAATATATTTCAAAAAAAAAAAAAAGGCTTCCCCTGAACCAAACAAAACAACCGCCATCGTTCCAAAGTTGTCGGGGCACCCTTCTTTCTTCGCCACCTCTCCGGGGCGACTTAGACCCATTTAGGGTCCCCTGGCAGGGCGAAACTAGCTGCAGGGTGCAGAGGTCCGCAATTCCGCAACCAGGCGCTATGGTGCAAAATTGGAAGTCCCTCTTTTTGGTGAGTAAATATTGTAATGATGTGTCAGTTTTGTGATTGCACCTGCTGGAATGAATGCTGCTGTTGCTTTCATTGTGTTTACTGTGGTCCTGATCATCCAGATTGTGTTGCAAACAATGGTCCTTGCTATGTCTTCTGTGTGATTGTGTGAAATGTGGATCTGTCTATTGTGGAGGTTTCCCAGGATGATCGTTATGATTCCGAGTGATTCTGTATTTGTGTGTCTTCATAGTAGTGACAACTGGCATGGTGGTGGCGCCTACAGGTTGTTCATTATTTTTATTTATTTAATTTGACTTCTATGCCGCCCTATTCCGGAGAACTCAGGGCGGCTCACAACATTTTTCCTCAGTTGCATTAACTTTGTAATTTATATGTTGATCTTCTGCTCTGCTCATTATATCTGTTTGGCACTTTTCTTGTCCCTCCTTGTTCTTTTTCTCTTTTTGATATGTGTGCTATTTTTTCCTTTTTCCCATATTTTTCATGCTTGCTCTTTGAATAATAGTCGACACTGCCTTTCCTGTACATAAGGGCCGGTTAGCTTGCTGGGGCAGTGTTGTTTGCATATACTGACTATGGTGCTACCCGTCCCATAGATAAGGGTCAGCTTGTTTGCTGGGGTGGCGCACCACCTTGTTTTCATTGCTACACTGTGGGAATGTGCCTTTTCTGTAGATAAGGACTGTCTGCATTGGCAGGACTCAATATCCCTTTATACCCCTGGGCAGTTTTTCTCTCTTGGTTGCCTTGGAGTAGAAACAAAAAGGGAGATTAAAAAAAAAGTAAGAAGAAAAATTTACCTTGCTTTCAAACAGTGTCTGTCTGAATGAAACTGTTGAGGCATGCTATAACGTAACCACAAGCATTTTTTACATTTCATGAATATTCCAAAAACATTTCTCCAAATATAGTATTGTAATACTTGCTTCTTTGCGAACCTTGACTTACTTGCTTTATTTTTGCTTTGCTACTATATTCTTTTTGCCTCACTTTATTTTTTCTTGTCCAGTTTTAATCAGACATGTGCTTTTGTTGCGATAATGGGAAGGTCCCAGTCTAAGGGGGTCGAAGTCCCTAAAAAGGGTACTCCAGCCTGGTTCATACATGTGCACAAGGGACCCAGGTTCTGCCAATATTTACAGCAATGGCATACCCTTACTGCTCAAGACTCTAAGTGCCAGTTTCCCCTTGCTGGAACCTTTGACAGAGATAAGCTTAATTTTCTATGACACCAGTTAGATGCTATGGACTCTTCTCTAGCACCAGGTAATTGGTCCGCCTTTTTGGTTTGGTATGCTGAAATGGAGAGGCGGCACCGGGACCACCATTTGCAGTCCTTCAAACATACTAAGGAAATGTTGGAAAAATCGGTAACTGATCTTAAAGCTTCTATTGCTGCTATTCAAAAGGATGCTGCAGTGGAGTCCACCAAGAAAACCCAGCTGCCCACTACCAAAATATGTCCTTTGTCCTGTTTCCCCCAACCCAGATGACGACCATGCCCCAGACTTGCTACTCAAGTATCCCAGATGCTCCTCCTCTCGGTCCCCTCCATACAAAGCTCCTCCCCGCTCTCCTCTCTCTCCCCCACCTTTCTCCTCCTCATTTTCCTCCCCTTCACTCCTCCCTTACTTACTTCTTCCCCACCTCCTCCTGTTGGCCACACCTCTCCTCTTTTATCAGTACCTGCAACTCCCCGTGACACTCCTGCTCCTGCTCCTGCTGCTATATCTACTACCACTTCCCCTTCTCTTGCTATTAAGGCTCTTATTCAGAATATACAAAACTCTTTGAAAGCTGCAGATAGACATTTGATTAGTCCTTCTACTCTCCTTCATGCTGAACTTGTACATCTCAATGAGACATTAGGTCTGGAATACAGGTCGGCCCTTTTGTCGCAGTTGGCAAAAACTCCAGAAGGGGCTCCCTCTTTGCCAGCCAATGTGACAGCACCACACTCTCCTAATGTAGCCTCTATTTTGTCAGACATTAGAACCCGTGATTGCATTGCATTTCAGACCCGTAGTGCTGCCCCTAGTTCTTCTACCCCACTTGGAGTTGCTTCCTTTTTTCCTTCCTATCCTAAGTCTCCTAATCACCTTGACCTTTCTGAACAACCTACAGGCCAATTTCCTCTCCGCACAATGCCCGGTTCTTTGGAAAATGTCAACGGTGTCCTTGTACTTAAACTCGTTCAGGTTCGAAATTTGAAATATGGCAGCTTCCTTTCCCAATATCTGGGACAAGCCTGCTAAATTTAAGGAAGAATTGGAAACTATCATTGAGGCCGATGTTAATCAGCTCGTGCGAGCGGTGTGTCCAAAAGGCATCTGGGAACAGATTAAGGAGAAGGTCACCTGGCCTTCCCAGCAACCCGACCTTACCGACCTTACCAATATATGTTTGCGCTTGCTTGCTAACATTACCGAGGTATGTCCCATTAAAACTGATTGGGGCAGAATTAAAGATTGCAAGCAGCTAGACCGGGAATCACCTGCTGAGTTCATGGAACGTCTCACCCTGGTGTTCGAACAACATTCTAGGGTGCAGGATCCACGCTCTAATGCAACAGAAGGTATGGTTTCCTTTTTGTTGATACCTTACGCCCTAAAATTGCTGAAGCTATCAGGACTACTGTCATTGGATGGAAGGGCAAGACGCTTTCTGAAATAGTGGATATTGCTGAAAACTATTCCTCTTCTTTTAAACAAAAGAGGGAGGAGGAGACTGGACAGTTAATGCAACTGGGGATGACTGTGGTTGACTGTTGAATATGAGTGGGTGTTTTATTGTATTTTTAGATATTTTTTGTTTGGGATTTTTATTGTAATTTGTTGTTTATACATATGTTGTTAGCCACTCCGAGTCTCTGGAGAGGAGCAGCATACAAGCCCGAATAAATAAATAAATAAATAAACTTATGGCCTTACAACACCATGCTCTTGAACATCCACCCGCTCCACCCCCTCGCTTGAGGCCTAGGATAATACCACCTAACTTTCCTACCTCCTTTAACCCTCAGCCCAATTTTTCTTCTTCCTCTAATCCCCAGCAGAGAAACTTTTATTGCTTTAATTGTGGCCTGGAAGGTTACTTTAAATCTGCTTGCCCATATCCACCTTCTCCTGGTTTTCAGCAGTCTCAACCCCGCCCCCCGGTTCCTCGCCCCAGGAATTTCCCCCAGCACCCTCCCGCTTACTCTTCTCATGATTTTGCCTTTTCTTCAGCATACTCCCTTATTCCTCTCAGTTCTAATCCAGAACTTCTGGTTTCTGTTAATGGCCACCCTGCTCGGCTGCTCGTAGATACAGGAGCTGCTCATTCTACCTTGCAAGCTGACAAATTCCCTCATATACAACCCTCCCAACATGTTGTGAACACTATTGGCATTACCAATGTGTCTGTTCCCCATCCGGTCTCCATTCCTACTACCATCTCGCTAGGTCCCATTTCCCAAGAGCATGCTTTCCTTCTTAGCCCTTGTTCCCGTTAACATCTTAGGAGGTGATCTCCTCTGCAAGATGGGATGCTCCATCTACTGTCAACCTGATGGTTTTTGTTTGGATGTGCCGCATTCTGCTAAACATTCCATTCTAGCCTGTCTTCATTCCCCCTCTGACCCTGTCCCTTTAGATCCTGTTACTTCCCTTTCTAACCTTTCTCTTGCCACTCTACAACAAGATCTCATAGCTAAGGTCCCTGATGGCCTATGTTCTACTCATTCTGACAATGTTGGCTGCATTCACTCGGCCCAACCAGCTTGAATTCAGTTGGATCCTATGAAACCCCTTCCTAGAATCCCACAGTATCGATTATCCAAAGAAGCACAGGAGGGAATCCGCCCTGTTATTGAGTCCCTCCTTGAGCAAGGTATTCTTGTTCCCACCCGAAGCCCCTGCAATACCCGTATATTACCTGTCCAGAAGAAGTCTTCTGGTAAGTGGAGATTTGTGAAGGACCTTCGTCACGTTAACCGCATTGTTATCCCTTCTTATCCCACTGTTCCCAAACCTGCTACTATTGTCTTCTATCCCCCCTACTGCTTGTTATTTTACTGTCATTGACCTATCTTCTGCCTTCTTTTCTATTCCTATTCATCCTGATTTCCAGTTTTTGTTTGCTTTCCAATATGATGGTCGGCAGTTAACCTGGCGTTGCCTTCCACAGGGTTACTGTAAATCACCTTCTATTTTTTCTCAAATTCTTCGCCAGGACCTGGCCAATATTACTTTTCCTATGGAATCCACCCTTATACAGTATGTGGACAACCTGTTGCTCGCCTCTCCTACATTAGATGCTAGCATGACTGATTCTCTTGTTTGCTTCAGAGTCTCGCTGCTAAAGCAGAGGTCCCCAACCTTTTTGGCACCAGGGACCGGTTTCATGGAAGACAATTTTTCCATGGAGTGGGGGGGCGCGGGGGGGAGGTTTCAGGATGATTCAAGTGCATTACATTTATTGTAAATTTTCTAAATAAACAAATAAATAAATAATGCGCTTTAATTCTATTATTGTATTAGATTAGACCAGTGACTTTCTGCTTCTAAGAAAGTGGGAAGGAAAAGAAGACAATCCTAAACTCAGCCTTCCAGCAAAACAAAGACCCACCACGCTGAGGAAGTGTTGAGAAAACCATGAGAGAGGGGGGGGAGAGAGAGGGAGGGAGGGAGGGAGGGAGAGAGAGAGAGAAAGACCAAACCACTGCGCAAGCCCAGCAGCCTTGGAAAAGGTGCAAATGAGGGATTCCCTTGGAGACACAGTGCTTAAGGGGAAATGTAGCTTCTCCTCTCCCCCTCCCCCATTGCAAGCCGGGTAGGAGCGTGCTTGGCTTGCAAACTTGGAGAGCTGCAGGAAGGAGGAATGCACACACACACCACACACACAAATACACCAATTTAAACCTCGAAAAGCAGGCAGGATGTTTCCAAAACACGAGGCACCTGGAGCATCAAAATAAAAGCAAAAGGAAAGGAGGAAGGACGTGAAGCTCAGATGTTGCAAACCAGTTGCAAGCGCAGCCGTTGGAGGGCCTTGCACTGAGCAAGAGGGCTTCTGCCCTGCCACTCTCCCGCCCCTGCCCAGACCCCTGCAGACTTGCCGCATTCCTGGAGGTGGAAGACACGCTTTCAGCGCACCTCCAACTGTGCAGCCAGGTTCCTAAATGCCCACGGCCAAGTACCAGTCTGTGGACTGGGGGTTGGGGACCCCTGTGCTACAGGGCACAAAGCCTCAAAGTCCAAACTACAGCTTTGCCTCCCTGAAGTTGTCTACCTTGGTGTGCTCCTTTCCCATGTTGCCCGTACTATTCTTCACTCTTGTGTTCAGACTATTTTGCAACATCCCAAACCCACTACTCAGAAAGCTATGTGCTCTTTTTTTTGGTATGGCTGGCTTTTGTTGCCAGTGGATACCTGCTTATGCCACTCTGACCCGCCCCCTTTATGATTTGACCCTGCAGTGTCCCTGAACCTCTTCCTTGGTCTCTGGCTGCTGAAGCTGCTTTTATGTCTTTGAAGCAAGCTTTGGCTGCTGCCCTGGCTTTGGGATTACCTGATTATGATAAGCCTTTTACTCTTTATTGTCATGAACAGGATTGTTTTGCTTTGGGAGTCCTTACTTAACCTTATTGTTCTTCACAGAGTCTGATTGCTTATTTTTCCACTGCATTAGACCCTGTTGCTGCTGGATTGCCTCCCTGTTTATGTGTGGTTGCTTCCACAGCTGCCTTAGTAAAGAGGTCAGCTCGTCTTATACTTGGCCACTCTTTGTTGCTGTTCCCCATTCTGTCTCAGCTTTGTTATTGCGCACTCGCACAAAATTTCTTTCTGCCTCCTGACTCACCAAATACGAAGCTCTGCTTCTCTCATCCCTGCATATTTCTTTATGACACTGCCCCACCTTAAATCCTGCTTCTCTCCTTCCTGTCCCTTCTGATGGTGAGCCCCATGGCTGCGAGTTCCTTTGCTCCAGGTTATCCAAGCAACGACAGGATCTCTCTGATATTTCCCTTGCTAACCCTGATTTTATTCTATATACTGACGGCTCTTGTTTTAGGTCCCCCAATGGGGACCTGGTTACTGGTTTTGCTGTATGCTCTCCCTTTGAGCCTTTACTCTCCGGCCCTCTACCTGGGGTCCGCTCTGCACAGGTTGCTGAACTCATTGCTCTCACCAAGGCCTTCCAGTATGCTTCTGGTAAATCTGCTACTGTGTATACAGATAGCCGTTATGCCTTTGGGATGGTGCACGATTTTGGCCAATTGTGGCAAATTTGCAGCTTTCTTACTGCTCAGGGCACCCCGATTAAAAATGCTCTCCATATTGTAGGCCTTTTAGATGCACTCCACCTTCCCTCCCGCCTTGCTGTTGTTAAATGTCTTGCTTACCAAACCTCTTCAGATAATGTTGCTATGGGGAATTCTCTAGCTCAGCGGTTCTCAACCTGTGGGTCGCGACCCCTTTGGGGGTCGAATGACCCTTTCACAGGGGTCGCCTAAGACCATCAGAAAACACACATTTCTGATGGTCTTAGGAACCTAGACTCCGCTCCGCATGGCCTCCGCCATTTGCAGAGAGAGAGAGAGAGAGAGAGAGAGAGAGAGAGAGAGAGAGAGAAAGAGAAAGGCACTTTCGCTTCCCTTCTCTCTCTCAGGCGGACTTACCTCCTGCAGGGCTCCTGATTGGCCCTGCGCACGGGTGCCCCACCCCCTGGGAGAAGCACGGCCATGGCTTGGAGCCGCCCGGGGAAGCCCCAGAATCCCTGCTGGGAGCGGCCTGCTGGAGGCTCCACTGAGCGGGCCAGCCCTCCGGAAAGCCGCGGCCCAAGGGAGACCAGCCCCTGCGATCCCCAGCCAGCCCAACCATTGGACCTGCTGGCCGGGAAGGTGCGCCGGAATCCAGGCTGCTGGGAAGGAAGGAGATTCAGCAAAGGTAGGAGAGGAGAGCCGCCTCCTGGGGCCCGGTGCTGGTGGCGGCTTCCTTGCCCTCCCCTTCCTCCTCCCCTTCTTCCTCTTGCTGCCCCCAAAGTGGCAGAGGGGTGCCTGGGAGGGGGGAGCAGCCAGGCTGGCAGAGGGGCTGGTAGGGGCCATGCAGCACCAGCTCCCACCGCGGCTCCATTGGATGGGCGAAGGGTGAGGCCGGGCAGCGCAGAGTCCCAGCTAGGGTGACTACTTCCTCACCCTCCTCCTCTCCTTTCTCCTGCTGCCCTCCCAGGCGGCTTGGGCGGGCGCTGCCTCCACTGCAGCTCCATCGATGGGAGAAGGGTGAGGCCAGACAGCGCGGAGTCCCAGCGGGGGCGGCAGCCGGGCCGGGGATGGTAGGGACCCTAACAATGCTGCCCTGTTGCTGCCGCCGGACCCGCTGCCTCCCGTCCTGCTTCCCCTCCCCGCCCATTCGTCTGAGGATGTGGCGGCCGGGCCGGGGGCAGCGGCGGCGAGGAACCCCAATGATGCTGCCGTGCTGCCACAGTTGCCACTGGAGCCGCTGCCTCCCGTCCTGCTCCCCCTGCCCACCCCTTTGGCTGAGGATTCGGTGGGGTGGCAGCCGGGCCAGCGGTGAGGAACCCCAACGATGCTGCTGTGCTACCGCCACCACTGCCAGAACTGCTGCCTCCCATCCTGCTCCCCATCCCCGCCCGTTCGGCTGAGGACGCGCAGAGGCCAGGGGTGGTGGGGACCTCCGACGGTACTGCCATAAGAGAAAGAAAGAGAGAGAGGAAAGAGAGAGAAACAGAGGAAAAGAAAGAGGAAAGAGAAAGAGGGAGGAGAAAGAGAAACAGGAAAGAGAGAAAGAGAGAGGAAAGAGACTGCCTTCCCAGTCGCTGAGAAAGGGGAAAGGGGAAAAAAAGCCGTGAGTGAGTTCCCCTTTCTGCCTCGTTGCTGAAAGCTTTTTTTTAAAAAAAAAACAACCGACCGCTCGTTCAGAACTCCTCGGGGCTTGTTTGCACGAGCTTGTGGCAGATCAGTAAATAAAGGGGTGGGGGAGCCAAACTGTCCAAGGCGTTTGCACCCTGAACGTGTGGATGCTGCTTTCATGACTTGCCACCACCACCCCCTCTCTTCCGTCCCTGCTCGGGCAACGCGCTGCTGCTGTTACTGCTGGCTGAGCTGCGGCGCCGAGCCAATCCCCACGCCTCCTGGTTGCCCGGCTGTGCTCCGCCCCCAGCAGCCCTAAAAAGCACTGTGGGAGAGTGGGGAATGCTGGGAGTTGCAGTTCATCACCATCTGGAAAAACATGACTCTCCAAAGATCGATCAATCCTTCCTTCCTTCCTTCCTTCCTTCCTTCCTTCCTTCCTTCCTTCCTTCCTTCCCCCTTCAATCTTCCTTCCTTCCTTCCATCTCCATCCCTTCCTCTTCAATCTCTCTTCTTCCTTCCTTCCCCTTCAATCTCCTTCCTTCCTTCCATCTCCATCCCTTCCCCCTTCAATCTCTCTCCTTCCTTCCTTTCCCCTTCAATCTCCTTCCTTCTCTATCTCCTTCCTTTCCCCTTCAATATTCCTTCCTTCCTTCCTTCCATCCCTTTCCCTTCAATCTCTCTCTCCTTCCTTTCTTCCTTTCTTCCTTCTCCTTCCTTTCCCCTTCAATCTTCCTTCCATCTCCATTCCTTCCCCTTCAATCTCTCTCCTTCCTTCCTTTCTTCCTTCCCCCTTCAATCTCCTTCCTTCTCCATCTCCTTCCTTTCCCCTTCAATCTTCCTTCCTTCCTTCCATCTCCATCTCCATCCCTTCCCCTTCAATCTCTTTCCTTCCTTCCTTCCTTCCTTCTTTCCATCTCCATCCCTTCCCCTTCAATCTCTCCTTCCTTCCTTCCCCCTTCAATCGCCTTCCTTCCTTCCATCTCTATCCCTTCCCCTTCAATCTCTCTCCTTCCTTCCTTCCTTTCCCCTTCAATCTCCTTCCTTCTCCATCTCCTTCCTTTCCCCTTCAATCTTCCTTCCTTCCTTCCCTCCCTCCCAACATTTTTGAGCAAGGAAGCGTAAGCTTCTCCAGCGAGCATTGCTATATTGTTCTTGTAATTAATCACTATGCTTTAATTATGTTCAAGTCGTAACAATGAAAATACACCCTGCATATCAGATATTTACATTACGATTCAAAACAGTAGCAAAATTACAGTTATGAAATAGCAACGAAAATAATTTTATGGTTGGGGGTCACCACAACATGAGGAACTGTATTAAGGGGTCGCGGCATTAGAAAGGTTGAGAACCACTGCTCTAGCTGATGCCACGGCCAAGGAGGCCCTTATGGCGACACCTCTCCCTTCCTCTCCTCTTGCCTATGTTTCTGATGCACCTCCAGCTCTTGCTACTATTGCCCATCTTGTTGAAATGCAACAGGCTGCACCTGCATCTGAACGTCGTGTGTGGACAAAAAAATCTTGTTCACCTGATTCGGAAGCCATGTGGTGCCACTCTGATGGGTAGCCTGTTTGCCCCCGGTCTTTGTTATCCTATCTTGTCTGCCTCCAACATGGGCCTGCCCATGTTGGCCAGGAGGGTGTGACATCCACTATTAACAAAGAATGGTATGCCCCAGGAGTACATATGATGGCAAAATATGTGTACTCCTCATGCATTACCTGCCAACAGCGTAATGTTGGTTGCCCTGTACAGGTGCAAACTGGATCTCATCCACCCTCTTGGGGACCCTTTGTACATGCTCAAATGGACTTTATACAAATGCCCAAGTGTTGTGGATATGAATATGTTGCGATAAATGTTCATTTCTCCTTTAAGAAATCCTTTCTCTGTCTTGATGGGCTTCCCTTTTCCCCCCCTTACAGGCTGTCAGCTGATAGCTGAACTAGGGGGGTGGAGAAAGAAGGGAATGAGTTTCATTTCCTGAGAAAAACGTCAGGCTTTCAAATGTATTGTTTAACTATCTGTGTACTGTAATTGGCTGTAAATCAGTGGGGTGACAATTTAGTGGGAAGAAACCTTTGATGTGTAATAAAAAGGAGATGCCTGGCTTCTGTCTGGGCCTTCACTACGAGACAAGCTCCAGTCTCTGTCATGATTCATGGGGGCCGGGTGACACCACGGACACACTTTCGCCACAAGTGGTGACCCCGACGTGATAACCCTAAGAGGTTATACGTCCCTGGACCCTCAGACTTACCGCCCGGACGTGGCCAAGCGTGCTTCATCAGTTCATCGCTGGACAAGGACTGATCCCTCGTAAGTAATGGGGGGATCTCTCAAAGGTGCAGAAAATACATTTAAGGGAGCTCAGAGAGATAACCAGGAAGAATTACGTTTAATTTACGGCGAAGAAGCTGACAGAAGGAGATTTAAGATCTCTCCTTGAATTTATTTGGAAACACATTCCTTTCTATCCTGAATCAGGCTGCCTTAAAGTTGAAACCTGGAGGAAAGTGGGGGAGTTTTTACATACAAATCCTAGGGCCCCCGCCTCCATTTTAACATCTTGGAGAGCAGCATTTGAGGCTTTGAAGACACAGGAACAACCATTATTAAAAACATTACTGAATCCATCGTATTATAATGAAGTTCAACTTCTTCCCCCTGCTGTTGAAACTCCAGTAACAATTAAAAATCACAGCAGGGTTTCTCCTAGCAATGTTGAGTCGTGTGATCCTCCAGCTCTGACCAAAACCAGTAATCTTATTCAGGAGACATTACAGAATGCTTATGAGGCAGGAGAGTTAAATGCTGATGAAATGGCAAATTTATACCCTGTAACTGTGGGCATGGATGCAAAAATTGATAATGAATTGGCTGCCCAAGAGATTTTGATGAAATTGGCTGTTGAAAATGCTAATGCAGACTGCAAAAGAGTTCTGCAACCCTTAATTAGCACTGGTCAAAAGACACTTGCAGATTTGATTCAAGCATGTAGAGTGGTAGGCAGTCACGTCTATCAAATGGAAAATTTGGCCGTGGCAATTAACAGCTCTGATGAGCCTTCAGAAATATTTTTTTACTCCAGCTATGATTTTGGCTGAAATTACACATCATGGCCGCACGATGGCGCCAGATCATTGGAATTGAATTTGCAGTTATTTTTATCCCATTTTCCTTACAGATCCATGATTTTGGCCATAAAAAATTTACCTTTTTCTTATATCTCTCCTAGTTTGGATGAGACTTTGTTGACACTATTTTTGACATTGCAAAAATTTATTGAGACAAGATATTGTCATTATTTTATTGCACATATCCGAAGTCATCAAAATTTTCCAGGAATTCTCAGTGAAGGGAATACCCAGGCGGATATGGCAACGCAAGTTATGACTATGCAACAACCCACTCCCTGGGATAGTCATAGCTATTTTCATCAAAACGCCAAGGCTTTGGTTAAACAATTTGGCATAACCCCCGGGGAGGCAGCAGCTATCATTCAACAGTGCCCCAACTGTTCACAACAAGGACTGTCTATTCCAATGGGTGTGAATCCCCGTGGACTTGAGGCATGTCAAATTTGGCAAATGGACGTTACCCAATATGCATCTTTTAGTCCATGGAAATATATAGATGTGACTATTGATACATATTCTGGGTTCATCTTTGCTACTCCACAGCGTGGAGAGGCAACTAAACATGTCATCAATCATTGTATTCGAACTTTTAGCACTCTGGGTACTCCTAAAGAATTAAAAACTGATAATGGACCTGCATATTGTAGTCACGCCTTTGCTCAGTTCTGCAATCGGTGGGACATTATTCATAAATTCGGCATTCCTTATAATTCACGGGGGCAAGCAGTAGTGGAACGGGCCAATTCCACTCTTAAGCACATGCTTGACAAATTAAAAACAAAAAATGGGGAAAATACCCCCGGACTACCTGGAGTGCAAAATCATCTTAATTTAGCTTTATATACTCTCAATATTCTAAACCTTACTGGTACGCCACCTAATACAGCTGCCAGCAGACATTTTTCTCCCCTTCCAGCCGCAGCAACCACGGTTCAACCGCTAGTTTGGTATCGTAAACTACCAGACCCCCAGTGGAAAGGACCAGCTGAACTTATTACCTGGGGTCGTGGATATGCTGCGGTGCAACATGAAGGCAATACGATATGGGTTCCTGGCCGCAATATTCGCCCTTACAGTGTACAGCCAGAAGATTGCAAAGACTCTGGTGAGCCCAAAGTGGACGGACAATGAATTTTGGAAGGACAATAAAAAGTTAGTGCCTTAACAAACCATACTGACTGCTGGATGTGTATGATGTCACCATCGGATGCCAGTCAAGGACTTTCTTTAGTTGGACTTCCTTTGAACAACATTGGAGCCAGCAAAAGTTTTGTAAATATTAATGTGGCAGGACATTATACGCTGCCACTTAGGTTTTATTATGTAGATTTTGCATTAGTGTGTTTTAATTTTTCTAAAGGAATTATCCTTTTAAGTATATATCCCTCTTGTAATATCACCTTTAATATGCCTGATAATTGTGTTGAAAGTAATAACAAAGTGTATGTAAAATGTGATGATGGAGAGTACAATGCAAGTGTATTGGGTTTGTAGCTATTTGAATGGCGCACGGAATTGGACTGCAGCCAATGACAGTGACGGCCGTTGAAATGCTTAATGAAGAACAAGGACAAATCCCTCCACCAATATCCGGAGATCATAAGCAGTGAGGATATTTGGGATGCATTATGGTTTTGGTTACCAAATTTTCAATGGTTAAGAAATTTGATAAGTATTATTATTTTGTATTGTTATATTATTCCATTGTGGATGCTTTTATATACGTTTGCCTGGTATTTTTGCTATGATGAAATCCTTTATACCAAAGAACAAATTGTCTCAACAAGTGAACATTAGTCAACAAGGATTTGATCGGATGCCAATGGATAAACAGCCACCTCAGTTGGATGAAATTGAATACATGGACTGAAAGCCCTTGCTTCTAAACAAAAACAAAAAGGGATGAGATGTTGCGATAAATGTTCATTTCTCCTTTAAGAAATCCTTTCTCTGTCTTGATGGGCTTCCCTTCCCCCCCCTTACAGGCTGTCAGCTGATAGCTGAACTAGGGGGGTGGAGAAAGAAGGGAATGAGTTTCATTTCCTGAGAAAAACATCAGGCTTTCAAATGTATTGTTTAACTATCTGTGTACTGTAATTGGCTGTAAATCAGTGGGGTGACAATTTAGTGGGAAGAAACCTTTGATGTGTAATAAAAAGGAGATGCCTGGCTTCTGTCTGGGCCTTCACTACGAGACACGCTCCAGTCTCTGTCATGATTCATGGGGGCCGGGTGACACCACGGACATACTTTCGCCACATGAATACATATTGGTCCTGGTCTGCATGTATAGCGGTTGGATTGAAGCATATCCATGTGCAAAGGCTAACACAGTAACAGTAGCTAAGACTTTTAAAAGACATTTTACCCAGGTTTGGCATTCCCATCTATTTGGGTAGCGATAAAGGTTCCCATTTTGTCAACCAAGTTATCAAAGAACTCTGCAAGGACCTCCAAATCAACCAGAAGCTTCATTGTCCAAATCACCCTCAATCTTCTGGAAAAGTTGAGAGATTTAATGCTACACTGAAAAATAAATTGGCAAAATTATGTGAGGATACTAACCTCAAGTGGCCAGATTGTTTGCCACTTGTTCTTGTGGGAAGTCAGCCCCCCAGAGAAGGAAATATTAAAAGGGCAGGAAAATATATTTCCTCAAAGGATCTTTAAAAAGGCAGGAAAGCATGCCCAATTTTCTTAATAGCCCCAGGTCTCCCTTCCCCAAGCAGAAGCCAGTTCTGTACAAATGCAGATGTAAACCATCAGGAAGGCCTCACCCAAACTCTAGGAGTCATTAGCCCCAGCACCAGGGAAGCAGAATATGACCTTTGGGACATAATAGGATTAACCTATCACCATCAGAATACCAGAAAAGCACACTCAGACTCAGGTCAAAGTTCATGCCACAGGAACAGGAACAACTCCACAAACAAAAGGCTCCAGAGGGTATAAAAACCCACTCCCTACATGTGTTCGCTTTCTTTCCTGCCAGAACCATCTTTCTGTCTGGCTCTCGGCTCCAATAAACTGCAACCTTCTTTCTAAAGCAGTTGCCATGTTGTTTATCCCCAGCTTTGACTGAACCATGATGAAGATTTTTCTTCCAACACTCTTAAGTCCATATGACTGACGCCCTCCAAACAAACTGGACTCTCCCCCATGAAATACTACAGGTAATCCCCCAGATACGAGCGTTTATTTAGCGATATTTCACAAAAACAAGGTTATTCAGGAAGGGTACTTACATTAAAAATTCAAAATTGCAATCAAAAACAGGCTTCTGTAGCCATGTGACTTGGATTCAGTCTCGGGTGCTGTGGTGGCCATTTTAACTTTGTGACTTGCCTGGGCTGGTTCGGGCCTACGAGAAGCCGGAAGTGTTTTTTTTGTTTTTTGGGGTTTTTTGTGCCTGGTCACATGGCCAAGCAAGATCAGGCTGGCAGGGCCATTTGTTTTTGTTTTCCTGGAGCGGCGTGTGGAAGATCTGCTGCTTGCTGGGCTTTAGGACTGTGCTTGTAGAGAGCTAGAATTACTTCTGTAAGTATTTTAAAATATTCTTTTTTGTTACTCTATAGTACTGTGCTGTATTGTTTGTAATTACTTTGGGAACTACTCTGCTTTTTATTGCTTTGTAAGTACAGTACTTTGCAAGATTGATTGTTTGCATTTGCCTGAAACTTATAGCATGTGGCTGCTGCTGCTCCTTTCCCTAGCATAGACCCACCAGAGATTCTGCTAACACTTATTGGAAGGAAATTCCCCACCCCTCTACCCTATTTTGGATTTTGGCTGGAGAGGCTTGTCCTGATAAGGAGCAGTGTTTTTTTTTAAAAGGTTTTAAATTTAAATTGCCTCCAGAAGTTGCAGGTGTTCCCTCACTGAAGGCTTTTAAGAAGAGTCTGGATAGGCATTTATCAGAAATACAGTACAGTACTCTACTCTCTTGTGAGAGCAGTGGGTTAGACTAGATGACCTCAAAGCCCCTTCCATCTCAGTTACTTTTGCAAGCCAACAGTTATGTAAACTCCACCCCCATCTCCCTCTGTATGCCTGGCTAGAGACGCTTAAGCTAATGGCCGGCAAGTGTTTGTGTGTGTGTTTTAAAGCAAGCGAAGATTTCTGTAAACTACTGGAGACACTTAAGCTAATTACTTTAGTGGCAGCTGCAATTGTAGAGTTCTCCACCCCCACCCAAGAAGCTTGAGCTGCCTAGCAACAAATGGCTTTTTTTAAAAAAGCCTACTGCCTACTTGGGAGGCAGTTTACAAGTACTGTGGTTACTGAAACCAGAAACAGCTGATCTGTGGCTGGAAACAGCCTGCAGCAGCGGCAGCAAAAGTCTCTCATTTCAGGTAGCCATAGGAGGAAATAGTAAATCAAATCTTTGTTCATTTAATGACTCATTTGATTCAATTAATGAGTTTGATTTTAAAATGTTGTACTATTGACTCTGATTCATTTGACGATTACGAGCCTAATGGGCAGGCTCTATTAGGCTCGTACCTCGGGGACTACCAGTAATGGGACGCCCTATGCGAATGACAACTTTCCCTCCATCAACCTTATAGCTAAATGACATTCATATACTAGATGCTGTTATGCTGGACTATTGTCACACTCTTATTACACCTTTAAAAGAGTATCATTCACAGGTTGTGGCAGCCCTGCCCAAGGAACCACTGCACCCTTGCCAATCATTGAAAGTAGGAGACTGGGTTTTGACAAGTGTTTCAGCGGAAGAATTGCCTAACTCCTTGTTGGAAGGGACCATTCCAGATCTTATTAACCACCATCACTGCTGTGAAGTGTGAATGTCTGACCTCCTGGGTGCATACAATGCATTGGAAGAAGGTGGTGCCCCCAGACGAGGAAGCTGTGGTACCGTACCCTAAATACTGAGATACCTCAAGATTTGTCATCTTCCGACGATTCGAAGGCTTTTCTGTAATGGATGCCCAGAGGCGCATTAAGGAAACAGTCTGCGTTAGAAGATGTCTCATGCCTGCTGTATGGACTATGCTCATGCTTTTGTTTATTGGAACTTGTCTCAATTTATATAATACCTTGTATCCCCATTCTTAGTCCTACCACCTGTCGTGATTCCGTGCCAGCCTGTGTTCCCAACAGCTGAGTCTGGGGAATCTGAGGAGGAGGTGGAGGAGGAATTTGGAGGGCCATCAGGGTCAGAGGGAGGCTCTGATGAATTACAAGACTCACGGACTGATGAAAAGTCTGGCCCCTCCAGTCGTGTTACGGATGAAGCTCAGTTGTGTGGGGAGAGTGAGTCGATTTGGAGGATTCACAGCTGATGGACATGATTGGTGCTCGTAGACGCAGGCAATTATCTAGAGCAGACCAGCAGTAGTCAATACAACAACTCCAGGGGAGGAGGAGAAGGCATTGAGAAGCCACGCCTTGGGACTGCTTTATAAAAGGGGAAGGTGTGGGCGGTGCTGGTTGCTGAAGGCAACCGTTTGTAAAGAACTTCCAATGATCATGGTCTGTTTTGTTTTATCAGTGAATATTTTGTTTAAACTTCTGCTCTGTTTGCTTTTGTAACCAATTATCTGTTAGGAAAGTATTCTGTGTTTTTTGTTTTGGAGAAAAACTTACCAGGACTGTTTTGGAAATAAAAAGAGGTTGGTTTTCCCAGCCTACTGTTTAAGAGGGGTTTGTTCTTGTGACGTAACAAGGATGGACGTAGGCTGGGACAGAACAGTTTGCCTTCAGCCTAACCCCCTACTATTATGGAGCAGCTACGTGCTGAGAATGCCCAGCTCTCCCAGCAGCTGGCTTTGTTATCAGCCCAAGTGGCTCAGCTCCAAGCACACGTCCCTGCTGCTCCACCACCCAGGAGAAAATGCCAAGTTGCAATGCTGGACAAATTTGATGGCAATCCGGACATGTTTCCTGTTTTCATGGGACAATGAAAATCAGCCGCTCTCACACAATCAGTGTGAGAGCGGCTGATTTCCCCACTGACCTCTTTCCTTGCGCGTATTATTCACGGAAACTGAACCCAGCAGAGCGCAACTATACCATCTGGGAGAAGGAGCTACTGGCCATTAAAGTGGCGTTCGAGGCCTGGAGGCATCATCTGGAAGGGGCGCGACATCAAATCGAGGTCCGCATGGACCATAAGAATTTGGAAAGCCTGCAGACCGCTCGGAAATTGAACCAATGCCAGATCCGGTGGTCGCTCTTCTTTGCGAGGTTCAATTTCCGTGTAACGTACATACCTAGCGGTCACAACCAAAGAGCGGATGCTCTGTCCAGGAAGCCCGAATATTCCCGAGCAGAGGACAAGCTTCTGCCCAGGACAGTGCTCCCCATCAAGTCTTTTGCTGTGGTGTGGGAGCCTATAGATGTACAGGCTCGGATTCGGGAGGCCCAGCAGTGGGATGTGTGGGTGGCTCAGCGAAAGGAGGTGGGGCCCAATTCCCCATGGACAGTCACGGATGGACTCCTCCACTATCATGACCGGCTCTATGTTCCGGAAGGGCCGCTCAGGGGACTCATCCTTAGCCAGTGTCACGACAATCCGGCGGCGGGGCATTTTGGCCTGTTCAAGACCCTGAATTTGGTCTCCCGTACCTTCTGGTGGCCCCGAGTCCGACACGACGTCTAGGCCTACGTCACGTCCTGTATCTCGTGTAGGCAGGCCAAGTGAGCGACAAATGTGGGATATCACCCTTGGTTTTTCCCTCTTTCCCTGCTAGACTTACCGGTACCAACAGCGAACGACTACATGGCAGAGTTACAGGCGATCCATCGATTGGTGCGGTGACAGTTAGAGAAGGCCAAGGCCGTCTACAAAAGGTTTGCTGATCGGTTGAGGCGGGATACGCATCCACTAACGATGGAAGATCGGGTATGGCTGTCCACCAAGAACCTACCATCAACCCGGCCAGCCAAGAAGTTAGAACACCAATATTTAGGACCGTTCCCAATCGAGGCTGTCATCAATCCATTCGCCTATCGCTTAACTCTGCCACATTTCCTACGGGTACATCCGGTCTTTCACCGGTCTCTGTTGGTCCCTGAGCAACCGGCGTGTCCACTTCGCCGAGCCGAACCTCCCCCACGGGAACAACGTGATGGAGACAGTGCTCCCGAGTACTAGGTCGCCAGCATTCGGGACTCCCGTTGGGTGAAAGGTCGCTTTCAGTACCTGATCGAATGGAAAGGCTACGGACCGGAGGAGTTCACCTGGGAGGATGCGACCACCTTTCATGCTCCTGCCTTGGTGACCGCCTTTCATGAACAATTCTCATCCCGACTGCATCGGCAGACCCGGGGGAAGGGCCCTGCAGTGCGGGATAGTGTTGTGATTCTGTGCCAGCCTGTGTTCCCAACAGCTGAGTCTGAGGAATCTGAGGAGGTGGAGGAGGCATTTGGAGGGCCATCAGGATCAGAGGGAGGCTCTGATGAATTACAAGACTTGCGGTCTGATGAAGAGCCTGGCCCCTCCAGTCGTGTTACAGATGAAGCTCAGCTGTGTGGGGAGAGTGAGTCGGATTTGGAGGATTCACAGCTGATGGACATGATTGGTGCTCATAGACACAGGCAATTATCTAGAGCAGATCAGCAGTAGTCAATATGACAACTCCAGGGGAGGAGGAGAAGGCATTGAGAAGCCACGCCTTGGGACTGCTTTATAAAAAGGGAAGGTGTGGTCGGTGCTGGTTGCTGAAGGCAACCGTTTGTAAAAAACTTCCAAGGATCATGGTCTGTTTTGTTTTATCAGTGAATTTCTTGTTTAAACTTCTGCTCTGTTTGCTTTTGTAACCAATTATCTGTTAGGAAAGTATTGTGTTTTTTGTTTTGGAGAAAAACTTATCAGGACTGTTTTGGAAATAAAAAGAGGTTGGTTTTCCCAGCCTACTGTTTAAGAGGGGTTTGTTCTTGTGACGTAACAAGAACAGACGTAGGCTGGGACAGAACACCACCACCCAAGTCACACTTATGCCTATTGGCACCCAATGTGTGTCTCAGGATGTGTTTCCCCCTAGAGCAGAACCAATTCGCCATAGACGCATTTGCTCAGTGACCCTGAACCTCCTATGAAGGGGCTCTGTGACTATTCTACTAATATGCGTTTGAATTTGGTTGAGGCTTATCGAGCCGCCCATAGTATGGCTGACCTGAGTGAATGTTGGATATGCAACTATGGCTCAGGAGCAGGAGCGGACATGGTTTCCTTGTTTGCCAGAACCATGCTATTCCGCTGGCACCACCATAGGTGGGGTGACTTAACACTAGACACGCCTCAGGTAAGTAAAAAGCAACCTTTACAATGTATAATGAGACACTACCGTCTTCATGACATCAAAGAAGGTAAGGTGTGCATTGGGACAAACGGCCTCAATCTAACCTCTCTAGGAACAATACCACTAGGCTATAGTTCCTGTAATATTAGTATTTTGATTACCTCATGGCAAGAGCATCCTGGGAGCCCCAACATTAGGCCTTGTTCCTATACTATAGATAGCGATGCTCAGTTTCGTGACCCCTTTTCAAGCGATGACTGTTCGTTTGATCCTTGGGTTAAATATCCATGTTTGGGTCATGCGTTTCATGCTAGCTTGAATACACTCTGTGCCGCTACCCACATCAACCAGAATTCAGTTGCGTTCTTTGGTTCCCCGAATTACGGTGTGTTGCCGGCTAGCTGGTTCCAGAGAATGCACGTTTTCTCACTGTACTGCATTACTTCAAATGGATGTTTATACTTCCTCTCCCCCATATCTCAGGCCCCTTAATGTTGAGGAGGCTTGGGCCATGGTTGCTGAGTTGTTTGTCTTTGATCCGGCTAGATGGCTCCATGGTGTTACGGCCCCTCAGGGCATATATTTTGTTTGTGGGACACATGCATACAGCATACTCCCCATGGGATGGGCAGGCCTATGCTACCTAGGAGTATTTTTTCCAGGTTTGTTGCCTCTGAAAGAACCTACAGATCTTTGGGCTTCAACTCCAGCCCGGTTGTATAAGCGAGAAATACTGCACAATGGATGGTACTGGTTTTTTTGGAACTCTGTTCCCTCAAGTAGGTATTAATATGTTGTGGGAACAGTGTAAACAGTTCTGTTTTTTTTGGAGCATTTGGCTAACACCACTGCCGACAGGTTAGAAGTGATTGGTGCAGAATTAACAGCCGTAAGGACAACAGTTTTACAAAATCGGGTCACCCTTGATTACCTGCTAGCTAAAGAAGGTGGAGCCTGCAAATTAATAGGCAAATCTTGTTGCATCTTTATCCCAGATGGCAATCAAAGCCTGTTCAACAATATTTCCAGGATTTTAACCTAAACAAGTGCAAAGTTATGCACATCGGGACAAAGAACCCCAATTATACTTACCAACTGATGGGGACCAAACTTTCTGAGACAACCCAAGAAAGGGATCTTGGGGTTTTGGTGGACAGCTCAATGAAGATGTCAACCCAATGCGCAGCAGCAGTAAAAAAAGCAAAGTCCATGCTTGGCATGATTAGGAAGGGAATCGAAAATAAGTCAGCAGGTGTTGTATTGCCTCTGTACAAATCGATGGTGAGACCACACTTGGAGTCCTGTGTACAGTTCTGGTCACCGCACCTCAAGAAGGATATAATGGAACTGGAAAAGGTGCAAAAAGGGGCAACAAGAATGATCAAGGAAATGGAGCGCCTCCCTTATGAAACCAGATTGCAACGCCTTGGTCTCTTCAGCCTTGAAAGACGGCGTTTAAGGGGTGACTTGATCAAAGTGTACAAAATCATGCATGGGATAGAAAAGGTGGATAGAGAAAAATTCTTTTCTCTATCACACAATACCAGGACAAGGGGGCACTCCCTAAAGCTCATAGCTAAGAAAGTGAGGACAAATAAAGGGAAATATTTCTTCACCCAGAGGGTCGTTGATTTATGGAATTCACTTCCAGAAGGGGTCGTGACAGCTGTCAGCCTTGACAGCTTCAAGGCAGGGCTAGATAGATTCATGGATGCAAAGTGTATCGGTGGTTATTAAAACGGATGTCCATGTGCCGCCTCTATGTTGGTTGAGGCAGGCAGGATTCCCTTGAGTACCATTTGTTGGGGGTCAAGGGAAAGGGAGGGTTTTGCCTTCTCTTTCTGCTCAAGATCCCCATGTACAATTGGTGGGCCACTGTGTGACACAGAATGCTGGACTCAATGGGCTTTGGCCTGATTCAGCATGGCTCTTCTTATGTTCTTATGTTCTATGTTCTTATGTTCAGGATACGAAGGGCTGTCACTGAGTATAGGAAGGACTTGGTGACACCCTTTGGGTCTTTTGGTACAGGAGGTTTCTGGAATATACTTTCCAGAATATTTTCAGGATTTGGAGGAAGAATTTTAATGTTACTTCTTATTATATTTTGTATTATTGTGCTCCTTTACCTCATCATTATATTGATAAGGAAGTGTGTGTCCTCCCTTTGTCATAAACCTGCAACAATGCCTTTAATGACAATGAGCAGTCGGGCTATGGAGCACAATGTTACTTTGTCCCCCTCAAATATTTCTCTTCTGACGGGACCGAACATATTCCGTAACGTCATCTGAATGGGCCCCCTCAGAGCATCCCTCTGTTGCCCCGCTTATGCAATGCTTAAGCATTAGCCTATCGGGGATCCAACGTATGCTACAATGAAAAGTTTGGATAGCCCAGATACGTACTTGCCTTCTTAGAATAAAACTTATATTGCTACGACAGCACTGAAGTAAAACTTCCCTTGTTGGTCTTAAAAAACAAGAGTTCAGTTTGAAACATTAAATAGATAGCCCCATCTAGTCTTAAACTACATGGTGATGCTTGCAACCTTTTGTTCATATCCCTATTCTCTGGATAGTAAACAGAAGTGTTGTCCTTACAGACAAGAAGTAGGGACTGTGAAAGGAAAAATATATTGATAAATATTTAATGAGTGGTCTAATCAATTATAGTTTAGATTTGAACTTGCTAACAAGCACTTGGCTTTCGCTTGCTGTTGACCTTCAGTAGGAAATGGTGACAGTTTGTGGTCGGCACACATTTCTTCACAAAAACGGAACATAGGACAAGAATGTATGAGAAAAGAGGAAATGACCCTTGCTAACGGGTACAACTTCTGCAATGCCACGTGTAGAAATGGTAGTGAGGAAAGTAGTGGTTGGAACAGGGAAAGGGAAAAACAGGAAACTGGGTAACAAAGCAAGAACAGGGAACTAGCCCAGTGGTCAGTTCCGAGAAAAGGGAACTAGTGAAGGAACTGTTCCAGAAAGTCACATGTTGATGGGATTTACTAAGAAAAAGGAAATGGGATGGCTAATGGGTGGTTCCAGAACGTCAGAGGTGGGCATAGTACTAAGGTATAAAGTGTGCCTCAAAAGATAAGGGTGTTGCCATTTGGCCACTAAGCCGTCACACTTAATGACTGCTTGTGCATTTGGCCCTTATTGCAGTAAGCTGTTGAAATGTAAGTACTGAATCTGTGTGTTCAATTTAAATAAACCTCTGGATCCTAAAGTGAGATTTTTGTTGTGTGTTGTCTCTTGTTTCATTTAAACAAGTTTTTCCCCTGACAGCCAAGAGTAACTGGAAACAATTTCTGAAATAGGTAATTCGATATATGCACAAGTGCACACAAACCCGCACACAAAAAAGAAAGCTTACCTGTTGCGCATCTGCTTCAGACTCGAATGTAATAAACCAGTTGTCATTATAGGCAAATTCACAGTTGATGAACTTGGGCAGGTTCTCACCTTTGAAGAGTGCTTCAACCTCCTAAAATAAATAGATAGATGATGGATGGATGGAATGATAGACAGCAAGGGTTGTAGAGAAGAAGGGTTCATTGAGAACTATAGCCAAAGACTGATTCACCCCCAACTGAAGCCATATTAGAACTGTCTGTAAAGAGTATCTAGGAACTAACATAGTGCTGCTTAATTTCAAGACAGACTACGAAATACTAAATAGTAAAATGCTCTAGGTATCCTCTCTGTTATTAGTATTTTAGTATTCTTGTGAATTTAAAAAATCTACAAGCTTTGCTGTTGAAATAATATACTTACATCAATTGGAGTAGATTCGGGTACCTCACGTAAAATTACAATGCAGCGATTTTGGTTTGGCCTGACTTTTTCACCTTTCTCATCAACTTGGACTAAAGGCAATGCTGAAAAAAGAACAATCTTGTTGCTTTGGTATCAACGAGTTCTGTATTGTATTTACTACTTTTAACACTCTATTAACTGATAGGAGCATTAGATCAGTTGTTTATTAAAAATATGATTCCCCCTGTTTTAACCCTTCCCGGACAAGTTCAGAGCCATGATCTATATTTGCTCTAACTGAAATATGATTGAGAAGTTCATAGCAGATTGCCCTTTCCTTTTCCAGAAGGGTGTTTGTTCTCCTGTAAACTACAGTCTGATCTCTTATACAGGTAATCCTCAAGGTATGACAGGCCATTTAATGAACCTTCAAAATTACGGACAGACCCCCCCCCTCCAAACTACATATGACCCCATGTGAACCCAAGTTACAATGGCTGTGGCGGACCTGCTGTCATTTGCCCTTACGATCCATCACAGGGTCACTGCAGCGCCCCCTGCCTCTCTCCATGTAACCCCCCCACAGCGCTTGGACCTCCTCCCCACACGCTCATCATGCCCCACATTTACCTTTTGAAGCTCTTCCAACCTCATGTTGTAGAAGCAGGGTAGGCCATGTGTCCCTGGGCTGCACAGTGGCGATTCAAATATGGCCACCATTTTGTCCCACCTGTTTGTGAGTGGGACAAAATGGCCACTAGAGAAATTGCTTCATTTTGCTGCCTTAGAGAGGTCTGCACAGTGCTGCAGAAGCTTCTCAATGCTGCAGAAAGCCTCTGCAGCACTGTGCAGACCTTGTTAAGGCAGAACAACATACTTTGTCCCTGGACCATGCAGCAACAACCCAAATGCGGCTGCCATTTTGCCCTGCCCATTTGTGGGTGGGGACAAAATGGTTGAAGCTAGACAAGCTGCTTCATTTTGTTGTCTGAGAAAGGTCTCCACAGTGCTGCAGAAGCTTCTGAATGCTGCAGAAAGCTTCTGCAGCACTGTGCAGAGCTTGTTAAGGCAGCAAAATGAAGCAGTGTTTCCCCGAGTCATGTGGCAATGACCCAAATGTGGCCGTTTTGTGGGCGGGACAAAACGGCAGCCACTTTCGGAACCATGCCATGCAGCTATGTAAACAAGGAAGTCATTCCAGCACTCTGGAAGGCCTCAGAGCTCTTCAAAAGGTAAGTGAGTTGAAGGGTGTTTGGCCTGGTGGGGTGGGAATCAGGCCTAATGCCTGGGAGGACCCGGTGGGAGTGGGAAAAGGCCTGTTGGTATCCAAGGTGTGGGAAGTGGAGCATGGGGCGTCTTGAGGGTGGGTGAGGCCTTGGGAGGGCTAGGGCAAGTGGGCCTGGGCCTGTACTAGACCTTCAATCACCTCCCCCACCCAGGAGCCACCCCACAATCCACTTAACAACCTGCACATTTGTTTTACGTTTCATTGGGGAGAGCAGGAATGGGGGGGGTCATTAGGTGACATGTTTCACCTAATGACTACTGTGACATGCTACTATAATGGGCAGACTCCATTATGGTCGTACCTCGAAGACTATCTGTAAAAGGAAGAAAGTGTGCCGGAATACAGGTAGTACTTGAGTTACGAGTGTAATGGAGCCTGCCCATTCCACTCGTAAATCGAAAACCTGTAGAGTGAATCTTGTTCGAGGTACGAGATGACTCCGGTGCTCATTAAACGCACGCGGATCGTAAAGCGAACATGAGGTATCTCGGGGTGAGGAAGGCCATGGAGGGCCTAATGCTGGAACAGGCCCCCAAGGCCTCCCCGACCCACTAAGATACCGCATGCGTCCCCCTCCCTGCCTGCCGCGCCGGACTCATCTGGAAAAGATCCGTCTCTTTTTCCGCGGTTCCTGCTGCTGCCTGGATTTGAGGCTGGGGACATCCCACACAGCCCAATCTGGGCTCTGAAGGCCTTTTCCAGGCCACTGCGGCCCAGATCTAAGGCCAGGAAATGCTTCTGTGACCCCGTGACCCGATCTGGGCTCTGGAGGCCTTTTCCAGGCCCGATCAGGCCATGGGCGGTTGAGGAAGCTTTCCCCAGCCTCAGATCTGCAGCGGCCTGGAAAAGGCCTCTGGAACCCTGATCGGGCCACGCAGGGGCACGAAAGCCTCCCCCGGCCTCAGATTCTGGCCACAGTGCCCTTGGAAAAGGCCTCCAGAGACCAGATCGGGCCACGGGGGGGGGAGTGGAAGCTTCCAAGGGCCTGATCCAAGCCTCGGAGGGGTTTTCCTAGCTGTTTGCACCAGGAACAGAGGTTTGGGGGGGGACTTCTGCATACCTCCAAAGGTTGGATCCAGCCCTCGGAGGACTGCTCCAAGCTGCTGCCACCAAGAATGGAACTTCCAAGGGCTTGATCCAACTTGGAGCAGTCCTCCGAGGACTGGATCCAGCCTCCGGAGGCATGCAGAAGCCTCCCCCGCCCTCCATTCCGGGCCACTTGGAGGAAGGCTCCGGGGACAACGGGGTCACGTTCTCCCCCTGCACAGCGAGCTCCGGCGGGCTGGACGCGGGTGCAAGGGGCCTGGCCTTCTCCCTTAGTTGAAGGCTTCAGGCTTGCTGTCAGGCAGAAAGGAGTTGGGGGCAGGAGCAGGAGATAGGCACTTTTCGCATAGAGAATGAAAGTTTCTGATGTCCGTGATTTGGTGCGACTTCAAACACTTGTGCAAGATCACGGACTCCAGAAACTTCCATTGTTGGTGCAAAAAAATTTTCCAAGCCGACTCTCCTCTCCTTCAAAGGGAAAGAAACTGCAGCAGAGAGGATTTTTGTAAGGTAAGTGAGTCCGGTACGGCAGGAAGGGAGGGGAAAGCAGTTGTGAGGAGGAGGGGAAATAGGGTGAATGTTGCAGTGCCACTGAAGTCGCTCATAAGGGTGAACGACTGCCGTGGTGCTGCAATATTCGTAACTTCATCATGTAACTTTGAATGAGCGTTAAGTGAACGCTCGTAACTCGGGGATTACCTGTAAAGAGAAAGAAAAGTCTGAGACTACCCTTCATAGGATCCAAATTAAAATTTGGAATTTCCAGAAAACAAAAAAGCAAACACAGGTAAAACTGAACCAGGAAAAAAAACACTTGATCCAAAAGGACCGTTACTTGGGTAGACAAAGATAAATGTCTATTCAGCAGTGAGCTAAGGTTATTCTTTATTTCCTGTGCACAAGTCAGATCTTTATTGGTTCCGATATATATTTTATAGTATGGAAGTTCAGATATTCTATGTTTAATGCATTCTGAGATCTCTGTGCAGCAGTGTCTCTTATGTTATCCATAAATGTCTTATCTCCTGAGATCTGCCTCAAACTTACATTTTCCTTTGTAACATTTTATAGAAGATTCCTTTAAGATAGTGTTGTGAATTGAGCAGCATGGTATTTTTATTTCTTTTGCCGCTGAATGTTTTATCTGTTGACTATAGGTTGGGAGCTCCCAGGCTCTGTGACACACTTGGGTTAAGTGAGAGGATATGGGATAAAGATATCTCTCTGGAAGACTGTAGTTACTTCTGCCACCACCTAACAACTACACCAAGGCAGGGTAAGGGTGTGTACCATCCAGAGGGCTTCTGGAGGGAAGAAGATATCTTTGACTTTTCATGCTATAGGCTCATCCCTGCCACTATACCATCAAACATAACCAATGCCTAAGGTAGAAATTATCTTAACTGCTCTATCTCCATGTCTAAACTTTAGCATTAGCATTAGCAACAGCAATAGCATTTAGGCTTATATACCACCCCATAGCACTTTACAGCACTCTCTGGGAAGTTTACAATGTATCTGCATATTGCCCCCAACAATCTGGGTCCTCATTTTACCAACCTCGGAAGGATGGAAGTCTGAGTCAACCATGAGCCCCGTCAAGATCAAACTCCAGGCTGTGGGCAGAGTTTGCCTGCAATACTGCACTTTAACCACTCCACCACCAGGGCTCCTACTTTAAACAGTGATACCCAGCTGTTCTGATTTGGAAAATGGGCTTGGATGGGGCCGAGGAGACCTCCTTAAAGAAGCTGTGCCTTTTCCTAGGCTTGTGCCATAATCATGCAGTCTCACAAAAATATGTATTTGATGGTAGGAGGTGCTGGCAGAGTGCAAAGAAGTCAGTTTATCCTGTTGCCAACTCCTTAAAAGGCCTTCTAACTCCAACACACATTTTCTTGAGAGTGCATATAGGCCCAAAGAAAGGCACTCAATGCACATTGTATTCATGAAAACTGCCATTATTCAGGATAGCTGTTTGCAAGCTACATAGTTCACAAGAAGGAGCCAGCAGGCATATATACATTACGTAAGCCTGACTCAGTCTAGTGAATATATACAGGTAGTCCTTGACTTACAACCATTTGTTTAGCAACCAGTTGAAGTTACAATGGTATTGAAAAAAGTGACTTCTGACTGGTTCTCACAGTCACATGATCACAATCTGGGCACTTGGCAACTGGTTCGCATTTACGACAGTTACAGCATCCTGGGGTCACGTGATTGCCATTTGCGACCTTCCCAGCCAGCTTCTGACAAGCAAAGTCAATGGGAAGCCAGCAAGGATGGTCACAAATCACGATCACATGATGTTTCACTTAACTGTGGTGATTTGCTTAACCACTGTGACAAAAATGTAGTAAATTTGGGTGCGGTCACATGATGCCTCGCTTAATGAAAAAAACACTTAACAAATTTTCCAGTCTCAATTGTGGTTGTGAGTCGAGGACTACCTGTATAGAGAGACTTAATTCTGCTATTTGTTAAGGTGTCCAAAAAAAAAAAAATGGTGTTGATTTTTAACAGAAAAAAATGAGGTTCAACTTCACCCATCTCATCTAAGCCCTCTTTAATTCTAAATAATGGTGCAAAAATTCCTGCACTCAGTCATTCAAACCCTGGTCATCTCATGCTTGGACTACTGCAATGCACTCTACATGGGGCTACCCTTGAAGAGCATTTGGAAGTTACAATTGGTGCAGAGTATGGTGGTGTGGGCAGTTCTTGGGGCCCCTAGAGTGGCCCATGTTGCACCACTGCTCCACATGCTGCACTGGCTGCTGGTTTGCTTCCGAGTGCAATTCAAGGTGTTGGTTATCACCTTTAAAGATCTGCATGGGATGGGTCCAGGTTACTTGAGGAACTGTCTTACCCCAATGTGATGTGCCTGCCCCAACCGTGCTGGCAGAAGGGGCATGCTGCAGTCAAGGAATTTTGGCTGGCAGAATCCAGGAGAAGAGCCTTTTCTGCTGTGGCTCCTGCCCTCTGAACACTGTACCCCCTGAACAGTGAGATCTGCTTCCACCCTTCTGACCTTCTGTAAGGGACTGAAGACCTGGCTCTGCCAGTTGGCCTGGGGCCCCAACGGGGGAGTATCGCGTTGCAAGTGGTTGATAGATTAAGAGAAGATCCCACCTTCCCTCCTGCACATCTTGCTCCCTCCCCCCATCTTTTAATTGTAATTTGTATTTTTATTTGTATCAGAAATATTTATTTTTATGGTTTTATTGCTTTTAATGTAAGCAGTGCAGAGTCACCTTGAGGAGAGATGGGCAGCAAATAAATCATATATATATTTGTATGTATGTATATGTATATATACACACACAGAGAGAGTATATTACCTGATTTGCCATTACTTACATCGCAGCACTTCAACAATCAAATCCCTATCTGTGCTCAGCTTCCTGACATGGTCAAGATTAGCTACCGTCATTATTGGCACATACTGATCACTGTCCATCTGAGATATAAGGTACATGTCACTGGCAAGATTCTCTCTGTTGAAGAAAAAAGAAAAACATTACTACAAAATTGATTATCTGTGCAATTAGTACATTGACCTTCATAGTGTTGCACTGGCCTTCAAGATTATTCCTAAATATTAAGATACGATCATGGTTTAACTTTAAAATGCCTTTGTTTCTAGTAAGATTAAACAATTACAACCAACCTTGGTTTTCTCATCACTTAGATTGTAAAGTCCTGCTTTTCTTGCACAATTTGACACAGAAAGCCAAAAGCAGCCCATTTTTGAGATGCTTTTAAAAAGCATTAAATTGAGTAATATACCAAACTTATGGCCAGCCATGAAGGTGGCTAGTGGGTTACATTTCCTTCAGCTAATTCTGTTTAAAGCTACAACTTTATATTAAATCAGTAAACCAGTAACTAGGTTACATGAGGAATATTGGAAAATTACTGCTATATACAATACAAGAATTCCAAGTGTTTGGCACCTTACATTTAATGATAAACAAAAGAAGGTACCAGTATTGAAACATTCCTTTTTAGTGCAGAGGACAGCATACAATTGACTTGCATCTGTTTTTAACAATTAGTTTTTCTAAACCTCTGAAATAACAAACTTTACTGTAATAAAGAACCCATGGAACACCTAGCAAATGGCAGGCAGCTTGTAAAATTGCCTTCTTTTGTGTTTCAGTTGAGGAAATCAAGAAAAGAAAATTAAACATTTAATTAAGGAAAATAAAATCTTGGCTATTGTATTATTCCTTCCCACCCACCCCTCAGATTTTCATGCTATAAAATTAACACACAGACACACAAATATATATATACTTCCTTACACACCTCAACAGCCTACACCCCAAAATACAGTTCACCATGGAAACAGAAGCTAATAACCAACTTCCCTTCCTGGATGTCTCAGTCTACAAGAAATCCAATGGCTCCCTAGGACACACCATCTACCAGAAGAAAACACACACAAACCGCTACCTGCACGCACTCTCACACCACCACCCAGCACAGATCAACTCCGTAGCCAAGACACTCATCTCCAGAACCAAATGCCTAGCTGACGAACAACACCTAAAAACCGAACTACACACTCTCACTAATGTACTAACATCCAACGGATTCCCAAGAAATAAGATTTCCAACTTAATCAAAAAAGAAACTCCCACTAAAATCCATGACAGAGAACAAGAAAACGGCAAAGCCCTCCTCCCATACATAAAAGGCACCACAGACAAGATCAGCAAAATCCTGCACAAATATAACGTCAAGACAGCATTCTGCACAAACAGAAAAATATCCACCATCCTAAGAAACCCTAAAGACAAAATTGAGTTAGAAAATCAAGGAGTATATGAAATCCCATGTACTGCTTGCCCCACTACATACATTGGACAAACCAACAGAAGAATAAGTGCACGCATTGAAGAACACAAAAACTCAGTCAAAAGAGAGGAACCAACTTCTTCCCTGGTCCAACACCTTAAAGCCACAGGACATGAAATTGATTTCAAAAAGACCAGAACTATTGCCAAAACTGAACATTTTAATAACAGAATAATCAGAGAAGCCATCGAGATAGAAAAACGCCCCCACAGCATGAACAAACGAGATGATACCTCCCGCCTACCAGCCATTTGGAAACCCGCCCTTATTGACAAACGAATTCCTAACACAAAGATTGACACCAGAACCACACAGGATGCCACCTCCACACATCCACGCAAAAAGCAAACCCAAACCCACACCGATGATGAGGCACGACCACAGACCAGGAGCCAGACCACAGCTGCATCATTGGCCACTTTAAACCCCTCCAGCACAACAAAGCCCCCACCCAAACAGAACACTCCCCCAGCCAATCAGAACACAGCCAACCCCCCAGCCAATCAGAGCACAGCCAAGCCCCTAACCAATCAGAACACACCTCCACCCAATCAGAACATAGCCAAGCTCCCAGCCAATCAGTTCAAACCCCCACTGGCAGTTAAAAGGAAAAAACAGCTTAGACCACACATTGCTCCTAGAAGCAGAAGCCAAAAGCACCAGCCTGAAGATGATGAATGAGACTTCATCAAAACGTCGCCAAGACACTTCAAATTCTACGTGGGAGAAAACCCGAAGAACCAAAGACCTACATATATATATATATATATATATATATATATATATATATATATATATATATATATATATATGTATATGTATATGTATATGTATATGTATATGTATATGTATATGTATATGTATATGTATATGTATATGTATATGTATATGTATATGTATATGTATATGTATATGTATATGTATATATGTATGTATGTATGTATGTATGTATGTACGTACGTACGTACGTACGTATGTATATATATATATATATATATATATATATATATCCCTGCCCAATCATGAATTTCTTTGCAGTCCAGAGGCCATATTGCTTATGGCATTCATAATTAATTATATCACTTATTCCACCCTAATTAACATTTAATCTATCCTCTTAATAGCAATAACAGGAGGCTAAACTAGATCATATCCATTAAATGCTTACCTTGACAAGCAGAACTCCAGTGTGTTTTTAAGCACTTCTCGTAAATCTCCTTGACCTTCTGGCTTAAAGTCTTCTTTACTTCCTAGAATGAAAAACAATAGACAAAAACAAATGCTATATAATTCTTCATAAAAGGAGCAATTTATATGCTAGATCAGAGGTTCTTAACCTTAGCAACTTTAAGCTGTGTGGACTTCAACTCCCAGAATTTTGGGCCTTGAGGTTCACTCGTTTTAAGTTGCTATGGCTGAGAAACACTGGCCTAGACAGTCTACCCATTATGGAATGTGGTGCTGTCAATTGAGAAACTGTAGCCATTTTACCTTTTGCTTTCCTTTTGCTTTTTCTGTTGTTTGGGATTCTCAGATGTAGAAGCGGGGGAGGGGGGGAATGCTTGAGCCGTTTTCTGTTAGCCATAACATTTGCAGCTGGGTGAAAAATCAAGGTCAATGTTAGATAAAGTTTTGGCGGGTTGAAAAGTTGGGAGGAGAGCCCGCATTTTAGAATAATTGGTGAATGTGATTTATGACAGCCTTTCTGGGGTGGGAATTACAACTTGTTACTTTGTATCGGGGGGAGGGAACTTTAGTCTTGGGTTCAACTATGTAAGTGCCGATACTTTGTTTCCTGAATAAAATGTTCTTTAAGGAAGAAATCTTTGCCTTGAAGTTCTTTTAATTGGTTTCATCTATCGGAACCACGACATTAACCCAAGACTGCCTTTTATTTTAAATTCATGGGGTCCTGAGCTCCAGTCACCTACCCAAAGCAGAAGGGAGGCTGACAAAGACTCAGCGAAGATCCCAAAATGGAGAAGAAGGAGGAACCTGTTACCAGCACCGCAACCACAGCTACTACATCGGCGGATGGAGCGCAGGCCATCACACCGATAGAAAGTGTGGTTTCGGAGACTCCAGCGGCAGGGGTGAGACCAAAGACACAAGAGCACATCTGGTCATCGGAATGGACCCTGCCTAGCGGAGACTCATGGCGTTTGGAGGTGGCCCAACAGAAAAAGAGTTCTTCAAAGGCTGCTGAAGCTGAATTTCCACTGACTATCTCCCACGAGTCGCGCTCTCCTGACAGAAGAGGGGCTAAGCATGTAGCATCGTCGGAGGAGTCGGGTGAGTGGAAATACCTGACGGCAATCCGAAGCCAGTCAGCTGAACATTTGAGGGAGAAATTTGAGGGGCTAGACGTGGGAAGCAAGAAGCAGGTCACCCATCAGCTACTGACCATCGAGCAGGATGACAAGCGTCTCCGAGATTGTTCCCAGTCTAGAAGAAGTCCCAGTCCCATAGTCGGGGCCAGGGCCGCCTCCCTGCATCCGAAGCCACCTGCTTTAACCTCAAGCCCAGTGTGGAGAAGCCCGGAACGTCACCAGTGGCGTGCTAGCCCCGACTATCATCGGCAACAGCTGAGCCCTGACCGCCATCGATGTCATAACAGCCCTGGGCGACGAGAACAGTATGCCAGCCCTGAGTGCCGGCGCCCCTATATGAGCCCCGATTGGCACCCATGGAAGCAACGCTACACCAGCCCAGTGCCCATGCCAAGGTTTGATCAGGCAGGGGGCATCCAATGTGACCTGATGCAACAGTATGGATGGCTGCATGCTTTACTGGACAGGTAGCAACCCATAATGGCTCCTCCTTTCAAACCCACATTTGATGGAGACCCTGAGAAGTTAACCTTCTTCCTGAACAAAGTGCGTTCCTACATGAACCGCAATGCCAATGCCTACCCGGACCCTGCCGCTGTGGTCGATGTCATAGAGGCAAACCTAGAGGGGGAGGCATCGGAATGGCTGAATAGCTTGCACAATGAGCAAGCACCTGAGCTATGGGACTACGACCTATTCATCCAAGGGCTGAGAGCCAGGTTCGAGTATGAATCCATAGCTCTACAGGCCGAGAAGGACATTCACGAAGTAAAACAGGTAGGCAGACCAGCAAAGGAATATGTGCACAAATTCCGGAGAGTGGCGGGTCGAATTGAGCAGTGGCCAGAAAGATCCATGGTGCACCATTTCAAGAACAGCCTGGACCCTAATCTGTTCCAAGCCTGTGTTTACTGTGGAATTCCTGACCAACTACAGGAGTGGTACCAGGTGGCAGTGAAGATGGACATCGAGATGACCCGTTATAAGAAGCCGATGACCCCTGGACCTGGACCAAGACCAGAACTGGCTAGATGACCACCTGCCCAGCGAACCCCAGCGACAGGAGTGGCGGAACCTCCAAAACCATCCTCGGGCTCACCAATCAAATGCTTCAGATGTGTCCAGCCGTGTCACCGGGCAGCGGTTTTCCCTGTCCCGTTTCCACAGCAGAAAAGCGGCTCACGCCCACTAGAGCAGGGCTTTTCAACCGGTGGTATGTGTACCACCAGTGGTACTTTAGCACCTGGCTGGTGGTACGCGAGCCCTAGCTAATTGTAGTGGGGGAGGGAACCAGTTAAAGCAGAGCCACACAGACCTGGAGGAGAGCAGCTGGAGCTGCAGAGCTTGGCAGAATCCCCAGGATCTGCGCACGTGGCGACATGGCAACTGGAGTTTCCGGTGCACCCGGAAGAGAAAAGGAGGAGGAGGGCAGAGAGAAGGTATAAAAGGGCCAGACCGAGAAGAGGCTTTTCTTACCGAAGCAGTGAAGAGAGACAGAGCGAGCGGCCTGTTTTCAGAGGAACAGCGAGCGAGCAGCCTGTTTTCGGAGGAAGGGTGAGCGAGCGGCATGTTTTTGTGGGAAGGGCGAGCAAGCGAGCGGTGTGTTTATCAAGCACATGTTTTCAGGCAAAGGTTGAGTTAGTGAGTGGCGTGTTTAGCAAGCACATGTTTTCAGGCAAAGGTTGAGTTAGCGAGTGGCGTGTTTACCAAGTATGTGTTTTCAGGCGAAGGTTGAGTTAGTGAGTGAGTGAGCTGGGCAAGAGCCCAGGAGAACAGCTACAGCTGATCCGCGCTTTTGCGGAGCCTCCGAGAAGCGCAGATCAGCTGTAGCCTGGCGCTGATCCTGCTGCTTCTGCTAAATTAGCAAGCAGCATGTTTTCCGGCGAAGCGCAAGCGAGCTGGGCAGGAGCCCAGGATCAGCTCGCGCAACTGCAGCTGATCCGCGCTTCTGCAGAGCCGCCCAGAAGCATGGATCATCTGTAGCCCAGTGCTGATCCTGGCGCTTCTGCTAAATTAGCAAGCAGGATGTTTTGCAGCGAAGCGCGAGCAAGTGAGCTAGGCAGGAGCCCAGGATCGGAGTGCACAGCCTCCCAGAAACTTTTAACCATTATTGCAGTGTCAAGCAGAATTCAACATCCCAGTCTCAAAGTTTTTTGTTTTAAATGTGATTGATGAATATGTAATTACTGTATATAGAGCCTGAAAGGTGATTCTGACCAAGAGACATATTTTGTCACTCAGTGTTCTGCTACAGTGAAACCGAAAATAGATAAAAAATAATATGACATTTCACTTTATTTATCTTTAATTAATATTCAGTATAGTTAATAATTATTCTCCATTTACATATTGAGGAGATAGGCCCCCCAAATTAACTCTATCATTATATTACATGGTAGTACATTCCATCCCATTCCATTAATTATAAAAACTGAACCAATTGCTTTTGAGAACTATATACCAATGCTATCGAAGGAATATCCTACTTTACTTGAGAGCCACTCAATAATGGCAATGTTAGTGCTTCAATATCCTCTGAATTTTTTTTGTGCACATTCATAATCATATCCAGGGGAAAAATGCAGGATAGATCTGTCACCTTATGACCCCATAATCAAGTTAAGTGTTAAAGGCAGACACCTTCAATAGTGTCTAGTTTTCTTTTCCTTTCCTTTCGTTTTTCTTTTTCTACTTGCTGATCCAGCCTACAGCCTGGAGATCTCCAAGTGGTTCCCCATCCAACCACTGACCAACACTGACCCTGATTAGCTTGCTAAAAAAAGCCAAGATGGGTTAATTGAAATGCCAAGTATTCAGATCAGTAATTTCAAAGAAACTTTCTTCCTCCTCCTCCCCCCTGCTCCCTCCCCTATTTCTCCTCTGTTTCTTCCTCCTCTTCCTTTTTTCTCCTCTTCCTCTTTCTTCTCCCTCATCTTCTCCTCTTCTTCTTTCTCCTCCTCCCCTTCCCCCTCCCCTCCTGCTTCTCCTTTTTTTCTTCCTCCTCTTCCTCTTTTTCTCCTCTCCTTCCTCTTTTTCTTTTCTCTCAAATATTTTATTAGTTTTCCAGTTTTACATTTGAGTGTTTGGAAGGCAATGCGGTGATTGGGTTAAACAATAGTTCAACAACAAAATCTTTAGTAGGTATCTCAGATTACATCATCAAATATTTCTTCTCTGTTTCCCTTAACATTTGCTAATTCATATTTAAGCTAGTAAACTTCTGCGCTACTCCTCACAGGCTGCACTTGGGGGCGACTCTCCTCTGGGGGGGGCTGCTGTTGAGGAGGGGGATGCAGGTGGACGCAGGGCTGGGGCGATGGTGCGTGTGCCCACAGAGAGGGCTCTGAGTGCCGCCTCTGGCAAGCATGTCATAGGTTTGCCACCACTGGGGTAGGGGAAAAGGTTTATCTGTTCACAAAATATTTAAGACTCAAATTGCCTAGCAAAAAAATGGAACCAAATACCTGGGTCCTTTCCCCATAGTGAGAATTTTGAACCCAATTACAGTAGAAATAAAGCTCCCTCGGCTTTTAGGGAAGATTCACCCTGTATTGTTGAAACCATTCAGAGAATCAACTCTAAGACCCCCTCCCAAGAAAGCTCCTGGTCCCCTTGTGGTGGCTGGGGAGACTCATTATGAAGAGAAACACATTCTCGATGCTAGATTGTACAAGGGGAAATTGAAATATTTAGTGCAGTGGAAGGGCTACCCATTATCAGGGGCTACTTGGGTGAAGTGTACTGATGTAAAAGCTGATAAACTTATCTGTAAATTTTATGACAAACATCCAAACAAACCAAAGGGAAATCCTTAACTTATGCTTTTTGTGGGGAAAAATGCACACGCAGCAAACTGCCGTGCTTCCCCCCCAAACCTCATAACCTTTTGATACCCTTTGTCCCAATGAAGCAGCCAGAAGGTCATCTCTTTTTGACTTAATGCTTCACCTACCTAAACAGATAATATGCTTAGTTCCTTCCTATCTTTTCCTGTCTTTGTTAGTACCTTCTTCTTTGATCTGTCCGTGTTTGTTCTGCCTGTATTTGTTCTTTATCTGGTCTTTGACCATGTAATGTGTTACTACGAAATAGTTGCTTATATGAAGGAATTTTCCAATGAAGAAACTGTTGTCAGCATCTAATGGTTAAACTTGTGTATATAAAATGTCAGCATCTAATGGTTAAGCTGGTGTATGTAAAAAGAATATAAAAACCAATAAACACACAGAGATTCTCAAGCTGTCTCAAGCTGTGACAAGCAGCTCTGCAGCAGCTTCAAATCTCTGCTCAAGACATGCCTGTGTCTTTTTCTTCGCGTCTTACATCTGACGCCCTGAACAGGGACAACCCCCTCCCGAGGGAAATCAACAACCAACATACTTGCAGTCATCTGGAATAGACCCCTTGGTGCACCTTCTCGTCTTACGGGATTTCTCAAACTGTAAGTATGGGCTGCGATATATCTCACCATCAGCAAAACCATGTAAGAGAGTTAAGGTTTCTCTTACACAAGTCAGGCATGACGATGCCTGAAAGGGAGATTAGGAAGCTAGTGAGTGAGATAGGGAAAAACTGTCCTTGGTATCCTGAAAGGGGGATGCTCCGACTTAAGGATTGGGAAAGAATAGGTAACACCTTTAATCAGGAACCCCGACCCTCAGTGGATGTTTTGCATTGTTGGCATCAATGTCGCCACGCAGTGGAAAAATATGGGGCTGATGCACTACAATTAAGTTCTACTCCCTCTCCAGATTCTGCTCATGAAAAGGTTTCAGTTCCATCAGCTCCTATATCTTCCACGATGGATGTGACACCTTCAGAGCAAAAGAATTCTAGATCTTATGTTTCCATTCGCCATGTATTAGAAAATCAAATGGCGAAAGGGGAGGGAGATATGCAGGAAATAGCAGATATGCTCTCAGTTTGCCCTGTACATTTGACTGGGCAGGTAGATCCAAATGGAGCCCCAGTGGTTGAATATCGACCACTTTCTTATGCAATCTTAACAGAATTGCATAAGGGTATAAGAGATACTGGGTTAGGAAGTTCTTATGTACAAGGTATGTTAGAAGCAACAATGAGGAATCATGTTTTGGTACCAGAAGACTGGAAAACAACAATTTGTATGTTATTAACACCAGCTCAGTATGTGGTATGGGATAGTGAGTTTAGACATCAATGTGCATAAAGAGCTGCAACTTCTGGAGGTGCTTACCTCCCAGAGCAGTTATATGGCTCTGGTGATTACACTCCAGTGGATGCACAAATTGTTTTGCCTATAGCTACTCTTCAAATATCCTCTGAATGTGCTTACAAAGCTTTTGGAAAAGTTCCTATAACTGGGAAACCATCTCAAGCATTTTCAAATATTCATCAAAAGGCAAATGAACCATATGCAGATTTTATTAACCGTCTGCAAGATGCCTTGAAATGACAAATTGATAATCCTGATGCCCAAGCTGAATTGCTTATGAAATTGGCTAAAGAAAATGCCACCGCTGAATGTAAACGGGCCATTATTGGATTGGGAGCTCAACCAGATTTGGCAGAAATGATTAAAGCATGTCAGGATATAGGAACTGCTTCTTTTCAAACTAATCTCTTAGCTGCAGCTCTTACAAAAGCTCAGAAACCTCAGGGGAAATGTTATAATTGTGGTAAAATTGGACACTTTAAACAGGAATGCAGAAATCCTGGGGGAGGAATGTATGCCTCCCAACCATTTAAAAATATTGCTAGGGGTCGTCCAAAACCAAAATGCCCTAAGTGTAATAAGGGATTTCATTGGGCTAATGAATGCCAGTCAGGAAACTTCAAAGCGGGCCGGTCTCTGGCCCCAGTCCAAACAGAGACCCTTCAGTAATTCCATCAACAATTAATAATACCCCTGCTGCCACTAGAGGGAGTGCTGGGATAGATTTAATTATCCAACAAGAAGTGTGCTTCAAATTTCCAGGAGAAGTACAAGTAGTTCCTTCACAACTTTCTGGACCTCTCCCTTCTCGATATGTTGGATTAATTTTGCCTCGATCTAGCATGGGAAAAAAGGGAATTTTTTTAATACCTGGAGTAATTGATTCTGACTATACAGGTGTCATCTTTATTCAATTATGGACTAACATGCCACAGACTTTGCCAAGCAATACTAGTCCTGCACAATTACTCCATTTGCCCTATTTTGTCCCTGCAGGGGGTCGTGATAGGGATCGAGGGGACGGAGGGTTTGGTTCCACGGATCCCGTTGTAATTGCATTAACCACCCCAATCACCACCCAGTGACCCCATCAGACAGTCTTTTTTCAGGGTAAGCCTTTTGAGGGCATAATTGATACAGGGGCTGATGTTTCAGTAATTTCAGCTAAAGATTGGCCTGCATCTTAGGCCACTGACCCATGCCCTAGTGTTTGGGGTGTAGGAGGGTGACAAGGTGCACGACAAAGTACACAATTTCTTTCTGCAAGTCTTCCCAATTCTACTGTAACTGTTCAACTTCGTCCTTTCATTCTTGACATTCATGTCAACTTATGGGGACGAGACTTGCTTAGTAAATGGGGGGCTACCGTCACCTTCGATGAATAAAATGTTTGCCTTACCCTTAACTTGGTTAACTACTACACCTGTTTGGGTGGAACAATGGCCTCTTCCTCTGTACAAATTAAAGGCCTTAAAAATAATTGTTCAAGAACAATTACAGGCCAAACACATTGCCCCTTCCACTAGTCCACGGAACACTCCAGTTTTTGTTATCAAAAAGAAAAGTGGCAAATGGAGAGTCCTACATGATCTCCGTGCTGTGAATGCATGTATTCAGCCTATGGGAGCTCTGCAATGTGGCACCCCCAATCCGAATCTAATCCCACAGGATCATCAATTGATGATCATAGATCTGAAAGATTGTTTTTTCTCCATACCTCTGTGCATGGCAGACAGAAAAATTTGCTTTTACAGTACCAGCTATAAATCACACTGAACCCACTTGCCGTTACCATTGGACTGTATTACCACAAGGAATGTTGAACAGTCCCACTTTGTGTCAATATTTTGTAGCCAATGCTTTGGCTCCTTTTCGTAAGCATCATCCAACAGCATTAATATATCATTATATGGATGATATTCTTATAGGAGTCCCTTCCATCCCATCTTATTGGCTTTCTGAACTTCAAGTAGATCTAGCCAACAGTGGATTACAAATAGCCCCTGAAAAGGTACAGCTTTGCTCACCATATGTGCATTTAGGACACAAACTCCTCCAAAGTTATTCAAGTCCTAATATTCCACAGTTTTCTTTACCTCCTTCTATTTCGCTGGTTAAGCTACAACAAATTTTGGGCACTATTAATTGGGTAAGACTTTATTTTTGCTTACCTACAGGTCTGTTAAGCCCCTTATTTGAGTTACTCACCCAGGGCAAATCCCCTGCAGATGTAATCTCCATTCCTTCGTCAGTGCAAGGTGTTATTAAACAAATTAATTCAATTATAAGAACTAAATTCGTTGACCATATTCCTGTTCTTAATTCTCCGCTAACCTTATTAATCTTCCCCACTGAGAAATTACCTACAGCAGTCCTTTCGGCTATAAAGAAGAATCAAGTGTATTGTATTGAGTGGCTCTACTTACCACACACTCCTTCCCATAATGTTTTGCCTATTTTTCTTGCTATTGCAGATTTAATAGTACAAGGCCGTTTGTGGGCTCTTCAACGCACTGGCACAGACTTGGTGGACATTTGTATCCTTCTTGCTAAATCTAATTTTGAATTTGCATTTCAGACATGTCAAGCTTTACAAATTGCTTTGATAGACTATGTAGGAAAGATTTCCTATAATTTACCTAAAGACCCTTGCTTTACATTCTTAATGACTTCCTCTTTTCGCATTTCCTCTATGCTTTCAAATCAGCCTTTGTCTGATGCTATTACTGTATTTTCTGATGGCGGCAAGACTAGAGGAGCAATCACATATCGAGATGAATCAACAGCGAAATGGCACACTCTTTACACAGCTGTGCAACCCACACTGCAACGATCGGAACTTGCAGCTGCTATTCTTGCTTTTCACACTTTTGCTCAAAAACCATTTAATCTCATTTCCGACTCTCACTATGTCTGTCAACTTATTGTTAATTTACCTGGTGCTTATGTAACACCCAGACTAGATGCTAATTTATTATCTTTGTTTTTAACTTTGAGGCATTTATTACAGGATCGTACTCATCCATATTTTGTTTCACACATTCGAAGTCATTCCTCTTTACCTGGACATCTCTCTGAAGGTAATGCTCAGGCGGACGCTGCTGTTCACATCTTACCCACATTGTTTTCTGATCCCTTTTATAGTCACTCATTTTTCCATCCAAATGTTCATGGCCTGGCACAATCCTGCCATATTCCTCTAAGCCAAGCGAAACAAATCATTTCCGCTTGTCCTCAATGTGCAGGTCTATCCCCTATAGGAGACACAGGTGTTAACCCACATGGTTTAGAAGCCAATCAATTATGGCAAATGGATGTTACTCATGTTCCATCTCTAGCACCTTGGAAATATCTCCACGTTTCAATTGACACTTTTTCCGGTGCCATTTGGGCAACCCCCCAATGGGGAGAAACCTCTAATCACGTCATTTCCCATTTTATGGCTGCTATTACGGCTTTGGGAAAACCGGCTGTTATAAAAACAGATAATGCCCCAGCTTACACTTCCACTACCTTCCTACAGTTTTGCACTACATGGAATATTCTTCTTCGTCATGGCCTTCCCTATAATTCTACTGGCGAAGCTATTGTGGAACAAGCCAATCGTTCATTTAAAGAATGTTTACTTAAACAATTAAAAAAGGAGGGATCAAGGGTACCTAATTTGGCATGGATAACTCGTCAAGTCAATAAAGTCTTAATAACTTTAAATCAGCTGAATATTTCTTTTCAAAACACTACTGCCTACCAGCGTCACTTTCAGCAGAAAGCTGTGCTCCCTAATCCATTGGTATATTATCGGCAATTGCCTGATAAAACCTGGTTAGGTCCAGTTCCCTTATTAACATGGGGACGAGGCTATGCTGCTGTGCTTGCTCCTACAGGCCCTCTCTGGATTCCAGCCCGGTGTGTGCGGCCAGCCAAAGATGTCGTGGCATCAAGTCCAGAACCCAATACCGGAAATGAAGCAGGTGACTCTTCAGACAGCACAATGTCCCTTTCGCTCGCGCCATCGCAGTCGGCCAACGACCTGGGGCGATGTGAAGAACCTAACATCCGAAGCGCAGGAGGTTCTGCGGCAACAGGGAAAAGAACCTACACCAGAGAATGTATGCGCTGCCATATTTGCGGTTTTGACTGCAAATTCCTTAGTCATTCTTTGCCTCTCTTTCCTTCTTAATTGCTGTGCGGGAGCTCAAGCTCCCCCACCTCATCCTTTAAAATCACGGATGAACTATAATATTTGGGTGCAATTAGCTAATGTCACACAAGTGACAGATTTTTGTATTTCTGAATCATATGACATAGAAAATCTACTCTCTACCTGTCTTATACCTGTGTGCGTTCCAGCTTCAGTTTTAAAAAAATTATACTGGTTTAAGCAATTTTCTATCAGACAATAAATTTCATTATGCAACTATGTCAAGCTGGGGTCATGCCTCTTATATGTTACCCCTTGATGCTATTGTTTTGCATACACCAATTGTAGCTGTGCCTACAAATCTTACTTGTGCAAAAATTGTCAATTGTACCACTTCACCTAAAAAACCTCATTGTATACAGGTCAGTCAAGGAATTTTAAATTGTACCTCCTTTCAAGAGGTATCTTTAATTATGCACATATATGGTTACAAAAGGGGTGGTTCTTTACCTGCGGGAAAGAGACATTAAATTACATTCCTGCCAATGTAAGTACAACACACTGTTGCCTTAGTAGACTCACCACGTTTTTGCCAACAAGAACAGAACTCAACATATCCAGTTCAGAACGTCACAGAAGATCAGTAACCCTGGACGACACTTGTGATTCTTCTAAAACCCTCCTCAATAAAGCAGAGTATACTGCCTTAGCCATTTCATTAGTAGGAGTACCAGCACTTGCTGTTTGAACTCATGTAAATTTAAATGCTCTTGCATGTAATTTAGCAAAGACCATTAATGCGACCTCCCTAGCTTTATCTGCTATTAATCAAGACCTAATAGAACTTCATAAAGCTATTTTACAAAATTGTGCTGCAATTGATTATCTGTTGCTCCGGCAACATCTGGGATGTGAAGTACTCGAAGGAATGTGTTGTTTCAATCTTTCTGATTAATCTGGCGTTATTCAAAAGCAAATTAATGTTTTACATAAATTGGCTTCTGATTTAAAAATTGATACCTTAGGAAATTGGTGGAGTGCTCTATGGTCATGGCTTCCCATTGGCCTTCTCGGAAAGATTGTTCAATATTTCATTATAATAGTTGCTATCCTTATCAGCTGTTGTTGTTTAATTCAATGTCTTTTCTCTTTACTTAATAAGATGTCTTGCAGTGTTCCATACTAAACTAAGACCCACTAACTACTCCAGTTTAGGATAATGTCCTCACTAATAAAATAGAGAAGAGTGAGATGTGGGGAAAATGCACGCGCAGAAAACTGCCGTGCTTCCCCCCCACAAACCTCATAACCTTTTGATACCCTTTGTCCCAATGAAGCAGCCAGAAGGTCATCTCCTTTTGACTTAATGTCTCACCTACCTAAACAGATAATATGCTTAGTTCCTTCCTATCTTTTCCTGTCTTTGTTAGTTCCTTCTTCTTTGATCTGTCCATGTTTGTTCTGCCTGTATTTGTTCTTTACCTGGTCTTTGAGCATGTAATGTGTTACTACGAAATAGTTGCTTATATGAAGGAATTTTCCAATGAAGAAACTGTTGTCAGCATCTAATGGTTAAACTTGTGTATATAAAATGTCAGCATCTAATGGTTAAGCTGGTGTATGTAAAAAGAATATAAAAACCAATAAACACACAGAGATTCTCAAGCTGTCTCAAGCTGTGACAAGCAGCTCTGCAGCAGCTTCAAATCTCTGCTCAAGACAAGCCTGTGTCTTTTTCTTAGCGTCTTACAGCTTTTGTTTGATTTGCAGGACTTCTCCTTTCTGTTAAAGGGGGCCGGATGTCAGCTCTGTGACAATTGACAAACTGTAGCCATTTTACCTTTTGCTTTCATTGTGCTTTTTTCTGTTGTTTGGGATTCTCAGATGTAGAAGGGGGGAAGGGGGGGAATGCTTGAGCGTTTTCTATTAGCCATAACATTTGCAGCTGGGTGAAAAATTAAGGTCAGTGTTAAATAAAGTTTTGGCAGGTTGAAAAGTTGGGAGGAGAGCCCGCATTTTAGAATAATTGGTGAATGTGATTTATGACAGCCTTTCTGGGGTGGGAATTGCAACTTGTTACTTTGTATCAGGGGGGAGGGAACTTTAGTCTTGGGTTCAACTATGTAAGTGCCGATACTTTGTTTCCTGAATAAAATGTTCTTTAAGGAAGAAATCTTTGCCTTGAAGTTCTTTTAATTGGTTTCATCTATTGGAACCATGACAGGTGCTCTCACTACATAGTCAAATCCATGAAAGGGGGGGTTGGTTCAGTATAGAAATAGTTTACCATTTGTTTCTTCTTTTCTTATTTTTAAACTTCCTACTCAGTGTCAAGTTAAGAACCCGGCTGCCTTTAAGACCGCTGCGTGCCTTTAGCTTGCCTATAGAGCAGGGAGTGGGGATGGAGAAAGAGTGGAATTCACAGGTGGCTTATCATTGTGAGAAAGCAAAGAAGCGAAAGGTCTGTTTTGGTGAACAGAGAATGCTTCTCATAACAAACAGTTGTGATTCAATTGGATATTGTGACCTGACCGGTCAGAGGAGAATGATTCATTTAATCAACCGCTTCCCACCTTTTCGTTAGAGCCAGCTTTCGCTTTCTAACTTGCTGCTATGATTCAGCCTATTAAAGACAACATTAGAGGATACTTTGACTCCAGTGTGTTTCTTGGTGGGGATTTCAGGCGGAGGTTGACACTCAGACTCTCCAGGAAATCTCCTATCCAAGCATTAACCAGATGTAAACTGGCTCAGGTTTTTGAGATAAGTCAAGACACCTGATCCTAACCAGGTGGAATCAGCTAAACTTAATAGGTAATCATGGACCATCCTACCTGTTTAGAAATATTAGATAAAAGAAGGATTACCTAACAGTCAAGGAAAAATATATTTAAGAGAATACACAATCTACTCATGGTTTCTTTTCAAATTAATGAATAAATAAGTATATTTTTCAATTGGCATTATGTATCTGAAAACAATCAAACATCTCAAATACTCAGTGGTTGCCATTTTGAATGGTTTTATATACAGTATATGTAATATTATTGTAGCAACAGCACCTGAAATTTGCACAAAGGACTGTTTGACATGATTGAAAAAAAAGTGTTCTTGAACTATTTCTGGTGGTTAAGGAAAAGATTACAAATTTAAAGCAAATGGCTAGTGTTGTACATTTTATTTAACACTACAGATAGTCCTTAACTTATGACCAAGTTCTGAAGCCCCCCCCCACAATCATGTGACCTCATTCAGGCGCTTGGCAACTGGCCCGCATTTATGGCTGTTTGCAGCATTTATCCTGTACAGTACTCATGTGAACATGATTTATGATGGTTTTTCTGAAAACGATATTTCTCGTTTTCTACAAAACTGGCCCATAGCGAATGACCACTGCAAAGAAGGTCATAAAATTGAGTTGGACATGTGGGTGACCCATTTTACAACAATCATGACTTACGACCATGATAGGCAGGCTCCATTATGGTCGTAAGTTGTGGACTACCTGTATAACAATTGGAATTATTATCATCACATATTAAAAATATCAGCTACAGGCCACAAGGGGTAGAAACCCCAATATGCTTCATTAAGAATTTAGGGAGGCACAAATGAAACCCTTTGTATTACAAAATGTTGGAAATTATTTTGAAAATTTGTCAGAGGGGGCTTTGAATTTAAAGGACTATTGCCAGGTTCACAGCACCTAAGATGTTTGCAGTGCAATCCTAAATATGTAACTGAGGAAAGTTCACACTGAATTGTAGACTAAGACAGCTAACTTTAAAAAATTGTACATGATCAGGAAAAGTTTCAAAGTGCAATTAAACATGTTTAATGAGAATGGACTAGCTACCACATTAGTTGAAAGCATAAAACAATGTGGAAGCACTAGTCTCACTATTCCTACTTAGGGAGGGCCTGATACATTACCTACTGACCAACTGACTCACTTCCCATATTATAGATAAAGAGGCAACAACCCAAACTCTTTACACAATTCTTCCCACATTCTAGCACAGGTAAATATTTACTTAATACTTACTTCCTATAGCTGTAGTTCAGCGGTTCTCAACCTGTGGGTCGCGACCCTTTTGGGGGTCGCACGAGCCTTTCACAGGGGTTGCCTAAGACCATCGGAAAACACATATTTCCGATGGTCTTAGGCAGGGCTTGTCAACCGCCTTCTCTCCCTCCCTCTCCCCCTCCACTCCACCTCACTTGTTTGTGGAAAATATGCTGCTTGGCGGCAGTCTGCACAAACTCTACCAAATGTGCCCTGCAGGGGGCGCATGAAGAGCGCAGGCGCAGAGCAAGGCCCCACCCTCCCCAGAGACTCAATGTGCAGCAACTGGATTGACTTCTTCTTGTGCACGCAGGTCAGCGAAGGGGAGGCTGCCGCAGCACCCAACTCCTGCTCCCGTCAGCTGGCGACCCCTGAACTTGCCCTTATCAGCCGGGAGGTCTGGCGATGGCCGCTGGTCTCCTTTGCCACCCCGCCCATCCTCGTCTCCTCCGCCCGTTCATGTTGAGCCTGCCGGGGCTTGACAGGGAGAGAGGGAGGGAAGGAGGAAGGGACTCCTCCTTCTCTCCTAAGCTTCAAAGCACGATCGGCTTCCCAAGGGTGCCACAATCCTCATGAAAGCGGGGGGAGAAGCAAAGGGGGCGAGAAAGCTTGCGGCGGGCTCGAAGGAGCACATGTCAGCGTTGCTGACAAGAAATTCCCCACAAACCCAGGGAAGGGGTGGAGAAAAGGAGCCCCCTTTGGGAGGAAACCGCCACCTTCTTCTCCTTGGCTTTGTGCTCTTCTGTTCCTCGGCAGCCAGGCTGCCAAGCCTCTGCTGGCTGGAACTTCCTTTCCTTTCCTTCCCTCCCTCTCCCATTGTCCCTTCCTTCCTTCCTTCCTTCCTTCCTTCCTTCCTTCCTTCCTTCCTTCCTTCCTTTCCTTCGCCTCCTTCTTTGTCCCTCCTTCCCTCCCTCTCTCCCCTTGTCCCTTCCTTCCTTCCTTCCTTCCTTTCACCTCCCTCCTTCCCCCCCTCTTTCCCCTTGTCCCTTCCGTCCTTCCTTCCTTCCCTCTTGTCCAGGATCGGGGCGAGCCTCTACAGCTGATCCGCGCTTCTTGCTCGACCTTTGCTAGAAAACATGCCGCTTGCTAATTTAGCAGAAGTGCGAATCAGCTGTAGCCCGGTGCTGATCCTGGAGCTTCTGCTAACTTAGCAAGCGGCATGTCTTTCGGCGAAGCTGAGCAAGTGAGCTGGGCGGAGCTCTCCTCTGTCTCTGCCTGTGCACAGGCAGGTTCGGCAGCAAATCCCCCAGCCACGCTGGCAGCCTATCCCCCTCCCCTTGTCCCTTCCTGGGCACGGAGTGGGAGAGGAAGGAAGGGATGAAGAGGGAGGGAAGTAAGGAACAATGAGAGAGGGAAGGAAGGAAGGAACAATGGAAGGGAGGGAAGGAAGGAAGGAAGGGACAAAGAGGGAAGGAAGGAAGGAAGGAAAGGACAAGGGGAGAGAGGGAGGGAAGGAGGAAGAGACTAAGGGAAGGGAAGGAAAGGAAGGAAAGAAGGAAGGAAGAGACAATGGGAGAGGGAAGGAAGGAAGGAACAATGGAAGGGAGGGAAGGAAGGAAGGAAAGAAGGAAAGAAGGAAGGAAGGGACAATGGGAGAGAGGGAGGGAAGGAGGAAGAGACTAAGCAGGAAGTGAAGGAAAGGAAGGAAGGAAGGAAGGAAGGAAGGAAGGAAGGGACCATGGGAGAGAGGGAGGGAAGGCAGAAGAGACTAAGAAGGAGGTGAAGGAAAGGAAGCAAAGAAGGAAGGGACAATGGGAAAGAGGGAGGGAAGGAGGAAGACACTAAGGGAGGTGAAAGAAAGGAAGGAAAGAAGGGACAACGGGAGAGAGGGAGGGAAAGAGGAAGAGACTAAGAAGGAGGTGAAGGAAAGGAAGGAACAAAGGAAGGAAGGGACAATGGGAGAGGGTGGGAAGGAGGAAGAGACTAAGAAGGAGGTGAAGGAAAGGAAGGAAAGAAGGCAGGGACAATGGGAGAGAGGGAGGGAAGGAGGAAGAGACTAAGCAGGAGGTGAAGGAAAGGAAGGAAAGAAGGAAGGAAGGGACAATGGGAGAGAGGGAGGGAAGGAGGAAGAGACTAAGGGAGGTGAAGGAAAGGAAGAAAAGAAGGAAGGAAGGGACAAGGGGAGGGAAGGAAGGCAGGCACCCACCCCAGTCCCATCCCAGAGACCCACAGATTCCCCCCCACAGGCACTCTGCAACCTGAGTGATCAGCTGGCCACGCCCCCTGGCCATTGATCACGTGACCCTGGGACACTGTGAATGTCATAGGTATGAATCAGTTGTCAAGCATCTGAATGTAAATCACATGACCCTGGGGATGCTGCAACAATCATAAGTGTGAAAAATAATCATAATTCGCTTTTTCAGTGCTGTTGTAACTTCTAACAGTCACTAAGCAAATTGTTGTAAGTTGAGGACTACCTATACTTTCCCATTTTTTTCCTTTTTGGGGGGGGGTCAAGTTTTTGATACCCCCCGGCCAGCTGGATGGGGGGTTGGGGGTCACCACAACATGAGGAACTGTATTAAAGGGTCGCTGCATTAGGGAGGTTGAGAACCACTGCTGTAGTTGCACATGAACTGCTTTTATAGAATGCCAAAACTTTCAGCGGAGTAAATGTTTATGATTTGAGAACTCAAACTACAAGCATTTTGTTGCTGTTACTCAGTGTAAGATCTAATCTATACTTTCCTTTTATGCAGACCTCCAAATTTATGCAAAATCATTGGGCACAGATTATTTATTCACTTTGCCCAGATCCTCCATGCAGAAATAAATACACATATGGTCACAAGAATACTGTTAAAAACAACCTAAAACAGTAATTCTTCCAATTTAATAGGCCTAGGTGGAGAGGAAGAGCTTGACTCTTATTACACCAAGGGAATGTCAGAGCTAGATGCATTTCCAATGGACCACTTTCCAAAGTTTATGAACAAAGCAGACAATTCAAAAATAACCACAAATATCAAATGAAAATTACATATATTGGTAAGAACACCACTCTTCCAAAATATGCTTAAAATAAATGTTATATAAGCATCCAGAAATGTCAGATGCAAGCAACCAAAACAGCTCCGAGAATGGGTCAATAGGTTTCTTTATTATTGCTCACCAGTTTACAATAATCTCTCCAGATGTCTGCCTTCCCTTGGGAAATGGCAGATATAGACCCAAGGATTTGATCTCAAATCTTTCCTTCCCTGAATGGAATTTAAGCTGGAATGTCTTTTAACAACCCCTCCAGCATATCAGGGCATCATCTCCTTCAGCCAGTGGTTCCACCACATAGTAACTATTTTTTAAAATATTGTATAAGAGTCAAGATAACAAAGTGAGCTACATTTGTTCAATGGTTACTAAATTTATCATACTCAGATTATCTCTATTTTTTTCTTCCTAATTTTCACTGTGTCTAAAAAGAGGCCAGAGAATATGCAAGTGTTGGTGGAGCAGTGAGAATATGCCAATGTCTTACATAATCTTTATTTTTTCCTATGACCATCTAATACAGAATATTCAATTTAAAGAAATTGTGTATAATATTTATTAAATTTATATCTCCCTTTACAAAGCGACTCTGGGCAGCTATATAGATCTGGAATGTAGTCCAGATTCCCAGGAGGGAGGGAGTACATTCTAGAGAAATAAGAGACAGTGAAGTTTAGATAGTCTGGTTGGGAGGAACAGGGTCAAGACAGCTCCTCCCTAGAGGTTCTCAGAGTATAACTTTAATGATGCAAGTAGCTTGCTTTAGAGGTAATCCTCAACTTACGACCACAATTGAGCCCAAAATTTCTGTTGCCAAGCAAGCCAGTAGTTAAGTGAGTTTTGCCCATTTTACAACCTTTTTTGTTACAATTGTTAAGTGAATCATGTGGTTGTTAAGAAGTGAATCTGGCTTCTCCCATTGACTTTGCATGTTGGAAGCCGTCTGAGAAGGTTACAAATGGTGATCACATGACCCTGGGACACTGCAACTATCATAAATACATGCCATTTGCTAAGCGCCCAAATTTTGATCACGTGATCATGGGGATGCTGCAACAGTCAAAAGTGTGAAAACCAGTCATAGGTCACTTTGAATGGTCATTAAATGAATGGTTGCAAGTTGAACACTACCTGTAGTTTGACAAGATTTCTGTCTATAGGTGAGGAACAATAAAAGAAACTACTTAGAAAAAACTCTATGCGTCTTTCTTGGTCTTTCGGTCTGATAAGATCACCCAATTCAGTTTTTCTTGGAACAGAATTTTTAAAGTACATAAACTTGTCAAAGGTATAAATTCATTGTAGAACTGAAATTTGCAGTATAACAGAATACGTAGATCTACAATCTTCATTCATATCTACCATCAGAAATCCAAACTCCCAACATTGTCTATAAGGCAAAAGCTTTCCACCTGGACTGACTCTGGGTGGCTCTGTGTTCAGCTGAAAGGGTGTGGGGAATGTTAACATTTTTAAATACTTTAGCTATGCACTCAGCTTGATACTGAAATGGAAGATGACAGGAAGCAAATTGTTCTTACAGTATGTATATAAGCACGACAAATATAACAGGACAAGCAACAATTGCAATTAGGTGAATTGCACACATACAGGTGTTATAAGGACCTGCCTCAGCTATTCCTCCAGGAAAGCATAACTCAGGAAACAGGCATTGTTTCAAAGAGGATCTTTTACTGAGAGAAAGTGATTGCAGATTAAAAAGGCGGAATCTGAGGTTCCCGCGCAAAAGCGTTTAACTAAAAGTCCCATTTCTTCAGCCCCACCCCAATGCCCCAGTCCATCAGGAGCCAATCCGCTGGCGTGAAAGTGTTGTGAGAACTTCGAGCTGAAAAGGTGATAACCGGCTGCTTCCTGGCACCTCGTTCTTGCCAGTCAGTAGGAGTGAAAACAGATGGCCCTCAGGGTATTCCCTCCTCCCAAATACCCATGCAGACACATTAAAGCGAAAGTAGAAACAAATGCTAGCAATACAGAAACATCCTCAATCCACACCCCAGCATGCTCCCCCTCCCCTTCCTTATGGCAGCGTTCCAACTGGACCTGACAGGTGTGCTGATAAAATTATTAATTTGCACGTCCTGAGGCCCTACATTATGTATTTAGTAGTCACGGCTATTGTTCATATAGCCACATCTGTAACAATGCCTACAGTTCAGTCCTACTCAGGTATGTTTCTTCAGCTGCTAGAATGTGCAAATTACTTGAAGGTCATTCTATAAACCAGAAAAGTATACAGCTTTAAGGATGGGCAAGGACTTTTTCCATACCTGTCTCAGCGTTTTCATGTATAGTTTTGTATTCTGCATGATCTAGAGCCAAAGGGTTCATATCTGTTTGGTCTGATAAAGGAACAGATAGTGATGGTTCTTGATCTTCTGTTAACGATTCATTCTGGCTCTTTTTGTCACCATCACCATTGGCCTCTAATGCTGTGGAGAAAACTATAAGGGTCACAAAAAATACTTCAGTTGCTCTGACTGAGACATCAAAGGCTTTATATTCTGACTAACTGCTGGAAGGGTAGCATTTGCTGTTATTACTGTTAAGTTATGTAATGTCTTTAAATGGATGTAGATTAAGGCTTAATAGTAGCTTTTCAATACACCTAAAGTTTCTCTCAATGAAGCCTGCAAGAAATATGCAATGATTTGTTTCTTGTGTACACACAACTGCTGCTGACTAAGCAGCAAACATGTTTCTTACTGAAGCTAAGCCATTATTTGGTGCCTTTAATAGGTTTTAAGGGTGGATTAATTAATTTTTAATTAATCATTTTTTAAATTGAACAACTAGGGCAGGGTATGTACAAGCATATCCTTTGGGTTAGGGCAGGGGTCCCCAACCTGCCGCGGCCACGGCCTGTTCGAAACCAGGATGCAGGAGAAATGGGCAAGAGTACGTGAAGCTCCACTTGTGAGAGTGGTGGGCAAGCACGCGCATGGGTGCGAAGCTCCACTCTTGCAAGCGGAGGGTACGTGCACTCACACGTGAAGCTCCATCTGCCTGAGTGGAGCTTTGTGCACAAGTGCAAGAGCCTCCTACTTGTGCAAGTGGAGATTCACGTGCAAGCACCCTCTGCTTGCATGTGAAGCTCCATTTGTGTGAGCGGAGGGTGCACGTGCGTTCGCCTGCCACTCACACGGCCCTCCCCGTGCCGAGCCAAGCCGCCAAGGTGGAAAGGTTGGGGACTGCTGGGTTAGGAGCATATTGGTTAGCAAATATTGGTTTAATTAGACTTTAACAAAAGCAGAGAAGAAAATGTGGACTGAGAAGGGATAGAAGGAAGCTGTTAACTGAAGAAAGGAAAACTGTTTGCACAAGTAAAAGTATTACATAAATACAAATAGCTTTAGTATTAGTTATACTCCAGTCTTTCAAAAGAGATTTTTTGTACCTTTTTTAGAGGAATCTGGTGGATGATCTGTTATTTCTTCCCAGGTTTTGCTTACACCACCTTCAGTACCACTTGCTTCCACTTCTACCATGTGATTCCCCCACACTTTTGCATTAGGATTTAATTCAGAAACCTTGGCTGGCTCCTGTAATGCATAATGCACACTCAGAACACGTATGCTTATTAACTGCATAAGCACACACACACACACACACACACACATATATACAGAACAGCATTTATCACATTAAAAAAATCACTGTAACAGTTGCATATATAGGAAGTGCACAATATGTGATGAAAGATATAAGCTTTATAAAAAGAGACTTCCTATAAACACTTTGAATCAGGGTGTTTAGCTGAATTCACTTTAAGTTGCTTGTTAAGACTAAATCAAAAGCATCTTGTTTTTACATTGTTCCTTATTATGAACAAAGCTATTTGTCTACATTGACTAACTTCTTAAATTTGTTCCTCTGTACAAATAAAGGGATGGCATTTCCATCAAATTCCTGTTTATCTACAGTCTCTTTGCACAACATATGCCCATAACATTCTCTGTATCCTCACAATTCCCAGGAACAAGCTTTGGAGGAACAAGAAAAAGATGGTAACAATCTTATTTTTGACAAGAAAGCTAAATCTAATCCTTTGTAAATATTCAAGGTTTATGTCAACTTTTCTCCTCTAAACTGAGAACATTGTAAGATTAGTGTCAGATATCTTCATCAGTTCATAATAAAGGCAGCAGTGAACAGGAGAACAAGGGAGCCACACAAAAAGACATAATAGAAAAATCAAAAGCAATATTGTAGTCTTATAGTAGTCATCTAAAATTAAAACCATGTTTTACCAAGAGGGATAAAGATAACTATTTTAGAACCATTTAACCAGTGATGACAGAGGATGACTTGAAAGTGAAGTTTGAATACACTATTGCCTGTATTGTGAGCCCAGCCATTACGTTGTATATGTCATGCTCCGGCTGAGAAGCCCAACAAAGCAAAACACCAGAGACATTGCGATCTCTAATGTAAACTTTATTAGGCATTAGCAAAACGGTACGATAGAAGGAAAGCTAGCTCTGAAAATATGGCAGGAAACAGATAATTAAAAGAGTAAAACTTTCCCTCCCCTCTCTGACAGTTCAGGTCACATTATCCAATTAATCTTCCAGCAATTGTTATGAGAAGAAACTTTGGTTTGCCAATACATCTCTTCAGCAGCTTCGGCTCTTACACTGATAGGGAGCACCTGTGGATCCCAAACTGTCCCCTCTCCCCCTGTAACTGTAGACAAGCTAGAAGCACTATGGAAGTTCTAAAGACAGTAAACTTCGTAGTATAAACCAGGGCTTTTCAACCTTTTCACAGATTGTACCACTTTTAGGACATGACAATATTCAAGTACCACCAGTGCTTAGCAAGGTGTCAAAACTTGATGACCAAAAAAGGGGGGGGATTTGGGGTTTTACTGATTAGATTGATTTGTTGTTATAGAAATGGCTAGTTTATACTATTATGAAAAAGTAAAAAGTTGAGGTTTGATGTTAATGCTTCATTCTACTGCAACAGAGGAAGTCGGAATCAATGCCTTTTCTTTTCTTTTTCTCTTCTCCCCCTCACTTTCCCCTTTTTCCTCCCCACTGTGTCCTACTATTTGCTTTTGTATTTTTGTATTTTATTGTATAATCTAATAAAATGTTACAAACCGTTAAAAAAAAGGAAAAATGTACCGGTTTTACTCCTTTTATATCCTCTCCTCTCTTCCCTCTCCTCCTTTTATATCTTTCCTCTCTCCCCCTCCTCCTCCTTTTATATCCTCTCTTCTCTCCCCCCTCCTCCTTTTATATCTCTCCTCTCTCCCCCTGCTTCTCTTCTCTTCTGGGTACGCTGGAAGCACCGATCAGCTGGAGCCACGCACACTGATCCTAGGCTCTCAACAGAGCCCCGGCAACACCGCAGCTCCAGCTAACTCTCCCCCAGACCTCTCTGGTGCTGCTGCCACTTCAGGATGTCAGAGGGCAGGCAGGCGCTCCAGCCCCCGAGGCATCACTAGCAGGGTCTCAGGCGAAGACCAGGGTGATTCAACCTGGGAAACTAGCACCGCAGGAAGGAGCTACAGCCCTAGCAGACCTCTTCCAAGCCAACACTGCACTGCCCCTTAGCACAGAAGCACTCCTGTAACCGCTGGAGACGAGCTCCTATTGCTGCTGTCCCTGGGTTCTTCATCTGAGGATGGCAAGAAAGGAAAGGGGTTGATGGGATGGGACGACTCCGGTAAGTGGAGATTTCAGTCCACAGTCCCTCACTTGAACAGCTGAAGGAGAAGTTCAGCCGACTGGAGGTGAGGGATACTTTTCTGACCTGGCTCCCCAAACACAACAGATGCACCAAATAGTCTCTTAACGTTCCTTTTATTTCAGAAATGCCAGCAGTTTCACACAGCCTCCAAACAATGGAGCTCGCTCCCTTTTCCCCTGTAGGGGTCTCCCAACACCCAGAGTTACTCTCAGTTTCACCACACTTACAACCAAAAGTCCTTCAAGCAAGCTGGCTATTTTTCAACATAAGACACACCCACGCTCAGAAAGCGCTCCGACTGCCAGTGCCACAGGATCTACAGAAAACTACAGCAAAATTCCAATTAGAAGTGTCAGCAGTTCCAAATACAAGTGGCTGACCAGCAGGAAGATGAATAGTTGTCTACTACACCTATTCGTCTCCTCCCCTGCCTTTTATCCACAGCTTAGGGTGGGGCTCCATTAGCAGCAGTGACTCTTCCATCCCGAAGACCGGCCCATAGCCTCTTACTGTTCTCAGCTTCCGCCGCGCCTACGCATCACTGGCCCCATGTGATCCTCCTCTACTGACTCACTTGCCTCAAGGCATGGAGGTCTCAGCCTTTCCATCTGAGGGCTGGCGGATGGCCCAGGCTCCGCCTCTGTCCCTGGGTGCCACAGCTCCATTCCTTCGCCAGAGCTTTCAGATGGCCCTGACAGTGGGGCCGAGGCCGACTCCTGTGCTTCCTCCTCTGAGTCGGCTGCGGAGTCCTCCAGAGGCCGACAGGCCACAACACTATCCCTCACCACAGGGCCCTTCCCCTGCGGCTGACGATCCAGGTGCGGCCATGAAGGGAACCAGGTGTGGAACTCCTGGACCAGTGTGGGAGCACGCACGTGGGCCGTGTCATGCCTCTGTCTGAGCCTGACTCTGAGGACGACATGGAGTTCCCTGCTGAGGCCCAGGAGGGGGTGTCTGTGGCTTCGGAGGACTGTGGAGAGGAACAGGCTGAAGCAGGTCAGGGCCCTTCAAGTTTGGAACAGGGAAGGCAGAGCTCAGGTGAGGAGCAAGGCCCCTCCCCACCAGATCCTAGAGCAAGGAGAGCAGAGAGGAGGAGGGAACATCGGAGGCAGGCTCACTTGCTCGGGAGGAGAGTGTCACGCCCCACTTCACAAGGCACACCTGGGGAGTAGGTATTTAAGGAGACATTGTGGGGTGGGGCATTTGCCAGGAACAAACGTGAACTCTTGTGATGTGAGCTCTTGTACCTGGACTCTTTGTATTTTGGATCAAGTTTGTTTCCTGCTGAGTTTTCCTTGCTGTCTTCAGTTTTGCAGTTTGCAGGTTACAGGCAAGCTGGGCGTTGAAAAGATCATACTTTGTTTGTTATCTGTTTTACTTTAAAGAACTGTTTAACTTCGTTGACTGTTTTATTGAACTTGTGCCAGCATATGTGGGGGCTGTTGGGTGAACGTTGGCAGTGCTTACAAAGACAATTATTCTGACCAGCTAATTGCTTTGCCTCCGTTCGGGACCCTGGGTCATCACAGGCTGCTTCATCCCACGTGAAGTCCTCCGGTCTGTAGCCCTTCCATTCAATGAGGTACTGGAAGCAGCCCTTGAGCCATTGGGAGTCACGGATGCTGGAGACCTCGTATTTGGTGGCGCCGTCGTCATCAAGCACCTCCGGGGAAGGATGTTCCGGTTGATGGAGTGGGCAGGCTGGCTGCTCCAGGACCAGGAGAGACCGATGGAAGACCAGGTGGACTTTTAAGGACCGTGGTAGGATCAGCCGATAGGCCACTGGATTGATGATGGCCTCGACTGGAAAGGGGCCCAGAAAGCAATGGTCCAGCTTCCTAGCCAGTCGATCGGATGGAAGGTGTTTAGCGGATAACCATACCCGATCGCCCATGGCTAAAGCAGGCATCTCCCTTCAGGACCAGTCCACAACCTTTTTGTAATCCTCCTTGGCTTTGTCCAGCTACTGCTGGACTAAGCGGTGGACTGCCTGTAACTCAGCAAGATAATCCTTGGCCGTGGGTACTGGGGAGTCAACCGGCATGAGAGGGAACAGCCAGGGGTGGTAACCCACATTGGCAAGGAATGGAGTCATACGTGTGGAGGTGTGCTGGGAAATGTTAAAGGTGAACTCGGCTACCGCTAAATAGTTCACCCAGTTGTCCTGTTTTGGGTTGATAAAACAACGCAGGTACTGCTCCAGGATTCCTATGACCTTCTCTGTCCCTCCATTCGATTCTGGGTGGTAACCCGAGGACAGGCACACCTGGACGTCGAGGGCCCACAGCAGTTCCTTCCAAAACCAGACCGTGAACTGCATCCCTCTGTCCGAGATAACTTTGTCAGGCAGTCCATGTAGCTGGAAAACATGCTGGACAAAGAGCTAGGCCGTGCCACGGGCTGTCGGAAGCCCACATCAGGGAATAAAGTGCATCATTTTGGTCAACATGTTGACCACCACAAGGACTGTAGTGAACCCTAAGGAAGGTGGTAAGTCCATCAGCAAATCCATGGAGACTGCCCCACAGGGCCTGTTGGGAGTTGGCAAGGGGTGCAGAAGAACCGGGAGCGCCCCCATCGCATGTTTGGCCTGCCGGCATCGACCACAAGACACAACATAGGTGTGGACATTGTGCCATAGGCGCGGCCACCAGAAGGTGCGAGAGACCAAATCTAATGTCTTAAACAGGCCGAAATTGCCCGCAGTGGGACCGTTGTGACATTGAAATAAGACGAGGCTCCAAAGCAGACCCGCAGGGAGATACAGCCGGTCATGGAACAGGAGTCCATCCATGATTGTCCACAGGGAGTCCAGCCCCAACTTCGTCCGCCATCGGTTTACCCATCTGTCATGTTGCTGGGCCTCCCGGATCCACACCTGCAAGTCCACCAGTTCCTGGACTGCCACAAGGTACTCCATAGGCAAAATTGTCCAGAGTGGAGGCTTATCCTCCATGCACACATATTCTGGTTTATGAAAAAAAGCATCTGCTTTCATCCAATTAATTATCATACCTATTAACATCCATATTATCAAACAAACACATCATCTTATTAAAATAACATTCAATTAATTATTAGTTCAATCCCGATCTAAAACAGAATCTTGTCTAATGGACTTAAATGATTTAAGGTTGGTATTACTTTCTCAGCTTAAAGAAATTGATTGATTGATGGATTAGATATGCATAGGATAGATCAATATTTTATTTTAATTGGAAGATATTAGTGGAAGAAATAAACAAGACTTATGATAAAATTAAGGAACTGGGATATATTTGGAAGGGATACCTGAACTGATAATGTGTTTATTTAAAGTTAAATTTGATTATGCTATTGTAATTTCATAAAGCTCTAAAACAGGTTTAGGATTTATAGAAATTTAAGTTAGAAATGGACTATTTTAAATATATTAAGCTATTTGAGGGAAATAGAGAGAGAATATTTGATGTATTGATTGAGTTATCTATATATGTTTTATCTTTGGATTTTTGATTACCCCAGCACCGCGGTATGTCTCGAGCACTTTGTCTTAAGAATTAAAAAACCAATAAAATTTGTTTAAAAAAAAAGCATCTGCTCTCCGATTGCGGCTGCTTGGAATGTACGTAACACAGAAAGTGAATTGAGTGAAGAGGATGGACCATCGAATCTGACACTGGTTCAATTTCCTGGCGGCCTGCAGAAACTCCAAGTTCTTATGATCGGTGTGCACCTCAATCGGGTGCCGAGCCCCTTCCAGGCGATACCTCCAGGCTTCAAACGCCACCTTGATGGCCAGTAACTCTTTCCCAAATGGTATAATTGTGCTCTGCCAGATTGAATTTCCGGGAATAATAGGCGCAGGGAAAAAGGGTGCCTCCGGGTGCGTGAGCCTGGAGTAACACTGCCCCCACAGCAATGTCGGACGCATCGGTCTCCACGACAAAGAGACGGTGCGGATCTGGATGTTTCAAGATAGGCTCCATCATAAAAGCTCGCTTCGGACTCTCAAACGCTCTTTGCTCCATGGCACTCCACTGGAATGAAGTCCATTTCTGTAGGAACCGAGTGAGAGATGCGGTCAAGGACGCGAACCGAGGGATGAAAGTCTGATAGTAATTGGCGAAGCCCAGGAGCCGTTGAACGTCCTTGGCCCGATGTGGAGGCTGCCAGTTACGTAATGCCTCCACCTTGCCTGGCCCCATGGCTATGCCCTCGGGGGAGATTCAGTGACCTAGGGACTCGATGTTAGTCTGGAAGAACTGACATTTCTCCAGCTTGGCGTAGAGCTGATGCTCCCGAAGCTGTTGCAGAACCAACCGGAGGTGTTGTTGATGATGCTCCCGGGACGGGGAGTAAATCAAAATGTCATGCAAATAAATGACGATGAACCGGTCTAATAGGTCCCGCAAAATGTCATTCATGAAATGCTGGAAGGCGGCGGGGGCATTGGTCAAGCCAAACGGCATGACCGTGTACTCAAAATGCCCATACCGAGTACGAAACGCCATCTTCCACTCATCTCCAGCCCGTAGGTCCAGTTTGGTGAAGACTCGAGCCTCCCGGAGCTGTTCTAAGAATTCCAAGATGAGGGGTAGCGGGTATCTGTTGCGCACCGTGATGGAGTTAAGTTTGTGGTAATCGCAACAGAGTCTCAATTCCCCCGATTTCTTCTTAACAAACAGTAGGGGGGCGACCAGTGGGGAAGCAGAAGGCCAAATGAAACCCCTTGCCAAGTTTTTCACCAAAAACTCCCACAGTACAGCCAGTTCGGGCTCGGACATGGCATAAATATGGCCAACCAGAAGTGGGGCGTCAGGGACCAAGTCTATTGGGCAATCGTAGGGCCGATGTGGAAGCAGTTGGTCCGCATCCTTCTCGCTGAAGACGTCAGCAAAGTCAGTCAGTTCAGATGGCAGGGCTGCGCTGGCGATACTTGGGACTTGGGCTGCGCATACTTGGTAGTGATGACCGGCGCACTGCCAGCTCAGGAACACAATCAGGTTCTGGGACCAATAGATTAGGGGGTTGTACGCCCGAAGCCAGTCCATGCCTAGAACCACCGGGAAATGCTGGTCGGAGGCGATGTAAAATTGGATAGCCTCCTTGTGCATGTTAATACACATCTGCAGCGGTTGCATGGCTGCCGTAATTGGGCCAGACTGCAGCAACTAGCCATCGATGGTCTCCACAAGGAGCGGGGGAGACACCGGGCATTGCGGAAGTGACCATTTGGCTGCGAACGTGGCGTCTATAAATTTCATGGTAGCCCCCGAGTCTCTAAGGGTCTGGGATAAAATGCCACGTTGCCTGCCCGGCAGAAGCAAGCATGTGGCCAGAATCAAATGCCGGGGCCATTCCTCAGGAGAGGGGACCGTAGGGCTCTGGCCCGTTTGTCGAGAGGCCCGACCTAAGGCACCCCCTAGATCGGGCTTGAGGCATTTCCCACCAAGTTATTTGGGGTGAACGTGATGGGCCCAGATGATGCCCCTCGCTTCTTCCTGGGGCAAGAAGCTGCCATATGTCCCGGCTCTCCACAATACAAGCATCCCCCCCCCCCGATGCCATCTGTTCCTCTCTTTCGCAGAGAGGCTGATATGCAGGTTCTGAGGTTTTGCTGGTTAAAGAAATACAGGAAACTAGAAGTTGCCTTCAAGTTTATGTGTTTATTCAGCTGAATAGAGACGGACCCCTCTAAACAAGAGGAGCAACAAATGACAAGAAATCCTTGTATTTATTCTGTATAATTACATAAGCAACCCATCCAGAAAGCTGACACACATAAGATAAAGATTGCACCCAGTAAGTCTGGCACACTGTAGATAAGAAGGGAGAAAGCAGAAGTAGCTAAACATGTTCCCATTCGGGTGTTCCCTAAAGGTATCGTATGTTCTTGGGTGGGTTAGGACACTGGGTGTTGTCCTTGCTGTCCTTTCATGACCCTGCATCCAGGACTACAAGTGACCAGAGACAGGGGCCATCGGTATATTAATACTGTCCCCTAAGTCCTGGTCAGCAATCCCCCCCCCTTTCATGCTTCGAGCAATGCGCAGGAGCATGACAGCCCAACTGAAGAGACAGAGGATAAGCTTCTGTAACACGTTGTCCACATCGTTTAGAACAAGCAGAAGTGATTAGGGGCAAGCAGTGAAGGACACAGCGGGAAACAATAAGAAATACTACAAAGAGAAGACCAAGGAATAATTTCCTAAGCCATCCCCATCCTGGGAGCCAACTGGTAAGAAAGAGAATATACCAATGAAGACCTCCCATACAGTATCAGTAGAAACCTTCAGATCTTTAGGGTAATTCCCAATTCCCAGGGTACATGTACCAGACCAATAAGCTGGCAAACACTCATAGGCAAATTAACCACAAAGAAACCATCAGTCCAGGTGGACAGCAAGATCCAACCCCTCATGCATACAAGCCTTAACACCAGGCATATAAGCCATGAGCCCCATTGCTGCAAACAAACTAGAGAGCAGAGGGGTCCTTCTTGTAGATAAGGCCAAAGGACTGATGACATCTATGCCAATTGTCCCACATGCTAGTACTGACCTTCCATGTGACTGTGCAAGGTGCATAGATCCTAACTTATATCTGGAAGAAGAATTAAAATGACTAAGGCAAGCTGCTGTAGGGTGCTGTAGTGCCCCTAGTTTAGCAATCCGCAGCTTTCCTGCCCCAAACACAGGAAGTGTCCAGCCCATTGTTACATTGGGAACTGAGCATGCGCAAGATGGCGGACGTATCTCTGTAGGAGTAGCCGGCGTTTGATGGGGGATGGCTAGAGACTTCCCCTGGGGGTCGAGAAACATCTAGGACCACGGGAATTCTGGCGGCAGAACATCTTGGCTTTCCAGAGATATATCTGTTGATTTTCCTCCTTTCGGAATGAGCAAAGGAAGCAAATGAAGTCAGGGGATTGTGACGGCATGCTCCACCCCTCTCGGCTTTGATGGAGTGTGGAGCTGGCTTGGGAGTTGAATGAGAGTCCGTTGCGAGGGAGAAGAGTTTGGCGGCGGCTCCCCTCCTCCCTCCTATTGTGTGAGCGAGTGATCTGCGGAGGGGTGAGAGGACTGTTTGAGAGGTTTTGTGTCTCCTGCTGGGAGGCTTGTTTTTCGGAAGACGATCTGAGATGGGAAATGGGAAATGGCTTGGTTCCTTCCCCTCCCCTTCCCCTCCCCCTCCCTTCTACCACGTGAACGTGCGACTTTGGTGGAGCAGCTGAGAGGTGTTGGTGGCCGCCATAAAAAGGGAACAGCTCGGCGGCACCCCTCTCCCCCTCCCCCCTCCTCATTTTGCCAGCCGGCGGTTTCTGGGAAGACAGCTGGAGGCTGTGGGTGATGGAGGGGAGCAGCATGGAGCTTGGACTGTGGTCTACGGTGAGGGAAACAGCGTTTCATGCTTCACCCTCCTTGATGAAGCGTGATTAACTATGAGGTCAAATGGAAGAATCGTAGTGGCCTCCCCCGTCCTGTCTGCTTATACACGGAATAGGAAAGTGGAATCACTTTTGGAACTCTGGAATTTTGGTCCTTACTTTAGATCGAACTGCCTGGTTCTCGCCGGACCCCATCAATGTATCTTATCTGACTGGCTCCCTATCTGAGATCAACTCTTCTTGCATTGCGAGATTTCCCCCTCTCGCAATCATGGCCCTCCGCTTTATCAAGGGCCCATCTCGAGGATGGACTTTGGAGTCCTGAGAGATGGCATGCATCAAATAAGGGGCTTTGGGGTTTTTTAAACCGTTTTTAAACGAAAGTTTTAAGGGAGGGTAGAGGTGGGGAAGGGGTGCTTAGGGCGGGGGAAGGAATTGTTGGAGGGGAGCTAGAAGATAGGCCCGGCAACGGAAGGGGACGTAATCCTGTGGGTTCGGATGGGGAGCTGATTAAGACTGATTTAGTTCCAATTAGTACCGTAAGCAGGAGGGGCAGATATGGCGGGAGCAGGGGGCCGTATCATAATAGGGGAACGCGTACCCACTATTTACGAGTGGTCATGCGCTCCGACCCCCAAGGCTCTACCTGTTCTCGGGGTTATTCAGAACCAAAGGGCCCTGGCTGTAGGCTGATGTTGTACAATGCCAGGTCTGTGGTAAATAAGGCCCCCCTCATCCAAGATTTAATTTCAGAGGGGGGGGAGCAGACCTGGCAGGTATCACGGAGACCTGGTTAGGACCGGAGGGCAGTGTCCCTCTGGTGGAAATGTGCCCACCGGGTTTCCTTGCATTCCATCGGCCGAGAACACAGGGCAGGGGTGGGGGAGTGGCGGTCGTGATTAGGGAAGATTACAGGCTGAGGGAGGTCACTGTTCCTCAGACGGCAGGCTGTGAATCCCTCCTGGTGAAGTGGGACCTTGGGGGTCCGAGGGCGGTGTTGATTACGTACCTGGCTCCCTGCCACGTGTCAACCGCCCTGCTCGAGCTCCTGGACGTTATCGCCGCAGTGGCGGTTGAGGTTCCCAGGCTAATAGACTTCAACCTGCCGTCTGTGGGCGGGTCGTCCGGGGGAGCTCTAGAGTTCATGGCTTCCATGGAAGCCATGGACCTGACCCAGGTAATTCAAGGCCCCACACATACAGGGGGGAACATGCTTGACCTGGTTTTTGTCTCTGGACAGTGGCTGAGTGGTCAGAATATAGGGGATATAGTTATTGAGCCCCTGTCATGGTCTGACCACTCTCTCCTTCGCTTGGACTTTCTGACCGCTGCACCCCACCGCAGGGAGGTGGAACCAGTGAGATGGTACCGCCCCAGGCGACTGATGGAACCCGAGCAGTTCCAGATGGAGCTTGGGCCAATTCCTGAGGTTCGGATACATGACTCGGTCGAAGAGTTGGCAGCAGCCTGGGATAGGGCTGCGGCCGGTGCTCTAGATCGGGTCGTGCCTTTGCGGCCTCTGATTCGACGTACGTCTCGAGCGGCCCCTGGGTTTACTGAGGGGCTGAGAGAGATGAAACGCCGGAAAAGACGCCTAGAGAGCAATTGGAGATCGAGCCGTGCCGAATCTGACCGAACACTAGTAAGAGACCATATTAGGTCCTACCTAGCGGCGATAAAAGCAGAGAAGTGTTCTTACCTCACTGCTCTTATCGCGTCATCAGATAACCGCCCAGCCTCCTTGTTTAGGGTGACCCGCTCCCTCCTTCATCAGGAGGTGAGAGGAGACCCCTTAGAGGGTAGAGCTGAGGATTTTGGAAAATATCTGCATGATAAAATCGCTCAGATACGGGAAGGCTTTGATTTCAACTGGGTATGTCCGGTGGGAGAGACGGAGTCTGGTCTTGAGACTGCTATCTGGGCTGAGTTTGACCCCGTAACTCCTGAGGACGTGGACAGGTTGCTCGGGGGACTTAGGGCGACCACTTGTTCATTGGACCCGTGCCCCTCCTGGCTGGTGTTGGCATCCCGGGAAGTGGTACGAGGCTGGTTCCAGGCAATTATTAATGCTTCTTTAAGTGAGGGTGTCTTCCCTGCTGCCTTGAAAGAGGCGGTAGTGAGGCCCCTCCTTAAGAAGCCTACCCTGGATCCAGCTGTTTTATCAAATTATCGTCCTGTCTCCAACCTTCGCTTTCTTGCGAAGGTTGTCGAGAGTGTGGTTGCCCGACAGTTCCCGCGACACCTGGAGGAATCGTTATACCTGGATCCACACCAGTCGGGCTTCAGGCCTGGTTACAGCACGGAAACAGCATTGGTCGTGTTGGTGGATGACCTCTGGCGGGCCCGGGACAGAGGTTGTTCCTCTGCTCTGGTGCTATTGGACCTCTCGGCGGCTTTTGATACCATCGATCATGGTATCATGCCAACGGTTGGAGGGGTTAGGTATAGGGGGCACTGTTTTGCGGTGGTTCTCCTCCCTCTCCGGCCGGATGCAGTCTGTGTTGACAGGGGGCCAGAGGTCGACCCCGAGACCCCTCGTATGTGGGGTACCTCAGGGATCGGTCCTCTCGGCCCTACTGTTCAACATTTATGTAAAACCGCTGGGTGAGATCATCCGTGGTTTTGGTGTGGAGTACCATCTGTACGCTGATGATACTCAGCTGTACATTTCCACGCCGAACCACCCCAACGATGCTCTTGCCGTGCTGACCCAGTGCCTGGAGGCCATGCGGGTCTGGATGGGGAAGAACGGACTCAAGCTCAACCCTTCCAAGACCGAGTGGCTGTGGCTACCGTCGCCCCGGTTTAGTCAATTGATTCCTTCATTGTCCATTGGGGGAGAAACAGTGGCCCCCGCGGAAAGGGTTCGCAATTTGGGAGTCCTCCTGGATTCACGACTGTCTTTAGAGGACCATTTGACGGCCGTGGCCGGGAGGATGTTCTATCAGGTTCGCCTGGTACGCCAGTTGCGTCCCTTCCTAGACCGGGACTCGCTATGCACAGTTACTCATGCCTTCGTCACTTCCAGGCTGGACTACTGTAATGCTCTCTACATGGGGCTCCCCTTGAGGTGTACCTGGAGGCTTCAGCTGGCCCAGAATGCGGCCGCGCGGGTAGTGACCGGAGCGTCATGGCGCTCCCATGTAACATCACTCCTGCGCGAGCTGCACTGGTTGCCAGTGGCCTTCCGGGTGCGTTTCAAGGTGTTAGTGACCATCTTTAAAACGCTCCATGGCATCGGACCCGGATATTTACAGGACCGCCTTCTGCCAGCAAATACCTCCCGCCGTCCGGTACGCTCCCACAGAGTGGGTCTCCTCAGGGTGCCATCGGCCAGACAATGTCGGCTGGCGACCCCCAGGGGGAGGGCCTTCTCTGTGGGAGCTCCAACGCTTTGGAACGAGCTCCCCCCCAAACTCCGTACGATGACGGAATTGCGTTCCTTCCGTCGAGAATTTAAAACATATTTATTCCGACAAGCCGGCCTGGGATAGTAGCTCTGGTTCCAACAAGGCCATAATTGTTTTTAGGGGATTGAGTTTTTAGATTATATATTGGGTTTTTAAATGATTGGGCCAAATTATTTAATTTATTTTTAATAATTTTACTTTTTGTATGTTGACGTTTTTAATTGGGCTGTACACCGCTCCGAGTCCTTCAGGAGGGGGGGCGATATAAAAATCGTAAAATAAATAAATAAATAAATTGTTCATGCTGAACATAAAGGCTCCTAAGGGTGTAGCTTCCATGACCAATCCATGTGTACCAGTGGGGGTGTATGTGTGGAGATCCAGCAATTTGTTACATTCAAAAGCTTAACCCATGCTTGCATATTCTATATATGGGTGTTGGAGCCCCAAATTCCTAAAGAGGTACTGGGAAATTGGGGACCACCTCGGCCTTCTATGATGTCTGTAATTCCCCAGACAATTCAGGTACAGAATCAGAAGGAGGTGACTGTTGTGCCAAGATATGATCAACTGAAAATGGCAGGACCCCTTCCCGATGTCTGGTCTCCTAGAGGCAGCATATCAGACGTCTTACTTTGGGCTTTATTGTGCAAAGTACCCCGTTTAGGTCCAACCTCAGCGTTATGGGAAGCAGCTGGCTGAGATCCTGGTACTAACTTCCCAGGGTGAGATACACATGATGGGTCTTTGGGTTTTCCTGGCCAGCATCTGGACCCACCCAACCATGTGTAAGAAGAAACCATCCTTGCTGAGATATGTGGGGGGCAAAGCAACAAGAGAGTTCATGCTTGGAGGGTGTGTTAGATTGTACATCCCAGTCCACAGCAACTGTCCCCATAGTCATGTCACATACCTTGACCATGACCAGAAGCTGACCTCCAACTTGATCACCCTTTCCATAATCCCCCCGTAAGGGCAGATCAGGCAAAAAAAAAGAAAGAAAGCATGGAGAAAACAAGACAGAGTAACAAAAAAGAAAAGATGAACAACCCAAACAAAAAAAAGGGGGGATTGCCTGGAATTTGGGTGACATTGTCCCATTTCTCTCTCGGTGGTAGGGAGCCCTACCACTCCTCGCCATCCTCTTCCACAAGTCCCACTTCTTCCCCCTCCCACTAGGGCAGGGCTTTGTGGGCGGGGAACCCTGGCTCTGTAGTGACATGTGGACTGAGCCAGCACGGAGAAAAAAGTAGAAAACCTAGCCCCAGAAACCAACTATAACAAATATAAAAGGCTGCCCCATTTCCCTTCTCTCAGAAAAGTCAAGCCGAAAAACAAAAGTACCAGAAAAGAGGTTTTTTTCCTCCCTCCTCTTTCTTCCTCCCCGCCCGGCTTAGTCAATAGCCTCGGGCAGACGGCCAAGAAACACACAAAGGAAAAAGATAAGCACTAATCATGAACATACCAAAAGAAAGCTGACAGGTTTGCCCTACACACACATAAAAAAACAATGCCAGTATTAACCCCAAACATACCAGCACCTATGACAAGACAAAAACTTCATCAACAAGTCATTTCCTCCCCTGGGTGATAGGATTAATCAATCCTGCTGAAAGGAAAAAACCAAGGTAGGAAAGTAAGAAGAACAAGCTTCTTACAAATAAAAAAATGTTTTATATATATATATATATATGTTTTCTGAGGTTTTCGCGGGTGTTTGTATGTAGGTCTTTGGTTCTTCGGGTTTTCTCCCGCGTAGAATTTGAAGTGTCTTGGCAACGTTTCGATGAAATCTCATTCATCATCTTCAGGCTGGTGAAGATGATGAATGAGATTTCATCGAAACGTTGCCAAGACACTTCAAATTCTACGCGGGAGAAAACCCGAAGAACCAAAGACCTACATACATACATACATACATACATACATACATACATACATACATACATACATACATACATACATACATATATATATATATATATATATATATATATATATATATATATATATATATATATATATATATATGTATAAACTTAAAATAGGAAAGAATACTAATTGTACCACGCATTCAGGTGATTTTTACTAGCCAGTCCAGAAGGCATTGCTGAATCAGTTCTCTGTCTGGCTTTTGTAATAAAATCCACTTTCAGGCAGCTTGCTACGTTCAGTGTCAACCATTTTTATTCATTTTTAATCTACTTTTTCTCCCAAGTCAGAGTTACTCACCATTCCTTTGTTCTACATTAAAGAAATGCACATTCTCTTTTTGCTATTTCCTGCTGTTTGCTGTTTCTGCAGCTGCAGGAATTGTATCCAGAGAGGAAATAAAATGCCTGCTCATGTTATTTGTCCCACAACTGACATGATGTATTTTCAAATATTGTAACTTTTTTTTTCTAGCAGCATTTCCTACCAGATGCCTTTCCTCTGTTGTTAGAAAGACATCCAGCATGGCTTGGAGGTCTATCCAGTTAGTGGCATAAGTTTGAAGAATGAACAGAACCAATTCAGGATATTTGCATGGGGTTTCAGTGTAAGAACCCAATCGGTCCTCCCATGCATAAAGATCAGATGTAGAGAAGGGGTATGAACCAGGACCTGATTAGTGTCCCCCTTTCTAATAGCTACTTGCCCCATGAGGGAGTAGATCCCCTTATAGGGTGGTGGAGCAGAAACTAAAGCAGGAAAAGGTGGTGCTACGGAGGGTCACCACAACCCAGTCTTGAACCACTTGCTTATTCTCGTATAAGGTCCCACAAAAAAAAAGAGCATATTGAGCATATTAAGCATGCAGATCATGATCTATGCCTCTTTAAACATAGTCTCCCATGGTTTCAAAAACTCCCAAATTTATGGATCCCCCTGTGGGCCAAACAGTGGGTATGTCTTGGTGACAGAAGGCATTGTACTTAATTAGAGTTTCAATTTCATATCCCGACGGGTTTTAAGCTTGCCAAAGTTCCTTATGACACACTCAAGAGGGCTGAGGGCATATTCCTTCCTTTTATTCATTCTAACTGGTCTTCTTGGGCTTGAGTCCATGTGTTCAAGTCACTCACATCACTTACGCAGCGTGTTCGGCCACAAGAGATCCACTAACCTTCGGCTAAGATCAGTATCACGCCTAGGCCTGGTCAACAGCAGGAAATATATAAGAAGCAACCACAAACCATAAACCACTCATAACCCGTTGCAGCATGAGAGTACAAGGTTTAGCCCCTTGCTTTCTAAGCACCCCCAGAACCCCCCAAAAGAGGGCAGAACCCCCCAAAAGAGGGGGGGCCTAGGTGCCGCTGGCAAAAACCCTTCCACTCAGCTCTGGTCAACGGTGGTAAATAATTCAAGGAAACAAACACACTTTTACACACATACACACTCCCCTAGGCAAACTGGTGCAACAAAGTAACGTATATCTGTGTGTCCTACCTTATCTTCAGCCCTTCTGAATATGCAGGAATTAAGTAAAAGGCAACCAAAAAGAAGAAAAAACTGGTTCCTGTTAAAAACCACAGTGAAGAGTCAAGAAGAGGGGCACCTCCAGGAAATCCCAGAGCGTGCTCGGTGCCTTCCCATTTCTTGAGCCTCCCTAGGACCAACCAAGCACCTCTCCTGCACTAGAGCTCGCCAAAAATGATATGCAGGTTCTGAGGTTTTGCTGGTTAAAGAAATACAGGAAACTAGAAGTTGCCTTCAAGTTTACGTGTTTATTCAGCTGAATAGAGACGGACCCCTCTAAATGAGAGGAGCAACGAATGACAAGAAATCCTTGTATTTATTCTGTATAATTACATAAGCAACCCATCCAGCAAAGCTGACACACATAAGATAAAGATTGTACCCAGTAAGTCTGGCACACTGTAGATAAGAAGGGAGAAAGCAGAAGTAGCTAAACATGTTCCCATTTGGGTGTTCCCTAAAGATATTGTATGTTCTTGGGTGGGTTAGGACATTGGGTGTTGTCCTTGCTGTCCTTTCATGACCCTGCATCCAGAACTACAAGTGACCAGAGACAGGGGCCATCTGTATATTGATACTGTCCCCTAAGTCCTGGTCAGCAAGGCGAGGTCTGGCGGCCCCGAGCTCCATGGGCTCCTCCTGCGGAGTGGGGTCCTCACGGCATACAGGGGGCGAACAGGCCTCCTGGGGAGCATGGCAACTTCATCTATTCGGAGGCATAAATGGATTAGTTCGTTGAGAGTGGGTGGCGTGACTATGTGGGCCAACTCGTCGAGGAGCCCCTCTGGCAGCCCGTCCTGGAAGACATCCATCAGTGCCGCCTCATTCCAGGTGGAGTCCTGGCTGAGCAGCCTGAACTCGCTGATGTACTCAGTCAGCATCTGCTGCCTGTTTCAGGGCCTTGAGGCGTCTGCTGGCCGTCTGCGTCTTTACGGGGTCCTCATACATGAGATGAAGTTGCGTGCAGAACCCCGGAAAGTCATTCAGCAGTGGACCGGCCTGGGTGAGAAGGGGGTGGCCCACCGGGCTGCAGCTCCCAACAGAAGGCTGAGCATGAACCCCACCTTCGTCCGGTCGGTGGGGAAGTCCTGTGCCCGCAGGCTCATATAAAGTTGGCATTGTCCAAAAAATGCCAGGAACTGAGCCTGAGTCCCATCGAATTTATCCGGCACAGCAACAGGGCATTTGCTCTGGGGGTGTGGAATGGCAGCAGCCTGAAGCTGAGCCAGCTGTGCTGAAAGCATGGCTACTTGTTGCGTCAGCTGTGCATTCTCCGCCCGAAGTTGATCCATGTTGTAAGTTTGGGTGGCAGACAAACTTTTCTGACCCGGCTCCCCAAACACAACAGACGTGCCAAATAGTCTCTAAAGTTCCTTTTATTTCAGAAACGCCAGCAGTTTCACAGCCTCCAAACAATGGAGCTCGCTCCGTTTTCCCCTGTAGGGGTCTCCCAACACCAAGAGTTACTCTCAGTCTCACCACACTTGCAACCAAAAGTCCTTCAAGCAAGCTGGCTATTTTTCAATATAAGACACACCCACGCTCAGAAGGCGCTCTGACTCCCAGTGCCACAGGATCTGTGCAAAACTATGGCAAAATTCCAATTATAAGTGTCAGGAGTTCTAAATACAAGTGGCTGACCAGCAGGAAGACGAATAGATGTCTGTCACACCTATTTGTCTCCTCCCCTGTCTTTTATCCACAGCTTAGGGTGGGGCTCCATTAGCAGCGGTGACTCTTCCACCCCGAAGACTCCTCTTCTCAGCTTCCGCCGTGCCCGCACATCAATCACTGGCCCCATGTGATCCTCCTCTCCTGACTCACTTGCTTCAAGGCATGGAGGTCTCAGCCTTTCCATCTGAGGGCTGGTGGATGGCCCAGGCTCTGCCTCTGTCCCTGGCTATGACAGCTCCATACCTTCATTGGAGTTTTCAGATGGCCCTGATGCTGGGGCCGACGCCCACTCCTGTGCTTCCTCCTCTGAGTCAGCTGCAGAGTCCTCCAGCGGCTGACAGGCCACAACAGATACAATCCCTGTTGCCCAGGAGGTGGGTGCCGTGAGGGGAATGCCAAGAACTACCCATCTCTTCCCCCCCCTCGCCAGAGCTCCAACACAACTGCCAGAGTCCGTGCTGCTTCGCCCATCCCGATCACCTGTGATACCAAGCCCAGTGTCCCAGCCAAGTTTGTTCCCACAACCTCAGGATGCCAGTCCCGGATTCCAGCCAAGAGAAGTCCGGACAGTGGTTTGGCCATATCCCCAGGACCAGCAAGCTGCCCAAGCTCAGCAAGCCGCCTAACCCCAGCAACAGGTGCAGGCGGCTCCGGTGAGGTTCGAGCCGCCTCCCATCAAGCCCACCTTTGATGGGGATCCCGAGAAGCTGACCTTCTTCTTAAACCAGGTGTGGGCTCATTTAGAATGCTACACTTATGCCTACCTGGATGGGGCTATGATGGTGAATGCTGTGGCAGCAAATTTAGAGGGAGAAGTGGCCGACTAAGTGACCAACCTCCATGATGAAGGGGCTCCTAAATTGCACATTAATCTATTCATGGAGCAACTGAGGGGTCAGTTTGAAGATGAATCCCGAGTCCTACTGGCCGAGAAAGAAATCCACCGCCTGAAGCAAAATGGTCGCCCACAAAGGAGTACATCCGTGAATTCAGGAGAGTTGCTAACCAGCTGGGGCAGTGGCCTGAACGGTCACCGATCAACTACTTCAAACGGGTTGGATTGCAATTTCTTCCAAGCCTGCATCATTCGAGGTGTTCCCAACCTGTTGCATGAGTGGTACCGTATGATGATGATGCTGGACATCGAGCTGGACCGCCCCCAAAAGTCAAGGACCACAGAACCCAAGCTGCCATGCATCCAAGAAAAACGCCGCTATGACCGACATCCCCAAGCCTCTGCAGCCGACAATGTCTCCCAAGCACCAGTTAGGGCTCTAGTCAAGTGCTACCGGTACGATCACATGGGTCACCATGCTGTGGAGTGCCCAACTCCTCACCCTCAACCCAGTAGTGTGCCAGTCGTGGCCGTGAAGAGCTCCCAGAGGGGGAAGAGAGAAGACCAACTGGGGACGTCAAGGCATGGGTGTCAAAGCTTCACCTCCCACCGAGCTCGAAGCCAAATCCCAATCCTAGCCACAGCAGATGCTGGCACCATACAACAGTGACGAGGAAGACCCCATGGTGTGTCAACCCATTCCCTCTTTTGCCATTCCTGGCAGGCTAATAGTGTCCAAAACCAGGGCTCACGTGAGTTTGAAGGTCCTAATAGACTCGGGTTGTATTCGGTGCTTAATTAACTTACCCACTGTGCTCAAACTGGGAATCTGAGCCAAGCTATTGCCCCCGCCCATGAGGTTTGAGCAGGCCGACGGGTCCCTCATCGGAGGTGCCCCTACCACGCACCTAACTGAACCTGTGCGGTTGGAAATGGGTCGGCATTGAGAAATCATCTGTTTTGTGGTGGTTCCGAAGATGACCAAAGCAGTAATTTTGGGGCTAGCATGGTTGGATAAATGGCATCCAAACATCTGGTGGGAGGAGCGAATGAGGAAATTGAGGCTGGGGATAGGACCGCTCCCACCTGACACTGACAATAAAACAAAGACACTGGCCATCTGCGAGATGTAAGGGGAGCCCCATGAAACCCTAAAGACTGTAGCCAAAAAGCTGCCGGGGATTCAACTTGTCCCCACTGAGTATCGTGATTTGGCAGAAGCATTTAGTGAGAAGGAATGTGATGTTCTCCCCCCACACCGGGTTATGGACTGTGCTATTGAAATTCTGCACGGTGCCAAGCTCCCTAAACCAAGGATTTACTCTATGACACCCAAAGAAATGAAAGAACTGAGACAGTACATTGATAAAAACTTAGCTCAGGGTTTCATTTAGCCAGCCAAATCACCCATGGCTGCTCACATGCTTTTCAAGGAAAAGAAAGATAGCTCTCTTACATTATGCATAGATTTTAAATCCCTCAATGCTGTCAGCATGGAAAATACGTACCCCCCTCCCCCTGATGAAGGACATGTTAGCCCATCTGGCTAAAGGAAAAATCTTTACCAAGCTGAATTTAAGAGAAGCTTATTACTGGATCCGGATCAAGGAGGGGGACGAGTGGAAAACAGTGTTCAATTGCCCATTCCAATTTAAAGGGATGCCTTTTGGACTGTAGGGGCCCTCCGCTGTGTTTATGCAATTGATAAATCAAGTGCGCCATGATCATTTATACAAGGGGGTTTTCATTTATCTTAATGACATCCTTATTTACTCTGAAACCATGGACGAACACATCAAAATGGTCCATGAGGTATTAAAGAGACTGTTGAAAGCCAAACTGAATTGAAAGCTGTCAAAGTGTGAATTTCACCAGACCCGCTTAGATTATCTAGGGTATCGGATTTCGAATGAGGGGGTAGAGATGGACCCTGCCAAAGTTAAAGCAGTATTGGAATGGCAACCCCCACGCACCTTCAAGCAGCTTCAAAGTTTTCTGGGGTTTGCCAACTTTTATTGTCAATTTATTCCCTCTTGCGCAAAGATAGCCATGCCAATCACTGATTTACTCAAACCAGGAAAAGGAGGGGAAAACCCCCGATCTGGTCAGCCATTGCAATTGTCATTAGAGTGCCAGGCAGAGTTCAAAAGACTAAAGAGACTCTTTGCAGCTGAACCAGTGCTTAAACACTCTGACCCCGAACAACAATTCATAATTCAAGCTGATGCAAGCAACGTGGCCGTGGTGGCTGTTCTCCTACAAAAAAAAATCACAAAGGGGAGTTACAACCTTGCGCTTACACTTCCCGGAAATTAACTGGCACCTAGAGGAGGTGGGCTGTTTGGGAGAAAGAGGCTTTTGCCGTTTGTTGGGCTTTGCTGACATGGCGTCATTTCTTGGAAGGGGGGAAATACCTTTTGAGGTATGGACTGATCACAAAGATTTGGAGGCTCTCAAGACCCCCTGTAAATTATCCCCCAAGCAAGTTCAGTGGGCTCAGTATTTCAACCGTTTTAATTTCACTTTAAAATATTTTCCTGGGAGAGGCTTGGACTTCCGGCGAGGGAACGGGGCAGACATAGGAGGCTGGGTTTCCAGCCTCCCAGTCTGGTTTCACTTCGCCTAGCGTCTCTTAAAGAGATGGAAAGTTGCCCTGGAGGGGCAACGAAGAAAGAGGGATCTTTCAGGAGCTTGGATTTGGTGGCGATCAATCTAAGTATGCTGAATGCCCCCTCTAAAGGGGCGGAAGAAAGGTTGCCGGGAAAGCCTGAAGCAATCCTAGTTGCCTGCAGCCGGAAGGGGAATCATGAGACAATGGCTGATCTCCAACAACAAGTTATGTCTGGGTGAGCTGAAATCTTTTCCTCCTCCTCCTTGTGCTTTAAAATACTGAGACCATAAAAAGGAGAACTTAAAAGAGTAAAGACCCCCAGAGAGACTTTTGGAGCGGCAAATTTAACATTAACGGGAAATTTTAAATGAATAACAACTATCGGACTAAAGAGTGTGGAGAGTTGATAAATAAGCCAACGAGGACATCTGCTGGCAGAAAATAAGAATTAAAGAATTAAAAACACAGTGACCTTGAAAAGCGTGAGCAAAACAAAGTCCTGGTTTGAGATAATAAAAGAAAAAATGTTCATAGCTATACTTGTTGACATTGGCTAAAGACTAAATAGATACCATTCAGGAAAATAAAAAGGAAAAGAGAACTAAAAATAAATAAAGATAAAACTAAAGTAATAGTAAAGAACCTTACAGATAAACAAAAAAGGCAAATACTAGAGAAAACAGAGGTACAAATAGTGAAAAAAGTTAAATATCTAGGTATCTATCTTTCAGCTAGGTGTTCGTCAATAAAAGAAGACAATTACATAAAATTATTGAAGCAAATAAAACTAGACTTAGAAAGATGGAAAAATCTCCAACTATCAATATTAGGAAGAATTGCTACAGTAAAAATGAATGTGTTGCCAAAGATTTTATTTTTATTTCAAACGATTCCGATAAAACTTGAGAGAATTTTTTTTCAAAATTTAAATTCATTGGTTTTGAATTTTATCTGGCAGGGGGAAAAAGCTAGAATTAAGATGAAAACATTACAAGATGCTAAGGAAAATGGAGGTTTCGGGCTGCCGGAATGGACATTGTATTATCAAGCATCGGTGTTAACATGGGTGAAAGAGTGGATAACACTTAGAAATAAAAGGTTATTGTATTTAGAAGGACATGATTTACAATTGGGGTGGCATGCTTTTTTATGGTATGGGAAAAACAGAGTCCATAAGTACTTTCAAAATCATTTTATAAGAAATGCCTTATTAACAGTATGGGAAAAAATTAAAGCTAAAATATATTTTAAAATTCCAGGGTGGTTGTCAACGATGGAGGCATTTATACATCCGAATCTGGTAAGATTTTGAGAATGTATGGACATATAAAGATATCTTAGATATTCATGGGAAATTAAAATCTAAACAAGAATTGGAAAATTTAGGAATTAATCTATCCTGGTGGGCACATTTACAGATACAAAATAGATATGAAAAAGATGTAAAAATGTATGGATTTTATAAGGATCAAACTGTGTTTGATAAGATTTTGTTAACCTCAGATGAGAAATTAATTAAGAAAATGTATAATTTTTTGTTAATTCTAGATATGGAAAGTGAACAAGTGAAAGAAACAATGATAAGATGGGCAAAATTTTTTTGTTATAACATAGAATTAGAAAAATGGCAAATGTTATGGGAGAGAAACTATAAATTAACAATGTCAACTTCATACAGAGAAAATCTGTATAAAATGTTTTATAGATGGCACCTTCCACCAGCAAGATTAGCAAAAATGTTTAAAAATATGTCAGATAGATGTTGGAAATGTAAACATAATATAGGCACGTATTATCATATTTGGTGGACATGCGGGAAGGCAAAGGCTTATTGGAAAAATATACATAGGTGGTTAGAAAAAATACTGGATGAACAAGTGGATTTTAAACCTGAACTTTTTTTACTAGGCATTATGTCTGAAAAGACTAATAAGCAGAAATTATATTTAACCCTACATATTACCACAGCAGCAAGAATAATTTTTGCACAATATTGGAAGAATGAAGGATTGCCATCAGAGGAAGAAATAATCAGGAAGATTTTGGAATGTGCAGAGATGGACAGATTAACTATGAGGCTGAAAGACAATGAAGATACGGACTACTATCAAATTTGGAATTTATTTTATTCTTGGTTAGAGAAAAGAATGAAGGATTAGGAATTGAACATGTATTAGTTTAGCAAACTCCAGACAACTTGTTGGTTGGAAAAATTAACATATATTGATGAAAAAAAATTAATAAAAAAAATACTGCATAATATGTTTTTATGTTCAATGTTAATGGTTTTAATAAAAGAATTTTAAAAAAAAAAAAAAAAAAAAAGACAGAGACAGACAGAGAGACAGAGGTTGTCTTTGTTCATGCAGCTGTAAAAATGTTCATTAAATAATTTTAAATAATAAATAATCCATAATTAAAAAAAAAAAAAAATAATAAAAAAGATTGAAAAAAAATATTTTCCTGGGGTAAGAACTTTTTGGCTGCTGCCTTGTCTAGAATGCCCTAGTTCAAGAGCCACCGAGAGGAAGTAATTAACTCCATTATTCCTCCGCTGCAATCCGCTTCTCAAATAACAACCAGATCACACACACAGAGACCCCCTGCTGGTCCTGACGATCCCTTGCTAAAGGAATTAAAGGAGAAGTTAGAGACTGATGCCTGGTTTAAAGATACCAAATCTATATTAACCTTAAGGGGAGGTCTAGCTTGGAAGGGTTCTAAGTTATACCTCCCAGATGGCCTCAGGCTCCAGGCATTGCAACGGAGTCATAACGCTAAGCAAGAAGGTCACTTTGTTTTTTTAAATACATTGCATCTGATGCGAAGGCAATTCTGGTGGCCAAAAATGAAGGACATTGAGAGTTATGTTAAGAGTTGTGCCACTTGTGCTGCCATGAAGAGGCATCCTGGCGCTGGTGGACCTGCGGGGCGATCGCTCCCTCCACCGTCCAGTTTTCTCCCGCCGGGGGACCCTGAAAAGGGTCGGAAGTCGCCCTAGAGGGGCAACGAGCATGAAGGGGACTCCTGAGTGATCGCGGAAGGGCGGCAGCCCTCCCGTTTGATCCCAGGCAACTCTTTGAACTGACGGGGAAAAGATCGGCCATTAACATGGCCCATCACAAAGCCGCTACCAGCCAAGGCCAAAATTATTAACAAGCACTTTGAAAGCACCGCGGAGGAATTGGGTGAGATCCTACCTTCTTTCTACCCCAAGTATTTTTCCTGTAAAAAGCCTCTGGAAATTTCTTCCCCCTGTGAGGAGAGAAGGAAGGGAACGTCTTCCTCCCACCCTCTAAAATGGCGGCGTTTGACTACCTAGGGGACATGAAGCCTTGAAAAGAACTACTAAATAATTGGATTTGCTTCTTTTTGATATTTTGGGACCCAAAAAGTTCCTACTTTCACGGGGATTTGCTACTCTATCTACTCGTAAAAAAGATGAAAAAAAAACTTAAACTGCATAAAAACCTAGCCTGGGATTTGAAAAAGATTTTAAATGCTATCAAGGACATCTTGTGGTGAAACTTGATACAGCAAGTGAATATTCTTGACAAAAAGACCTGCTCATAGCCCAGATCTGTCCTTGGTATTATCTAAAAGAGATTAAAAGCTGAGAGAACAGCTGGGCGGTGAAATTGCTTTTTAGGACTGTGGAGGTGAATACTTACTGACTCTCCTTTAATAAATAGCCTTCACTAAAGGACTATCTATAACCACATCAGAAATGGAGGAGGACCAGCAACAAATTTCACTTAATTACAAACTTATACTTGAAAAAATTCTTGAAGCTACTGAGATAATTAAAGCTAGACTGAAAGACAAAGGTGCCAGCTTAAATCTACAAAGTGAAACCCTGATTGCAACTACAGAATTTACAATCCAAAAAACAACAGAAGCGGAAGAAACTAACACCAAGACAGAGGACTTTAAAGAACGACAAGTACAATGTACTGAAAATCCAGACAACCAAACCCTGATTGCAACTAAAGAATCTACAACCCAAAAAACAACAGAAGTGGAAGAAAGTAATACCAAGATGGAGGGTGCTAAAGATCAACAAGTACAGCCTACTGAAAACCTAGACAACCAAATAACAACCATAAAATTAGACATGACTTTTTACTTAGACCAGAAGAAACCTGAGGAAGAAGACCAGATTGAATTGAAGACAAATATGTTAGAGCAAATATGGGGATCTGGGCTACCAGGGCGACAACTTAACGACCGTAAATGGGCCAATTCCTCTGGAAAATGGTCTTTGGTCTCCTTTGATTCAAGTAACATGCACAAGTATGAAGGGAGATCTATCTGATGATCTAAAGGCATTGGTGTGGAAGCTTGGTTGGCATAAAAAGAAAGCTAGAGTTAGATTTTAAAAATGGGGTCTTTTGATTTATTAGAGAGGATCCTAAAGTCTCAGCTAATGGGCTAAAGGGAGATTTTGAGATGAAGGGAAATACAATTATTAGATTTAACTATTGTTGGAAAATGATAAAAAAATAAGGAATTAATTGGCCTAATATTGAGGATTTAGATTTATGAGGAAAATGAAAATTAATTATTAGGGAATAGCTTCTAATTATTGTTTAGCCCAGATAACACAGACAATGGATTTGAGACAATGAAGGATACTCCATTAGTAAGTAGTGATGTACTAGGATGAGAAATAGAAAATGTTTATGAAATAAAATAAGAATATATTCAAGAAAGTAATAGGTGTATCTTAGATATTATAATTTTTATATAGTGAAATAAAGGAAATTTGGATTACCCGAAATTTAAATACTATGGATATTAAAGGTTAAATTGGAATATTGTAATTAAAAATTAGGTAAAATTTAAATACAGGATATGGGTATGTATAAGCAAAAAATATGATAAATGTTTTAACTGAGCTTGTTGTAATTAGAAATTTACTAGCTTAAAAATGATATAGCAAATGTTAAGGGAAATAGAGAAGGAATTTTTTGATGATGTAGCCTGAGATATGTACTAAAGATTTTGTTATTATACTATTGACTACCCAATCACCACGCCGCTTTCCAAATACTCAAATGTAAAACTGGAAAACCAATAAAAACTTGTTATAAAAAAAAGAGGCATCCTGGTAAACCACCAGGTTTGTTGCAGCAGGTGGCCGATCCCTCTCAACCTTGGGAGGAGATAGCCATGGATTTTATAGTGAAATTACCTGAGAGCAAGGGGAACACTGTAATATGGACTGTGATTGATCTATTTTCCAAACAGGTGCATTTCATCACTTGCTCGGGACTTCCCTCTGCCCAGAAGCTAACCAAACTATTTTTGAAGCACGTATACCGACTCCACGGTGCCCCAAAGCGGATTATTTCTGACAGAGGGGTCCAGATTACTGCAAAATTTTGGAGGGAGTTCATTAAACTGATTGGGTCCTCCCAGGGACTATCATCAGCTTTTCATCTGAATACTAATGGAGCTGCTGAGAAAGCTAACCCAATGGTGGAGCAGTACCTCAGATGCTATGTAAATTACCAGCAGTCCAATTGGGCTGACCTCATGCCTTTTGCAGAGGTAGCCTACAACACTATGGTGCACAGTAGCACTGGACTCACCCCATTTAAAGTAGTAATGGGTTGAGACTTTGTGCCCATGCCTGAGTATCCACAGGAGCCTCCTACTTCCCATACTCTGGACCAATGGGTGACATCCTTGATTCTAGGTTGTACAAGGGAAAGTTACAATACCTTGTTCAGTGGAAAGGTTATCCCCTTTCAGAAGCTACATGGGTGAAATGTACAAATGTGAAAGAAGTTTTACGATAAATACCCTCACAAGCCTTGAGGAAATGCTTAACCTGCTTTTGGTTTCCCCTACAGGAGACTCTTTCTTTCTGATGGGGAGCCGACTGTCAACTTTGAAAATGAGCATGGCTGTGGCCATTTTCCCTATTCATTTTCGGTTGACACATTGAAGGGGGGAAGGGGGATTGCCAGGTGCTTCACTAGTCAAAATATTATTTTGTCCTGTGGGAACTAAGGTCATCAGCTGTTCCTGAGACTGCTGGCTGGGTGTTTCGTGCAAATCCCACCAAGATATATTGGGGAACTTAGTTACTCGCATAGTTTTAGAGGTGGGATTTCTTAAATTTGTATTGGGGAATTGTTACGTGTTACTTGGTTTTACTTTTGACGTGCCGATACTTTGTAACTAATAAACATGCTCTTTGAGGAATTTCCAAGCCTCGGAGTTCTGCTTTATTTGTCTCCGTCGGAACCATGACACACATATTATCCCCCCAGTTGAAAACTGACAAATATATTGCAACAATAACAGCTTCCCTCCTTGCAAATCAGGTCCAAAATTTATAAAATTCTACATCTATTTGCAATCCAATTTGACCTGTCATACATTGTATGCATGAAGAAAAAATAGTTAACAGGTTAATCAAAAGTAAAGTTAAAGTTCAAGGCCCTCTGTTAACAATTTGTTATTGTAGTTTACTCGTAGAAAGTCTACAATGGTTTCTTATCTACCCCAGATCACCCCAATTGTTATCTCTGATCTTTGTTTGGCTCTTAATAATAAAACCTTTCCTTAGGATTTTAACTGGGAACTTTCCCAACAACTGCATCTCAATTCGAAAGTTTGTAAGTCTCTGTTGTAGATATATCTGCAGCATCCACTGTTGAAAAATTATCTTTAAAAACATAGCATTCATCTTGCCAAGAAAGTCCAGTCCATCATTCATTGATTCCATTATCTCGGAATTTCTTGTATTCATGTTCCTTTCAATCTTTTCTGGCAGAACTATAGTTTTCAAACCAAGTACTTTCTTCTTCACATCTGGCAGCAATAGATCAGATTCCATTTCAAGTTGCAAATCAAGTCCAACTGTTATTTCCTGCTTTTGGATATCATCCTGTGTTTGGTTCAAAGTCATTGTTGACCCATCAAATTTTTATTTATATTTTCAAATAAAACCTGTAAGTTGGAAAGCATTCTTTTTTCAAATGCTTCCCAGAAAACTTTATCTCCTTTTAGAGACACTTTGAAAAACACTGTTCTTTCCAAGGACAACAGAAGCAAATAAATCATAACCCAGTGTCCACAGAGAAAAGTTAAGATAAAGGGGTTTTTTTTCTCAAAATAAAAAGTGTTTTTAAAAGGGTGGAATTTTCCCATCAAAAGTTAAAAAATAAAGATCAGAGCTCTTCTTTTTTTTTTAAGAGCTGGAATGAACAAAATTTGTAATATAATCCTGTGTAAGTGTAAGTCGTATTGGATTACTTTCACTGCCAAAAAATGTATTTTCACCGTGGACTCCCTTAAGGGGAAAGTGAAAGTTGTTTGGAATTCAATAGTAAACTGTGAAAGAACAGAAAAAAAAGTTGTAAAAGTCCAATAAGGGTTTATAAAAATAAATCAGCAGTCAACTACGTAGTTGTAAATCAGAAGACAGAAAGCTTTAAAGGGTGCAATTAAAACCCAGACGTGTTTAAAAAAACTGAACAGCTGAAGGGAAAAAAGATGGTAAGAGACCCGACCTTCAGATCGCCCCTTACCGAGAATTGCAGTCTTCAAGATCCTCTCTTTTCTGTAGGTACACGATCATCCAAACGTTGTCTTGGGTCCTTCCTAGTCTCCCCTTCAAAAAACAGGGAGCAAAGCCCCCAAATAATAAACTTTGGCAGTGAAATCAGTTGTTCATTGGTGGGAGAAAAAAAGTTGCCTGCTACTCAGAGCACCATCTTAGGGGAATTCAACAAAAATGAATTTTGAGAGTACAGTAATATAGTTAACAAAAAACTCATACCTTTTTAAAAAGCCATGTGGTTTTGTAACGGATTGTTCAATGAACTAAGAATTTTTTCACTGTTCTTATATTTATATTTATATTTCAACAGGTGGCTAAATGCTATTTCTAAACATTGTACTAACTTGAACATTTGGCCATTATATACATCATACTTTTTTGTATATTTTGCAGAATTATATAATATGAATATGTTATCCTGTCAAGTTACACTAACTTAAAATGGTTCTCAAAGTGATTCAATTACAACCTTGTTTCCTGTATGCTTCCCTATTGTGGTGGTGGAGTGGTTTTCATGGCTTAAACCTCAGGAGAAGATTAGAAAAGATTCACAATTACAACAGTGAATTGATTCTAGAAAAGAAGAGGAAAACGTTGGTCTTGCAATGGGGTTGAATGCAGCCTGCTATGGGCCCACAGAATGGGATAGGCCATGGAGAAATTGCAATGTTTACAGGAGCTCAAAAACACTTGCAGAAATGCATCAGAAATGCACAATAAGCAAATATGTGTCTCTCCATTTACACTAGGCACCTCTGGATCCAAGCCAGATTTTTTTAGGTAAACATCCATCAAATTAAAATCTTTAAGTTAAGTTTCAAACCATGCACTGGGTTTTCTAAGAAAATTCATGAATCAAAATATTATTACTTACGCATTCTTCATCTCTCTCTTGCCATCCTCAAATAGCACTCTTTTCTTGTATTAACAAATGGTAAGGATATTTTCCAATATGAAAATATGTAGACTCTCAGGTCTCCAGCTTGGTTTTGCACCATGCCAGCTGACAGACATGCATTTTCAGTTTTGTTAAAAGATGAATTAATCCACAGATAGTTCATACATTCCTGACTGTAAAATCAGTGTCTCAAAACAATATTTATTTCAGCCAATTGACAAACTAGATAGATATGCAGCATCATCTTGTGAATCTCATACATATACTGTAGCTTGTGCATATTATCAGAGTCCTTTAATATATCTTCCATTAGATCTAATATGTTGTTTGAATTGTCCTGTTCAGATAGTTGCTCATTATCAGATAAAAGAGGTATTTCAAAGGAATGAATAGCAGCATACTTATCTTCTTGTCTGGGGTCAATACAAATCATACCTGCATCTTCAGAGGTTTCCAAACCAAAACTCACAGTCTTTAGGACTTACTTTAGAGAAACTTTCTATCTTGGTTTTCCATTTATCCTGATGATTTTCAGAAGCAAGATTCTGTTTTCATTTAATAAATGTACATAATGAGCAGAGAATCCAGAAATTAAGTGACATATAATTGGACATATAGCTGCCAATTTATTTTGTTCGAGTCAAGAGCTATTGTTACAAACTTCTGAACTTTGTTCACTTAAATTGCTGAATGCTTCTTTGTACGCTTTTGCTGCTGTTAAATCTGATGCAAGAAACCTCTTAATTTCACATTGGCTGTGAAATATATAAATCTGCAGATTTCTATGTGCTTTCAGATTTGCAGGCATCTGGAGATACAGTGAGGGAAACAATTATTTGATCCCCTGCTGATTTTGTATGTTTGCCCACTGACAAAGAAATGATCAGTCTATACTTTTAATGGTAGGTTTATTTTAACAGTGAGAGACAGAATAACAACAAAAAAAATCCAGAACAATACATTTCAAAAAAGTTATAAATTGATTTGCATTTTAATGAGTGAAATAAGTATTTGACACCTTCGCAAAACATGACTTAGTACTTGGTGGCAAAACCCTTGTTGGCAATCACAGAGGTCAGATGTTTCTTGTAGTTGGACACCAGGTTTGCACACATCTCAGGAGGAATTTTGTCCCACTCCTCTTTGCAGATCCTCTCCAAGTCATTAAGGTTTCAAGGCTGATGTTTGACAGCTTGAACCTTCAGCTCCCTCCACAGATTTTCTATGGGATTAAGGTCTGGAGACTGGCTAGGCCACTCCAGGACCTTAATGTGCTTCTTCTTGAGCCACTCCTTTGTTGCCTTGGCTGTGTGTTTTGGGTCATTGCCATGCTGGAATACCCATCCACGACCCATTTTCAATGCCCTGGCTGAGGGAAGGAGGTTCTCACCCAAGATTTGATGGTACATGGCCCCGTCCATCATCCCTTCGATGCGGTGAAGTTGTCCTGTCCCCTTAGCAGAAAAACACCCCCAAAGCATGTTTCCACCTCCATGTTTGATGGTGGGGGTGGTGTTCTTGGGGTCACAGGCAGCATTCCTCCTCCAAACAGGGCGAGTTGAGTTGATGCGAAAGAGCTCAATTTTGGTTTCACCTGACCACAACACTTTCACTCAGTTCTCCTCTGAATCATTCAGATGCTTACTGGCAAACTTCAGACAGGCCTGTACATGTGCTTTCTTGAGCAGGGGGACCTTGCAGGCGCTGCAGGATTTCAGTCCTTCATGGCGTAATGTGTTACCAATTGTTTTCTTGGTGACTATGATCCCAGCTGCCCTGAGATCATTGACAAGATCCTCCCGTGTAGTTCTGGGCTGATTCTCATGATCATTGAAACTCCACGAGGTGAGATCTTGCATGGAGCCCCAGACTGAGCGAGATTGACAGTTATTTTGTGTTTCTTCCATTTGCCAATAATCGCACCAACTGTTGTCACCTTTTCACCAAGCTGCTTGGCGATAGTCTTGTAGCCCATTCCAGCCTTGTATACTTTTACAATCTTGTTGTCCCTGACATCCTTGTACAGCTCTTTGGTCTTGGCCATGGTGGAGAGTTTGGAATCTGATTGATTGCTTCTATGGACAGGTGTCTTTTATACAGATAACAAGCTGAGATTAGGAGCACTCCCTTTAAGAGAGTGCTCCTAATCTCAGCTCGTTACCTGTATAAAAGACACCTGGGATCCAGAAATCTTGCTGATTGATAGGGGTTCAAATACTTATTTCACTCATTAAAATGCAAATATATAACTTTCTTGAAATGCATTTTTCTGCATTTTGTTGTTATTCTGTCTCTCACTGTTAAAATAAACCTACCATTAAAATTATAGACCGATCATTTCTTTGTCAGTGGGCAAATGTACAAAATCAGCAGAGGATCAAATATTTTTTCCCTCACTGTAAAACATTGTTCAGGATAACTTTATTTTGTTTGTTTTTAATGAAAAATACCTCCTTGGGCAATTTTTCTCTAGATTGGGCAGTAGAAAGTTCACCTCATGGAATACTTACCTCATCTATCCTTGTCACCCTACAGAAAAGAAAACAATGGAGCAAATGCTTGTTTTATGTTCTTATTGTTCCCTTTTGGGAACACACAGAATGGAACAAAATGCTCTTTTTTTCTTCCAGATTTGTAGAAAAATTCTAGAACACTTCAAGTACTTTCTTTAAAAGTTTTGCATAGTGTATCCATATTTGCTTCAAATATAGGCTGCTGAAGATTTTGGCCCCCTTCCTTCTTGAAGAGAGTCAAAAAACAAAATGATTTCTGGCAAAATTATATTGACTTGAACAATGGTTTTCCTTCTTAATCTTCTAGTTTGAGATAGTGAAAAGTATAAATGATGCATATATTGTTCTGTGGGCGAGATAATGAAAAGTATATGTGGTACATTGTCCTGTGGGCTTCCTTAGCAATGGATAGTACAACTGAAATATTACTCATATTGTTTCATAGAATCATACCGCTGGAAGGGACCTTGGAGATCTTCTAGTCCAACCCCCAAAGTAGTATATATGTTCTTGCTGTCAGGTCGTCCTTTCTTGGTGCTCCACAAAATAGCAGGCAAGCAGGAACGAGAGACAAACGGCAGTTTAATTCACTCTGTACAATTAAAGTTAGCATTGGGAGTGGATTGCTCCCAGTGCCTATTATAAGATACACGCGCTTGCCCCACCCTCACTGGACCTAACCCCACCCTTCAAGCCACCATGCAGGAAGGAACCCAGGCCGTAAGCCCTCCCACCGCCGTCCAGCCATGCAGCCTCGCACCGGCCCTGTCCATTGTCAGGCTGGCTGCTTGTCCTCGCCTGTTCCAGCCGTCAGCAAGTCAGTCTGGAGAGACGGAGAGCGTCGAACAGCCTCCTCCCCACCGGCAAGTGTTGGCGCTGATTGATGATGCCATCGAGGGACAGCTGAGCAGTGGCGGCACTGGCGGAGCCCAGGAAGGGACCGACAATGCTGTGACCGGCCCCCTTGCCTCCCGGGCGAGGCGGCACCGTGGAGACCAGCAATGTAGCGGTGGCAGTGGTAAGACGCGAGTGGAGTTGTCGGCGGGTGGCGGGAGCAGCGGGCGGCCTCCCTGCCTCCCGGATACGGGACATGGGGCTCCCCCTACCAGGGGTCCTCCTGGAAGGAAACATAACAGGGTCAGTGGTCACGTTCCTTTGTGTTTGTATCGACTGACTGCCTACCCAGTTTACGGGGGTATTTCCAATGGTACCTACTGACCAGTCGGGGCGAAGGCACGTCCCCCTCCCATACCCAGGATGCTTCAGATAGGGGGTACCCCTTCCAGAGAACAAGATAATACAAATCACCCCTCTGCACCTGTGAATCAAGGATTTCCTGGACTTCATATTGGCCTGGGGCAACGGGGCCTGGGCCCTCCGGTGCATGCTCACCGGGCACCTGCTCCACCGGCTTCAACAAGCTGACATGGAATACTGGGTGCACCTTACCAAGGAACCTCGGTAGTTGTAATCGTACGGCTACTGGGTTGATCACTTGGGCAACATGGAAAGGGCTGATATACTTTGGAGCTAATTTTTTACACAGGACTTGGAGTCTTATGTATTTCGTGGATAAGTACACTAGGTCACCCACTTTGAATGGTTTCTGTGTCCTTCGTTTTTTGTCCGCCTGTTTCTTGCGGTTTCCCCTGCTTTTGTCAAAGCCTTCTTTACCACGCCCCATACCCCTCCCACCCGGGTGAACCATTCGTCAGCCTGACTGGGTTGGGACTCTTGGGTTCTACACTCTGGTATTGGAACAAAATCCCTGCCATACACCACCTGAAAGGGGGTGAACCCAGTACTGCTATGTACAGCGTTATTGTACGCCACCTCCGCAAACACCACCAGATCCACCCAATCCGTCTGCTGGTATGAAACATAACTCCGAAGGTATCGTTCCACTGCAGCATTGGCTCGTTCCGCCGCACCATTGGTGCTGGGGTGGTATGCTGAACTGAGTCCCTGAGCGGAACCGAGGAAACAAACAAATTCGCGCCAAAAACGGGCTGTGAATTGAACCCCACGATCCGAGATGGTGCGACGTGGTGCCCCATGCAGCCGGTAGATATGTGCCAGGAACAGTTTAGCCAGCCTCTTTGCCAATGGTAACCCTTTACAGGGGATGAAATGGGCTTGTTTGGAGAACAGGTCCACCACTGTCCATATTACCGTATACTCCCGGACGTCTGGCAACTCCACAATAAAGTCCATCGCTATATCTTGCCACGGTTGGTCCGGGTCAGCCACAGACTGGAGCAACCCCATTGGTTTTCCTGTGTAAGGCTTAGACTGAGCACATACGGGACAGCTTTTAACGTGTGTTTCAATATCCAGTCTCATACGGGGCCACCAAAACTGACGCCTGGCCAGATGTAACGTCTTCAGAAAACCAAAGTGGCCTGCCTGTTTTGAATCGTGGCATTGGTGGCATACACGACTCCGCATCTTCTGCGGAACATACAGTCTACTGCCATACCATGCCAGTCCGTCCCGTTGGGTCAGCAACCCGGGATTGTCCCGTAACCACACATCGTGCATGAGGGCTGTTCTTAAATCGTCCTCAAAAGACACCACTCTCGAGCATGAACCCGGTTTTGCATCTTTTTGGCTGTAGGGGGGCATGATCGCTTGCACGACCTCCTCCCTCTTACTGTCATATTGCGGTAGCTGGGATAGAGCGTCCGCAAGGAAGTTCCTTCCCCCTGGCACATACCTGAGTTGGAAAGGGAACCGCTGGAAATACTGGGCCCAACATACGTGCTTAGGTGATAAGTGTCTGGGGGTTTGTAGCACCTCCAGGTTTTCATGATCTGTCCATACTTCGAATGGGTGTTTCGCCCCCTCCAGTAGATGTCGCCATGTGGACAGGGCCCACCGCACCGTGAACGCTTCTTTCTCCCATATCTCCCATGCTCTTTCAGTGTCCATCAACTTCCGAGAGGTATAAGTGCACGGCTGTAACGTCCCTTGGGGGTTCTGTTGGAGCAACACTGCCCCCACAGCAACATCACTAGCATCGGCCTGTACAACGAATGGCCATTCTGGATCTGGGTGCAGTAAAACAGGCTCCCTTGCAAACAAGGCCTTCAACGATTCAAACGCCCGCTGACAGTCGGCTGTCCCAGCTACAGGTTGTCCAGGCCAGGGTTTCGTTGCAGAGGACCAGGTTCGTAACAGATTCGTTGGGGGTAACGCCACCGTCTCAAAAGAGGGAATAAAGTGTCTGTAGAAATTGGCGAAGCCCAGAAAACTTTGTAGTTGGCGACGCGTTTTTGGTGCCTGCCACTCCAGTACACTTTTCACCTTATTAGGGTCCATTTCCACCCCTACTGCTGAGATCCGGTACCCCAGGTAGTCAAGACGGGACCGGTGGAACTCGCATTTGGACATACAACTGGGCTTGCAGCAGCTTGCACAACACATCACATACCAACCGGATGTGTTCTTCCAAGGTTTCAGAATAAATGAGAATATCAGCCAAATAAACCAGCAACCTGCGGTATAAATGCTCATGCAACACCCCATTAATGAGCTGCATGAACACCGCGGGGGCTCCTTGTAGACCAAAGGGCATCACCCTGAACTGATAACTGCCCAATGGACAGTTGAAAGCTGTCTTCCACTCGTCACCTTTCCTGATTCTAACCCTATAATATGCTTCACGGAGGTCTAATTTCGTGAAAATCTTCCCTTGGGCCAAATGAGCGACAAGGCCTTTCATGAGCGGTAAGGGGTACATGTGCTCCACACACACTGCATTAATGCCCCAAAAGTCTACACAGAGCTGGAGACCCCCATCCTTCTTCTCCTGGAACAGAACCGGTGCCGTTATCTGAGAATGAGCCAGCTGTATGAAGCCCCTTGCTAAGTTCTTATCAATGTATCGTCTCAACACCTGTAACTCTAGAGGCGTCATGGGATACATTCTGGGTTTTGGTAATTTAGCTCCCAGTAGTATCTCGATCGCACAGTCAGTTAGGTGATGGGGTGGCAAGCTATCACACTTCTGTTCACTGAATACCTCAGCAAGATCATTATACACTGCTGGGAATTCAGGACCTCTGTCTACTTGAGCAGCCTTCAATCCCTCTAATCCCTTCTCCGACCTGTCTGGCTCCGATTGGGGCAGGCAAGGGCCAACCCCAAGCCGTAGGTGACGACACCCCTCAGCCCACCACATGGTCGGAGCCCATTTGTCCAACCAGGCCAGCCCCAGAATCACCGCCTCAGTCATAGACGGGACTACTATGAACCGGAGGATCTCCCAATGCTTGCCCATTTCCATTCTCACCAGATCTGTTACTAACGTGGCTGGGGCCCCGCCCAAAAGGGACCCGTCCACCTGCTAGAACCTGTTGGGATTTGGTAAATGAACTGTGCCTGTCTTCTCTGCTACGAATTTAAACATGAAAATAAATCTTGCTTGCCCAATGAATGACTGTAATAGATACTTGTATTAAAGACATGCAATATTGTAAGAATCCCATTTTCATTGTTTATATGTTATTTTGTAGAGACTAACTTTCCCAGAAGAACCAGTGAGCCATTTCTTAGTAGAGCAGCGGTTCTCAACCTGTGGGTCATGACCCTTTTAGGGGTCGAACGACGCTTTCACAGGGGTCGCCTAAGACCATCGGAAAACACATATTTCCAATGGTCTTAGGAACCGACACACCGCTCCTCTATCCGGCCACCGCCGCCACCACCGCCCTCCTCCTCCTCCAGCTCCTCCGCCTCCAGGGCGCCCTTCTCCTCCAACAGCGCCTGCTCCTGCCACCACAGCGCCATCGCACGTGCCCCTGACGCTGCCCCGGGCCGGCTCAGCTGCATGGGCGGCCGGGCCGAGCCGAGCCGCATCTGGGCCGCTGCTGGTGCTGCCGCTGGGCTGCTCCGCTGCTGCCGCCACTGCTGAATGAGCTGAGCTGTGGCGCCGAGCCGGTCCCCACGCCTCCTGGTTACCCGGCCGCGCTCCGCCCCCAGCCGCCCTCCACGCTGCGCCGGAGCTTCCCCCACATTGCCCGGCCTGCCTCCTTTGCCGTCGGAGGCCGCCTCGGCCCTCTGGCGCCAGGCGCGGCCCTGGGGCTGGCAAGCAGGAGCGGCTCCTTCCCGGCTTGCCGGGCTCCGGTCCTCGGAAGTGGCCAGGTGGCGGGGAAGAGGGCGAGACGGTGGCGATGCCCGCATGTGCGTTGGAGGCCAGCTGGCCAGGCCGGGAGGGGAGAAGCGGTGCCTTCCGAGCGGGAGCTGGCGCTCTGGCTGCGCCCCTCTCGCATGCGACGAGTCGGGGAAGAGGCGTGGCGGTGAAGGGCTGCGCGGCATGGAAAGGGGCTCCCGCGATCCCGCCGCTGCGATGGTGCTCAGGAGGATGGAGGGGCGGGCAGGTCCTGGGGGGGCAGATGGGAGAGGGCAAGAGGTGCCGGGATGAGGATGGGGGGCTCCAGGTTGGCGGGTGCGAGAGGTCAGCCAGCGGCTCCAAGGCATGCGGATCCTCTGCGCGGCTTCCGAGGCCCCGGAGGTGCCGCCGCTTAGCTCTCCGCCAGGCTCTCCGCCAGAGCCTCCACCCCTCCCCGGGCAATTGTGCAGAGCTGCTTGTGCGTCCTCGGCAGCGCCTGCGGGCAAGGCTGTGTGCCCAGGCCGAAACGCCGCGCTTTTCCTACCACTTCTCCTCCTGTTAGTCAAAGGCAGACACAATTTCCCTTTCCCTGGTTCTTTTCATCTGCGCTGGAAAGGACAATTTGGGCCATTTTATTACCGGTACCTGTTGCTTGTTTTATTACTTGTTGCCTTTGCTGAACCAGGGAAAATTGGTTAAAGTGATTTTCAGGAGCTGCAGAATGCCTCCAAGTAAAGCCGCAGCAATTACCTGGCCAATTTTCCCTGCTAGGGCATCTGTGTGTGTCTCCAGACCTTACTGGACTACCATCCCCAGCAGCCCTAAAAAGCACTGTGGAAGAGTGGGGAATGCTGGGAGTTGCAGTTCATCACCATCTGGAAAAACATGACTCTCCAAAGATCAATCCTTCCTTCCTTCCTTCCATTCATCTCCTTCCCTTCCCCTTCAATCTCTCCTTCCTTCTTTCCTTCCTTCCTTCCTTCCTTCCTTCCTTCCTTCCTTCCTTCCTTCCTTCCTTCCTTCCTTCCTTTTCCCTTCAATCTCCTTCCTTCTCCATCTCCTTCCTTTCCCCTTCAATCTTCCTTCCTTCCTTCCATCTCCATCTCCATCTCCATCCCTTCCCCTTCAATCTCTCTCCTTCCTTCCTTCCTTCCCCCTTCAATCTCCTTCCTTCTCCATCTCCTTCCTTTCCCCTTCAATCTTCCTTCCTTCCTTCCTTCCATCTCCATCTCCATCCCTTCCCCTTCAATCTCTCTCCTTCCTTCCTTCCTTCCCCCTTCAATCTCCTTCCTTCTCCATCTCCTTCATTTCCCCTTCAATCTTCCTTCCTTCCCTCCATCTCCATCTCCATCCCTTCCCCTTCAATCTCTCTCCTTCCTTCCTTCCTTCCCCCTTCAATCTCCTTCCTTCTCCATCTCCTTCCTTTCCCCTTCAATCTCCTTCCTTCTCCATCTCCTTCCTTTCCCCTTCAATCTTCCTTCCTTCCTTCCCCTTCCCTCCCTCCCAACATTTTTGAGCAAGGAAGAGTAAGCTTCTCCAGCGAGCATTGCTATATTGTTTTTGTGATTAATCACTATGCTTTAATTATGTTCAATTCGTAACAGTGAAAATACACCCTGCATATCAGATATTTACATTACGATTCATAACAGTAGCAAAATTACAGTTATGAAGTAGCAACAAAAGTAATTTTATGGTTGGGGGTCACCACAACATCAGGAACTGTATTAAAGGGTCGCGGCATTAGGAAGGTTGAGAACCACTGTAGTAGAGAATCATACTTATAAAAGCTTTTGTGTAGCAGCAGGAAACTGTGAACAAACTGTAAATTGCAACTCTAATATATGGTAACACATTTCTCAGTCTGGACTAATACCACTGGTCAGGAGTAAACAGTTTTCTGAACCATAACTCCTACTATTCTTAGCCTCTAGCAATGCTTTCAGAGTTGATAGGATTTGAAGTTGAAACCATAAGGAGACCAAGCTGCTGCCCCCTACTATTGGCAAAATCAATTATGTAACTTCTTCATTTCAGTTAGTATTAGTCAGCATAACTAAAATCTGAAAAAGTACATTAAAGTGGCATGAGAAGACTATTTGCTACAAATGGATTTTGTAAAATTGAATGACAAATTACCAAAGGCAAGCACATACAGCATAATACATAGTGCTTAATTACATTTGCAAGCTACAGCTAGTCAAGATGATCTGAATACTTACCAGATGAGAACTGTCCTTAACTTCTTGTACTTGCTGTACCTGCGGTTCAGCCACAACATTAGTGTCCTGATCAGAAGTCATGAGCTGCCTACTTTTTGGCTCCTCAAAGAGAAATATATGGATCATCTAAGCTGGAAAAAAATTACAAAAAAACCCATAATTTATGTTCCATACAGATAATAGTAGTAAGCAGACACCACAACAATGAATAATAATTGATATTATACCTAAACATACTGTTGTTTATGAAAAAAATCTGATTTGTATATCTTATGAAAAAACATTCAATCCTCTTCTATCTCTTTAGCAGAAACACTTATTTTTCCAATACATGATTTTTAACATGCTGAAAAGTCACCTCGTTTAGCACATGTTGCATTAATTCAGAGGATATCAGACATAGCTTGAGGCAGGAATTTGAAGGGCTCTCCCTGTCTGCGCAAAGTTCTGCTCAACTGTCTTCAGATTCAATCTAGAGAGTAGGGGTGTCAACCTGCTGGCCCATGGGCTGGATGCATCATGCAGAAGCCACGCCCACCCCATTGCCGGCAATGGCAAAACAGTCCCAAGACGTCGCGCGATGTCACATGACGTCTCGAGATTGACATGTCTGATCTAGAGCAGGGCTTTTCAACCTTTTCACCCATTGTACCACTTTTCGGATAAGGCAATATCCGAGTACCAACACTCACCCAGCAAGGTATCAAAAACTTGACTAAAAAGGAAAAAATGAAAAGTACAGGTAGTCCTCGACTTACAACAATTCGCTTAGTGACTGTTTGAAGTTGCAAGCAAATTATGACCATTTTTCACACTTACAACTATTGCAGCATCCCCAGGGTCTTGTGATTTACATTCGGATGCTTGGCAACTGATTCATACTTACGACTTTCACAGTGTCCCAGGGTCATGTGATCAATGGCCAGGGGGGCGTGGCCAGTTGATCACTCAGGTTGCAGGGTTCCTGTGGGGGGGAATCTGTGGGTCTCTGGTGGAGGGGGATGGGACTGGGGTGGCTGCCTGCCTTCCTTCCCTCCCATTGTCCCTTCCTTCCTTCTTTCCTTCATTTTCTTTACCTCCCTTTGTCCCTTCCTCCTTCCCTCCCTCATTCCCATCGTCCCTTCCTTCCTTCTTTCCTTCACCTCCCTTTGTCCCTTCCTCCTTCCCTCCCTCTTTCCCATTGTCCCTTCCTTCCTTCTTTCCTTCATCTCCCTGTCCCTTCCTCCTTCCCTCCCTCTCTCCCATTGTCCCTTCCTTCCTTCTTTCTTTCACCTCCCTCTTTGTCCCTTCCTCCTTCCCTCCCTCTTTCCCATTGTCCCTTCCTTCTTTCCTTCACCTCCCTCTTTGTCCCTTCCTCCTTCCCTCCCTCTCTCCCTGTCGAGCCCCGGCGGGCTCGACATGAATGGGCGGGGGGAGGGGTCGAGGACGTGCGGGTCAGCAAAGGAGACCAGAGGCCAGAGCCGTTCTACCTGGCAGCGTGGATGCGTCCCGACCAACAGCTCTCCTACTCTTAGCCGCCGAACAGCTGATGGGCGGGAGGCTGAGGCAGGGAGCCAAGGGCGGATGGAGCGGCCTGAAGCTGAAAGGCTCTGTCTCTTGGCCGCTGAACAGCTGATGAATGCAAGGCCTGGAGCACAGCCGAAAGACGCTCATGGGACTGGAAGGCTGCAGCGCTGCAGCTCCCATTGTCCCTTCCTTTCCTTCCTTCCTCGTTCCTTCATCCTGTGCTACGCCGCCCAGACCCCAGCCTGGTTTTGGCAGGCAGCAACACATCACGGCCTGCCTGTGTGCGTGCAGAGGCAGAGGAGAGCGCGCAGGCAGGGCGGGGATGTCGCTGGTTCACCTCCCATTTTCAGGCACCTACATTACGAACCGGCTACTTCTCCCAGTCATTTTTCCCCTACCGGGGCCCAGCATTCGAGCCAGGTTCCCCGATCCTCTCCGTGTACATCGTTCTTCCCATAGCTCTCTCCAGCGCTGTCGAGAGATGCCCATTTCTGGCCACATTGCTACTGTTCTTAAGTTACATTTGCACCCGCCCAAATGAAGAGAGCGACGCTTTTCTCCCTCCTCCAAAGGAAGGGAGACAAACCCACATCGCCACCAAGTCTCCCTTCCTTCAGGCAAGTAATCTCCGGTCCCCACCTTTGAGACTGTTTCAGCCTGAAGCAGAGAGTCGGAGAGCTGCATCACTCTCGCCGTTTGGACCCTCTACTTTTACGCTCCGGGAGCAGCTTGCCTTTCAAACCTCTAATAACTTACGGAAGGGGAAGCCTGCTGCAAAGGCGCATTACCCAAAAAGATGACGGGGGTGGGAGAAAGGTGATCAGTCAGCCAAGAGCCCGGCTGTTTCAGACTTTAAGCCAGTGATACAGGCAACAGAGGGCCAAGCAAAGAAGGTGATTCAAGAAAAGGGGGGGGGGGAACCCTGCTTTCCTTTCCAGCAAAAGTTACTTTTCCAAAACTGTCTTAAATGAAGAAGTGACTCCCCCCCCTCTAATAATTGACTTTCTCCTGGCTTCTCCAGCCTTCCCTAGCAGGAAGAGATCAGCCCTGACCGGCTTTTGTTCCCCAAAGGCTAAAGTCGATCGCTCGCTTGTCTGATCCAAGGGGCGCACGGGCACCCCGAGACCCGCTCCAGGCCCTCACTAAGCCACGATTCCTGGTTTGTAGAAAAGATGGGGGGGGAGAAAGTTGATCAGTCAGCCAAGAGCCCGGCTGTTTCAGACTTTAAGCCTGCGATACAGGCAACGGTGTGCGCTTCTCCCAGCCCGGATGGGGAAACTGACTGGTGGGCGGGCAGGCCGGCCGTGGTGGAAATGGGGGTTAAATGCTGCTAAACAGTGGGGGGGAGGGAGTCAGACAGGCACATTTCTCCCTCCACACCCACGTTCTGTTGGCTTTGCCTGTTGTGCGTCAGCCAAACAAACGTGGGCCTCGATTCCCACCTGCTGCTGCGGGATGAGTCCTCCGAGAGGCAACGTGAGGGCTGTGAGGGGTATCACAAGCTCACAGAGGGGGGGAGGAAAAGAAGATGGAAGAGAGTGAGGCCACAACAGAGAGGGGGAGAAAGAAAAGGGGGAAAAGGGGGGGCGGGTGTGATGTTGACGCTCAGGGCCACAACGAGCGGTCTCAAACCCCTTCCTGCCAAGGGAGTGGACGGCTCTGTCTCCTATCAGGCTAGCGCTTGTTGTGAAGTAAGAAGAGGGAGGGGAAAGGTGATATGGATCCCGCTGACCTGCGTGCACGAGAAGAAGTCAATCTGGTTGCTGCACAATGAGTCCCTGGGGAGGGCGGGGCCTTGCGCTGCGCCTGCGCTCTTCACGCGCCCTCTGCAGGGCATGTTCGGTAGGGTTTGTGCAGGCTGCCACCAAGCAGCATGTTTTCCACAAACAAGTAACCTGGGAAGGAGCAGAGCGGGGGGGGAGGAAAGTGACATGGGGGGGAGGAAGGGACGCCGCGTACCACCAGCCAGGTGGTCGCATACCACCAGTGGTATGTGTACCACCGGTTGAAAAGCCCTGATCTAGAGCTACTGTTGTGCTTCTACAGCAGGGCTTTTCAACCTTTTGACACATTGTACCACTTTTAGGATATGACAATATTTGAGTACCACCAGTGCTTAGCAAGGTGTCAAAAACTTGATGACTAAAAAAAGGGGGGGATTTGGGGTTTTACTGGTTAAGATTCATTTGCTGTTATAGAAATGGCTAGTTTATAATATTATCGAAAAGTAAAAAGTTGAGGTTCAATGTTAATGCTTCCTTCTACTGCAACAGAGGAAGTCAGAAGTCAATGCCTTTTCTTTTCCCCTTCTCCCCCTCACTTTTTTTCCTGTTTTCCTCCCCACTGTGTCCTACTATTTGCTTTTGTATTTTTGTATTTTATTCTATAATCTAATAAAATGTTACAAACTGTAAAAAAAAAAAAGGAAAAAAGTACCGGTTTTAATTTCTTCAGTGGCGGTTCCTTTGCTGAATCACTTTCCCTTTACACTGACAAATGTATGATGAATTTCTCAATATTTATTAATATGCACCACTACCTTGATGGTCAGGTAGTGCTTCCTCTCTCCCTCTCTTCTCTTTCTCCTCACCCTTCGCTCACAAAAGCCACTCACACTCTCTCTCTCTCACCCTTCCCTCGCAAAAGCCCCTCGTGCTTGCTCACCCTTCGCTTGCAAAAAGCCCCTCGTGCTCACCCTTTGCTCACAAAAGCCCCTCATGCTCACCCTTTGCTTCCAAAAGCCCCTCTCTCACACACACACTTCCCCCAAAAGCATTTCCTCTCTCACACACTTCCTCAAAAGCATTTCCTCTCTACCTCTCACACCTCTTGTCTGACAAAAGCCTTTTCTCTTCTGACTCTTTCTCCGTCTTTTTTTCTCTCTCCCTCTCCCACCAAAACTGCCTCCTTTTATATCCTCTCCTGTCTCCATCCTCCTCCTCCTTTCTCTTCCGGGTGTGTGGAAGCGCCGATCCTGGGGCCTTTGTCTTGCCCCAGCAGCCCTGCAGCTCCTAAGGACTCTCTCATGGCAAGTCCTGTGCTGCACTGCTTTAGCTCATTCCCTCCCCTGCCACACTTATCTAGGCTGGGCAGGGTCACGTACCACCTGCCAGGTGCCAATGTACCACTGGTTGAAAGGCCCTGTTCTAGACAATATGTCTCTCAGTTGTTTTGTTCCATTTTTTGAATTTAGTTGGATTGCCTCAAAATTTCTGGCTGTCAGATTTGGCAGCAGGTTGATACCTATGAGTTAACTGGGAATTCAAAATTTTGAAGAAGTACCATGCTGTCTGCTTCATGACATCGTGAATTGATGAACTGACCAGCTACCTCCATGGAAATGTATGGCATTTACAAGTGGATATAGGTAGTCCTTGACATATGACCATAATGGAGCCTGCCTTTTACGGTTGTAAGTTGTGAAGGTCAGAAAATGGATTGTTTACATGCCCAAACCAAAATTTTATAACCTTTTTATGGCAGTCATAAAGCAAACCCATGGTTCACTATGGGCGTGGTTTTCCAGAAAATATAAAGTGCCAAGTTTCCAGCAAAACGGTCATAAAATGAGGTAATGTGACCAGAGGTCACTGCAAATGATTGTAAATACAACCATGTTGCTGAGCGACCGAATTTTGGTCACATGACTGTGGAAGGGTCCTGACCGTCAGAACTTTGGAACTGGGATGAAAGTAGTCCCAAGGTAGGTCTCTCATAACTTCAAATAGACGTTAAGCAACTGGTTGTAAATTGAGGACTGCTTGTAGCTGATTAGACATGTTGACTATGAAGCAATTCTATATACTGTCATGGTTCCGAAAGAAGAAGCTCTTCAAAGAACTTTGAGACATTGTTTTACCTTAAAGAACCTTTAATTTGTAACATAGCTTCGGCACGTACATAGAGATTCTCCTCCCCCAACACACAGAATCAAAGCATAACTCACTCCTTCATTTAACAGTCATTAATCACATTCTCCAATTAGTTTAAAGTGTGAACTTTCCCTCCCGTTATCTCCTCTTATTACAACTAACCTTGAAGAATACCCTACTGAGAGATTGTTATGGCTAACTAGTCCCCAAGCACATTCTTCCCCCTCCCCTATAGCATCATCAAATTTTTACTGTAAAAGTAATACACAGGTTAAATAGAAAATGTCTGCATCTTCATATATTGTCAAGCAAGAACATTCGATGTTAGCAGCATTGACAGTGCCTCCCCTCCAACACCATCTCTTTTAACTCTAAAAGTAATACACAGGTTAAATAGGAAATGTCTGCATCTTTATATATTGCCAAGCAAAAACATCCGATGTTAGCAGCATTGGCATATACAGTTATATCTTTATTTTTTTGACACGAGAGATAGCACATGTCTAAAATTATATGCCAAGTAATACTTACACATACTTCAGACCATTGGGTCCTTGGTGCTCTCTGAGCTTGGTTGTTTTCTTGTAGATGTTTCATTACCAAACTAGGTAACATCATCAGTGCACTGATGACGTTACCTAGTATGCATAGTGCATACTTCAGACTGTTCTAGATCATTTCATATTAGAACACCTGTTTAAAGTTGAAGTTGGTCAAACATATGATTTCACAACCATAAGTGAAACCTTGAAGTTTATATAATACTGCATATTAAAGACATTAAGTGACAGCTTATTTGAAAGAATGTGTCATGGTTCCGGCAGATAAATCTCTTCAAAGAACTTCGAGGCATTATTTACCTTAAAGAATCTTTATTCGACTAGCAACACATCGGCACATACATAGTCCAAGCCAAAATCTGACTTCCCCTCCCCTAAGCACATAGTATCAAAGCACAATTCCCTCCTCCGACTAACAGTCATAAAATCACATTCTCCAATTAGTTTGAAATGCAGACTTTCCCACCAGTTCTACAACCCACCATGTCTTATCATCTCTTATTACAAAGAATCTTGGTTCCCACCATTATACTTTATTGTTTTGTCTAACTAAACTCCCAACTACATTCCTCCCCCTCCCCCCAGTATCTGTTCTATCCCAGCCTATGGCCATCCTTGTTAAAGGCACAAGGACAAAACCCCTTTTGAGAAAATAGGTTGGAGACTCAAAAGAAAAGAAACCCCTTTTAATATGGGTAACAAACCTGCCAAATAGTCCAGAAACAAAAGCAGCAAAACACAATCCAAATTAATGAAATTGTCCACATGAAACACAATGCAAAACAGAGAAGTAGTCACCGGCAATACTACGAGAACATGATCCCATGAAGTACTTTGCAACGGTTGCCTTCAGCAACCAGCACCACGCACACATTCCACTTTTGTAATTCAGTCCTCAAGGCGTGGCTTCTCAGTGCCTTCTCTGGAGTCGTCCCATTGCCTCTTTCTGGTTTACTCTCCTAGCTTGTCTTCGTTTGCAGGCGTCTCTCATTTCCGACAGCTGTGCATCCTCAGAGTCTGACTCATCCTCCCCATACAGCTGCATCTCATCCTGAACACGATTGGAGGGGCCAGGCTCCTCACTGGAATGTGAGTCTTGTAACTCATCAGAGCCTCCCTCCACCTCCACCTCCTCCTTCTCAGATTCCCCAGACTCAGCTGTTGGGAACACAGGATGGCACGGAATCACGACGCTATCCCGCACCGCAGGGCCCTTCCCCCAGGTCTGCCGATCCAGATGCGGTCGGGATGGGAATTGTTCATGAAAGGCGGTCACCAAGACAGGAGCATGAATGGTGGTCGCATCCTCCCAGGTGAACTCCTCCGGTCCGTAGCCTTTCCATTCGATCAGGTACTGAAAGCGACCTTACACCCAATGGGAGTCCCGAATGCTGGCGACCTCAGCCTTCTTTAACTGTCGCTGCACCAATCGATGGATCGCCTGTAACTCTGCCATGTAGTCGTTCGCTGTTGGTACCGTTGAGTCTAGTGGGGAAAGAAGGAAAAACCGGGGGTGATATCCCACATTGGCCAAGAATGGTGTATATCTGCGTGGAGGTGTGCTACGAGTTATTGAACACAAACTCAGCCACCGCCAGATAGTCCGCCCAATTGTTCTGCTACTGATTGATGTAGCAGTGCAGATATTGCTCGAGGATCCCGATGACCTTCTCGGTCCCTCCATCAGTTTGGCGATGATGTGCGGACGAGAGGCAGATCTTGACATCCAACGCCTGTATCAACCCCTGCCAGAAACGGGCTGTGAACTGGGCCCCTCTATCGGACACGAGCCTATCAGGGAGGCTGTGCAACCAGAACACCTGCTGGATGAACATACGACCGGTGGCGCGGGCAGAAGGCAAGCCATGGCATGGGATAAAATGCACCATCTTGGTCTGCATGTCCACCACCACGAACACCGTCGTGAATCCAGAAGATGGGGATAAGTCCATCAGGAAGTCCATGGACACAGCCCCCCAGGGCTGGAAAGCCCGTTGTTCTGGAGCGTCCCACTGAAACCGAGTCTTTTTCTGCAGGAGCCGAGTAAGGGGGGCTGTCATGGTAGCAAACCCGGGGATGAAAGCCCGATAATAGTTGGTGAACCCAAGAAGTCGCTGGACATCCTTCACACAACATGGGGGTTGCCAACTCTGCAGAGACTCGACCTTACTCAGCTCCATGGCGATGCCCTCAGGAGAAATGCGGTGACCCAGGAACTCGATAGTCATCTGGTAGAACTGGCACTTCTCCAGTTTGACGTACAGCTGATGTTCTCGGAGCTGCTGCAGGACCTGACGGAGATGCTGATGGTGCACCTCTCGCGATGGGGAGTAGATCAGGATGTCGTCCAAGTAGATCATGACAAATTGATCTAACAAGTCCCAGAAAATGTCATTCATAAAATGCTGAAACACAGCGGGGGTGTTGGTCAGGCCAAATGGCATCACGGTGTACTCAAAGTGCCCGTACCAAGTACCAAACACTGTCTTCCACTCATCACCCAACCGAACTCTGACAAGGTTGTAAGCTCCATGCAAGTCCAGTTTCGTGAAGATCTTAGCCTCCCGGAGCCGGTCCAAGAGTTCAGGGATGAGGGGCAGCGGGTATCCCTTGCGCACCGTGATGGCATTTAATTTCCTGTAATCACAGCAAAGCCGCAATTCGCCACACTTCTTGACAAAGAGCACGGGTGCAGATACTGGCGAGGACGAGGGCCGAATAAAGCCCCGAGCCAAATTCTTGTCCAAAACGTCCCACAACGCGGCCAACTCGGGGTCCGACATGTAATACAAATGCCCCACTGGGAGAGGCGCATCAGGGACTAAGTCAATGGGGCAGTCATAGGGCCTGTGCGGGGGCAATTGACCCGCCTAAGTCTCGCTGAAAACATCAGCATAATCCGCCAGTTCGAAGGGTAAGGAGACCCCCGTGGGCCCCTCTACCTGGCCAGCAGATTTCGTGGTTGTGGTCCACGCACTGTAAGCTTGGGAAGGTCACCAAGTTCTGTGACCAATAAACCTGTGGGTCATGCGCCCGGAGCCACGCCAATCCCAAGACCATGGGGAAATGCAGGTCTGATGTGATATATAGAACTGGATGGCCTCATGTGAACTGATGGCCATGCATAATGGTTGCGTGGCGGCCTTAATTGGCCCATACAGGAGCACTCGACCATCAATGGTTTCCACTAACATCGGCGGTTCCACCGGGCATTGGGGAATCGCCCATTTGGCCACAAATGCTGCGTCCATGAAGTTCGTAGTGGCCCCAGAGTCAATCAACGCATGGACGGGAATCCCCTTGGGCAACGCAGGGAGAATCAGGCGCGCCTCCAATATCAGATGCCATGGGGGTCCATGGGCAGCATCTGAAGGGTGTCACTTGTTGTTGCGGGATGCCTGACCCAAAATGCCTTTCAGGTTAGGCTTGGGCCATTTCCCGACAGAGGAGCAGGTGGCAGTCTCAGGGCAGTCTCGGTCACAGACGCCCTTTGTCGCTTCTTGGGTCAGAAAGCAGCCAAATGCCCAGGGTCCCCACAGTAAAAACACAACCCCCCCCCCGAACGTCGCCTGTTCATCTCTGCCATCGATAGGCGAGGTCTGGCAGGACCTAACTCCATTGGCTCCTCCCTCTGGACCGGGATCTCATGCACAACGGGGACAGCACGGGTCTCTGGAGTGGCACAGTGACTCCTTCACTGCTGCAGCCAAGCGTCGATCCGCAGAGATGAATGAGCCCAATGAGGTCCTTGGGAACATCAACACGGGCCAGATCATGCAACATCTCCTCCGACAATCCATCCTGGAAAGTGTCCACGAGCGCAGCCTCATTCCAGGCTGAACCCTGGCTAAGCAGCTGAAATTCGCTGATATAGCCCTGCAGGGGGCGTCAGCCCTGCCTCAGAGCTTTCAAATGTCGGGTAGCTATCTGGGTCTTGATGGGGTCCTCGTATATCATCCGCATATAATCACAAAACCCCACAAAGTTGTCCACCAATGGACTAGGTTGGGCTAGCAGGGGTGTGCTCCAACGAGCTGCAACACCAGAGAGCAGGCTTATCATAAACCTCACTTTATCCCAGTCAGTGGGGAAATCAGCCACTCTCACATTGATAAATAGCTGGCATTGTCCCATGAAAACAGGAAATATGTCCGGATTGCCATCAAATTTGTCCGGCATCGCAACTTGGCATTTTCTCCTGGGTGGTGGAGCAGCAGGGACGTGTGCTTGGAGCTAAGCCACTTGGGCTGATAACCAAGCCAGCTGCTGGGAGAGTTGGTCATTCTCAGCACGTAGCTGCTCCATAATAGTAGGGGGTTAGGCTAAAGGCAAACTGTTCTATCCCAGCCTATGGCCGTCCTTGTTAAAGGCACAAGGACAAAACCCCTTTTGAGAAAATAGGCTGGAGACTCAAAAGAAAACAAACTCCTTTTAATATGGGTAACAAACCTGCCAAATAGTCCAGAAACAAAAGCAGCAAAACACAATCCAAATTGATGAAATTGTCCACACGAAACACAATGCAAAACAGAGAAGTAGTCACCGGCAATACTAAGAAAACATGATCCCATGAAGTACTTTGCAACAGATGGAACGTAAGCAAAGGCATATCTTAGGGATTGCCCCTCGGTTTCTTATGGTGTTTCCTATAGAACCTTTTGATGAGTCTGTCGGCTTTCACATCGCTAGCTTTCACCCAAGTGGCTTCAGACCATGAGTATCCCTTCCATTGCACTAGGTACTGCAATTTCCCTTTAAAAATTGTAGAATCAAGAATACGCTTTACTTCATAGTGAGTTTCACCCGCTACCACGAGGGGTCCGGGTACAATCTTCGGGGGAGGTCTTAATGTGGAGCCCTTAACACCGTGGTGGCGAACCTATGGCACACGTGCCACAGGCGGCACGCAGAGCTGTCTCTGGTGGCATGCGAGCCATCGCTGGGCCGAACTGCTCCCTCCTCTCCGCACATGCGCAGCTTTCCGCAGAGCTGCGCATGCACAGCTCTCCGTGTATGCACATGTACATGCACAGCCCTCCACGCATGCACATGCACAGCTCTCCGCACATGCGCACTCTGGGAATAGGCAAGAGACTATAAAAACAGGAACTTTCCAAGGAAGCAGCATTTGCTGCAGACGACAGAGTGAGCACGAGTCGGAGCGGATAGCGAGCGAGCACGAGCCATTTTTTTTTAATTTTGTGTTTTTGTAGATTCCAAGTCTTGTACACCCACCCAAAAATGACTACAGCCAAAAAAATCAAAAACAGATAGTGGAAGATCATTCCAAGAGGCCCGGACACAGTCATTTGGAGTGATTGAACACAGTGGGAAAGCATTATGTGTTCTATGCGGACACAGTCATTTGGAGTGATTGAACACAGTGGGAAAGCATTATGTGTTCTATGCAACGAAAGTGTTGTGTGTCACACATCAAGTGTCAGACGGCACTTTGAAACCAACCACAAAAATGTAGCCCAACTTGGTGATAATGAAAGGAAAGAGTTTCTTGAAGGGAAATTGAGGAGCTATCATTCCCAGCATCTTAGTTTTTCCAACTATCTTTCCAGAATGAATCATCTGACAGCTGCCAGTTTTAAATTTTCACTGTGCATAGCAAAACATGGTAAGCCCCTCTCTGATGGGGATATTATCAAAACGGCCATGTTGTCTGGGAGTGATTCTCTTTTTCATGATTTCCCAGACAAGGATAAAATTATTCAACGCATCTCTGAGATACCACTGAGCAGAAACACCGTTAAAGATAGAGTCCTGCGCATGGCAAGTGATGTTAGTCAGCAGCTCACCACTGACTTACAAAAGGCAGCCTGTTACTCCATGTGCTTGAACAAAAGCACAGATATCAATAACCATGCAAGGCTGGCAGTAATTTTGTGTTATGCTGTTGGTGACATCGTAACAGAAGAGCTGCTGAAACTGATGTCTTTGCCTGAAAAGAACACAAGGTGTAGATATCTACAATGCTGTGAAGGAAGCTTTTTTATCACAAGACATAAGACCAGAAAAGGTGGTTTCAGTTACAAGTGATGGAGCACCTTCTATGGTGGGGGCAACATCTGGTTTCATACAGTTGTTTCTTCAAGAAACAAAACATAAAGTAATTCAGTTCCACTGCATCATTCACCAGGAAGCTCTTTGTGCCAAGGAAAGCAACAAAAAATTTGACAATGTCCTCAAAGACGTCACAAAAATAGTGAATTACATCATGGCTCGTGCTCTGAATTGTCGGCAGTTTCAAGTACTACTTGAGGAGGTTCAGGCACAGTATGATTGTTTGTTTATGTATAACAATGTCCGGTGGCTGAGCAGAGGACGAGTCCTGGAGAGATTTGTGGCCTGCTTGGATGGAATTCGGCTGTTTATGCATGAAAAAGGGCAAGAATATCCACAGCTCACTGATATGACCTAGCTTACCAACCTCATGTTTTTCACAGACTTTACACACCACTTCAGCCTGCTGAATAAACAATTACAAGGTGCAGGGAAAACAGCAGAAAGAATGTTTTGTGATATCAAAACATTTGAGAGAAAACTGCAGGTTTTTGAAAGAGACCTTGAAAATGGGCAGCTGAAATATTTTCCTAGTCTAAAAGTTCATTTAGAGAATTCTACAACATTTGCAGACAATCCTACAAGCCATCAGGAAATCTACAAGGAGTTTTCTAGCATTGTTGCAGCTGCAAAGTTAAATTTTGGTAACAGATTTTCACAGTTCCGTAAGATGGAGACAACCCTGTGTTTTCTTACTTCTCCAGATAAAGCCAAATTTGAAGAACTTGATCTTTCCTGCTTAAGAGTGGTTAGATTTAGGATATCTGGAAATGGAGCTACTGGAATTCCAAGAAAATACTATCTGGAAAAATAAATTCTGTGACCTGTGTGAAACACTAGAGAAGATGGAAGGGATGACAAAGGACAGCACAGTTAGTTCTCACAACGAAATCCTCGAAGTGTGGACTTCTCTGCCAGATAATTTTAAATGCATGAAAGCACTTGGGATTGCTTTCCTTACTTTGTTTGGATCATCTTACGCTTGTGAGCAGCTGTTTTCAGCTATGAATTATATAAAATCTGACACCAGAAGCAGACTAACAGATGACCTGAGTGCTGCATGTGTTGCTCGCAAACTTACAAACTATGAGCCAAGGGTAGATAAATTATCAGCAGGCATACAACAGCAAAAATCACATTAATTCTTTAAAAGCATGCCAAATGCACACTTTTACTTTTCAATAAAAAGTTGTTTGTATCATTGAAAGCTCTGTTATTGTGTTTTGGGAGGTGGAGTGAGTGGGGGATTTTTACTTTTTGCCTCGTTTTGCTGTTTTAAAAAGAACGCACCCCAACGCACCACTGCATAGCCAGAAGCCTTGTGCCATCGCCATTCTCCTGCTGCGCTCCCCCAGCCCCTCTTTCCCTTCCTTTGAAACAAACAACCCTCCCCCCCAATCCTCCCGTTCCTTCCTTCTGAATTAAAAAGAGAGAAAGCCAAGTTTTTTCTTTTGTGGTCTTTACATATTTAACCTGCAGCTAAAAGGAAGTGGGAAAGAAAACCATCGCGAGACACTCTTGTTTTAATTTTTTTTCCTTGTTGCTTTTTGGAGTTTTCATCCTGCTTTCATAAGAGGGCAGCATTTGGGAGGGGGTGTAGCTGCCCTTCTCCTCCAAGCCATCAGCTTAGCAAGATGCCCGCCTGCCCACGCTCTTCCCCCATTCCGAGGCTTTCATTGAGGATTGGCGGGGGGGGCTGTTTGGTTTTTATTCCCCTCCCATCTGCTGGGTGGTTGCAGCAGGTTTTGGTCTCTTCTGTCATGCTTTGAGGTTACCCACGAAGCACGTTTGTTTGGGGAGGGGGAATCCCCACTCTGGTTGCTCAGTTTGCTTAAACCCTCTTCCACCTCCTCCTCCTCACCGGAGCCCCCCTTTGTCTGCAACCAGCCCCTGCCTTGCCTTGCCTTGCCCCATGGCAATGGCACCCCTGCCCTGCCCCCTCCCTTGCCTCACCTCACCCTGCAGGACAAACCTCCTACCCACTGCCCCACCCGCCAGAGAAGCCCTGGATCTCCCCCAATCCTGCCTGCCCGGCCCCCACAGGCATCCCTCCCCAGGAGCAACATCGAGGTGGCCACGCCCACCCAGGCCATGCCCACCCACACTACCATGACTACCATAGCCACACCCATTTGGAGGCCATGCCCCCGGCACCTGGTGATGCATAAGTGGGTTTTGTGTTGCAGTTTGGGCACTCGGTCTCAAAAAGGTTCACCACCACTGCCCTATCAGGTTTCAACAAGCTGCAATGGAAAACAGGGTGCACTTTCCCTAAAAGCCTAGGGAGTTTTAGCTCTGCTGTGACTGGGTTAATGATCTTTACGATGGGGAAAGGGCCTTAAGAATTTTGGTCCTAATTTCTTGTTAGGTAATTTGAGGCATAAATATTTAGTCGACAGATAAACCTTTTATCCAATTTGGAATGTTCTTTGAGGAGCCCTCTTTTTATCTGACTGCTTTTTATAGGTTTTGGAAGTCTTTTTTAAAGCAGTTTTGTGGCTTTCCAAACTTCGCATTTCTAGCCCTTCAAACTTCTCTACCAGCTTCTCCACTGACTGACTGTGAGCTGCAGCCAGATATTTCCACTCACCCGAGTCCTCAGTGGCAGACAATCTGGTAGCTCTCTCTCTCTCTGGGGAGTGTGATATGTGGGAATCCTTTCGTGGTAGTCCAGTCTCATCCGCCTTTGAGTCCTTTAAGGGTGGCAAGGCCGGTTCGAAGCGTCTGGAGTCTCCACTGGGCTGTACCCAAACTGATGAACAGATTAGCTGTCCTAGCTGCTTGGGTTTCGCCCCCAGCTGGGAGGCCTGCAAAAGCTCCTTCTCTACTGGCATGCTGGCTTTCGCTTCCCCCCCTGGGGTAGCAGCTGCTGCCGGAATGCTGGCTTCAGGCAATTTCTCCCTCTCCATGATGAAATCTTCCCCGAATCTTCATCAGCTTATCCCTCAATGCTAGGAACAGCAACTAGGGCTCAGGACCCCTAAATAGTTAGGAAAGTTGGAGATTTTGGCTTAATGTCATGGTTCCGACAGATGAAACTCTTCAAAGAACTTCGAGGCATTGTTTACCTTAAAGAATCTTTATTCGAGTAGCAACACATTGGCACATACATAGTCCAAGCCAAAATCTGGCTTCCCCTCCCCTAAGCACATAGTATCAAAGAACAATTCCCTCCTCCGGCTAATAGTCTTAAATCACATTCTCCAATTAGTTTGAAATGCTGGCTTTCCCACCAGTTCTACAACCCGCCATGTCTTATCATCTCTTATTACAAAGAACCTTGGTTCCCACCATTATACATTATTGTTTTGTCTAACTAAACTCCCAACTACATTCCTCCCCCTCCCCCCAGTATCATCTAATTCTAGCTCTAAGGGTAAAACATAAAGTAAAGGAAAATGGCTGTGTCTCCATATGTTGTCAAAGCAAGAACATTCGATGTTAGTAGCATTGACAGAATGCTCAAGTACAGGTAGTTCTCGACTTACAACAGTTCATTTAGTGACCATTCACAGTTACAACAGCACTGAAAATAGTGATTTATGACCATTTTTCACACTTATGGGTCATTCCATGTCAAGTGGTCTGATTTCAGAAAAGTGCCCTGCTCGACCATCACGGATTTTGATGAAATTTTGTGTGAACATGCACACATGTCCCCAATGAACATTGGTAAAGTGTTACATTTGCCGATGCAATACTTGCGGAGATATAGTCATTTGTTTGACCCCATACCGCAGCCTTCTACAGTATGACTCTGAGATTCCAGCAACTTTGAGACATAATATCTCCGACAATATTTTGTTGAGAGAAACAAAACTTGGCCATCTTGTACAACTTTTTGTGCTCTATTAAACAAAATAATAACACATTCTCATGAGCAATCTCCATCTAGATAATTTGGAGCAAAGTTGGCCGAAAATATTGCGGCTCAAAAAAAAGTTTAAAAGTTTGGCTTTTTATATCTCTGGAAGGAAAAGTATGATAAATGTGAAACTTTGCATGTATTAACTCAGCAACACAAGGTTTTCAAACATAAAATTTCATTCTCCTACTGCTTTCCAATACTTTACAAATTGAATGTAAAGTTGACATTTTTTGTAAAAACACCAAAATAGGGTATTTTCAGTCTGCTTTTACAAAAAAAGACCTTCTGGAAACTCTGTTAAATCATTCTCACTAGAAAGAGCATGTTTCAAACCCCCTAAAAAAGTAGGGTTGGTTTTTCATCGCTGACGTATAAAGCCCTAAAAATAGGGACAAAGTTGAGGATATTGCTATGGCAATGTCACATGTATTCTATTATTTTTTTGTCTTGTTTGTTTTATATAGACATCTTTACTATTATATTGCGTTGGTCCATGGTGACATTGTCACTACCAGTTCAGGCACTTGAACCAGCAACCCCCCGAGGTCTTGGGAACCATGAAGAGGATGGAGTAGAATCCCCGCCCCCAGTTTCCAGAACCTGTTCTATGGCCTTTATCTCTAGGAGGTGTCGGATAGCCTCCCACATGAGGTTGCTTTTGTCGGGGTTCCTTGCCTGAGGGCAAGAGATGAAGTGTTCTGGGGGACTGGATACGAACTCTAGGGACAGGCCGTAACAGATGGCCTCCCACATGAGGTTGCTTTTGTCGGGGTTCCTTGCCTGAGGGCAAGAGATGAAGTGTTCTGGGGGACTGGATACGAACTCTAGGGACAGGCCGTAACAGATGGTTTGGCGAACCCAGGAGTCCATTGTGGTGGCTTCCCACTGGCGGGAGAAGAGCGCCAGTCTGCCACCTATGGGGGGGACAGCTTGAGAGTCACTTGAACCTTCTGTAGGGGCGTCCCCCTCCCCCGAAAGGGCCGTTTGCTCTGGCTCTGGTGCCTGGGTCTGTAGCCGGACCTGTCTGGTTGACGGTCCTGCCTAGGTGTGGGGGCCCAGGGTGGTTGAGGAAACCTCGTGCCCGTTCCGGTCCGAAAGGGCTGCCTACAGGAGTACGGGTTTGAGCGTCTGTCGGCCCACCTGCTGGAGTGGGCCAATACCTTACACTTGTTCTTGTTTTCGGTCAAGTTCAGTGCTTCTCTGAATAGCTGCCCACCCTGGTACGGGGCCATGGCTAGGCACCACTTGGCCTTTGGGTCAGCTTGCCAGTGTTTGAGCCATAGCATCCTCCGTGTTCAGACGTTGGATGCTAACGCTCTGGATGAGAACCTGGCCGCATGTAGCGTGGCATCAGAAACATATTCTGATGCAGCAGCCAGCTTGCTCAGGTCTTGTTGTGTATGTACCCCCTCCTGGGGGATTCTGGCTTGTAGTTGACGAATCCAGAGTAAGGAGGTTCGTGCAAAGAAGGCTGCACAGGTGGTGGCTTTTACTGCCCACTCTGCCGCCTGGTGGGTCCTGCGGATCGCGAGTTCCCATCTCTTGTCATCGAACTTTAAGACTTCCGCCATGTCCCCCAACACTGGGGACGGGGAGAAAAGAAATCCAAAGGGTTCGTCCACCTTTGGCACCTCAAGGTCCTCTGACTGTTCTGGCACTGCGCTAAACAGTTTCCTGTCTGTTCCCCCCCCCCAGGGGGGGAAGGTGCCCGGTGATGACCATTGTTTCTTGGTGGCATTCCGAAAGAGAGTCGGATAGGGGACATGGTGCTGAGCCACAACAGGCTCGCAGAACAATGGGTCTGCACTGGGCGGTGGGTCTGGCTGTGGGGTATGGTCCGGTCCAATGTTGGCCGTGGCACTGGCTCTGCGGAGCAATGGAAGGAAGAAGGAAGGGTTGAATACCCCTCCGAATGGGGGAGGATCTGGGGGAGGGTCTTTCTCCTCCCACCATGACAAGTCCTGTTGGTCATCCTCCGTAGGAGGGGAGCCCCTGCTTTGAAAGGACCGTGGTGGGGAGGCGGGGTCCTGGTGTCCAGTTTCCCCTGGTTGGAAGCAGATTGGGGTCATGACCGTCACGGATTCGGGTCTCGGCCCGTGGTTAGCCCTAGTGGCCAGTATCCTGTTAAATGCCTGCTCTATTAGGGTTTGAAGCCGATCCTCGGAGGGGAGACCTTCAGTCTCCGTCCTCCTCAGCCCTGCCGCTGTGGGGGTGAAGGTGGCCTCAGGTGTGGTTGGTTGGGCTTGCTCCTCCTCAGGAGTCTGGAACGACCCCTCCGGGAACCATACTCCTTGGGTAGAGGGTCCCAAGGGAAGATTGAAAGGTGCCTCCTCCATTTGCTCCGTCTTTGTCCTGGCCTGCTTTAGCAATCCATTTGTCAAAGAAAGACTGGCCAAGCCAGGGGGAGGAGTCAAGCAGGGATTTAGTCTAGAATAGTTATGTAGGCAGAAAAGGGCAAGGTCTGACACCCCACCCCACCCCGAATGCCATTGAACCTTATCTAATCTATGGAGATTCTCAGTCATCCAGGTCATAGTTATCCTAAAGGTGCTTTTTCATGAGGCAACTGGTCTTTCTTGTTTTTCTTTGAAGACGTTTTGCTTCTCATCCAAGAAGCTTTTTCAGCTCTGACTGGATGGTGGGGAATGGAAAGATTTACACCAGCTGTCTGCATACCTCAAGGGTATGCTCAGGATCCCGGTGTTTTAAAACCGGCTTCGCAACAAACATCCTTTTTAACTTCTCAAATGCTGTTTAACCGTCCATTGTCCAGTTCAAGGGTTGGCTTGGTCGGGGCTTCTCCCCCCCTCTCCCTGTTTTCAATAACTTGGTAATTGGCAAGGCGATTTTTGCGAAGGAAGGGATGAATTGACAGTAGAAATTTGCAAACCCCAGAAAGCTTTGTAGTTGCTTCCGAGTCCGGGGGGCTTGCCACTCCAATATAGATCTCACTTTCCCTGGCTCCATTTCTATCCCTTCGGTCAAGATGCGGTAGCCCAAATAGTCCAATTTGGATTTGTGAAATTCACATTTCGACAACTTAACATACAGTTTAACATTCAATAGCTTTTTCAGTATCTGACGTACGAGTTTCACATGTTCTTCCATGGTTTCCGTGTAAATAAGGATGTCATCAAGGTACACCAAGACCCCTTTGTAGAGGTGCTCATGCAGCACCTCATTTATGAGTTGTATGAACACTGCAGGGGCTCCTTGCAGTCCAAATGGCATCACCTTGAACTGGTAACTCCGCAAGGGACAGTTGAAAGTAGTTTTCCATTCAATATCCTTCTTAATCCTCACTCAGTAATATGCCTCTCTTAAATCCAGCTTGGTGAACACCTTTCCCTTGACTAGGTGACCCAGTGTGATGACCCAGGGCATGGCACAGAGGCAACACAGTCAGCTAACAGTTCAAACTGTCCCTTTATTGCTACAAATGTTCCCCAAATGCTCCCAAGTTTCTGGCAAGTCCCAGAGCAAGTAACAACACACACATACCTTCAGCAGCCTCTGGCTGCAAGTAGTTTCAAAAGTTTTTCACTCTCTCAGGCAGGAAAAGTGCGTATATGGAACAAGCAGTCCTCTTTCAGGTTTCGACTCACACACTGTTACTAGATTAGAACAGCAATTTACTGAAGGCCAAGTAGATAACAAAGAAAGGAACATACTTCAAAATCTAGCAAGTCTGTGGAAATACAAGCTTGCCTGAGTAGTTTCAGAAGAGAAGCCAAAATTCAATCTGAGGTTTGAAGCACCAAATCAAGTTTCTCAGCCAGTCCAATGGTCAGAGTTTCAGGGTTTACAAGTAGAAATCACAACACAGGTGATCAGAGAGTTGTTTCCAACATCGGCAACGGCACACAAACCTCCAATTCAGCGTTTCTTCCCAACAAATGCCCCTCCCCGCAGCATCTCCTTACATCTCAGTCCCCAGGTGTGCCTTGTGGAGAGGGGTGGGGCATTCTCCTCCCAAGTAGTCGGGTCCACCTATGCTGTTCCCTCCTTCTCTCCACTCTCCATGCTTGAGGATCAGGAGGGGGTGGTCCTTGCTCATCGCCTGAGCTCTGTCTCTCATGTTCATACTGCCGCTGTTCCTCCCTGCCTTCAAGCCATCCCAATCCTGAAAGGCCCTGGCATGCCTCGGCCTGCTCCTCCCCATATTCCTTTGAAGTCAACGATGCCTCCCCCTCAATCTCCGTCGGCTCCAGTTTTGGCTCATCTTCCTCTGCAGGCTCAGACTCCGACGGGGGCATGACACCCAGCATGTCCTTCATCAGGGGTAGAGAGTACATATTTTCCACGCACAACCCGTTAATCCCACAAAAATCCACACACAATCTCAGCAACCCATCTTTTTTTCTTTAAATAGAACCGGGGCAGCAACCCTTGATTTCGCGGCTTGGATGAAACCCCTTGCCAAATTCTTATCAATATAGGCTCTTAGCTCCTTCATCTCCTTTGGAATCATGGAGTACATTTTTAGTTTGGGCAGTTTTGCCCCAGGCAAGATTTCAATAGTGCAGTCTGTAGGGCGATGGGGGAGGAGGATGTCACATTCCTTCTCACTGAACACCTCCATGAGGTCTTTGTAGTCTCTGGGAACAGTGTGCTCCTCCTCCCTTGTCTCTGACGCTCCCTGGCTGCACTCAGCTGATTTTTTTTTCAAGTTGCTTTCCTTCCCTACTGGGCTTCCCTTGGACTCGTTTTCTCATGACCATCCGTTCTACAGATGTCTTCCAATACATTCTGGGTCCCCATTTTGCTAACAAGGCTAAGCCAAGGATCATCTCTTCAGCCATCTTCGGGGGGACCACAAAGCGGATGGTTTCCCTGTGTCTCCACTTCTCTAGCTGTACTGGTTTGGTTAGGAAAGAGGCAGCCTCTCCCCCGATTAGTGAACCATCTACCTGCTCAAACCTAAAGGGCTTCTTTAACTTCCTTACACATAACCCCAATTTTTGAACTACAGTCTTGTTTAACAGGCAACAAGAACAGCCTGAGTCTATGAGGGCTCTTACTACTCCCTCCGCCCCCAGCTGGGGAGCTTTGATGCCTACTTCAACCTCAAGGTGATTTACAGATCCACTCACCATTGCATTGTCTTCTCCCTCGCTCTCACTGTCGTACAGGACCATTCAAGGCATCTCTTCGGTTGGAGTTTGATCCCCTCCACTACCTGGAGGGGAGTCCTCAATGACTCTGATCACTGTGCATGATTTCTCCTTCCCCTTTTGGGGTGGATTTTTCAGTTTTGCGGGTGCTGGTGCAGCTAAAGTCGCACGGGGGGTGGCGCCGAACACATTGCAGCACAATGGTCTTCCTGACCGCAACAGAAGCACAGGATGTGTACTCTGGTTGCCTTGCAGGTGAAACAATGGGGGCCATCTCTCTTGGGTCTTCTTGGGACAGGGGACGGCGCTCTCTCCATACTTGTACAGCATCAAATCCACCTCTACCGCGGCAACCAACTGCTACTAGCCGTCAAGCCGATTCAGAATGCCCCTGGCCAGGCACAGCTGGAATAGATCATGACTCAGCCCTTCCCGAAATAATTAATTGAGTCAGGAGCTGCTCTGGCCAGTATCTCAATCTCACCACAACCCTATGAAACTCACGAATGTACTTGATCACTGGTCCCTTGCCTGAGTCTTCTGACTTCGATCTCCACCCGCTGGTTCTGCACTGGATCTCCAAAGCACGTCCGAAATCAGTAGCGTGGCCCCAAGTGACTTCCCAGTAACACATCTGGAGTGGCTAGTTCAGGGACGTCCTCATTCTGGAGGATGGTCACCCACTCTGCCTCCTCAGCTTCGAGGTTAGCCATGATTACATCTACCCAAGCTGCCTCATCTGGGTAATTATTCCCATGGCGATCAAGGTAGGACCAGCCTGTGTTCCCAACAGCTGAGTCTGGGGAACCTGAGAACGAGGTGGAGGAGGCATTTGAAGGGCCATCAGGGTCAGAGGGAGGCTCTGATGAATTACAAGACTAACGGTTTGATGAAGAGCCTGGGTCCTCCAGTTGTGTTCCTGATGAAGCTCAGCTGTGTAGGGAGAATGAGTCAGACTTGGAGGATTCACACCTGATGGACATGATTGATGCTTGTAGACGCAGGCAATTAGCGAGAGCAGATCAGCAGCAGTCAATACGACAACTCCAGGGGAGGAGGAGAAGGCACTGAGAGGCAACGCCTTGGGACTGCTTTATAAAAAGGGAAGGTGTGGGCGGTGCTGGTTGCTGAAGGCAACCGTTGCAAAGTATTTCATGGGATCATGTTCTGTTAGTCTTGCCGGTGACTAATGTGGGGACCCTGGGCATTTGGCTGCTTTCTGCCCCAAGAAGCGACAAAGGGCGTCTGTGACCGAGACTGCCCTGAGACTGCCATATGCTCCCATCGGGAAACGGCCCACACCCGACCTGAAAGGCATTTTGGGTCGGGCATCCCACAACACCGAGTGACACCCTTCAGATGCTGCCCACGGACCCCCAAGGCATCTGATATTAGAGGCGTGCCTGATTCTCCCCAGGTTGCCCAAGGGGATTCCCGTCCATGCGTTGATTGACTCTGGGGCCACTACAAACTTTATGGACGCAGCATCTGTGACTAATTGGGCGATTCCCCAATGCTCGGTGGATCCACAGATGTTAGTGGAGACCATTGATGGTCGAGTGCTCCTGTCTGGGCCAATTAAGGCCGCCACGCAACCAATATGTATGGCCATCAGTTCACATGAAGAGGCCATCCAGTTCTATATCACATCAGACCTGCATTTCCCCATGGTCTTGGGACTGGCGTGGCTCCGGGCGCATGACCCACAGATTTATTGGTCACAGAACTTGGTGACCTTTCCAAGCTTACAGTGCATGGACCATACCCGCCAAATCTGTGCCGGCCAGTTAGAGGGGCCCATGCGGGTCTCCTTACCCTCCAAATTGGCGGATTATGCTGATGTTTTCAGTGAGACTGAGGTGGATCAATTGCCCCCACACAGGCCCTATGACTGCCCCATTGACTTAGTCCCTGATGCGCCTCTCCCAGTGGGTACTCGGTACGGTGATGCCATTTGGCCTGACCAACGCCCCCGCTGTGTTTCAGCATTTTATGAATGACATTTTCCGGGACTTGTTAGATCAGTTTGTCGTGATCTACTGGGACGACATCCTGATCTACTCCCCGTCACGAGAGGTGCACCATCAGCATCTCCATCAAGTCCTGCAGCGGCTCCGAGAACATCGGCTGTACGTCAAACTGGAGAAGTGCCAGTTCTACCAGATGAGTATCGAGTTCCTGGGTCACCGCATTTCTCCTGAGGGCATCGCCATGGAGCTGAGTAAGGTCGAGTCTCTGCAGAGTTGGCAACCCCCATGTTGTGTGAAGGATGTCCAGCGACTTCTTGGGTTCACCAACTATTATCGGGCTTTCATCCCCGGGTTTGCTACCATGACAGCCCCCCTTACTCGGCTCCTGCAGAAAAAGACTCGGTTTCAGTGGTGGACATGCAGACCAAGATGGCGTATTTCATCCCATGCCGTCGTCTGCCCGCGCCGCCGGTCGCATGTTCATCCAGCAGGTGTTCCGGCTACACGGCCTTCCTGATAGGGTCATGTCGAATAGAGGGGCCCAGTTCACAGCCCGTTTCTGGCAGGGGTTGATGCAGGCATTGGATGTCAAGATCTGCCTCTCGTCTCTTCTTGTATGGGTTGTTTTATAAAATACTCAACAGTCGATTGCAAATCACTTTCATTTGGAGGAGAGAATCTGGTTAATATTCCTGTAGCAAATTCTTTCAGTACTGCATGCAATTCCTCTTTAAATCCTCTAATTCTGACAGCAAACTGCATCTGGTGGAATTGTGTCATAATAGCCTGGTCCTGTACATCCTCAATCTGTGGCTCAACATTTTCCAATTTTTCTTCAACTCCAATAGTATAGTTCCATAATCCTTTAATGGCTTCAACAATATCTTCTCTCATCTCTAAATTACGAGCTTCTGACATAGCTTTAAAATCTTTTTTCTGTTCTGCCATCTTTTCTTCCAGCTTATCCTCCAGTTTATCCAACCTGTCATTAACTGAGGATAATGTAACATTCACTGAAGATAATGCAACAGTTAATGCAGTCTGTAAATCTTTCATTGTAAACATTTCTGGAGGAGGCTGTATAGGCTCTTGAGATTCTAAAGTAGCAGATTGTAATTGTATAGTCATAGTTAAAAAAAAGGGAAAAAGAAAAAAGAAAAAAAAGAAAGATTTTTAAAGTTGCCAATTCCTCCCTTCTCAATTTCTTTTAAAATCCAATTTGCGTTATAGTTTAGTAAATAATTCAAGTCTAAATAGTCTCTCAGGCATCACTTCAGAAAGAGAAGAGAAAATTCAGTTTCACTTTCCCGTAGATTCATCACTTTCACTTTCTTCACTTTCACTGAGTACAAAGAACAATCGCCATTTTGAAAGGATTATGTTGATTCAAAAGATTTTTATAAGTACAAAAGCAGAAACAAAGTAGCAAAATACTTGCGATACTCAAAGGACTCCTGTATTCACTCCGTCTGTATAAAATCCTTATTATTCTCTCTTAAAAGCAGAGGCGGTCGCGACGTCTATTTCTGTCAACCGACAGAAGCGTCTCTGGGCAGGAGCATTTCAAGTGCCTAGGGAGCACACCTTCTCTGCCCCTGAAAATTTTTTCAGGGACCTTAGAAGGGCTCAACCTTGCTCTTGTATTCAGAATGAAGAGGACAAAGGGAAATGGATTGATTGTATTGGGGAGGAAGAGGATTTGTTTCAAGATAGGAAGCAGCAAGAAGAGGATTTAACTGGGAAAAATGAGAGACTGATCAAGTTTAAGAAGCAACTTAATTATGGTTTTGAAGATCAGGATAAACAAAGACAGAGATTTGAAATGTTATTGCAATGAAATTTTATGGTTAAGAGAAATAGAGGAATAATGCCTAGGTCAAGATGGTTTCTATGGATTCAAAAAATACTGCAAGGAAAAAAGAGAGACTTATTACTTGGAAGGGAGGCTCTGTTTTCGAGATCTGTCTGGCAAAGGAAAAAACCCCGAATTCGACTGAAGGACAAGTTAAAAGTATGGATTGATTCAAGGTTCAAGATTATGAACAAAGTGTAAGAGAAGATGAGTAATGGAAGAATGTATATGGACTGAAATGATTTAAGGGTTGATATTACAGATGGGTGGATATGTATTATGTGATTTGATGGTTGAAGGAATGCAAGCTAGAAATGGTGTAATTAGTATATTTGTTATGGGGTTTATTTGATAGATGGGAAAGCCCAGAAACCGCTTGAAAATTGAAATTTAAATTATATGTAAGATACTAAGGGCAATCTAAGTTTATGGGTTGATTATAATACTAAGTTTATGAGTAAGAGGTATGAAAGGAGGTTGAAGGGAAGATTTAAACGAAGAGAGGATGTTTAATGGATGCTATACTAAATTGATTAAGAATATACTTTTTGAATTGAGGGGTTTACTGATATTACGTGTTTATTTTTCTAAAAGGATGGATTTTTTTTCTTATTTGATAATTAAGGGTCTGAAATGATTGTTTATGTTAAAAGAGGTTGATTATTGGAAGATATATATTATCAAGGGTCTGAAATGATTCTTTATGTTAAAAGAGGTTGATTATTGGAAGATATATATTAAATTTAATTGTTGGTGATTCTATGTAACCTCTCAATGAATTGAAGTGTTTTAAAGTTTGACTTAGATTGATGGATTAGATATGTAAATGAAAATTGTTATTCTTAACAAGGTGATCTGTTTGGGATTAGATATGTATTAGAATTGAGAAATGTAAGGTAGAGATTGTATGTAGTATATTTTTAAATTCTTGTTAGGATTATATTATAATTTTGTTTGATGTAGCGGGTTTTCCTTTATTATACCCTGTATTCACTCTGGGAAGTCCGGGGGGGGGGTTAGGGAGGATTTATAAGTTTATATTTTATATTTTATGCTTTCTCAACTGTAATTGGGGTGGAATAGTTAATTATTGTTATTAAGGGGTTGCTTGGGTGGCCTCTGGGCACCACATCTGATGGAAAAAGGAAGGAGGAGTGAGGGCTGATGTAAGTAGATAAGAAGGGGGAAAGGTAGGGATAGATTGGTGGATTAGTAGGATGGAGATAGAGAAGGGGGAGAAGTAGGTAGATAGTTGGTAAGTGAGGGGAGGTTAGGGTTAGGGGGATGTGGTGGTGGGGGTTCTGAGCAATGTCAACTGTTTGGTAAAGCTGGTCTATGATTATTTTCAGTTGAGTTGTATTGAAATATGTATCTATGTTGTGTTGTGTTTATGGATGATTGTTTATTTTAACATTATGATTAGATTTGAGTATCTTTTTTCTTTTCTGTTAAAATTAAAAAACCAATAAAAATATTTTTTTTAAAAAAAAAAAAGAAGATCTGCCTCTCGTCCGCACATCATCCCCAAACTGACGGAGGAACCGAGGTCATCGGGATCCTCGAGCAATATCTGCGCTGCTATGTCAATCAGCAGCAAAACAATTGGGTGGACTATCTAGCGGTGGCTGAGTTTGCGTTCAATAACTCGCAGTACACTTCCACGCAGATGACACCATTCTTAGCCAATGTGGGATATCACCCTCGGGTTTTCCCTCTTTCCCCGCTAGCATGGCAGTTACAGGCGATCCATCAATTGGTGCAGCAACAGTTAGAGAAGGCCAAGGCTGACTACAAAAGGTTTGCTGATCGGTCGAGGCGGGATACACCTCCACTAACGGTGGGAGATCGGGTATGGCTGTCCACCAGGAACCTACCTTCAACCTGGCCAGGCAAGAAATTAGACCAACGATATGTAGGACCGTTCCCAAACGAGGCTGTCATCAATCCGGTCGCCTATCGAGCCAGCTTAGTGTCAACCTCCGCCTAAAATCCCCACCAAGAAACACCGGAGTCAAAGTGTCCTCTAATGTTATCTTTAATGGGTTGAATCATAGCAGCAAGTTAGAAAGCAAAAGCTGGCTCTAACGAAAAGGTGGGAAGTGGTTAATTAAATGAATCATTCTCCTCCTCTCTCCTCTGACTAGACAGGTCACAATGTCCAATTGAAACACAACTGTTTGTTGCGAGAAGCATTCTCTGTTCACCAAAACAGACCTTTCCCTTCTCTGCTTTCTCATGAAGATAAACCACCTGTGGATTCCACGCTGTTTCTCCATTCCCCCTCCCCGCTCTGTAGGCAAGCCAAAGGCACGCAGCGGTCTTAAAGGTTCTTAGCTTGACATGAGGGCTACAAGCCAGGAGTGGAGGGCCCAAGCACAGGGGAGCAACCAGATGAGCAGCTGGCTGAGCTAGAGACAGAAGAGGCACAGTTGTAGATGGGAAGCCCAGAGGCTTCGAGTGGAGAGGGCACATAGCTGCAGCTGGTCAGTGGAGATGAAGAAGAACTGCCTCCTCCTCTCAATCCGAGGGCACGTAGGGCTGAGAGGAGGAAGGCACAACGAAGGTCGGCCAGGCTACTTGGGAGGAGGCAGCCTCGCCCCTCTTGATGGGCTGCACCAGGAAGCAGTTATATAGCTCAGCAAGGGGAGTGAAATAATGCTGGGAACAACATGTCTGTTTCCTTGCTGTGTGTTCTTCAGCCGTCATGATTCTTGCCTTGAACTTTGGATTGTGCCTCTTCAGCTCTGGACTTGCCTTGTGCATTTGCCTTTGCCTTGGGGACTTGCCTTGTCTTTGCGCTATGGACTAGTGCTGGCTTCTTTTGAATAGCTTGTTGAACTCATTAGGGGGTGGGCTGGTGCTGGCAAAGGGAATTGCTGGAGAATACTAATTCAGGCTTGGAAGCCTTAATAAAGATGACTAACACCCGTGGTGTGTGTGAGAGAGAGCGGGACAGCACAGTTGAACCTTATCTAGTCTGGCCCAGGTACAAACTGCCAGTCTGGAAAGACTACTGCAAAATAGGTATTGAGCAATAAAATAGCTACTTCAAAGTCTTCATGTGTGGACTTGGTTGGTCACGCCTGACAGCATTTCTCCCACATAGCTTGTCTCACTACTTAAAAATTTATCTTTTATTTAAAAAAAGGAATCCAAGCTCTCCAAAATGACATTGTTTGGCTCATGCCACCTGATCATCCTAAGGAATTATGTTATTCTTATCTAATTATTATTTAAATAATTAGTTACACTAAGGTAAGATGGGCGGCCAATAAATTTTATAAATAAATACATTAAAATGCTGACATTTGAAAAGCAGAGGCTTTGTGTGGTACAATTACTCAAGGAATATTCTAGACACCCTCATTTCAAAATGTGGTTTAAAACAATGCTATTAAAAACAATAAAGCCTGTACTGTACACTTGAATAAAAGCCAATCTTCCCAGCATCCAACAACAATGTATAAACTGAAAGCTCTATAGCAGAGTTCCCCAACCTTTCTGGCTTTGCGGACCGGCAGGGGGTGTTGGAAGAGGGGATGATTCCGCATGAGCAGTGGGCAAGCATGTGCACAGGTGCGCTCACCTGCTGCTCGTGCAAGTGGGGATGCGCACACAGGTGCTCGCCTGCCACTTCCGTGGCCCAGTTCTGAACGGCTCAAGGCCCAGTAGTGGGCCGCAGCCCAGGGGTTGAGGACCTCTGCTCTATAGCAAACAACTCAGCCTTCAATGCCTTCCTATACAATAAAAAGGAAAGCACTACCTAGTAAGTGTGTGGGGAAGGAATCCCAAATACAATAGATACTGGATATACCATGGAAAACAGTGAAGAGAGTCATCAAAAAGTGGAGAAAAAATGGCACAACAGTGACATTACCAAGAACTGGATATCCATTCCAAATTGATGAAAAAACAAGAAGAACACTGGTCAGACAGGCTGCCAAGAGGCCTACAGCAACACTGAAGGAGCTGCAGGAATTTCTGGCAAGTACTGGTTGTGTACTACATGTGACAACAGTCTCCCATATTCTTCATATGTCTGGGCTGTGGAGTAGGGTAGCAAGATGGAAGCCTTTTCTTACAAAGAAAAATATCCAAGTCCAGCTACATTTTCAAATGCATGTGGGAAAATGTGTTATGGTCTGATGAGACCAAGGTTGAACTTTCTGGCCATAATTCCGAAAAGTATGTTTGGTGCAAAAACAACACTGTGCATCACCAAAAGTACACCATACCCACAGTCAAGCATGGTGGTGGCAGCATTATGCTTTGGGGCTGCTTTTCGTCAGGTGGAACTGGGGCTTTAGTCAAGGTGGAAGGAATTAGGAACAGTTCCAAATATCAGTCAATTTTGACACAAAACCTTCAGGCCTCTACTAAAATGCTGAAGATGAAAAGGAATTTCACCTTTCAACATGACAACACCCCAGAGGATGCCTTCAAATCAACAAAAGAATGACTTTACCAGAAGAAGATCAAAGTTTTGAAATGGCCCAGACAGAGCCCGGACCTGAATCTAATTGAAAATTGGTGGGGTGACCTGAAGAAGGCTGTGCACAGGAGATGATTACTCTGACAGATTTGGAGCATGCGTTGTTCCGGGCCTCCTTTTCGCCAGCAGAGGCATTCAGGAATAGCTTCTGCTTGCAAAAAGGAGGCCCGGAGCGACACACACGTCGCCCCAGCCTATGTTTTCACCGGCAGAGGCCTTCAGGAATGGCTTCTGCCGGTGAAAAGGAAGCCTGAAGCGACACACATGTTGCCCCAGCCTACGTTTTCGCCGGCAGAGGCCTTAAGGAAAGACTTCTGTCAGAGAAAAGGAGGCCCGGAGTGACGCACACGTAGCAACCGGCCTACGTTTCTGCCGGCAGAGGCCTTCAGGAACAGCTTCTGCTTGCGAAAAGGAGGCCCAGAGTGACACGCACGTCACCCTCAGCTCCGTTTCTGCCGGCAGAGGCCTTCAGGAAAGGCCTCTACCGGCGAAAAGGAGGCCAGGGCCGATGCACGCATCAACCTGGGATTCCGTTCTTGGTGACAGACGCTTTTTGCAAAGATGGCAAAAGGCTTTGCAAACAGAGGGAAGGCTTCTATGTTTCAGGCCTTCCCTCTATTTGCAAAGCCTTTTGTCGTAGATCTTGTCCAGGCCTCCGTTTGCAGAGAACAGAGGCCTAAAGTACAATGAGATTACGCGAGATCAGTAGCGTGGCCCCAAGTGAGGCCTTGAGCACTTGCACAAGGACCCAGGTGCCCACGACGCTCATGAGAGTGGGGCCCCAAGCACCCACAATGCTCATGAGTGGGGCCCCGAGCGCCCACGACACTCGCAAGAGTGGGGCTGTGCGCGCATGCCACCCAGCCACTTATGCGGCCTGGTTGCGAATAGGCCACAGACTGGTAGAGGGCTGTGGCCCACAGGTTGGGGACCCCTGACACACAGAGATCAGTATTTACATTTTGATTTCCGCCACACACTGGAGCATAAACTGGGAGTAATCAGAACCCTACACCACCAGGCTGAAGGTCTGCCTACCAGCAAAGAGGGAAAAGAGAAAGAACAAAAAGATATCAAGGAAGCCCTCAGAACTTGTGGCTATCCCAACTGAGCCTTCATCAAATCCAGAAAAAGATCTAGGAGGAGCTCCTCCATAACAGACAAAGAACAGAAGAACAAATGGAGCAGTGTTGTCATTCCATATGTTGAAGGTTTATCTGAAAAACTCCGAAGGATTTTCAACCAACACGACATATGTGCACACTTTAAACCCAGGAATACATTAAGACAGAAGCTTGTCCACCCCAAGGACAAAACACCCAGAGACAAACAGAGGAATGTGGCATATGCAGTGCAATGCAGCAAGACATGTGTAGACCTGTACATTGGGGAAACAAAACAACCAGTTCACCAATCCCTGGCACAACACAGGAGAACAAATGCATTGGGACAGGATTCAGCAGTCTACCTGCATCTGAAAGATAAGGGTCACTTCAAGACAGCAAAGTTCATATTCCGGACAGAAAGGACCACTGGTTTGAAAGAGGAGTCAAAGAGGCCAACTTTGTTAAAACTGAACAGCCCTCCCTCAACAGAGGGGGAGGGATACAATACCACCTATCTTCTGTTTACAACACAGTCCTTTCAGTAGTCTCAAGAAGGTTCCACACCCATTTACACTCTGATTCAGGTGACTCTTGAGGATACAGATAACCCGCCAATTTGATTCAACAACTCTCAGAGAGCTAATGACCAGATGATTGCAAAGAATGTACAGTCATGTCCTGCCCTTTTCTTTTTCCTCACTGGGGAGGCCTTCTACGCTGCCTGTGCACGAGAGGCATGTCCTGCCCATTCCTTATTCACCACAGGTGCTCTCAGGAAGGTGGCATCCGTGCCAGTCTCAACATCGCTTCGACGTGCTAGGCTGGACCCTGACGGCTCCTGGGCAGGGAGAGGGGCAAGCAGGCATGGTGACAGCTGTCTTGGGACTGTCAATGACTCCCACTTAGCCTGCCTTTTGCAAGGGGGGGGTTACCTCCCTTCTCTGAAGGCTTCCTCGCCTCACTTTCCAGCACCCTCTCTGTGAAAAGCAGACTAAGCAGGAGTTATTGACAGTCACCAGACAGCTGTCATAGTCCCTGCTTGCAGCATGCCAAGACTGGCACGTCGAAGGAGAGGTCCACAGCGCCGAGACTAGCACTGATGCCACCCTCCTGAGAGTGCCTGCGGGGAAAAAGGAATGGGCAGGATGTGGCTCTATTATTATTATTATTATTACTATTATTATTTATTAAATTTCTATGCCGCCCTATTCCAAGAACCAATACCAATAAGTGGGGGTTTAGTAACGAAGATAATAATAAGGATAAGTGATAATACTAGTCACACTACATGGGTAAATATACATAGATATTAGACAACACTGTGAGAATTAGGTGTTCAGGAGATTAATGGCACGAGGGAAAAAACTGTCCCTGTGTCTAGTTGTTTTGGCATGCAAATAGAACACACAATATTAAAATACATCTGCATATCTTTTGAAAGACAGGCAAACTTGCTATGAGGATACACACTACAAGTAGCTTAATGATCCAACAAAAACTTTTGGAGATACACTATACAAGTACCTACTCACAACAGAGACATCTCAAAGACACAGCTAGCTCTGCAAACATAGACAGATCAGGCAACTTCCTATGTGGGTGGGAATGAATTTACAAGTTATATTATAAAAAATCCTCTTGGCACATTAATCTGCCTTCACATATTATTTAGGAATTACCGTTTTACTTTTTTTAAACATTGGTAATGCAAGCACTGCAATTACCCTTCCAAAGATGATCAGACAAATGCTGAAATATGAACATGCACACAGCTTTTAAAAGTTGACTGCCACCACAAAGGTAGGATTCTATATTAGTTATACCAACCACTGACACTATTACATAATATATAATGAATATATATTAATCAATCTTGGCAGGAATATGCTTCTGGTAAGCTATCTGGGCACCCATTTCTTGTATATTCTTGGTCTCTGATTGTGAGAAAATAGGAAAACAAATTCTTTTAGGATGCTTAAAGTATCCTTCAGGAAGAGCAATGCTACTGAAAATGATGTCAGCATTGTGACAGTGCTAAACTGTACTTTGGAAACTAAAGTAGGCCACCGCATTTAAGAGTTCTAACTACAGATATATCCAGCTAATTAACATAGTATCTCTACACTGAGAATTTAAAGAACACAGGTTAACAATACAAATAGATTTAATATTTTTTAATATTCATGGTCTTAATGTATTGTAAGCTGCTAGAGTTGCTTGAGTAGGCAACATACAACAAACTGCAATAAACACCCTAGTTTCTGAAGCATGCTCCCTATCAGCATGATACTAACTTCTTTACATTAAAATAAGTTCCTAGATTGCTGCATAACAGCTGAAGAAGTGTACAGAGTACAGAGAAGAGCAACAAAGATGATTAGGGGACTGGAGGCTAAAACATATAAGGAACGGTTGCTGGAATTGGGTATGTCTAGTTTAACAAAGAGAAGGACGAGGGGTGACATGATCGCAGTGTTCCAATATCTCAGGGGCTGCCACAAAGAAGAGGGAGTCAAGCTATTTTCCAAAGCGCCTAAAAGCAGAACAAGGAACAACGGGTGGAAACTAACCAAAGAGAGAAGCAACCTACAACTAAGGAGAAACTTCCTGACAGTTAGAACAATTAACCAGTGGAACAACCTGCCTCCAGAAGCGGTGAATGCTCCAACACTGGAAGTTTTTAAGAAGAAACTGGATAGCCATTTGTCCGAAATGGTATAGGGTTTCCTGTCTGAGCAGGGGGTTGGACTAGATGACCTCCAAGGTCCTTTCCAACTTTATTATTATTATTATTATTATTATTATTATTATTATTATTATATTATTATTATTATTATTATTATTATTATTATTATTATGAGTGAAAACTTTGTAGCAATCTAGGGGCTCTAACATGTTTCTTGTACACCCATTCATTTTGGGAGGCACGGAGGTTTTTCCACGATACTAGATATTGAGTCACTCCATGATGGGTTCTAGAGTCCAAAATGTCTTTACTTTCAAAATGTTGTTCATCCTCAACCATAATGGGGGCCTGAGAGTGGAGGTGACTTCTGGCTTCAGCAAGCTGCAATGGAACACCGGGTGGATTTTTCATAGATTCTTCGGCAGGTCTAATTCGACTGTTACTGGGTTAATGATACGTGTAATTGGGAAGGGTCCAACATATTTAGGTCCTAAGTTTTTTGAGGGTTGTAACGATTTTAAATATTTAGTGGAAAGGAATACATGCTCGCCGACTTTGAAAGGTTTTTGTTCCATCTTCTTTTTATCCGCTTGAAGTTTGTATGTCTCTCTGGCCTCATCAAGTGCTTTACGAACAACCGGCCAGGTATTTTACAATTGCTTAATCCAATCTTTGAGCAATGGGATATCGGGCTCTTTAATGGGGAGTTCTGGAATGGCCACAAATGTTTGGCCATTGGCAACTTGGAAAGGAGTAAACCCAGTACTGGAATGTACTGCATTGTTGTAGGCAACCTCAGCGAAAGGGAGTAAATCCGACCAATTGTCTTATTGATAATTAATAAAGCGCCTAAGGTATTTTTCTAGAACCGAGTTCAGACGTTCCGTCCCACCATTTGTCTGGGGATGATGGGAAGATAACCCTGGACTAGAACCCAAAAGATCTAGAAAAGCTCTCCAGAACTTTGAAGTTAATTGGAACCCTAGATCTGAAATAATCCGATGTGGGACACCATGGAAACTGTAGATGTGTTGCACAAAAAGCTTGGCTAAGGTTTTAGCAGTAGGGATTTTGGGGCAAGGTATAAAATGCACTTGTCTACAAAACAGGTCAGTAACCACCCAGATGACCGTATTCCCAGCACTTTCAGGCAGTTCAACAATAAAATCCATGGAAATCTCTCTCCATGGTGTTGATGGGCTTGCTACCGGTTGTAGTAACCCTGGGGATTTCCCTTGGCATCATTTTGCGGCTGCACATATGGGACAACTAGCTACATAGCTTGCAATGTCCTTTTTTAATGCAGGCCACCAAAATTGCCTTTTAATTAGGTGCAAAGTTTTCAGAAATCCAAAATGCCCAGCAGTCTTTGAATCATGACCAGCCGCCATCACTTTAAGTCTCAAGCTAGCTAGGACATATATTTTCTCCCCAATCCATGCTAATCCATCTTTGAATACACATAGATTGTTATGATTACGAAACCATTAATCAGTATTTAAAGCCTGTTTGAATTCCAGCAGCAAGGTTTTATCTTCTGGTTCTTTTGCTCTAGCTTGAGCCCTGGCAGTGACCGGGGCAGCTAGTTGATGAGGCTGCAGGAACAGTTTAGTTATCTCAGGCTTCTTACTGTTGTATTGAGGTAGTCTCAATAGGGCATCAGCTAAAAAATTCTAACCCCCTGGCAGGTAATGGATCGTGAAATTAAATCTCTGAAAATGCTGTGACCACCTTGCTTGTTTTGGGGAAAGCTTCCTGGGTGTTTTCATAGCCCCTAAGTTTTTATGATCAGTCCATACCTGGAATGGTATTTTATGTCCCTCAAGAAAATGCCTCCAAGTAAGTAAAGCCCACCGTACCGCATAGGCTTTTTTCCCATGCTGCCCATCTCTGTTCAGTGTCTGACAGTTTCTTAGCAGTGTATGCACAAGGTTGCAACCTCCCTTATTACTTTGTAAGAGAACAGCCCCCACAGCGACATCACTGGCATCAGCTTGGATGATGAATTGCTGGTCTGGGTCTGGATGCTTCAGGACCAGCTCCATGGAGAACATTTTTTTAACTTTCTCAAACGCTGCTTGACATTCACCTGTCCATTTTAATGGCTGGCTAGGTTTCGGTTTATCCCCCCCCCTTGGTTTTTAACAGATTGGTGATAGGGAGGGCAATTTGAGCAAACGATGGAATAAATTGTCTATAGAAATTGGCAAACCCCAGAAAACTTTGGAGTTGTTTCCTGGTTCTTGGGGTAGCCCAATCCAGCACTGCCTTCACTTTTCCTGGATCCATCTCTATCCCCTCATGGGATATGTGATACCCCAGGTAATCAATACGCTCTTTGTGGAATTCACACTTAGATAACTTGGCGAACAGTTTTGCAGAGCGTAATTTTTTCAAAACAGTTCTGACCAATTTAATGTGTTCATCTTTCGTTTCAGTGTAGATGAGGATATCATCCTGGTAGACCAGAACCCCTTTATACAGGTGCTCCCTCAACACATCATTTATCAATTGCATAAAGACAGCAGCCGCCCCCTGCATGTCGTGATTCCGTGCCAGCCTCTGTTCCCAATAGCTGAGTCCGGGGAATCTGAGGAGGTGGAGGAGGCATTTGGAGAGCCATCAGAGTCAGAGGGAGGCTCTGATGAATTACAAGACTCACAATCTGATGAAGAGCCTGGCCCCTCCAATCGTGTTCCGGATGAAACTCAGCTGTGTGAGGAGGATGAGTCAGACTTGGAGGATTCACAGCTGATAGACATGATTGATGCTCATAGACGCAGGCAATTATCTAGAGCAGGTCAGCAGCAGTCAATACGACAACTCCAGGGGAGGAGGAGAAGGCATTGAGAAGCCACGCCTTGGGACTGCTTTATAAAAGGGGAAGGTGTGGGCGGTGCTGGCTGCTGAAGGCAACCATTTGTAAAGAACTTCCAAGGACCATGGTCTGTTTGTTTTACCAGTGAATTTCTTGTTTAACTCCTGCTCTGTTTGTTTTTGTAACCAATTATCTCTTGGAAAAGTATTCTGTTATCTTTGTTTTGGAGAAAAACTTATCAGGACTGTTTTTGAAATAAAAAGAGGTTGGTTTTTCCAGCCTATTGTTAAAGAGGGGTTAGTTCTTGTGACGCAACAAGTTAGGGGGACATGTTCTCCACACAGAGAGAGTTGAGATGTCTATTAGTCTAAGCAGAGACGAAGAGATCCATCTTTCGTTTCCCTAAACAGGACTGGGGCAGCTACCCTAGGTTTAGCTCAGCGGTTCTCAACCTATGGGTCGCGACCCCATTTGGGGTCGAACGACCATTTCGCGGGGGTCGCCGAACAACGCGGTCCGCCATTTTGGTTTTTTTTGTTTTTTTATTTTTTTTTATTTTTATTTTTTTTTATTTTTATTTTTATTTTTTTTCGTCGCGCGCACGCCGCGCATGCGCAGTTCGGGCCGTCGCACGCATGCCGCGCATGCGCAGATCGGGCCGTCGCGGTCTGCCATTTATATTTTTTTTTGTTTTTTTTATTTTTTTTAATTTTTTTTGTTGCGCGCGCGCGCACGCACACGCCCGTGCAACGGGGCAATCCGCGCATGCGCGGCACGCACGCGACGAAATAAATAAATAAATAAATAAAAATTTAAAAAAATTAAAAAATGGCGGGCCGCGACGGGCCGATCCGTGCATGCGCGGCGCGCGCACGCGACAGCCCGAACTGTGCCTATCAGACTTCTTGGAAGGGTGAGCTAGAATTTTATGCTTGTCCTTGCCCTCAATGATGTGTGGCTCGAGAATCGGACCAAACAATTTTGAACCTGTGTACTTGGAGGTGGACAGGCGCCATTTAGACTTTAAGTCTGTCCACTGTTTTAGCCAGAAAAGCCTCCATGAGGCCACAGTTGCTGCAATAGACCTGGCTGAGTACCTTGTGGCATATTATTTATTTATTTATTTATTATTTAATTCGATTTCTATGCCGCCGTATTCCAAAAACTCAGGGTGGCTTACAATATAGATAATAACATATAGAAATCTGACATTAAATACATTTATAAAACCCCTAGATTAAAAACCAATCATCCGAAAACAAACTTACAACAAACATACACTGGCTGGGGCAAGATGTTAACTGCCCCAGGCCTGTTGGCAAAGATGTGTCTTCGGTCGCTGGGTTTCATGCGGCAGCAGACGGTCCCGTAAGTAACCTGGTCCGATGCCATGTAGGGCTTTATAGGTCATAACCAACAGAAGAATCAGCCATGTACTCTGCTGCAGTAATTTTGTCAATGTTTGGCGCATGCGTACCTGCTCGGGTGGAACACTAAATTGGAGCTCTTGGAGCCACATGATAGAGGCCCTTGCGAAGGAGACCGAAGTGGCGGCTCTAATTGACCATGCTGAGGATTGGTGTGCCCGATGAAGGGAAAATTCAAATTTTTTATCCTCCGCCTTCAAGGCCTCAGCCATGTCTCCTGGAATGGCAGAAGTGGAAAAAAGAGATTAAGGGATCGTCCACCGACGGCACGTCCAAGAGAGACGCAAAGGAGGAGGAAACATTAAACAATTTTTTCTCCGTATTGTTAGGGGAAGGAACAGTTGCTAAAGACGCCCACTGTGTCTGCACCGTGGAGCGAAAAACCTTTGGGCAAGGAATCTGTTTATCCTCTGCCACCTGAGTGGTGAAGAGGGGATTGGATTCATCCTCCTCATCAGAAGTGGCGGGTTTGGCTTCCTTGGCCAAGGAAAGATTGACCGTTGCACAGGCCTTAAGGAGGAGAGAACGGAATAAGGAGGGGTCGAATAACCCTGAAGTGGATGCTTGTTCTGGAGCTGCCTTCTCATCCTCAGACATTGGAATGTCAGTCATCTCCAGGTCCACAGATCCCTCCTCTGCTAACTGCGAAGAAGCCTCTGTGATGCCAGAAGCCTGGGTTGCGGCCCGTTCCATGCGGGAAGGGAGCGCAGATGGAGGTAAGGAGGCTTGAGGAGGAGGATGACCCCTAGAGGAAGACATAAATTGGTCAAAGGCCTGCTGCATAAATGAGTGGAATTGTTGTGACCACTGACTATGCTGATCCCTGGAACTGCCCCCTGCCTCAGCGTGAGTGGCTGCAGAACCTAGGTGTTCAGGTGAGGATGATGTTGAGCAAGGGGAACTGACCTGTTCAGTTTCCCCCCGAGGAGACCATGCCCTAGGGCGTTGCCCAGATTCTAATTGCAGCTCAAATGGAATAGGAGTGTACAATGGGGCGGGTGAAACCACTTCAGCCCCACTGGCTCTGAGCCTCTGGGCCTTGGAGAACTCCTTCTCCAGCGCCTGGTGCCTCCTCGTGGCCTCTCGCTCGGCTGCCTTCGATGGCTCCCTTGTAGACAGGTGTTTAGTTTTAGCTTTCTTCTTGCCCCCCCCCGCTTCCAAATCAACAGATCTGCGCTTTTGTGATGTGGGGGGGGGTGCCTGAGCCTTGGTATGCCTGGGGCAAGGAGCTGTCTGCCATGCTGTCTGGATAATCCGGCAAAGGTACCCAGATGGTGGAGGGAGAACCCAAGGATGCAGATCTTGCTGCCAGAGATGGGAAACCGACCCTTGCTCTGGACTGATGCAATGGCAGTCACAGTCAGACAAGTACCTGGAAGTGTCTGCAAGGCCAGGTGACTAAAGGTCACGACTAAGTAACAACAGGTGGTATGAAAAGCCCTTATGCTCAAAGCCTCCAACAAATAAAAGGTACACCAGCTAAAGTTCCAATACCCTGTATAGTATGAATACAAGTAATAATAATGCTCTTGAGAGGAGTGAGCGAGTTCACGAATTGTCCTTCCCCCGGTAAGGCCTGACTCAACAGGCACTGTGACGGAGCAAGCAGGCTCACTGTCCAAGTTCACACTAGGCCTACAATGGCCTCCGTGGCAAATCCGGGCACGCTCTCAATCAAAATGGCGACCGCGCCTATTCTAAAATGGCGGCCACGCCCTTCTAATGGCGGCCACGCCTTATTCCAAAATGGCAGCCGCGACGGTACACGCGGTCTCTGGCGACCGCAACCTCCGCAGCCTGCAATCAGGCGAAAAAACCCGGGGAAAGTGATTACAGAGCCTTCAAACCCTGCTAGGGCGACCAGGACCGCTTCCCCCCAATCCAAATGCATTTGCGATTTGGTTGGAGCAGCTCTGCTGCTATCCAGATCCTCCTGCTTCGTCCGCCGCAGAAAAGGAACAATCGTTCCCAAATAAGGCTCGTTGTAAAGAGAGCCGATCCGCCGATCGTCAGACGAGTGGCTAAGAGCAAGCGAGGGGAAATTCCCCCAGCCGGCTTGTGTCCAGAGCCTCTCAGGCTCTAAAGGCCTAAGGGCCTAAATCCAATAGGCAGCCAAATCTCGTTTAAAATCCAAATAAGATAGGAATTTAGAGTATCCAATAAAAGTTTGAGTTCTGATAAAAAAATTTTGGAATTTAGATTAGTAACAAGGAATGCTAAGACCAATTACACTAACTAGGCCTAATCTAGCTAAGGGGCCACAAAAAACTGCTGCTGCTGAGCTGTAGACTAAGTCAAAACTGGAGGACACTCCCTGAAGGAGGCGTGGCTAAAGTTCTGACTTAGTCTAGCTGAGCAGAAAGGCTATAATTACCCACCGGTGGATTCTACAAGCATCATGTTGGAGAAAAGGCGTTCAGGTAAGACAACGCCCCTTCTCCAGCATGGTGGATGTAGAATCCACTGATTGGGACATACCAAAGCCCCCCATGTCCCTAAGGTAGGGAAGGTCTAGGCTGGTGTCTCCCTAGAGGAAACAACCTGTTGAAGAACCCGTCTGCCAAATGCGGCGTCCGCCGTGGCAAACCTATCGATCTTATAGTGTGTAATAAAAGATGATGGAGACGACGAAGATGCCGCCCTGCAAATCTCCTCCACAGAAGCCTGGGTAGACCAGGCTGCAGAGGTCGCTGCGCTGTGCGTGCATTGAGCTGTGATACGAGCCGGGACCGGAAGTGACTTGGGCGAGTAGGCCCTAGCAATGCAAGCCCTGATTCACCTGCCAATGGTGGAAGAAGAGACCTTCCTGCCCATGGCAGAGGGCTGAAAGGAGACAAACAAGACCTCCGACTTGCGAAAGGTCGAAGTACGCTTGATGTAAAGACGCAGAGCCCTGCGTACGTCTAGCTTGTGACACTGGCATTCTAGACGGTGAGAAGGATTTGGACAGAAACTTGGCAAAACTAAATCCAATGACCTATGAAAACCGGTGTTCACCTTGGGAATAAAAGAGGGGTCTAATCTAAGGACCACTCTGTCCTCATGGAAGGTACAGAGATCATCTCTGACTGAGAGGGCGGCCAATTCCGAAATCCTCCTGGCCGAAGTGATTGCAACTAAAAAGGCCACCTTCAAGGAGAGAAAATGCAGCGAGCAAGACTGGAGAGGCTCGAAAGGAGCGGTGGTTAAGGCCTGCAACACAGTAAATAAATCCCAAGATGGGTATCTATGTACTGTGGGAGGACCGGAATTGGCCGCCCCTTTAAGAAAGGCGGAGATAGACGCCTTACTTGCATCCCATATCATTTCTATAGGTGTATCCTGATTCATATTTAACATAAAAAATTCCTTCATAACATTTTTACATTCATTCACATTTAAATCATATTTAAACAAATTTTCATTAAGTCTCCAAGATCTCTTGGATCTCTGTCCAACCCTTAATTCCATCCAAGCCGGATTATGGTCAGTTAAAACTTTTGGTAGGATTTTCACCTTCTTTAAGCCAAAAAGAAAATCACTTGAGGTTAATATAAAGTCAATTCTAGAAAATGACTGGTGTCTATCAGAAAAAAAGGTAAATTCTTGCTCTTTACCGTGTCTTTCTCTCCATATGTCTATCAAATCAAAATCATCCTTTATATCAAAAAAAGATTTAGGCAACTTGGAACGTGTTTGAGGAATTGGTAATGTCTTCTTTTTATCTAAACCAATATCTATAACACCATTCCAATCTCCCATTAAAATACAAGACCTATAATCAAATTGTATTAACTTTTTATGTATTAACTTATAAAATTTTCCTTGTTGTTGATTTGGTGCATATATGCCCATCAAAAGAACTTTCTTACCATCTTTTAAAATTTCAATTGCTAAATATCTACCTTGTATATCTGATTCTATTAATTTAGCTCTTATATGATTTTTAACATAGATAACAATTCCATTCTTCTTCTCAGCAGCCGCTGCTACAAAATGTATACCTAACTTATTATTTATTAAATATTTCTGGTCAGTAATTCTAATATGTGTTTCTTGTAAGCAAATTACATCATTTTTACATTGAGTCAAATAATGAAATATCTTCTTCCTTTTCTGTGGAGAATTTAAACCATTAACATTCCATGTCAAATATTTATTTGACATGACCAGCTTTAGAAAGCTTTTGCAAGACCAAATCAACTTTTTCACCCGCTTTCTTCTTTGGTCGAGCTCCCATGGCTTCCAGACTTATATTTGTACGACCTTGCTGTTGCTTTTCTTGTTGTTCCAAACGTTTAGTAGTAGCTCTCATTTGCCTTTGATCTTTAGACTTTTCTACTTCCAAAGGCTGAAAGATATCAATGCTCCGAGAAGGCATCTCCATCAAAGCTCCTTTATCAACTCCTGTTGCTGCAGGGGGCTGTGACTCCGAGAACTGTGGTTGTTGTTTTAAGTCCATTTCTCTTTCTTGTAGTAAGTCTGCACTTTTTGGTGTTGGAGATGGGGGTCTACCAGCCTTCAGCACATTCTCAAAAAATTCTTTTGCTTGCCAGACAGAATTCAAACGATATCTATTACCATTGTAAAATAATGAGAGTCCAGCTGGAACCTCCCATCTATATTGTAACGCACGTGCTCTAAGTTCAGCAACCAAAAATGCATAATCTTTCCTTGCTCTTAACATCTTCGGAGGAATCTCCTTCAAAACCACGACCTCCTGACCAGCAACACTTAATTTCTTATTGTAAGATATTGTAAGAACATGATTTCTGAATCTCCTTGTGACAAAATAAATAACAACATCTCTAGGTAAATTTCTTTGTCTTGCAATCCATGAATTAACTCTAAAAATTCTATCAATCTGCCAAGAGAAATTTTGTGCAGCATCTTCTAAAAATTTTTCCAAAGCTTCTTCAAAAATTCTTCTCACATCAATCATCCTGATTCTCATTTGGTACTTCTTTCAGCCCTCTGATTCTAATAGCTGACATCATCTGATTGTATTGCACCATAAGTGCTTGGTCTTGTATATCACTTTTCATCTAAGCAAGTTGTCCCTCAATCTGTTGCTCGACCCCTTCCACCTTCTCTTCAACACTCTCCCAAACCCCCTTAAAAGCTTCCACAATATCTTCTCTTATTTCCATATTGTGAGTCTGAATTGTTTCTTTAATTTTCTCCAGTTCCTCAGTTACACCTTTGCTTTGTTCCTCCATCTTTTTCTCCAGTTTTTCAAATCTTTTCTCTAAATTGTCAGTCATTGTTGACAATGCAGCCTGTAAATCTTTCACAGTAAGCATTTCTGGAGAGGTTTGAGTAAGCAAGGGGGCTTGAGACTCTGTAGGAATTGAGGGGGATGGGGGAGCAGAGAAGCTATCTACTGGTAATTTAGAGGGCTGAGCTGGTGAAGATACTGCCACCTTTGAAGATACTATTTTCATTTGTCTGGTAGCCATTCTAAATACAGTCCACTTTTAAAAAGTTGCTTTAAGTAAAAAAAAAGTCCTTACAAATATATTGCCAAAATATATCCTCTTCTTATCGTCTTTAATTGCACTTTATAGAATTTTAAAATATAAATCTAAACTGTCTCTTAGCGATCGCTCTAACGCTGCGCTGAGAAAAAAAGTCACTTTCACTTTCCAGTCACTTTCTCTTTACAGTGAAAGCGATCGCCATTTTGGATACATTATGTTGATTGTAGAAATATGTGATCAGAAGTAAAATATAAAGAAATACTTGCGATATAGAACTCCTATATTCACTCCGCCTGCATATAGGTCTCTTTTAAAAGTTTTTCTCGAGCAGAGAATGGTCGCGGCGTCTTAGCCTGTCCGCAGACAGAAGCGTCTCTGGGCAGGAGCGTCTTCGAGCGCCTGGGGAGCTCTCACTCTTACCCCCTGAAAAATTTTTCAGGGGGTTCTCAGAGGAGCTCAACCCCCGCCCGATGCTCTTCACCCCTTCTTCGCCCAAAGGGGGGATTTTTCACCGCAAAAAACAGCTGATGTTCGCTGTTTTTGCGGCTTAACAAACCCAGGAGAACGGAGCCTCCAAAGGAGGCTGTGGCGACGCCAGCGGAGCCATAATTGATATGAATAAAAGGTACCGTTGTAAACAAGAGCAAAAAAGGAAGGATTTAGAGGAGGAAATAAACAAGAAAGAGCAATTATTAATAAAGAGACCAGATGATAAAAATATTAAAGAGGGGATTAAGATTTTACGGAAACAATTTGACTTGTTGATGGCAGATCAAGTTGCTAGGAATATACAATATGCTAAACATAATACATTGTTTAATTCCAATAAACCTGGTAGATGGTTGGCTTATATATTAAGGAAAAAACAAAAATCTCGTATAATTGAAAAAATAGAATATAAAGGGAAGGTAGTGTTTCAACAAGAAATTATTAAGAAAGCTTTTTTAGAATTTTACTCTAAGTTGTATTCTGAAGAGAAGATACAAGAGAATGAGATAGATACTTTTTTGCAAAATGAAAAGGTATCGATAATTACCAGTGAACAAAGAGATAGATTAAATGCATTAATTACATCAGAAGAAATAATTTCAGTGATTAAACAATTGAAAACGGGAAAATCTCCCGGGACTGATGGGCTAACGGCAATCTACTACAAGCATCTTCAAATGGAAATGGTGGAACCCCTTAGAGAGTTATTTGTTAATATACAAGAGGGTGGTCAGGTTCCATCTTCATGGAAAACAGCTTATGTTTCTTTAATTCCCAAAGAGGGAAGAGATAATGTTCAACCAGAAAATTTTAGACCTATTTCATTATTGAATACAGATTATAAAATTTTTGCAAAAATTATGGCTAATAGACTAATGACAGTTTTACAACAAAGAATTCATTCAGACCAAACTGGTTTTTTACAAGGTAGACAGATGAAAACTAATGTTAGACAACTCATTAATATACTTGAATATTTGGAGACGCATATTCAGGTACCTGCTGTTCTTATGTTTTTGGATGCGGAAAAAGCCTTTGATAGACTGAATTGGTTGTTTTTGAAAAAATTAATTGTTAGGATGGGAATGGGGGATCAGTTTATTAATTCTATATTGGCGATTTATCAGAAACAAACAGGTCAGATTATTGTTAATGGGGATTTAACAGATTCATTTAACATAGAGAAAGGTACTAGACAGGGATGTCCATTATCCCCTTTGTTGTTTGTTTTAACTTTGGAGGTTTTATTGAATAGGATAAGAGCTGCAGACGATTTAAAGGGTATTCAGATTAGACAACATGACTATAGATTATGTGCTTTTGCGGATGATTTGCTTGTGATATTGACTCAACCAACACAGTCAGCTAAGAGATTGATGGAGATAATTAAAAATTATGGTAGGGTATCAGGCTTTAAATTAAATATATCTAAGACAAAAATGTTAGTTAAAAATTTAGACACTAATTCAAAACAGGATTTGGAAAGAATAACGGGTTGTGAGATAGTTAAGAAGGTCAAATATTTAGGGATTGATATTGAAGCCTCTAATGGGAAATTATATAAAAATAATTATGAAGTTTTGTGGAAAAAGATACAAACAGAACTTGAGAAATGGAAAAAATTACAATTATCTATGTTGGGCAGGATAGCGGCAGTTAAAATGAATGTATTGCCAAAATTTTTATTTCTTTTCCAAATGTTACCTATACTTAAAAAGGATGCGAATTTGGAAGAGTGGCAGAAGGGTATTAATAGATTTATTTGGAATGGCAAGAAACCAAGGGTTAAATTAAAAATTATTCAGGATATAAGGGAAAGAGGTGGTTTGAAAATGCCCAATTTTAAGTTATACTATCATGCTGCTGTTTTAGTAGCGATAAGTGACTGGATTAACTTAACTAATGATAGAATATTGAATATTGAAGGGTACGGTTTATTATATGGTTGGCATGCATACTTAGTTTATGATAAAAAGGTGGATAGGAGTTTCAAGGGGCACCTATTGAGAAGTGCTCTGCTGCGTGTCTGGAAAAAGTATCAGTATAAATTAAATGAAAAGATACCTCTTTGGACAGTTCCCAGACACGCAATAGAGAACATAAATAGAATACAAGTTCAAGATGTTGTGCCCTATGAGAAACTCCTAATTAAAGAAGGGAATTTGTTATTATTGAAGTCCTTGGATATGTTAAGGGAAGAAGGAATAGTTCATACTTGGTTTCCATATTTACAACTGCAGACTAGATAGGAAAAAGACTTGAAGATGGGTTTATCCCAAACGGATGAAAATTTAATTAAACAAGTTAGAGACCAAAGGTCTATGCATATTAAAAGATTATATAACGTATTGATAGAAATTGATTCTGAAACTGAATTAGTTAAGGACTGTACGATAAAATGGGGACAAAATTTTGGGCAACCAATCATGATGGAAACTTGGGAGAAGATCTGGGTGAAGAATGTAAGGTTTACACAAGCGCAACATTTAAGAGAAAATTTTTATAAAATGTTTTATAGATGGCATTTAGATCTGAAAAAATTATCATGTATGTACCCTGATTTACAACCTACGTGTTGGAGATGTGAATCTATGGATGCTACTTATTTTCATGTATGGTGGACTTGTAGAAAAATTAAGGCTTTTTGGATAAAAATATGGTGGATATTGCAAAATATTTTGAAAAAACGTATTGAATTTTTACCACAGTTGTTTTTGTTAGGTATTATAAAAGACTGTACCACCATAGAGACGAACTTAATTTTGAACCTGATCACAGCAGCAAGATTGGGACAATATTGGAAGACGCCAGAACTACCAACTATTGAAGAATGGATTTTAAAAGTTACAAATTTGGCAGAAATGGCTAAAATATCTGCATATTTGAAGGATAATTCAAATGAAAAATATATGTTGGATTGGAAAAAATGGATAGAGTATATACAAGGGAAATAGCAATCTAAGAAATTGTATTTAGCATATAGTTAAATTTTTATATGTTGGATTGAAAAATATAGTTTAATTTTTAATAGGATTTATATAATAATTTGGTGTAGTTTAGAGGGTTTTCTTGTGTTTTTACCCTGTACTCACTCCGGGAAGTCAGGGTGGGTGGGTGGGGTTTTATAATCTATTCAACTGAAATATGGTATTGGTATTATATAAGAACGATATATTTTTTGATAAAAGAGGGGTTGCTCGGGTGGCACCTCAGCACCACATCTGGAAGGGGAGTAGATCGAGGAGTGAAGGTTGGAGGGATGTAGGGAGGTGGTATGAGGAGGGAGGAGAGAGAGAGAGGCAGTGAGGGTGGGTGGTTAGAAGTAGAGGTAGGGCGGAAGGAAGAGGGGGTTGTGGTGGGGGGTGCCGCCGAGTAATACCCATAGTTATTTTAATTATTCTAGTTAAGTTTTTATGCTTTGTTTTTTGTTTTGGAAAAAGTTCTAAATGATTGTATTCAGTTGAGTTGTTTTCAATTTGATTCTTTGTTATATTTATGATTATAAAATTAATAAAAATTCCTATTAAAAAAAATAATAAAAAAGAAAGGCGGAGATAGCTAGGTGTTGTGAAAGCGGACCCAGATTGTCACAGGTGAGGACCGTGGACAAGGCCGCAACCTCCCTACGGATGGTGTTAGTGGACAAGCCCTTGGAAATGCCCTCCAGCAGATAATCTAAAATATCCGGGACTGTAACTGAAAGAGGGTCCAATTTGTGTGAGATGCACCACTGGCAGAAATTTCTCCACGTGGCGTCATAGATCCGATTTGTCGAGGGGCGTCTAGAGGCCTGGATCATAGAGATCACCCTCGAGGAATAGGCCTGTTTAGCTAGACTCTCCCGCTCAAGTGCCAGGCGGCTAATTGAAGCCACTGAGGGTCTGGATGCTGGAGCTCCCCCTGGTTGAGAGCTACTCGGTCCGGAGGAAACCTCCACGGAGGAGACAGGGACAGATCCACTAGGTCTGCAAACCACGGGCGTCGAGGCCAATATGGAGCAACCAATATTACTTCCGCCTGCTCCACTATCAGCCTGCGAATGGTGGCCTGTAACAGCGGAAGGGGAGGGAAGGCGTAAAGCAGACCCTCCGGCCATTTGCACCGAAGGGCATCCATCCCCTCAGCCCCCCTTGTCAGATATCTTGGGAGCTGGGCGTTGGACGGGGAGGCAAACAGGTCCAGGCAAGGCCTGCCGAACCTGCTCGCGATCATCTCGAACAGGCTCGGGTCCAGACGCCACTCCGAGTGGTCCACGGTCACCCTGCTGAGGGAATCTGCCTGACGGTTTGGCTCCCCCGAAATGTGTTCTGCTCTGATTGAGCCCAAGTTGGCCTCTGCCCACAATCCTAGTTCCATGGCCTCCTGCAGGAGAGCCCAAGAATGTGTCCCTCCCTGTTTGTTGACATGAGCCTTGGCTGCCACATTGTCCGTCAGAATCAACACGTGTTTTCCCGACACTAGGGAGGAGAAGTGAAGGAGAGCCAAATGAATCGCCCTGAGTTCCAGCCAGTTTATGTTTTGTTGGAGGTCCGCCCTGGACCATCGCCCCTGGGCCAATTGGTTCTGGAGGTGAGCCCCCCAACCGAACAGACTGGCATCTGTGGTCAGGACGAGCCTGAGGGGTTCCTTGAAGATGGTCCCCTTGGACATGGCTGCAGAAGTCCACCACTGGAGGGATGAGAGTATGTGGGGTGGAACCTGAACCTTCCTGGTGGAGGCACTGAGGTTCCACTTCTGAAAAGGGAGAAGGAACCACTGGAGGCTCCTGGAATGCAGTCTTGCCCACGGGACTATACCCATGCAAGATACCATCTTTCCCAGGAGCTGGGACAGCTGGACCAGAGGAACCGTCCTCGCTCCCCGAATCTGGGATACTAATTTCCGGATGCTCAGCTGTCGCTCCTGGGAGAGATAGACCCTGCAAAGGTCGGAGTCTATCAGGGCTCCTAGATGGAGGAGCCGTTTTGTGGGGTTTGTGTGGCTTTTCCTGAAATTTACTGAAAAGCCATGATCCTGAAGGGTCTGAATGGTGGTCGACAGGTCTGACCTTGCTGACTGGAGGGACCTGGACTGTACAAGGATGTCGTCCAGGTAACACTGTACACGCACCGGTATCAACCGAAGGTGGGCTGCCAATACCGCTAGGACCTTCGTGAAAACCCTTTGGGCCGAAGACAGGCCAAACGGAAGAGCCCTGTATTGGTAATGCCGGTGTGCGTAGCAGAAGCGCAGGAACCTGCGATGCTCCCGAGAGATTGGGATGTGGAGGTAGGCCTCGGTAAGATCTATGGAGGAGAGAAAATCTCCCTTCCTGATACTGGCCAGTATTGACTTTAGGGTCTGCATCTTGAACCTTCTGTATACTAGAAACCGGTTCAGACCCTTTAAGTCCAGTATCGCCCTCCATCCTCCTGATGCCTTGGGGACCACAAACAGGATGGAGTAAAAACCTGTTCCAATTTGATCCCCTGGGACTGCCTCTATGGCCCTGATCTCTAGAAGGTGCTTGATGGCGGTGGTGACCAATCGTGCTTTTGAGGGGTTCCGCGATACTGGGCACTGTAGGAAGCGATCGTGTGGGAGTGACTGAAGCTCGAGTGCCAGACCCCGTCTGATGGTGTCTCTGACCCAAGAGTCGGTGGTGGTCTGCTCCCAGACCTGGTAAAACTGTTCCAGGCGCCCCCCTATCAGAAAATCCCCTGTGGCGTCACTTGGAGCGTCTGTAGGGACGACCTCCGGAACCTCTGAAGGAGCGTTTGGCCTGTGACTGACCCATGGCTCTGGTGTTCGGGCGGTCCTGTTGCCGATCCTGCCTCTGAGGGAAGGATCGTGAGCCTCTGGGCCAATCCCAGGACTGCCCTGCCCAAAAGGGCTGTCGCCACTCCCAAGAGCTAGAGGGACGAAAAGTCTGCCTGCGGAACTCCTGCTGTGGCCGCCTGTCAGACTTCTTGGAGGGGTGTACCAGAACCTTGCGCTTGTCCTTACCCTCAACCACATGTGGATCGAGGATAGGACCAAACAGATTTTTTCCGGCGTACATGGCAGTGGAAAGGCGCCATTTGGCCTTTAGATCCGTTCTCCACTGCTTCAACCACAGTAGTCTACGAGAGGCCACTGTGGCGGCAATGGATCTGGCCGAACACTTGGCCGAATGAAGGAAGGCATCAGCCATGTACTGTGAGGCCGCTACCAGCTTGACAAGTGTCTGGTGTACTCTGACCTGATCAGGGGGAACCAAGGTCTGAAGATCGCGAAGCCACATGATAGCCAGCCCCGAGGCCTGATGAGCTCTTCTAAAGGAGAACTAAAACTTCTTGTCCTCTGCCTTCAGGGCCTCTGCAATGTCGCCTGGGACGGCGGAAGTAGAAAACAAAGAAATTAAGGGGGAATCAACAGTTGGAACCTCTAGTATAGCAGCGAATGAAGGAGAAACATTGTACAGTTTCTTTTCCATGCTGCTTTCTTTTGGAGTAGTGGCCAGGGATGACCATTGGGTCTCAACCGCATCCCGAAAAACAAAGGGACAAGGAATTTGTTTTTGGTCCGCAACCTTCACCGCAAATAAAGGATTGGACTCCTGATCTGCGGAAGTAGAAGGCTTCTCCTCCTGTACTGAAGTCAGGTTAGTAGTGGTACAGGCCTTCAGAAGAAGGGATTTAAAGAGAGAGGGGTCGAACAGACCCGAGGTAGATGCCTGTTCGGGTGTTGCCTCCTCATCCTCTGACATGGGAGTGTCAACTATGGCCAAATCCACGGACTCCCCCTCTCCTAATTGAGAGGAAGATTCAGAGATATCTGAACCAGGCCCTGTGGCACATCCCAGCTGAGAAGAGGGACTTGGAGGGGGAGGCAATTGTTGGGAAGGAACCTGCGAACTCCTGGAGGAAGACATAAACTGAACAAAGGCATGATGCATGAATGCCTGGAATTGGCTCTGAGACCACATATCCCCTTGGTCCCTGGGGGTAGCCCCAACCACCGTTGGAGCATGAGCAACTTCGGGGCTCTGATGTATGGAGGAGGAGGAGGAGGAGTGAGAGGGACCTGCCTGTTCGGTTGCCCCCAGAGGAGAACTAATCCAGGTGGCTTCTTGCACAGGCGCAAAAGAAGGCTCCAGGATGGAAGTATCCAGTGGGGCAGGGGGAACCGCTTCAGCCCCACTGGATAGGAGCCGCTGTGCCTTGGAGAATTCCCTCTCCAGAGCCTGATGTCTCCTCGAGGCCTCTCGCTCGGCTGTTTTTGAAGTCTCCTTAGTGGATAAATGTTTGGTTTTGGCTTTTTTCTTCCCCCCTGCTTCCAATTCCGTAGATCTGCGCTTTGATTGCGCAGGGGGTGCACCAGAGACTTGTGTTGCCTGGGGCGAAGAACTGTCTGCCATTGCAACCAGATAGAGCCAGCCAGGGATATCCAGAGGAGGGGAAAACCAAGGACGCAGATCACAGTCAGAGATGGAGCGCAACCGTTCCTTGCTCTGAACAGAAGGCAAAAAGCAGAGGCAGCCAGACAGGACTCTAGCCCTGTCTGATTAGGCCCGGTGGCTAAAGGCCACTGCTATCAATAACAGGTGGTCAGAAAAACCTCCTCACTCCAATCACAGGACCTTAGACCTGCGAGCAATAAAGGGCCCTTGTATTTATTTAATCTTTTTAATTTCTTTTAATTTTAAATTTTTTTTTAACAATAACAATAAAGACAAGAATACAACAATAACGTCACTGCTCGGACCTGCCACCACAGGTCAGGCCAACCACGGAAAGTCCGGCCTAGCCGGCCCTAAACCGTCAAGAGGCCAGCAAAATGGCATCCGCCTACAGGCCTCGCAGCACACTGTATTAAATTGAAGGAAAAGCTTCCCCCGCACGGACCTGCCAACACAGGTCAAGGCAAAAACAGTCTCAAATGGAAAGCGGCCTAGCAGGCCCTAATAACACAGGGAGGTAAAATGGCGTCCGCCCATTTGCTCCCAAAATGGCGACCGCCCGACGACCACGCGGGCAAAATGGCGGCCGCAACTCCTCGAGTCTCCTAAAAGACGACGGAGACGATCAGATTTTAAAGGGATATAGTGAAGACAAGCCCGGGCTTGTCCTTCCCCCCCATCTTAGAAACTTGCGGTTCTGAAGGAAAAGGCTCCGCGTGAGCCCGGGGGGAATCCGCTGCTGGAACCTCGTGGCGCGGAGTCCTAGGGGATTCTAGAGCGCCCGGCAAGAGGCTGTGATCCGCCGATCCGAAGCCTGCAAAAACGGATATGATCTACCCGACGATCCTGCTTCTGGGAAAGCCCAAAGGCCCCGAAGGAGGGAGAGAGCCCTGCCAGAGCCTGAGAGCTCAAGATCGAGGAAGGACAAAGTCCTTTTAAAATCAGCCAAAACCCAAAAACTAAGAATTTAGATAAATTTAGAATGAATTTAAAAGGCCAATTTAAATTGAATAATGGGAAAAATCAATGGAGCCAAAAAAAACCTGCGTGCTGCTAAACCTAAGACTAAGTCAAAACTGGGAAGACACACCCAAAGGGAGGCATGACTAAAGCTCTGACTTAGTCTCTCTGAGCAGGAAGGCTGAAATAACCCAATCAGTGGATTCTACATCCACCATGCTGGAGAATAAGGGAGGGGTTTGGGGGTCTGACACCTTTACTCCTTTCTCCAAAATACACCTGATGACATGGAAGAAGATTCAAGAAAATGGAACATAGAGTGGGCAGGGGAAATGTCTAGGGCAGGGGTAGGCAACCCAAAACACTGAAAGAGCCACTTGGACCCGTTTCCCACCGGGAAACAAAAGACTGGGAGCTGCAAAACCCTTTTGATATCTAAAATGAAGATAACACTGCATATATCCTTTTTTACCTTTATTATAGGTGTGTGTGTGTGTGTGTGTGTGTGTATAAGGTAAAAAGGATATATGCAGTGTTATCTTCATTTTAGATGTCAAAAGAGTGTCTCTCTCTCCCTCCCTGTCTCTCTTTCTCTCTCTCCCTCTCTCTTTCTCTCTCTTTCTTTCTTTCCTCTCCCTCTTTCCTCTCCCTTTCTTTCTCTCTTTCTTTCCTCTCTCTCTCTTTCTTCTCCCCTTTCTCTCTTTCTTTCTTTCTCTCTCCCTCCCTGTCTCTCTTTCTCTCTCTCTCCCTTTCTTTCCTCTCCCTTTCCTCTCCCTTTCTCTTTCCTCTCTTTCCTCTCCCTCTCTCTCTTTCCGCTTTCTCTTTCCTCTCCCTCTCTTTCCTCTCCCCCTCTTTCTCTTTCTTTCTCTCTCTCTCCCTCTCTCCCTCTCTCTCTTTCTCTCCCTCTCTCTCTCCCCCCCTCTCTTCCTCTCCCCGATCTTCTGCTCACGTGACAAGCTGGCTTCAAGCTGTTCTCCAACAAGCTGACACACATTCTTATTGGGCTAGCTCAGAGGTAGGCAACCTCGGCTCTTTTATGACTCATGGACTTCAACTCCCAGAATTCCTGAGTCAGCATAGCTGGGCTAGCTAGCTCTCTCCTGCCCTTTCTGCTGAGACGCAGCAAAGGGAGGAGCCCCGCCCAATAAGCTTGTCAGCTCGTTGGAAAAGGGTGAGGCTACTCTCTTTTTTACACAGAGAGAGAGAGAGAGAGAGAGAGAGAGAGAGAGAGAGAGAGAGAGAGAGAGAGAGAGAGAAGGGATGCGCAAGTGCTTCTCTTTGTCTCTGTCTCTCTCTGCAAATGGCAGAGGAGGCTGGGAGTCACAAGGGAAGGCTCAAAGAGCCGCATGTGGCTCCAGAGCCGCAGGTTGCCGACTTGTGGTCTAGGGAATGTGGATGGGCAGAGTTCCTCCCCAAAAATACTCTACCTAAATTGTCTTTCTCATGCCAAGCAGCTTTCACAAAAACAGAAAGAAAATTATTGGGCGATTTAATTCCCTTGGCCTGGAAAGCTGCTTGGCAAAGAAAGAAAGCAAGAGTTAGACTTAAAAAAACAGAGGATTTGATTTATCAAGAGGGGGCACAATCTGTTTAATATACCTGTTTGAATATGATTAAAAGAACGGATGACACTTAGATATAACTAGATTTTTATAATGGAAGATATGATTTAGAATTAAAATAGCATTTTTTTCTTCTTTTGATATGGGAAATTTGCAAATAAGTGGAGGATTGGTATGAATAATTTTTTTAGCTATATAAATGTAATTAATATTGAGAAAATCATAACTGACATAAAGATACTTTAAATATTGATGGGAAATCAAACTTTAATAAGAACACAAAAAACGGGATATTGACTTATGAATTGATATTGTTATTTCTATAATATTAGTAAAATATGATGAAGATGTATATATCTAATTTTGTATACATCAATAGTACTAAGAATTGTAATTGTTTAATGAGGGGAAAAGGGAAAAAATATGGGGAAGAAAGGAAGATCAAGGAAAAAATACTGGATTGTGCAGTCCTGAATAGATTTATAGTAAAGAACTTAATGTTAAATATGTGAACCCAGAAATGTTGTTTACTAACCTCTAAAGATTGTAATTTTAAAAAATTAATAAAACCTATAAAAAAACTATTCATATTTAGTATTGAACTCGCTGGAACCTTGGGCGAGAGTGACAATGTCATATTGGAATTCAATACAAGTAGTCCTCGACTTACAACATTTAGTGACCAAAGTTACAACGGCACTGAAAAAAGTGACTTATGACCATTTTTCACACTTAAGACCATTGCAGCATCCCCATGGTCACGTGATTTATATTTGGATGCTTGACAACTGACTCACATTTATGACGGTTGCAGTGTCCCAGTGTCATGTGATTACCTTCTGTAACTTTCTGAAAAGCAAAGTCAATGGCAAAACCAGATTCACTTCACAACTGTGTTACTAATTTAACAACTGTCGTGATTCACTTAGTAAATGTGGCAAGAAAAGTCATAAAATGGGGCAAAATTCCCTTAAAAAATTTCTCACTTAGCAACATAAATTTTGGGCTCAATTGTGGTTGTAAGTCGAGAACTACCTGTATAATGCAAACACAAAGAATAGAATATAATCCAACCAGTGTCTTAAACTTTAAAAGAGCTGATTTTAACAAACTCAGAGAGAACCTAAGAAAAATTCCATGGATAAAAATCCTAAAGGAGATTTTTCAAGAAGCATGGGAAACTCTGAAAAATATGACCATAAACATATGAGCAATAAACAGGGTGAACTAGAAATTCAGGTAAATGAGGGCAGATATGATATTGTTGCCAGTACGGAAACTTGGTGGGATGAAACCCACAAATGGAACACACAGCTAGAGGGATTTAAATTATTTAAAAGAAACAGACCAAATAAAAGAGGAGGTGGAGTTGCTCTCTATAAAAGAAATAACTACATCTCTACAGAAACAGAGCACAACAATGATGAAAACTGTCTTGAATGCATTTGGGTCAATATAAAAGGGGGGAAATAACATTGCCATAGGTGTACTATAGGCCACCCAACCAAACAGAGGAAATAGATGAACTTTTTGCTAGTGGGTTAACTAAGGTATGTAGGAAGCACATCACAATAGTAATGGAGGACTTTAACTACCCTGACATCAACTGGGAGACAAACTCTGCACCAAGTGGAAGATCAAACAGATTCTTGACAAACCTAGCAGACAACTTTGTCTCCCAAAAAGTAGAGAAGGGAACTAGGGGATCAGCCATATTGGACCTAATTCTCACTAACTAGATGAAATGATAGGTGTTGAAGCCACAGGAACCTTGGGGGTGAGCGATCATTCAATATTGGAATTCAACATTATGCAAGCACAAACAATAGAATACAGTCATACTAGAGCAGCGGTTCTCAACCTTGGGGTCGCGACCCCATTTGGGGTCGCACGACGATTTCGCGGGGGTCGCCGGACACCGCGGGCCGCCATTTTGTTTTTTTTTTGTTTTTTTTATTTTATTTTATTTTATTTATTATTATTATTATTTTTGGCGCACGCGCCGCGCATGCACAGATCCGCCCATCGTGCCGGAAAAAAAATTAAAAAAATTTTAAAAATTTTTTAAAAATTTTTTAAAAAAAAATAAAAAAAAAATGGCGGCCGCGACGGGCGGATCCGCGCATGCGTGGTGTGCGCGACGGGCCGATCCACGCATGCGCAGATCCACCCGCCACGCTGAAAAAAAATAAAAAAAATTTAAAAAAATTTAAAAAAAAATAAAAAAAATAAAAAAATGGCGGCCGTGACGGGCGCATCCGCACATGCGCAGATCCGCCCGTCGCGGCCGCCATTTTGGTTTTTTTTGTTTTGTTTTATTTTTTTAAAAAAATTTTTTTAAAAAAACATTTTTCGGCGCGCCCGGGTCGGGGTCGCGGCGCGCATGGGCGGGGCAAGTGGGGTCTCAACCTGAGAAAGGTTGAGAACCACTGTACTAGAGTCTTGGACTTTAAGAGAGCTAATTTCAATAAACTTAGAGAGAGCTTGGGAAGGATTCCATGGATGAGAATCCTCAAGGGGAAAAAAACTCAAGAAGCTTGGGAAATTTTGAAAAGTGAGATTATAAAAGCCCAGTCTAGCACAATACCAACAAAGAAGAAAAATAACAGCTCTCAAAGCATGGCTGCATAAAGAACTCTCTGATAAATTGAAAAACAAAAAGGACAAGTACAAAAAGTAGAAAGAGGGGCACATAACTAAGGCAGAATATCAGCAAATAGCCCGAGCCTGCAAAGATGAAGTGAGGGAACCTAAGGCTCATAATGAACTAAGGCTTGCAACAAAAGTAAAAAAATAACAAAAAAAGCTTCTTTCGACATGTAAAAAACAAGAAAAAAGTTAAGGAAATGATTGGTCCATTAGTGGGTGAAAGTGGCAAGAACGTGACAAGCAACAGGGAGAAAGCAGAACTACTTAACTCGTTTTTTGCATCCATCTTTACACGAAGGGAAAAAACAGTCCAACCTATCAAAAACAGTACCGTAAAAAACAGATTAGAAACACAATGTTAAGATAGGCAAGAAAATGGTAAGTGAGGACCTGTCCACCCTACAAAAGTTCAAATCACCAGGACCAGATGGATTACACCCCAAGGTTCTCAAGGAACTGGCAGATGTGATCTCAGAACCACTGAACTATAGCTTTCAAAGATCCTGGCACACTGGGGAACTACCAGAGGACAGGAAAAAAGCTGATGTAGTTCTCATCTTCAAAAAATGAAAACTACAGACCTATCAGCCTGACCTCAATACCTGGGAAGATTCTGGAAAAGATAACCAAGCAACAAATCAACAAACACCTAGAGGCAAACAAAGTCATTACGAAAAGCCAACATGGGTTTGTCAAAAACAGATCATGCCAGACAAATCTTATTGCATTCTTTGACCAAGTGACAAAATTAGTGGACCAGAGGAATGCTGTGGATATAACTTACTTGGACTTCATTAAGGCATTTGATAAAGTAGATCACAACCTACTACTTCATAAGATAGAAAAATGTGGGTTAGACAGCATCACCACCAGATGGATTCGTAGCTGGCTGACCGGCAGTACTCAGTGTGTGGTCCTCAATGGAACCGCATCTACATGGAGGGAAGTGTGTAGTGGGGTGCCCCAGGGCTCTGTTCTGGGCCCAGTGCTCTTCAACATCTTCATCAATGATTTGGATGAGGGGATAGATGGGGAACTCATCAAATTTGCAGATGACACCAAGTTGGCAGGAATAGCCAACACTCCAGAAGATAGGCTTAAGATACAAAAGGATCTTGACAGACTTGAACATTGGGTGCTATCCAGTGCTTTTTTGTAAAAAAAAAAGAAAAGAAAAAGAAAAAAGGTGCCGGAACTCACACACGTCATACAACCCGCCTTGCCTACTCTACAAGTTTTACCTTTGTAGTTGAAAAAAAAAACCCCTTCAATTTTTAGTGCATCTAAAACAGGGCTTTTCAACCAGTGGTACGTGTACCACCAGTGGTACTTTGCCGCCTGGCAGGTGGTACGCGAAGTGGTAGTGGGGCAGAGAGGAATGAGTTGAAGCGGTGGCACAAGCCTGAGGGAGAGACAGCTGGAGCTACAGGGCTGTCGGGGCTCTGCAGAGGCAGAAGGAAGGAAGGAAGGAAGGAAGGAAGGAAGGAAGGAAGGAAGGAAGGAAGGAAGGAAGGAAGGAAGGAAGGAAGGAAGGAAGGAAGGAAGGAAGGAAGGAAGGAAGGAAGGAAGGAAGGAAGGAAGGAAGGAAGGAACTTGGTTGGAATGGCAACTTGGTTGGAAATGCCCCAGTTCGAAGGAGGGCTGTCGGGGCTGAGCAAAGCCCAGGATCACGGCGAGCAGCTACAGCTGATCGGCACTTCTGCAGGGCTATGGGGGTTGGGCAGAAGCCCAGGATCAGCACGCACTTCTGCAGGGTTGCAGGGGTGAGACAGAAGCCCCAGGATCGGCACTTCTGGTGCACACGGAAGATAAAAGGAGGGGGGGAGAGGAGAGGCTATAAAAGGAGGTTTTGGCAGGAGAGGGAGAGAAAAAAAGAATGGGGGAAAGAGGACTGCAAAAGAGACAGAGAAGCACAGCCTTGAGAGGAATCAGCTGGCGGTGCACGGAAGAGAAAAGGGGGGAGAGAGAGGAGAGGCTATAAAAGAAGGGAAGAGAAAAGAGGATATAAAAGGAGAAGACAGGATATAAAAGGGGGGAGAGAAGAGAGGATATAAAAGGGGGGAGAGAAGAGAGGATATAAAAAGGGGAAATTTGTTAAATGAGTTTTGCCCCATTTTATGACTTTTCTTGCCACAGTTGTTAAGTGAATCACTGCAGTTGTTAAATTAGTAACATGGTTGTTAAGTTAATCTGGTTTCCCCACTGACTTTGCTTGTCAGAAGGTTGCAAAAGGCAATCACATGACCCTGGGACAATGTGACCATCATAAATATGAATCGGTTGCCAAGCATCCAAATGTAAATCACATAACCCTGGGGATGCTGCAACGGTCATAAGTGTGAAAAATGCTCATAAGTCACTTTTTTCAGTGCCATTGTAACTTTGAACAGTCACTAAGCAAACTGTTGTAAGTCAAGGACTACCTGTACGTTATCACTTTTTTCTGTTTTGGGGGGGGTCATCAAGTTTTTGACACCTTGCTAGGCGACTGGTGGTACTCAAATATTGCCATATTCTAAAAGTGGTACAATCGGTGAAAAGGCTGAAAAGCCCTGGACTAGAAGACCTCCAAGGTCCCTTCCATCTCTATTCTCTATTCCTATTGGTTTACCATGCCTGGAGAGTCAAGGAGGATGCACATATGGAGCATTACAGGCAGCAGCAAAAGATTCACGTTAACACGTGAAGTGACAAGATGCTGATGCACATGGCTCAATCATTTACTCTTAGCTTTTTCTGTCAACAACTATGGCTAAACATCTTCTGCAGCCTATTTACTATACCAAATATAAACTCCACCTTGATCGGAGACAAAAATAGTTGATCATAAATGAAGAATAAATCATAACTTACTTGTACATAGTACACAACACTTTTTTTATGGTTTACTACACTATTCATATACAGTCAGGTTCATATATACAGGTAGTCGAGGTACGACTGTAATGGAGCCTGCCCATTATGTTCACATGTCGCAGTAGTCATTAAGTGAAACATGTCACCTAACAACCTCCCATCCCTGCACTCCCCAATGAAACATAAAACATGCAGGCTGTCAAGTGGAGTGTGGGATGCTTTCTGAGTGGGGGAGGCCATTGGAGCCCTAGTACAGGCCCAGGCCCGCTTGCCCTGGCCATCCCAAGGCCTCTCCCACTCCTGAGAAACCCCATGCTCCAATTCCTGCACCTTGGGTCCCAACAGGCCTTTTCCCACTCCCACCAGGTCCTCCCAGGCCTTAGGCCTGATTCCCACCCCACCAAGCCAAACTCCCTTCTCTGTTCGGACCGAGGTCATGCAAACAACACCTAGTGAGAGTATAGTATTTTATTACACAACTATACCTCAGTAAAGCACTCCTCAAACCCCCAAGTCCAATTCCCCACAGATGCAGAAGCATCAGCGTCTGTTCATGCAAGCAGCAGCAGTTCAATAAGCAACATTAAACTTAAGGACCAACATTTTCCATTGTGTGTCTAATGCATTGGTGCATGTTGTTAATTTGATTTTAAGGACCATTTTAATGTGCTGCTGTGTTATTGTTTATGTTTATTGCATTGGTGCTTGTTACCTGTATTTGCTGCTTAATTTTATCTTAATGACCATTATTTTAATTAAAGCCCATAACTCCCTCCAAGGTGTGTTGGTGTGCCTGGGCCAGGTGGGCAGGGCACCTGAAGAAAGGGATAGAAAGGCCCGATTACTAGTGGCCCCTTTGGGGGAAGTGCTACACATACAAATGCATGTAATACTATACAAGTGTAGTGGCTGGATACAAAAATAGAGGCAATTGAATAGATTACATGTTATCAATTTAAAAGTCTGACCTAGAAAATACTACACAAGTAAATGAAAACTCCATCTAAATAAATATGCTTAAAACGGTGATGCAAACTTTATGCATGACATCCACTTCAAAAAGTTATAATTAGAAGGCAATGTGACATCTATTTAGCAATTTGCCAGATATAGTCACTTACAAATAAGTAGCAGTTCTTGTTGCAGTAAAACCAGCTCAGTGTCTAGGGCAGACATGTCAAACACAAGGCCCGCAGGCCGGGAAGGGCCCGATATGTGGTTCCATCCGACCCGGGGACCTGCTCCAGAAACAGCGTGTCATGGTTCTGACTAATGCAGGGGTTCTCAAATTTAAAAAAAATTAAAAAAATAAAAAAAATAAAAATAAAAAAACAAAATGGCGGCCGGCAGTGCCCGGCGACCCCCGCGAAATGGTCGTGCGACCCCAAATGGGGTCACGACCCCAAGGTTGAGAACCACTGTCCTAAAGCCTTTATTAACAGTGTTACAAATTGACGGCACATCATGGAGGTTTATGCCAGAATCTGAATTCCTCTTGCTGGCATCTAACTTTTCTTGCTAAACCCCTCCCTTATCTTGCAGTCACAAGTCACAAGTCACATCTTCCAATTAGCCCAGAGGGCAGAGATTCACTTCTGTTCCTTTTCCCGGGCTTTTGTTATCTCCCCTCCCTTTTCTCTGTCATCTGAATTAACTCTAAAAATACCAGACAGTTCTGCATATTTTGTCAAAGCAAGAATATTCAATATTAGCAGCATTGACATCCGGCCCCCCTTAAAAAAAGGACAGATCCTGTAATGTAAACAAAAGCATATGTTAATGACTAGTTTTTTGTTTGTTGGGGTATTTCGCATGAAACCTTTTGACGAGCCTGTCAGCTTTCACCTCAATGGATTTCACCCAGGTGGCTTCAGACAACGGGTATCCCTTCCATTGTACTAGGTTCTGCAATTTCCCTTTAAAGATTCTAGAGTCAAGAATACGTTTCACTTCATAGTGGGTCTCTCCTGCAACTACGAGGGGCCCAGGTGCCTTCTTTGGGGGAGGTCTTAAAGTGGAGCCCCGATAAGGTTTCAACAAGCTGCTATGTCGCAAACATTTTCTATCCTGCAGGTTAGCTGTGTCTATGTAAAAACTTTAACCACATAGCAGCTGCTGTAACAGGAAAAAGGAAATGAAACCGCAGCGTGTTTATCTGAGAAACCTGTCTGAGATAACAAGAACAAAACATTTTGTGACATTCTTTGTGACATTCTGTGTGCATGTTTATATGCTCAGAGGCTATAGAAATGCAGAAATGTAATCACATGTATTGGGGCGTATTCTATCAATAAAAGGGGAAACCAGACTTTGTTCTAGGCTTCCAAATTTGCAGCAGCCTCCGTGTCTGTCGTTCATGGGAGTCGGGTCATATCTTGGAACTTCATATCTTGGAACATCACAAGATTAGAAGGTCTTATCTTGGAACGCCACAAGTGGTGACCCCGACGTGATAATTAACAAGAATTATACGTCCTTAGACCTTCCAACTTACCGCCCGGACGTGGCCAAGTGCACTTCATCAGTTTTTGCAGGCAAGAAACTGATTATTCGTAAGGATGGGAGGGGATCTCTCGAAAGTACAGAAAGTACACCTGGAGGAATTAAGAGGGATAACTAAGAGAAATAACAATTGTTTTCAGGACAATGGTTCTAGGCGTTCTATCAGTAAGGCAGAATTAAAAAGCCTACTGTTATACATATGGGATAAAATACCAACTTATCCTGAAGAAGGATCTTTAAAACTAGAAAGTTGGCAAAAGATTGGTAATTATTTACATTCCTCTCCAAGAGCACCTGCTGGTATTTTAACATCATGGAGAGTGGTAGTTGATGCTTTGAAAATACAACAACAACCATTATTTCAGCCACTTTTTAATCCACCACAATATTCTCCTGTCTGTCTCTATCCTCCACTACCAGAAGTGGAGATTAGAAAAGACAAAGAGGATGTTTCAATTGGTCCAGAAGCAAATATATCAAAAAATGCAATAGAAAAAGCTGTGGAAATTGCTTATGAAAAAGGAGAGTTAGGCTTAGAAGATTTGAATTGCTATCCTGTGACTATAGAGAATAATGAACGTTTGGAGGAAGTCAGGGTTTGGAAACCGCTTCCTATGCGCGCTCTGAGAGAAGTGAAACAAGCTGTTTTAGATTATGGATTAAAAAATAGATTTTGCATGGGCTTATTGGAAGCGCTTGCATTTGCTCATTATTTGATTCCAGCAGATTGGAAAGCTTTGATGCAAATGATTTTAACTCCAGCACAGTATGTGGTCTGGGATTCCCAATATCAAATACAGGCTGTCCAAAGAGGCACTGAAAATTTAATTCCAGATCAAATTTATGGTTCAGGTCAATTCACTACCGTTGAGCAGCAACGAGATGGTCTGACGAATGCCGCTCTACATGGAGACGTTATTCAGGCTGTTTTTGCTGCATTAAAGGTAGTGGATGAATCTGGAACTTTTGGCAAAGCTTCACTCAAATAAAACAAGGTACCAATGAAGCTTATGATCAATTTATTAATAGATTAAAGGACAGTATTGATAAGCAAATTGATAATAGTTTAGCAGCGAATGAGGTTTTGATGAAATTGGCAGTGGAAAATGCTAATGCAGATTGTAAACGTGTATTGCAACCTTTAATTGGCACAGGACCTAAAACTTTGGCTGACTATATTCAAGCTTGCAGAATTGTTGGAAGTAATGCATATCAAATAGAAAATTTGGCCATGGCAATTACTCGCTCAAATAAACCCACCGGTAATTGCTTTAATTGTGGAAAACCGGGACACTTTAAAGCACAATGCCGTGCTCCTGGAGGTGGACAAAGTAAAACAGCCTCTGGCACTATAGCAAAACCAAAAACTGTTTGTCCAAAATGTAAAAAAGGCTATCATTGGGCTAATCAATGCCGGAATTTTCCACAACGAAAAAACTAAGACAGGGGTGCTCAGCTAACCCGACCCAAAAGGCTGAACACTTTCCTGTCCACATTAATCATCCATCTGTTCGACCTGCCACTAAAGGAAGTGCTGGTGTTGATTTACAATTAGCAGCACCAGTAGATCTTTCCTTTCCACACGTTACACAAGTTTGTGACACCCAACTTCAAGGACCACTCCCTGAAGGCACTGTAGGAATCATTTTGCCCCGATCTTCTGCAGCAAAAAAGGGCATTTTTGTTGTTCCTGGGGTCATTGACTCTGATTATAAAGGAACCATTAAAGTCCAACTTTATGCCAATCAGCCACTTCAATTGAATCAAGGAGATACTTATGCACAAATGGTTCTATTTCCCTATCGACCTATGGGGACTTCTGACACTGAACGGGTGGGTGGCTTTGGATCCACCGATGTTCATTTTAATAGCACAATTTTGGCTCTCACAAAAATGCTCACTCCTGACAAGCCGTTAACCGTTATGGTTGTTAACGTTCAATTTTCTGGTATTATAGATACTGGAGCTGATGTTTCTGTAATTCGGACCAAGGACTGGCCACCTCATTGGCCATCCCAAGACACCCCCGCTGTACGAGGCGTTGGAGGGCTTCAACAAGCTAAGGTCAGTTCTAACTGGCTATCTGCTAAAACAGAAACAGGAACTACTACAGTACTTATAAAACCAATCATACTTAACATTCATGTAAATTTATGGGGAAGAGACTTATTGGCTCAGTTGGATGCAAAAATTACATTAGAAGACTAAAATGAATCCACTCATGAAATTACAAACCATCCATCAGAATCCTGTATGGGTGGATCAATGGCCACTAACTGAAGACAAATTAACAACTTTGCATATATTAGTGCAGGAACAGCTCACGTTAGGACATCTTGAACCCTCAAATAGTCCTTATAATACTCCTGTTTTTGTGATTAAGAAAAAATCTGGTAAACCTAGATTCCTTCATGATTTAAGACAGATCAATAGGATTATTGTCCCTATGGGGCCCCTACAATGTGGCCTGCCAAATCCAAATTTGATTCCTCAAACATGGGACCTAATTATCATAGACTTAAAGGATTGTTTTTTTAGTATTCCTTTATTTCCAGAAGACAGAAAACTATTTGCTTTTACCCTACCATCTATTAATAATAGTGCTTCTGCCACTAGATTTCAATGGACTGTCTTACCGCAAGGTATGCTAAATAGTCCAACCATGTGTCAAATGTATGTGGATCTTGCATTGCTACCATTTCGTAAATTACATATTGTTGTGAGTGTCCCTAGACCAGCTTGGGAAGTGTCAGAGTATGAGGATGAGCAGCCAGGCCCCTCTAGGTGTTTTCCCCTCCCGGCAGCCGAGGAAGAGCAGCCAGGCCCCTCTGGGTATTTTCCCCTCCCGGCAGCTGAGCCAGACAGGGAGGAGATTTACAGGCAGTCTGGATCAGATTCACAAAGTGAGGGGTCAGATTTGGATCAAGAAGATAGATGGCTTGATCCGAGATTCCGAAGGTTTGATAAGCGACGGTGTCAGTTAAGTGGAAAAAGGAAGTAATGAGGGGAAGTGACGTATCGGACACTATATTAGAAGGGGACAGAGAGACTACGCCTTTGTCACGAGCAACGTTAATCAAGGAGTAGCCTGATATCTGGAGCAGTGCATTTGAATTCAGTCTTCTGATGTTTTGGAAATCTACGGAAGAATAATGAGGTATTGGACAATGTGATAAAGAAAGAGTGAGTTAATTGGGAAGGTGTGGGAAGAGCCTGTTTTAATCTAAATGTAAATAAATGAGACTTGGCCGTTCCTGCCAGCAACATGCCAGCAGCGTGCTTTGAAGTGAATCTTTTGAAATGTGTTAAATAAACCTCTTAAAGACATATTTATGTGGATTTTAATGAGCTGAGAGGGGCCAGACAGAACACATATTAATTGGAAAATTTATCATTATATGGATGACATTCTCATTGCCGGCCCAGGGCCAAAAGGCACGATTATGGCTTCATATAAAGAATTGGAAACCACATTGGCCAGGGCAGGATTGGTTATTAGCCCTGAAAAAATCCAAAATACTGCACCATATTTATATTTGGGACACAAATTGCAACAAGCTTATTCATTGCCCCAAATGGTGCAATTTGATTTGCCACTTGCACCAACATTGGTTCAACTGCAACAATATTTAGGAAATATTAATTGGTTAAGACCATATATAGGCCTTTCTACTTCTACTCTTGCTCCATTGTTTATGGCACTAAAAGGCCTCAAAAATCCCACAGATGTTGTGACATTGACCTCTGACCAGCTATCGGTCGTTGAGAAAGTCCAAACAGCTCTCAACACCCAATGGACTGATCGGTGTGTTGACAATTACCCTGTGCATTTGAATGTGATTTTTGATCGACCGCCCACAGCGGCAATTTTTCAACTTGTAGATAAAAAAGTTTTTATTTTAGAATGGATTCATTCTCCCAGCACACCTTCATGCTCTATTAACACTCCAGCTATGACATTGGCAGACATTATACATCGTGGACGTGTCCGTTGCCGACAAATAGCTGGACTAGAGCCGCTAGTAATTTTTCTCCCATTTTCCTTAAAATTATGGGAAACTATGATTCAAAATAATTCTGTTTTGCAATTATTGATTGGTGATTGGCCTGGTCAATTTTCATGCCATCCTCCCACAGATCATAGATTTATGGCTATGAAAAATCTGCCACTAAAATTACAACCTCTGTCATCTCCAACACCTTTAAAAGGTGTCACAGTTTATACTGATGGTGGAAAAGTCTATGGCGCCTGTGCAAGGCAGGTGACAGGAAAATGGTGTACAAAAATCACCCCACCACAGTCATCAGCTCAGCGCGCTGAAGTTGCCGCAGTTATTTTGGCATTTCAAACATTCCCTAGTCAAGACATTAATATAATTGTTGACAGTTTATATGTTTATAATTTGGTTTCCCTCCTACCATATGCTTATATCTCTCCTAGTTTGGATGAGACATTGTTGACACTATTTTTGACATTGCAAAAATTTATTGAGAAAAGAAATTGTCCTTATTTTATTGCACATATCCGGAGTCATCAAAATTTCCCAGGAATTCTCAGTGAAGGGAATTCCCAGGCGGATATGGCAACGCAAATTATGACTATGCAACAACCCACTCCCTGGGATAGTCATAATTATTTTCATCAAAACGCCAAGGCTTTGGCTAAACAATTTGGCATAACCCCTGGGGAGGCCGCAGCTATCATTCAACAGTGCCCCACCTGCTCACAACAAGGTCTGTCTATTCCAATGGGGGTGAATCCCCGTGGACTTGAGGCAGGACAAATTTGGCAAATGGATGTCACACAATATGTATCTTTCAATCCATGGAAATATATACATGTGACTATTGATACATATTCTGTGTTCATCTTTGCTACTCCACAGCGTGGAGAGGCTACCAAACATGTTATTAATCATTGTATTCGGACTTTTAGCACTCTGGGCATGCCACAAGAATTCAAAACTGACAATGGTCCTGCATATTGCAGCCAGGCCTTTGCACAGTTTTGTACTCGTTGGAATATTACTCACAAATTTGGTATTCCCTATAATTCTCAGTGGCAGGCCATAGTTGAAAGGGCCAATTCTACACTTAAAAATATGCTTGACAAATTAAAAACAAAAAACGGGGAAAATTGCCCAGGACTGCCTGGAGTGCAAAATCAGCTTAATATTGCATTATATACACTTAATTTCTTGAATATTAATGGCAACCCACCTAACACAGCTGCAAGCCGCCATTTTTCTCCCCTTCCAGACGCAGCAACCACGGTTCGACCACTAGTCTGGTATCGTAAATTACCAGACCCCCAGTGGAGAGGGCCTGCTGAACTTATTACCTGGGGTCGTGGATATGCTGCGGTACAACATGAAGGCAATACAATATGGGTTCCTGGTCGCAATATTCGTCCATACAACGTACAATCAGAAAATAATAAAACCAAGGACAAGCCCAAAGTGGACGAACAATGAGTACTGGAAGGATTTGAAAAAAGCGAGTATTCTAACAAATCAGACTGATTGCTGGATGTGTATGTTATCACCATCGGATGCCAGTCAAGGACTTCCTTTAATTGGACTCCCTTTGAATAACTCTGGAGCCAGTGAAAGTTTTGTGAATATCAATGTGGCAGGAAATTATACGCTGCCACTAAGGCTTTATTATGTAGAATCTGCATTAGTGTGTTTTAACTTTTCCAAGGGAAATAACCCTTTAGGTATATATCCTTCTTGTAATATTACTTTTAATATGCCTGATAGCTGTGATAAATATGATAGTAACTCATATATAAAACGTGATGATGGAGAATATAAAAACATGACAATACAAATGTATCAGGTTTGTAGCTACTTAAATGGAGCACAAAATTGGACAAAGAAAAATAAGAATAACTCTTTTGTGTTACCTAATGAAATATGGCTGCTCTGCGGCAGAAAGGCTTACCGCAATGTTCCAGCCAATGCCCAAGGCATTTGCACCTTGGGGCTGGTGGCACCAGCCATATGGACTGTTAATAAGGGTGACATGGCCCTACTCTATAATACAACAAAGAATCTCTTGGTACGACGAAAAAGAGCAGGAGGACTAACCTTTGACATGCCATGGTATATGATGGCAATCAGAGCTTACATCCCACCCATTGGAGCAGCATGGAATGCATATGACATTGGTCAGTTAAATAATTGGACAGTTGCAATGTTTAATGAAACCATACTAGCTATTGAATTGTTGAATATACAACAGGGACAAATGAGAACTTTCATGTTGCAGACACGATTTGCAGTAGATCTTTTATTGGCTAAACAAGGAGGGGTTTGCACTATAATTGGGCCCACATGTTGCACCTACATATCCAACTATCAACCTAATATCACAAACACCATTATGAAAATGAAAATGGTAACACAAGACAATCCCCTATCTAAATATCCTGAGCATATTAGTGTGGAAGATATCTGGAATGCATTATGGTCATGGTTACCTAACCTAACATGGTTAAAAAATCTTCTTGGTATAACTTTTATTATTATTGTATTACTTATTTGCTGCTGCTGTTGTATTCAATGCTTGCCCAGCCTTATTACTATGATGAAAAATATCTTGCCTAAAACCAAGGTTTCACAGCAAGTGAACATTATCCAAAATGAATTTCAAGATACCCCTATGATGCCCTTACCTCCCACATTCCTGGAAGATACCAATGCACCACCAGACCTCAATATCGAGTAAACACCATCCCGACAACAAACAAAAAAAGGAGGAGATGTCGCAAACATTTTCTATCCTGCAGGTTAGCTGTGTCTGTGTAAAAACTTTAACCACATAGCAGCTGCTGTAACAGGAAAAGGGAAATGAAACCGCAGCGTGTTTATCTGAGAAACCTGTCTGAGATAACAAGAACAAAACATTTTGTGACATTCTTTGTGACATTCTGTGTGCATGTTTATATGCTCAGAGGCTATAGAAATGCAGAAATGTAATCACATGTATTGGGGCGTATTCTATCAATAAAAGGGGAAACCAGACTTTGTTCTAGGCTTCCAAATTTGCAGCAGCCTCCGTGTCTGTCGTTCATGGGAGTCGGGTCATATCTTGGAACTTCATATCTTGGAACATCACAAGATTAGAAGGTCTTATCTTGGAACGCCACACTGCTATGGAAGACTGGGTGAATTCTCCCTAAAAGTCTAGGGAGTTTTAGTTCTACGGTGACCGGGTTGATAATCCTTACTATGGGGAAAGGACCCAAGAATTTTGGTCCCAATTTCTTGCTGGGCAATTTGAGGCGTAGATATTTAGTTGACAAATAAACCTTTTCCCCAACTTGGAATGTTCTTTGGGTCAGTCGTTGGGCAGATGGGAGTTTTTTGCAGGCGATGAAATGAGCCTGCTTCGAGAACAGGTCTATTACAGTCCAGATGACAGTATTTCCACTACTTTCATGTAGGTCTACTATAAAGTCCATAGCTATTTCTTCCCATGCTTGAGAAGGGTCTGCAATGGCTGAGAGACCCAGGCCACCTACATCTACATTGCAGTAACCAAGGGGTTTTCTCTGGGATTCTTTTCATTGTGGCACATACAGTACAACTTTTTACATAGTTTTCCACATCCTTTTTCATCCCCGGCCACCAAAATTGCTGGCGGATGAGGTGTAGGGTTTTCAAATATCCAACGTGTCCAGCCTGTTTTACATCATGGCTGTGTTTGAGAGCATTAACACGGAGGGCTTCTGGCAAATATAGCTTTCCCCCTTTGTAAGCCATCCCTGCATGTTAGGGAGGTTTGATTATCTTTGAACCGTTGGTTGGTGAGGAGCTCTCGTTTTATTTTCTTTACTCCAGGGTCATCAGGATTGGGCAACCTGCGAGTGTAAGCTGAGCAGCAGTTTGTGGATTGGGAATAATTACCTCATTAACCTCCTCTCGTTTGCTTTTGTATTGGGGTAACCAAGATAGTGCATCAGCTAGGAAGTTCTTTCCTCCTGGTATGTACTTTAGAGTGAAGTTCAAACGGTTAAAGTAGTGTGCCCACCGTACTTGCTTTGGGGACAATTTGCGGGGAGTTTTCAGTGCTTCTAGATTTTTGTGATCTGTCCATACCTCAAATGGCACCTTGCTCCCTTCTAGATAGTGTCGCCAGTTTAATGGTGCCCATCTAATCGCGAAGGCCTCTTTCTCCCAGATTGCCCATCTTCGCTTGCTTTCAGTAAATTTCTTAGAGGTGTAGGCGCAGGGTTGCAGGACCCCACTTTTGTTCTTTTATAGTAACACAGCTCCAACTGCCACATCGCTGGCATCGGCTTGAATCACAAAGGGCTCCCCTGGGCAAGGGTGCTTTAGGACCGGTTCAGCAGCAAATAAGTCTCTTTAAATTCTCAAAAGCTGTTTGACAGCCCATCATCCATGTTAGTGGTTGGCTTGGTCATGGATTCCCTCCTCCTTTGCCTGTTTTGAGTAGTTCTGTAAGGGGTAGGGCAATCTCGGCAAAAGAGGGGATGAATTGACGATAAAAGTTGGCAAAACCCAGAAAGCTCTGGAACTGTTTGAGAGTCTTTGGGGGCTGCCATTCGATTATAGTTTTCACCTTGGCTGGATCCATTTCAATACCCTCGTTGGAAATTCTGTAGCCAAGATAGTCTAATCGGGTTTGGTGAAATTCGCATTTCGACAATTTGGCATAAAGCTTGGCATTCAATAGTTTCTTTAACACTTCTCTCACCAGCTTTATGTGATCAGTCATATTCGTGCTGTCAACGCTGCAAATATTGTATATTCTTGTTTTGACAATATGCAGAACTGTCTGGTAGTTTTGGGGTTAATACAGAGCAGATGGGGGTGGGAGCAAAGTGCGGGGAAAGAAAGAGGAAGGAAACCTTTGACCTTCACACTAATTGGATAACGTGAGACATGACAGCTAATTTAGGGAGGGAACATGCTGATAATTAAACTGCTCAGAGGAAGAGAACTTAGTTCTTAGCATAAGCCTCTGTTGTGCCTGTGCCAACATTTTGTAACAATAAAAGACTTTTAGGAAAATAAAGGCCTGGAAGTTCTTTGAAGTGTTTCATTAGCCGGAACCATAACACGTGCTGTATATCAGGATGTCATCAAAATACACCAAAACCCCTTTGTACAAGTGATCATGTAGGACCTCATTAATCAACTGCATGAATACAGCTGGGGCCCCTGTAGTCTAAATGGCATGACTTTGAACTGATAGCTCCCCATAGGACAGTTGAAAACAGTTTTCGACTCATCTCCCTCTTTTATTCTCACCCGGTAATATGCCTCTCTCAGATCTAATTTAGTGAAGACACTCCTGTTAGCCAGATGGGTTAATAAGTCCTTTAGGAGGGGGAGGGGGTATTTATTTTCCACACTCACAGCATTGAGACCCTTATAGTCTACGCAGAGGCGAAGAGACCCATCTTTCTTCTCTTTGAACAACACAGGGGCTCCCACGGTAGATTTGGCCCATTCGATAAACCCCCTTGCTAGGTTTTTGTTCACATATCGCTGCATCTCCTCCATTTCGAGGGGGGACATGGCATACATTCTCAGTCATGGGAGTTTGGCTCCTGGCACCAGTTCGATAGAGCACTCATTGGGTCTGTGAGGGGGTAGGGCATCACATTCTTTTTCATTGAATGCCTCCGCCAGGTCCCAGTATTCATTGGGGATGACTGGTCCACCTGGAGGCGGTGAGGTGGCCATGTGCGCTTGCTCATTGGGTGGCCTAAGATGCCCTGCAACATCTGTTGAATCAATGGGGGGATTCGGCCCTATAGGTAGTCTCACGGTTCTCATTCCTTTCTCCCACCAGATAAACGGCTTCCATTTGTCTAACCAGGCTAGCCCTAGGATTACCACCTCAGTCATTTTTGTAGCCACCAGGAAGTGAATAAACTCCCAGTGTGCACCTATTTATAGGCGTAAGGGCTCAGTTAATTGTGTGACAAGAGTCCCTCCCATCAGGGAGCCATCGGCTTGCTCAAACCTCACAGGTTTGGAAAGCTGTTTTGCCCGTATGCCCATTTTTATGGCAAACGACAGACTAATAATGCAGCGGGTGCATCCAGAATCAATTAGCACATTTATGTCCATTTGTGCCCCAGACTTAAGGATTATAAGTTTGGCCACCAGTGAAAAAGGCGGGATTTGTCGACTCACCATCGGGTCGTTCTCTCCTTCATCATCGCTGTCAAAGAAGGGTAGAGCGGGGCAGGTCCACCCGGAGTCTCGGCGTTCTCCTGCGTGGGGGGTATAATCTGGGCAAGAGGTTCCTGCGTGACCCGGTTGGATTTTTCCCTCGTTAGCCGCTGAGCAGGTTTCTTTCTCATTGCTGGTTCCGGTCTGCTCTGCAGTCGGGGGTAGGGGACTGGACAGGTTGCCGCTCAATGTCCTTCTTGTCCACAACAGAAACACTTAAAGGAAGGGCATGTAGGTGGCCTGGGTCTCTCAGCCATTGCAGTAGTTGAAGGCTTTCGTGGGGGTGATTGCTGTCCGTGTAGCTCTGGTTCCTGCTCAGGTTCATGTGGGGGAGGCTTCTTATAGCGGGTGAGCTGAACGTCTAGCTTCACTGCTGCCTGGTACCATTCGTGCAGCTGATCAGGTATGTCTCGATAGATGCATGCCTGAGAGAGGTGATCGTCTAATCCCTCAGTGAAGTATTGGATCAGGGATTGTTCAGGCCACCCCTCTATTTGGCCTGCTATCTTGTGAAATTCCCGCACGTACTCCTGGGCAGGCCTGCCGGCTTGTTTTATTTTGTGGATCTGTTCTCTTGCTTTAAGACCAATAGATGGGTCCTCAAATCTTTCCCTCAGCCCTAGGAGGAAGAGTTGGGGGTCTTCCAATTTGGGGGGTTGCTCATTATATAAATAATTCAGCCATTCGGATGCTTCTCCCTCTAGGTTGGATGCAATGACATCGACCATGGCCCCCGGGTCCGGGTAGAGATAGGCCCAGCAATTCAAATGAAAGCGCACTTGGTTGAGGAAAAAACCCAGCTTCTCTGGGTCCCCATCGAAGGTTGCTTTGAAAGGGGGTGCCATTATAGGCTGTTGCGGCCCCCACTGGGGCTGTTGCTGTTGGCTCCATCCTGGCTGCAGATTTATGCCTAGGGGTTGCACGTTTGGGGGCTGTGGCCAGTCTCCTTGCTGTGGTCGTTCTCCCACCAGCTGCTGATCTCCTGGCTTCTGTATCACCCCAAGCCACTGAAAGGCCTCTATTAGCTGTGGTATGCTCAGCTGCTGCTGATCATCTACCTGTGGGGGGTGCCAATCTGCCCATTGCTGCAGAGGCCTCAGTCTGGGACTCCCTCTGTGTTCAGGACTGGGGGAACCAGGGTCTGATCTATGAGGGAGGGGTTGTAGGCTTCTCTCTGCAGGAATCGATTTCTGCTTTTCACATCTGGGGTTTGAAATCTTTCCAGTGACTCACCCAAAGCTTCATTATCTCTCCATTCTACTTTTGAAGTCTTTACTCCCAGCTGGGAGATCTGCCAGAGTTCTTTCTCCCCCGGCTGGCTGGCTGCCGCTCCACTCCCTGGGGAAGCTGCTGCTGCTGAGGGGCTGGCCTCAAGCCATCTCTCCCGTTTCATAATGAGATCTTCCCCGAATCTTTATCAGTCTACCCCTTAGTTTAGGAATAGTGATTGGAGTTTGGGACCCCTTAATTGGTTTGAAAAATTTGTTGATTCTGGCATGATGTCATGGTTCCGACTAATGAAACACTTCAAAGAACGTCCAGGCATGTTTATCCTAAAGCCTTTATTAACAGTGTTACAAATTGACGGCACATCATGGAGGTTTATGCCAGAATCTGAATTCCTCTTACTGCCATCTAACTTTTCTTGCTAAACCCCTCCCTTATCTTGCAGTCACAAGTCACATCTTCCAATTAGCCCAGAGGGCAGAGATTCACTTCCGTTCCTTTTCCCGGGCTTTTGTTATTTCTCCTCCCTTTTCTCTGTCATCTGAATTAACTCTAAAAATACCAGACAGTTCTGCATATTTTGTCAAAGCAAGAATATTCAATATTAGCAGCGTTGACACAGCGAAGGACCGGCCCGCCGCACCTCGGACCAGCCCAGGCCGACCGGGCACTGATCTACAACCTGGTGCCAACCATCAAAGCCAGAACGCGATCAGCCTTAGATCCATGGGGCAGCCCTGCCCTGCCCCCTGGGCGCACACACAAGCAGAGTCCAGCATTCCTGCTGGCTGTCTTGCCCTGCAGGCTGACTTCACCCAGGATGCCAGCGCCAGTCATCTCCTTTGTGCACACCCAGGGGGCGGGGCAGAGGCGGCGAGGCAGCTCCTTGCTGATTCCACGGCTACCCCGTGGAACCTTCGTTCTTTCTTCCTTCACTCCTTCTCATCTCTTTCCTTCCTCCACGTTGAGAAAGGGGTGATGGGATGGGGAGAGATTGCCAGCACTACCATGCTGCTGGCCATTGCTATCCCACGTGGGCAGGCGGGGCGGTCCCGGTAAAAGGGAAGCCTCATGGCTGAGAGGCTGGAGGTGTTGGTGGGAGGGGGTGACTCTGATCTACAACCTGGTTGCGCCCATCAAAGCCAGAATGCACTCAACATTAGATCCACAGGGCAGGCCTGCCTGGATGCTTGGGTGCGCACGCACGTGGAGTCCGGCGTCCCTGCTGGCTCTCTTCCCTCACAGGCTGACTTCACCCAGGGCACCGGCGCTGGCCGTCTCCTGTGCGCACACCTGGGGGGCGCCTGGAACCAGCAAGGAACTACCCCACCGCCTCTGTCCTGCCCCCCAGGAGATGGCCCCGTGGATCTAATGTTGAGCGCCTTCTGGCTTTGATGGACGCAACCAAGTTGTAGATCAGTGCCACCCCCCTCCCACCAGCACCTCCAGCCTTGCAGCCACGAGGCTTCCCTTTTACCAGGACCGCTCCCGCCTGCCCACATGGGATAGCAATGGCCGGCGGCAGCATGGCAGCGCTGGCAATGTCTCCCCTTCCCATCACCCCTTCCTGAGCATGGAGGAAGGAAAGAGATGAGAAGGCAAAGGAACGAACAGAGGAAGGAAGGAAGGAACGGAGGGAGAAAGGAAGGGACGGTGGGGGGGAGGGGAAAAGGGAGTGGGGAAGGAACAGAGGGAGGAAGGAAGGAAGGAAGGAAGGAAGGAAGGAAGGAAGGAAGGAAGGAAGGAAGGAAGGAAGGAAGGAAGGAAGGAAGGAAGAACTTGGTTGGAGATGCCCCAGTTCACACAGTTCTGCTTCAATTCTGGATCCATTGAGACTTAGGCTCGAAGGAGAAAGCAATTTTGTGTTGTCTTTCGTCACAGACAGGACTTTATCAGCAATCCAAGTTAACACTGGTATTCTTGAATTGTGAACTCTTAGGAAAGTATCCCCTCCTTGTGTGCTGCAAACAGTCATTTCCAGTGGGGAAAACAGGACAAAGCAAAGTAAGGGAAAATATTTCCTTTGCTACATTTCCAGTCTGAATTAGACCATGGCAGGGTCCCTGCAGGAGAGCCCTTTTAAGGATTATGCATTAATAGCAAGGCAACTAACTTACCTCTGTTCCTAAATGCTAAAGCTGTTGCACATAAAAAAACAGATAAACTCTGATCAACTATCACAGCCACCATTTTGACAGTTCTGCTGTACTGTTGTCTGTGGATGCCCCCATTAAATGCAAGCATGGGATAAACTGAGCCTGGTTTGTTCTTGGTCTTTTAAGTGGCCACAGACTACTAGCAAAAGTGGCATTTGATCACAAGGCAAGGAGGCTTTGAGAAATGTTTCCCCTTTTGCATCTGAGCATCCAAGAAGGGACAGGAAAGGAGAAAGGGAAAGAGGAAAGACAAACAAAAAGAAGGAAAGAGGGGAAGGAAGAAGGAAAGGAGAAGGAAGAGAGAAGGAAAAAGAGAGGGAGGGAGGGAGGGAGGGAGGGAGGGAAGGAAGGAAGGAAGGAAGGAAGGAAGGAAGATCATAATGAGAGGGAGGAAGGGTCTGAGGGAAGTCCTGCCTTAGCACTTGGCCACAAGCAGCCCTGCTGCCCTTTTGCCATCCCCTTGTCCCCTCCTCCTGACCTCTCCTGGTGGTCTCCCATCCTATCACTGAGGATGCTTTGGTTACAAAACTGGGTCTCTTCGCAGGGAGAGGGAGTGGGCCTCCCTCTGACCCACACACCATGAGCAACTTGGCCAATGAAAACGAGCACAGCAGCAGCCTCAAGGAGGAGGTAAGCGCAGCTGGGCGCCCCCTTGGGGAAGTGGGGCTAGGTTAGGCTGGGCTGCGGGGTCCCTGAACGTGAGGGCTGGGGGCTTGGCCTCTGCTGCCCAAGGCTCTGGGCAGCCCGCGCCACCGTCCGGGGACCCCCCGCACGCCCTGAGAAAAATAGAACCTATTTTTCTAAGTCATAAAAAAGGGGGCCAGAACTCAGGCAACTGAGCATGTGCAATTAGTTGATTAATATTAACTGACACACCTTGCATAAATTATCTCTTAATTTTAATGTACATGTGATGTATGATTTAGTATGTAGCAGGAAATATGTAGGAGGCGGTAAGAAAGAGTGTAACCTCATAGTACCTCAGCCAATGGGGAAAGAGGAAGGATGTGCAGCCAGGACAAGGATTGTATAAAGAAGGGAATATTTTGGGTTGGAACTTTGGAGGGAGCTAAGCTTTGATAGCTTCTCTCCCTGCTTATTGCAATAAACGAAACAAAAGGCCTTTACTGTGTCTTGGCTGGTTATTGGTCAGGCGAGCTTGCCTCTGGTCACGAAGGAAAGTAGCCAGGAGCACATAACAATGAGCATAATTCCTTTAACTTATTTCTAAAATAAGTAGACCTTGACACAGTTCAAGTTATAACTATAAATGGCTTACATACACACTGTATGTATTGGCTACAGATCATCAAAACCAAAATCAACATAAGACTGAATCCTAATGAGGAGAGTATTTTCAAAATGGAGTATTTTCAAAAGGTTTAAAATTTTTCATGACTCATAGCCATGCTTCCCAGGCATAGAGTAAGAAGAAAGGAATGTAGCCAATAGAGAAGGGACTGTAGCTGTAACCAGGGAATAGTTGTGATAGTGAGAAATGATTGGAACACAGAGGATAATGATGTTTTAGTGATGTTTTGAAAAAGGGGTGTGATTTTTACTAACTATAAATTTTGCTGATGCTTCTGTAGGTGTGTGACTCCTCCCTTGTAACCGTGAGGTTACCTGGTGAGAGTCCACCACGCTTTGCAAATCGTTCGTTCTTTTGTTAAAATAAATAGAGTTTATTTTTCTAACTCTGAAAGTCGTCTCATTCGGATTTCTTTAATACAAAAATCCTGCAAACAAATTGGAGGCACCGCTGGGATTCAATCCACTTTTGGATTCTGGGGGGCCCCTCTGGGTGCACCCCGTTCTATTTAGAGCGGAGAGGAGCCAGCCAGAGGACTTAGTGGCTCTTGAATGCCCGTTAAAAGCATAAACAGATGACTAGTAAGAGTTGAATTATAAAGTAAAAGAGGAATAATTAAACATTAAAATAGATATCTGGAGAATCTGGGAAGGACCGGGTAACATCCGTGCACGGACCCTGGTGAGTACTGGTTTGCAAACACCAAGGCACGAGATCCAGGGCGGTCAGGTAGGGTAGTGTGTGTGTGTGTGTCTGGTGGCGGTGCCGAGGAGGGAGGAATGTCCTTTTGAGGGGTCTCTGGGAGAGATCTGCAGGACAGTGTGCTTGAAGGGGACACTTGGGAAGTGATCCAGAGAACGGTGTTTTTGTGTATAGAAGGGCCACCGGAAGGAGCACATGAACGTATCCTAACCTAGACTCCATCTGTGGGACAGATGGGAGGCAATACTAGTTCAAGAGATTCGAAAAAGAAATGTTTAAAACGGATCCATAAAAATCCTAAACTCAAAATTGACCCAAATGGCCCTTTAGGCAAACTATTGGCTAGGTGGGGCTCACCACCTTACAATAGGGAGATTTTGAGATTAGGATTAAATAAGGAAGATATGGTTAACCTTTGTTGTTTTATTTGGTGGGAAGATGATAATGTAGAATGGCCAAGAGATGGATCAAATGATTATTTTCAATGCCATAATTTATACACATATGTGCAAAAGAAGAAATGCAAAAGTCTAGACAATGAATTGGCTTATGCATTAATATGGGTTCCTGATCTGTGGAATACACCGGAACATATATTAATGATTAAAAATGAAGAAACTGATCACACATATGAAAAGGAGAGAGAAAGAGATATTCTGACTCTTCTTCCCCCTCCATACAATCCAAACCAGCTTCATCCACGGGTTCCTACTCCCCCTCCTCTTTCTCCGATGCAGATTCCTACTCCCCCACCTATTCCCCCTCCCTTACATCCTCCTCTTTCTCCGATTCAAATTCCTAGTTCGCCTCTTCCATCCCTGCCTCAGACCCCTCCCACAACGTCTCCTCCATTTCCTCTTCTAAACCCCCCCACTTCGTCTCTTTCCCCCTCCCCCATTCAGAATACTCTGGTAAATCGGAGAATGAGTTGGGATAAAACCCCTGATGGTGCCGGCCTGCAAGGGGAAGTTGAGGAGGAGGTCCAACAATATCCCCTCAGAGAAGTGCCTGGGGGTCCTGATGCGCAAGGACACCCCCAAGTTATGTATATACAGGAGCCGTTAAAAGCTTCTGAAGTCAGAGCCTTTCGGAAAGAAATGGTGAATTTTATTGATGACCCCTTGGGAGCGAGTGAACAGCTAGATTTGCTCCTAGGACCCAGTATTTACACTTGGGATGAGTTGAATAATATTTTAAACATCCTCTTTAGCTCAGAGGAAAGAGGATTGATCAGGAAGGCTGCTATGAAGGTATGGGAAAGGGATTACCCAAATAACCCTCCCAGAGCTGATTACCTACCTCCTGATCAAAAATATCCTCTTCAGAGACCCGATTGGGATCATGCAGATGAAGTACATAGAAAACATATGAGCGACCTACGCACAATAATTATAAAAGGAATGAAAGAAGCAGTCCCACGAACACAAAATATGGCAAAAGCCGTGCAAATTGAACAGGAAAGGGATGAAGCACCAGCCGCTTTTCTGCAACGCATTAAAGATGGCTTGCGTAAGTTCGCCGGTGCAGACCCTGAAAACGCTTTAAATGCACAAACAGTAAAAATCCAATTTGTCACAAAATCATGGCCAGACATCTCACGGAAATTGCAAAAAAGAGAAAATTGGATTGCTGAATCCATGGAAATCTTATTGAATGAAGCACAAAAGATATATGTGAACAGAGAGGAAGAGAAAGCGAAGAGGGACACACAAAGACACAGCAAGATAATGGTTAATACTGTCCATGAGGTGTTGAGATCAGAGAGAGGAAGGGGGCGAGGCTTCGTCCCTCGTGACAGAGGAACTTGGAGAGGAGGGGGGGCAATGAGTGCGAGTCCTATTCGAGGACGTAGTATGGGGCGTGGTTCCTTGCCATTACAAGCGACGTGTTTTCAATGTGGAAAAGTTGGACATTTTAGAAGGGATTGTCCAAGCTTGGCAAGTGAGGAACGAGTCCACAGACTAATGGAAGGAGATGAATATGAAGATTAGGGATGTCAGGGGCCTCTGATTAAAAGTTCCCGCCAGGAGCCCTTGATAAATTTAAAGGTGGGAACCCGAGAGTATGTTTTTCTCGTTGATACTGGGGCATCTAGAACCTCTATGAGTGAAATACCTCATGGAGGGAAATTGGATACAAACACCCACATAAGGGTGAGTGGAGTAAAGGGGGAAGGATTTCAGGTAAATCAAATGAAACCTATAAAAATACAATTTGGCCAAAATGAAATTAAAACACTCAGGATGTTGTACATTCCAGAAGCGGGAATTAACATTATGGGCCGTGACTTGATGTCAGCTCTGGGATTGACAATAACCTTTGAATCTGATCATAAATTGTATGTGTTACAAGAAGAACAATTAGCTCTAATTGATCCTAAAGTCTGGGTGCAACCAGGAAATAGAGGAGGATTAGAGATAGAACCACTGCAGATAAATCTAAAGGCAAATAGTGAAGTGGTTCACCAAAAACAGTATAATATTTCTTTAGAAGGAAGAAAGGGATTACAGCCAGTAATTGATCAGCTGATACAAGATGGCCTTTTAGAAGGAACTATGTCACCATACAATACTCCTATTCTTCCTGTAAAGAAACCTGATGGGTCGTTCAGAATGGTACAGGATCTCCGCCTCCTTAACCGTGTAGTAGAATCCAGACATCCTGTAGTTCCAAACCCATACACAATCATGAGTCGAATTCCAGTTGAACATAAGTGGTTCAGTGTAATTGATTTAAAAGATGCATTCTGGTCTTGTCCATTGGAAAAGGAGAGTCGTAAGCTCTTTGCATTTGAGTGGGAGAACCCGTTTACTGGAAGAAAACAACAATATCAGTGGACGGTCTTACCACAGGGTTTTACAGAGTCTCCTAATTTGTTTGGACAGGTACTAGAACAAACACTGGAGAAGTTTGTGTCCCCGAAAGGAGTCCAATTGATACAGTATGTGGATGATTTGTTGATTTCAGGAAAGAAAAAGAGTGAAACTGAGGCAGGAACGATAGAGTTACTGAACTTCTTAGCGCAACAAGGATTAAGAGTGAGTAAAGGCAAGTTACAGTTTGTGGAGGAGGAAGTTAAGTATTTGGGACATGTGATAAGTAAAGGATCAAGAAAGATAAGTATTGAAAGAATTGAAGGAATTGCAAAACAACCAAGACCAAAAACTCAGAAGGAATTGAGAAAGTTTTTGGGGTTGGTAGGGTATTGCAGGTTGTGGATAGAAGATTATGCTAAGTGGACGAAAGGGTTGTATGGGCAGTTGGTACAGGACAAACCTTTTCAGGTAAAATGGACCAAGGAACTAGATAAGGATTTCCAACAGCTTAAACATCTACTGACTAGAGCTCCGGTATTAAGCCTGCCTAATGTAGAGAAACCTTTCCACTTGTTTGTGACCATAGAAAAAGGAGTTGCTTTAGGAGTGCTTACACAAACATGGGCAGGACAAAAGAAACCGGTGGCCTATTTGTCTGAAATCTTAGATCCGGTGGCACAAGGATGGCCGACCTGCATTCAGGCAATAGCAGCCGTGGCCTTGTTGGTAAAGAAAAGTGAGAAAATTATGTTAGGGGGAGCTTTGATTGTGAGTAGCCCCCACCAAGTAAGGACTTTGTTACGACAGAAAGCAGGAAGGTGGTTGACAGATTCAAGATTGTTAAAATATGAAAGTATGTTACTGGATCATCCCAATTTAGTAATCACTGTAGACACAAATTTAAATCCAGCTCAGTTCTTGAGTAAAATAGGATCTAAGGATGAAAAAGAAATTGAACATTGGTGCACCGAGGTTGTTGATTTAGAAACCAAAGTTAGATCAGATTTACAGGACATTCCACTGCAGAAAGGTGAAAAATGGTATATTGATGGATCTTCTAGAGTGGTAGAAGGAAAGAGGCAAAATGGATATGCAATTATCCAAGGAGGGACATGGGCATTGTTGGAAAGTGGAAAATTACCTTCACACTGGTCAGCACAAGCAGCTGAATTGTATGCTTTAAAGAGGGCTTTGGAATTGGGGGAAAAACAGAATTTAACCATCTATACTGACTCAAAATATGCCTTTGGAGTAGTACAAACTTTTGGAAAGATTTGGAAGGAGAGAGGATATATGTCTAGTCAAGGGAAAGACTTAATTCATCACAAACTGATTGAAGAAGTGTTGGATGCTTTACAATTACCTAAAAGAATTGCAGTGGTACATCTTAGAGCGCATCAAAAGGGAGATGAAGTAGAAAAGAAAGGAAACAATCTGGCTGATCAAGAAGCTAAATTAGCTGGGTTTGAAGAGACAATAATTAAAATAAATGTGCTAATACCTCATGTTGATGAGGTCACAGAGGTACCAATCTTTGAAGATAGAGAAAAGGAAAAGTTAAAAATGATTGGAGCACAAAAAGATGAGAAAGGGAGATGGTGGTTGCCAGATGGCAGACAGGTGCTAAACTATCCATTGATGAGAAGAATTTTTGAAAGATTGCATGAAGGAAGCCATTGGGGTACACAGGCCCTGATTGATGAAGTGTTAAAAGTGTATGCTGGTCTCAAGGTGTACACCGCTGCTAAACAAGTTACCCAGAAATGTGTTGTATGTCAAAGAACAAATAGAACTCATGTGGCAGAAAAATTGAGGGGAGGGCGCCCTCTAGCGTTATATCCCTTCCAAAATGTACAAATTGATTTTACTGAAATGCCTCAAATAGGCAGATATAAATATTTGCTAGTAATAGTAGACCATTTAACTGGATGGGTGGAAGCGTATCCTTGTTTTGATGAAACTGCTAGAACTGTTGTAAGAATTTTATTAGAGCACATTATCCCCAGGTATGGAATTATACAAAGGATTGATAGTGATCAAGGTAAACATTTTACAGGAAAAATCACACAAGGAGTGGCTGAGAATTTGGGCATTAAGTGGGACCTGCATAGTCCTTGGCATGCTCCCTCTAGTGGGAAAGTTGAGAATTTGAACGGAAGAATAAAAACTAATCTAACTAAGTTATATTTGGAAACTGGATTAAATTGGATAAAAACTTTACCATTGGCCCTATTCAGATTAAGAAATCAACCCAGGAGAGATATGGGAATAACACCATATGAAATGATGTTTGGTATCCCTTTGAGGGATGGCAACATACAAGTTGGACAATTACCCAGTAAAGATAAAGGACTAATTCAATATTTGCAAATACTGTCCCAGACTTTTGATTCTTTCAGAAAGATTGGCTATCTCGTACAGACACCTCCGTTGAGCTTCAAAGTACATTCCATTGAAGTGGGAGACGAGGTGTGGATAAAGACCTGGAGAAAAGAGACTTTGAAACCTGATTGGGAAGGCCCGTTCCTGGTATTATTGGTGACGGACACCGCTATAAGGACCAAGGAGAAAGGCTGGACCCATTACACTAGAGTGAAAAAGTCAACTGTTGAGTGGCACGTGACTCCAGTGTCTGGAAATCCTTTAAAAATTAAATTCAAAAGACAATGAATGTTTTGATTTTCTCCCTGCTTCTAGGAACTGCTACAGACTTGTGTGTCGGACAAAGGACCAGAAGAAAGGGGAGTAGAATAAAAGATCAATTATGTGTAAACAACGATTATGACAAACAAACTGAATTCCAATGGTTTGTATCCTCTAATATGAGTGGGACTTATGGAGATTGTGATGTGGTATTTCAGGTTACTGAAAAGATTTTAGTGAATAAGAGTGAAACTATAAAATGCTCAGACTCTAGGCAGAAATTGGCAAGAGTTGAAAGCGTATGTAAAGAAAGATTAACCATAACAGAAAATGACCCTAGATGCTCCAGGATTGTTAATATTCTTTGGTCTGGAATTTGTCATACTTCAATTATTAGTTATAATGATATGGAGTATGTATGCAATAAGACTAATAGAATAAAGCAGTTACCTGTGGGATGGCAAGGGCAATGTAGGGTGGAGTGGAACAATGATTTTAAGAAAACCACTCGGAAACCTCAAAGCTCTAGATCATTCTCACTCTCTCTCAAAAGAATGAGAAATGCTAGGACTACTAAGTCCCAGAGAAATTGTAATGAATGTATTCAGAAAACAAAACAGGGGACTAAAATAGTGGAAACTTTGTTATATTATACTTACAAGCCAGAATGTAATAATACGCTAATAGAACCCTGTATTTCAAACCAAACACAATATTCCAGATGTTATACAAAACAAGGGATTCAGTGTTATGAACCTAAAGCAATGGGACCCATTACTGGAAGTATATATGTATATGGCTATAAAGGGGGAACAGAAGGAACACAAACATTATTTACTTATGCCCAAAGTCAAAGTGGTTATATAGCCCATAATCAGACAAGGGGAGAACAGAAGATATCTGTCTGTTTTGATACTTGTAAAGCAATAAGTATAGGATCGGGTTATAATGGTGAGGATGGAATAAGTTGTAAAGGTTATCAGTGGGAAAGAGAATATATCAATGAAAAGAAATATTTGTTTCAAATGGTACAACCCCAAGCAAGCACTGGTCAAGTTGCCTTTGCTCCTAGCCATACCTACTGGTATACGGAAAAGGAACCAAAGAAATGGAGCAGGGGACCAACAGGATTTAACCTATCCCTGGGTGCAGTATCCACCGATTGTTTATCAGGACAGTGCACACCAATATGTCTAGAAACATCAGTTTCTCAAACCTCTTCGACCCAATATTATTATTTTGGCATAGGGGTCGATGGAGCAGGAAGAGACCCTTATGGATATATACTTATACAAGTAAAATCCACTAAATTAAGCAATCAACCTGTTAAGTTGTTTTGGGAATATGAAGAAGAAATTACAAAAATAAATGAACTCCCTGTTCCCCCAAAAGCTAAAAATATGTTTATTGAATTAGCACAAGAAGTGGCTAACAAATTAATATTAAGAAACTGCTTTGTGTGCGGGGGAACAAATATGGGAGATGACTGGCCATGGCATGCAAGGGAAGCAAACTATACTGAAATACAACAATGGAACAGGAATTTTACATACAGAAATAATTTTAATGAAACTTGGAGAATATCTATTAATTTGGTTGGGAATGTATGTTATACAAGGGCAAATATTAGTGGTAGAACAAGACCAATGGGATATATGCGATGTTTGAATGAATGGGAAAATAACACTTGGATATCTCAAATAAATGAAACTCAGCCTGACAATTCACTATCTCAAATTGAGCAGTTATCTTTCCTAAACGATCCAGAAAATGATACCTTGCAATGGATTACTCCTGATGGATTATATTGGATCTGTGGGGCATTTGCCTATAATATTCTTCCGGCTGGATGGTTTGGATCTTGCATCCTAGGAGTAATCCAACCTTCATTTTTCCTTCTACCAATGCAAAGTAAACAATTGTTGGGTATACCAGTATATGAGAATGTAGGACGTATTGTTAAAAGAGAGATTAATGACTTTTCCTGTCTTCAGAGGAAATGGAAATATGATGAATGGCCACCTGACCGAATTATTTGTGAATATGGTCCTGCAACCTGGGCACAGGATGGGAGTTGGGGTTACAGGACCCCTATATATATGTTAAATCGTATAATACGCCTACAGGCTGTAGTGGAAATAATTACTAACCAAACTGCTCGAGCTTTAACTAAATTAGCTAAAGAAAGTGTATTGTCTAGAACTTATATTATGCAGAACCGACTCGCTTTGGACTATTTGTTAGCTAAAGAAGGAGGGGTTTGTGGAAAGTTTAATCTAACAAATTGTTGTATACAAATAGATGGATCTGGGACAGTAGTAGAACAAATCACCACGGAAATGATTAAAATAGCCCACGTACCAGTACAAACATGGCATGGTTTATTAGATAAAGAAGGTTTTTTAGGAGGAATATTCTCAAATTGGAAACAGGCCTTATTTATGGGAGGTATAATAATTATTGGATTAATGATGTTACCCTGTTTAATTCCTTTAATAAGGAGCATTGTACAAAGTTCAATAGAAGGAATGATGAAAACCCAGACATCCATAAAATCAATGATGGTATTAAAAGAAATAGGAGATCAGATTCAGCTCCTGGAAGGTATGGAGGTAGTTGGACCAATGAAAGAGAGTATAGTAGAAAAGGAGAGATTGATTGAAATTCAGAAAAATATTAAACAAATTACCAAATAAAAAAAAAAATGGGGGATTGAGGAGAGTATTTTCAAAATGGAGTATTTTCAAAAGGTTTAAAATTTTTCATGACTCATAGCCATGCTTCCTAAAGTATCTGCCCAGGCATAGAGTAAGAAGAAAGGAATGTAGCCAATAGAGAAGGGACTGTAGCTGTAACCAGGGAATAGTTGTGATAGTGAGAAATGATTGGAACACAGAGGATAGTGATGTTTTAGTGATGTTTTGAAAAAGGGGTGTGATTTTTACTAACTATAAATTTTGCTGATGCTTCTGTAGGTGTGTGACTCCTCCCTTGTAACCGTGAGGTTACCTGGTGAGAGTCCACCACGCTTTGCAAATCGTTCGTTCTTTTGTTAAAATAAATAGAGTTTATTTTTCTAACTCTGAAAGTCGTCTCATTCGGATTTCTTTAATACAAAAATCCTGCAAACACTAAGTTATACTACTTTCAGTTTTTGTGTGAATGATATACAAGAGGTAAAATAATTTCTCTTTTTCATGGCCTACATTAGTGGCCAAAATTGTGGAAACCTTTTGGGAAAAGTGTACAGTAGAAATGCCACCTTTTGTTAAGTTTCCATCAATTTTTCTTCTAATTTCTTTATAACTGTAGCCTTGTTCACTTAATAATACTATTTTACATCGCTTTCTGGGCAACCGGTCAACTCTTTCCACCATTACTTTAATTTTATTACATTCTAGAAACTCACTAAATGAAAGAAAAAGAAGCCCCAACCAACTTGATAGCAATCACATAACACACTGACAAATGTACTCCTCTCAGCTTCAATACATGACATCAATAACTGAATCCTACTGTGATCTGATTGGCTCATTGCCAAAACAAGATGACACCTGATTGGCTCTCTAAACGCTCATGCTCATTGGCTACAATCAGATGAAGGAAAGCTACCTGATATCAACCTAAGCAAGTTGTGCTTCCTTTTTCTGGTTATTTGGCTATAACTTTTCATAGAATACAGATAAGTGAACAAACTTTGTTGCATTACATTCTTGATTAAATTATCTTTCCATTGATATATAATTTTATAGTACTACTCCAAAACAAAGTGGTGTTATTAGCCATCAAACCTCAAAAATATACTTTTCCCAAAAGGTTTCCACAATTTTGGCCACTACTGTATAATTCTAGTAGGCGTAAGTTTTCAGTCTACTATGTAGTACATGTAAACTTATTTTCTTTAATCATTTTTTGGTTTTACTTTTTTAAATGCCAGAGTCCATGATGATACTTGTCTATGTCAGCAATCAATCTGTATGGATCTGCCTCACTTAGCTTTTCCCATTTAAGAGACATAAGAGGAAAAGACTTACGCACAAAGTATCCTGCGTCCCCTTTTAAAAAAATATACAAGATAAAGCTGCCACACAGGGAGGCCAACGAATTCAGGTCTTTCAGTTTAAGGTACACTAAGTACTGGGAGAAAGCTACCTTTTTGCTTTGACACAAAGAACTAAGGCAGGACAAGAGTGGTGTGTTGATCCAGCTTTAGTATTTTGCAGTTTGATTTTAATTCATAACTTTAAGGCTATCAGTCAGAAACTCACAAGGGGCTCAATGGCAGAAAAACAAAAGGCAGAAAGAGAAAGGAATCCGAGACCGCCGTGGCTCCCTCCTTGGGGTGGGAACGAGGCAGGGTGGCAACTAGGGATACAATTTGGGGCGACAACCTTCTCCCCCTGGCTTGCGGAGAAAGGGAAGGCATGAAGCCGCAAAGAAACACGGGGAAGGAAGCTTGGGGGAAGCCTCATCCCAAGACCTACGTACCTCCCCCAACCCCCGCGAAGGGCGACGGAGTAGACGGAGTGCGGAGCTGCCGGCGGAATCAGGCATAAATCGGTACTCATTCCCGCCCCCATGAGGGCCTCGGATGAGAAAATGGCGGCGGCCAGAGCAAATCGGGCCTCACCTGTCACCCAACAATCAATAAGGACCTGACGGGCCGGAGAAATCTCGCTGAAGGCCGGATCGGGTTCCTTGGCCTCTGCCACCGCCGCCACCGCGTGCCAGGAAGGGGTTGAGAGAGAGCGCGAGGAGAAGGGACAATCGGCAAGTGGGAAGGAGAACGGCGCTGGGATCCGGCAACTCCAACCCCCGGAACGTTTCGACGCCAAGAAGCAGCGGGGACAAGTCGCTCGCATATGCATGAGCACACCAGGGACACTCATAAGACTCGTTTCCGGCTCTGGACGGAAGTCCCGCCCCCGTCCGCGGAAGCTATTGGTTGATGCCTGAAACTTCGCTCCTCGTCTTTTCCCTCACCTTTGGTTCCTTCCTTACTTCCACCTGTCAGCTCACCTCGTAGAGGCGAAAGTGCAGGGGAGGAGAAATTGGGCGGCTGAATTTTCCGCACGTGATTGGCGGTAAAGACACCTCTCTCGCGCCGAGAGAAGGGGAGGTGCGCGGCATGACCAGGGCCGAGCGGCACGTGAATCGAACAGTGACGTCGCCGACCTTTGGGGTGGGCTCCGCACGTGCCCGGGAAGAAAAAGGGCGGAGGAGTCGGACTACGCTGTGATCCCTCCTCTTTCCAGAAGACGTTCTAAACGCACCTGTTATTTCAAGAAGATTGTCTTCCTTTCGACTTAGTGGAGGAGTAAAGTAGAAGCTCGCCAGAAGTGGTTGCTAGTGACTCATGGATGGCTGGAGGTGGGTGGGAAAGGCCTGGGTTTTCTGTGATGGTACGTGGCGTTGCAAGGTGAGAAAGCAAAGGAATAGGGCGGAGATTCCATACCCGCAAAGCCGAGGAAGCGTCGCTGCCATGCGGTTCAAGGGAGAAGTTGGCCCTCGTGGTGAACTTCCCTTTGAGACGGAAAGTGTTTCCGGCGAAAGTACCCCAAACCCAATTACTGTAGTTTCCTGTTGAAAGAAAAATCATCAGGGTCCAGTCCAAACTGGGAATAAACAAAATGGAGACTGCTTTAGAAAGGTTGTAGTTTATTGTAGAGCACAAACAGAAACGACTCTGGGAAAGCTGACCACATGTAGCTGGGAGTAGTGGGTTTTTATACCTTCTTGGGCTTTTCTTAAGAAAAAGAGTTGTTTCCTGTTCCTGTGGCATAAACTTTGACCTGAGCTTTTGAGCATGTCCTTTTGGTATTCTGATGGTGGTGGGTTAATCCTATTATGTCCTAAAGGTCATGTCCTGCTTCTCAGTGATCAATTAACATGTAGGATCCACCCTGGCTGGGTGCTAAAAGAAAAAGTAAATTCTCCCCTTTTACACATACATACACGCGTATACTGTGAGGGGAAAAATTATTTGATCCCCTGCTGATTTTGTACATTTGCCCACTGACAAAGAAATGATCAGCATTGAACATAAAATCTTAGTATGCATCAATCATCATAGCACCTGGTATACAACACTATTAATCTTTGTAAACGTCTGGTTTGGTAAACATTTTTCACTCCTCACATCAAGCCTCAACTATACGCCTGTTACACTTTATTTGATTGGTGTTTCTCTTTTCTATAGTTTATCCACAGTTTCTAGTCTATCACATATTATTCATTCGCGCTTCTGAATTAACTTCGTCTCAGTAATAGTGCAATCTTTTATAGTCCCTAACCAAAGATCCTGAGGTAGAAGTTTCATAACCTGAGATAGAAATTCAATCCGCTTTATCAATATTAAAGCAAACAACATTAGGCATAAGCTCATGTTAAGAGGCATTCGTCATAGAACATAAACATACATTAGGTGTTAGTTTTTAGGTGTTAGTTTTTGTAAACGTTTGATTTGGTAAACATTCTTCCCTCCTCACGTCGAGCCTCAACTAAACGCCAGATACATTTTGTTTGATTGGTGTTTCTCTTGTATATAGTCTATCCACTGTTTCCAGTCTGTCAAATATTGTTCATTGGAGTGATCCTTCAAGTATGCTGATATTTTCGCCATTTCCGCCAAATTTGTTACTTTCAAAGTCCATTCTTCCATAGGCGGTATTTCTGGATTCTTCCAGTATTGTCCCACCAACAGTCTTGCTGCTGTGATCAAGTTCAGAAATAAGTTCGTCTCTGAGGTAGTGCAATCTTTTGTGATCCCTAACAAAAAAACCTGAGGTAGAAATTCAATATGCTTTTTGACAATGGTTTGGAGTGTCCACCATATCTTCCTCCAGAAGGCTTTGATTTTTCTGCATGTCCACCATACATGAAAGTAGGTAGCCTCCCCATCACCACACCTCCAGCATTTGGGTTGGGAGTCTGGATAGATGAGTGATATTTTTTTCGGGTCTAGGTGCCATCTATAGAACATCTTGTAGAAGTTTTCCCTTAAGTGTTGCGATTTCGTAAATTCTACATTTTTCACCCAGATTTTCTCCCACGTGTCCATGGTGATAGGATGCCCAAAGTCTTGTTCCCACTTTACCATACAGTTCTTGACTAGCACAGTTTCAGAGTCCATTTCTATCAGAATGCTATACACTCGTTTGATGTGCATGATCCCCTGCTCTCTAATCTGTTTAATTAGATTCTCGTCAGTCTGGGATAAACCCTTCTTCTTCTCTTTATGCCACCGTGATTGCAGTTGTAAATATGATAGCCAGGTACCTCCTATTCCTTCCTCTGCTAGCGTTGTTTGGGGTTTCAAGGAGAACCCATTTTCTTCTTCCAGTACAAGTTTACTGTAGGGCACCACTTCTTGCCCTTGGGATATGTTTACATCCCCTATTGCGTGTCCGGGGATCGTCCAGATGGGAATCTTGTCGTGTAGAAAGTGTTTATATTTCTTCCAGACCCATAACAATGGGATTCGTAGTGGGTTCTCCTTGAAGTTCCTGTCTGCCTTTTTGTCGTATACCAAGTATGCGTGCCAGCCGAATAGTAGACCATGCCCTTCAACATTCAGTATTCTATCATTTGTCATATTGATCCAGTCACTCAACGCCACCAACGTTGCTGCATAGTAGTATAGCTTTAGATTAGGCATTTTTAGTCCCCCTCTCTTCCTCGTGTCCTGGATGATTTTTAGTTTCACCCTCGGTCTCTTGTCATCCCAAATAAATCTGTTGATTCCCTTCTGCCAATTGTCCAAGTCCTCATCCTTTTTGAGTATGGGTAGCATTTGAAAGAGAAATAGAAATCTTGGCAAGACGTTCATCTTTACTGCTGCTATCCTGCCCAGCAAGGATAGTCGTAGTGTTTTCCACCTTTCCAGATCTGCTTGTATCTTGTTCCACAGCACCTCGTAGTTATTTTTGTATAATTTCGCATTCGTTGTTTCTATCTCCACTCCCAGGTATTTAACTTTCTTAACTATTTCACAACCCGTTATTCTTTCCAAGTCCTGTTTTGCTTTGTTGTCTAGATTTTTAACTAGCATCTTCGTTTTTGATATATTAACTTTAAAACCTGATACCTTGCCATAGTCTTTCATTATCTCCATCAAACTCCTTGCTGATTGTACTGGTTGCGATACTGTCACCAGTAGGTCGTCTGCGAAGGCACACAGTCTGTAGTCCTGTTGTCCAATCTGTATGCCCTTTATGTCCTCTGCTGCTCTAATCTTGTTCAGCAGAATCTCCATCGTTAAGACAACTAACAGTGGTGACAGCGGACAGCCCTGTCTCGTGCCTCTTTCTATGTTGAATGGGTCTGTTAGTTCGCCGTTCACAATGATCTGGCCCGTTTGTTTCTGGTAGATTGCTATTATGGAGTTGAGGAACTGCTTTCCCATTTTCATCCCCCGGGCTAGGTTCGTCAGGAATGGCCAATTCAGTCTGTCAAAGGCTTTTTCTGCGTCCACAAACATGAGGGTAGCAGGTACCTGGTTGTGCCTTTCCAAGTGCTCTATTATGTTCAACAGCTGTCTCACGTTGGTTTTCATCTGACGTCCTTGTATAAACCCCGTTTGATCCGGGTGAATTATTTTTTGTAATACAGTCATTAATCTGTTGGCCAGCACTTTTGTGAAGAGTTTGTAGTCTGTGTTCAATAGTGAGATGGGCCTATAGTTTGCCGGTTGTGCATTATCTTTTCCCTCTTTGGGGATTAGAGAAATGTAGGCTGTTTTCCAGGAGGGTGGGACTTGGCCTCCTTCTTGTATGTTGACAAATAGCTTTCTGAGGGGTTCTATCATTTCCTCTTGGAGATGCTTGTAATAGGTAGCCATTATCCCATCCGTCCCAGGTGATTTTCCTTTTTTCAGTTGTTTGATCGCTGAGTGTATTTCCTCCTTCGTGATTGGGGCGTTCAGGGCATCTCGTTGTGTATCGGTGAGTACCATTAATTTTTCGTTTTGTAGAAACTTTTCTATCTCTTTGTCCTGTACCTTTTCCTCGGCGTATAGCTTTGAGTAGAACTCGGTGAAAGCTTTCTTAATGGTTTCCTGTTTGAATTCTTCCTTGCCTTTGTACTCTATCTTTTCAATTATGCGGGCTTTCTGTTTCTTTCTTATGGTGTAAGCCAGCCACCGACCCGGTTTGTTGGCGCTACAGAATGTCTTGTGTTTTGCATATTGTATATTCCATGCTACTTGATCCGCCATCAGCATGTCAAATTGTTTTCTTAGTATCTTAATTCCTTCTTTTGTGGCTTTGTCCTCCGGTCTTTTTATTAATAATTGTTCTTGTTTCTTTATCTCCTCCTCTAGTTCCTTTCTTTTTCGTTCTTGTTTGCGTCGGTGCCTGGCGTTCATGTTCATGAGGATCCCGCGCATAAATGCCTTGCTAGCGTCCCAAATCATTTCAATGGGTGTTTCATTGTTCATATTTATACTAAAGAATTCCTTCATGGCACTTTTGCATTCAGCCACCTCTTTCTCGTGTCTAAACAGGTTTTCATTAATTCTCCAGGATCTCCTCGATTTCCGATCCTGTCTTAATTCCATCCCTACCGGGTTATGGTCTGTTAGTACTTTGGGTAGAATTGACACAGTGTTTAGGCGGACTAGCAAGTCACTAGATGCCAGGATGAAGTCAATTCTGGAAAATAATTGATGCCTGTCGGAGAAAAAGGTGAATTCTTGCTCTTTGCCGTGCCGTTCCCTCCAGACGTCTGTCAGTACAAGGTCTTCCTTCATGTCGAAGAAAGATTTAGGCAACTTGGAGTGCTTCTGTGGGTTAGGTTTTGTTTTCTTCTTGTCTAGGGCAATCTCTATGACCCCGTTCCAATCTCCCAGAATAATACATGATCTGTAGTTGAGTTGTATTAACTTCTTGTGTATCTTTTTGTAGAATTTTCCTTCTTGTTGATTTGGTGCATATATGCCCATCACTAGAATTTTCTTGTCGTCCTGTGTCACTTCGATTGCTAGGTATCTACCCTGGGAGTCCGACTCTATTAGCTTAGCTATTACATGTTTCTTCACATATATAACAATCCCGTTCTTCTTTCGTGGCGCCGCTGCGACAAAATGTGTACCTAGTCTGTTGTTGATTAAGTATTTCTGGTCCGCTGCTCTGATGTGTGTTTCTTGTAGGCAAATTATGTCGTTTCTTCCTTGATACAGATAATGAAATATCTTTCTCCTTTTCTGTGGGGAATTTAGTCCGTTAACGTTCCATGTCAAGTATTTAGTTGTCATTGTCGGTTTCAGAATACTCTTGCAAGACCACTTCTGTTCTATCTCTTGTGTTCTTCTTTGGTCTCGTTCCCATGGTATCCAAGTTGGTGCTCATGTTGTGTAGAGGGGTCGTGCCTTGCTGCTCCGTGCGTTTGGTAGTGGATCTTAGTATTCTGCTCTCTGCAGTCTGTCCTGTTTCCTTGTTGTTGCTTTCTGTTCTCTGTGTCGTCGTGTCTCGAGTTGGTCCTTTCCTTTCTCTTGCTACTGCATCGGTCTGTATTTCTGGGTGGTTTGCTCATTGTTCTCGGTCCCTTCCGCATTCCAGTGGCCCTTCTGCTTCTTCTCTCGTGATGTGCTGAGGCCCACCTGACGTTAGTTCCTTTGCAAGAAATTCTCTGGCTTTCTGGACCGAGTTCAGGTAGCATCTTTTATTCTTATAGAGAAGTGACATCCCCGTTGGGGCTTCCCATCGAAATCGCATGGCGCGTAATCTCAGTTCGTCGACCAAAAATTTGTAGTCCTTTCTGTCTCGCAGCATCGTTGGGGGGATCTCTTTCAGTACTTTCACTTCCTGCCCCTCTATGTATAAATTCTTGTTGTAAGATGTGACTGAGATGAGGTTCTGGAACCCCTGCGTCGCAAAATGGATAACCACGTCCCTTGGTCGACGCCTGTCTGTTGCCTTCCATGCGCCCACTCTGTAGATTCTGTCGAATTGCCATGCGATCTCTGTGGTGCTCTTTCCCAGAAATGTTGCCAGGGCTTCTATAAAGGTTCCAAGCAGACCTCCTTGGGTTTCGTTTGGCTCCTCTTTCCAGCCTCTAAACCTGATTGCAGACGCCATTTGCCAGTATTGCATCATGGTGGACTGGTCTTGAGCCACCCCTTTCATTTCTGCTATCTGTCCCTCTACATGGTTCTCCACTTTTTCCATCCGCTTGTCCACCTTCTCCCTGATCTCCTGGAAATTTTTCTCCATTTCCTCCCTTATTCCCTTGTAGTGTGCTTGTATCGCCTCCTTCATTTGGTCCAGGTCTGCGGCCATCGCCCTGCGTTGCTCTTCCCATTTTCTCTCCAGCTCCCTACCTTGGTTTATCAGCATTTGTTTTATGTCTTTGCAACTTTCCTCCAACTTTTTGTCCATTCCATCCATCCTTATTACCAGCGTCCCTATTACTTCTTTTAATTCTTGTATCATGTGTGCTGTTGGGCTGGCTTGTGTGCATTGATGGGTCTGGGGATCTGCCGTTGGATGGGAGGGTGTGGGGGTGGGTAAGGTGCTTCCTGGTGGTTTAGTAGGCTGGGCAGGGGAGGATACAACTCCCATCGTTTGTGTCAGTTTGGTCTGTTTGGAGGCCATCTTGAGGTTATCCTCCTGTTGTCCTGGCACTGTTTTGGTTTCCAAATTGGACCAAATTGGACACTAGGTTGTGATCTGATGATGATCCAGTAGTCTAGCCTTTCAAGGGGGGGGCTTCAGGGTTTAGGCAGTGTAGGGGTAAGAGCCTATATTCAGGCAGTTCTGTGTTCAGGGAGCCTATTCAGTGCCTTTGCCTTGGCTTCCTCTTCACTCCCCTCTGCCAGCCTGTTCCTTCTCTTTGTTCTTTTCTGGCTCTTTCTTGCCCCTCTTTCTTTGCTGTCTTGCCCAGGTCACTTTCTCCTGTCTTCTGGCAGCCTGTGTTTACAGATCCCTTCTGCCTTTCCTTTGTAGCGCTCCAGGTTGCCTTCCAACTTTCTTCTTCCTCCCACCTTCTTCCCTGGTAAGTCCTGCCCTCTTCTGAGTCCCTGGGGCTCCCTTTCTGGTGGGTCTGGGGCGCAGCGCGTGGGGTAACACTCACCAGTCCCTCTGCCTGGGCCTTCCCCCGTTGTCTGCTTCTTTGCCGCCTCCTTCTTTTCGATGCTGCTCTCCGCCAGCTCTGCTTGCCTCCTCCTTTGTTCTCTGGATCTGGCTCCCTCCTCCGTTCTTCCAGCTTTCTTTTCTTCCTTCTGCTCGTCCGGGGGTCGTTTCTAGGTCTGCAGACCCTCCCGGCGGCCCTTGCTGGTCTCTCCGGTCTCTCCGGCTTCTTCCTCCTTCTTCTTGTCCCCGCTCGCGCCCGATCAGTCTATAATTTTAATGATAGGTTTATTTTAACAGTGAGAGACAGAATAACAACAAAAAAATCCAGAACAATACATTTCAAAAAAGTTATAAATTGATTTGCATTTTAATGAGTGAAATAAGTTTGATCCCCTTATCAATCAGCAAGATTTCTGGGTCTCACGTGTCTTTTATACAGGTAATAAACTGAGATTAGGAGCACTCTCTTAAAGGGAGTGGTCCTAATCTCAGCTTGTTACCTGTATAAAAGACACCTGTCCACAGGAGCAATCAATCAATCAGATTTCAAACTCTCCACCATGGTCAAGACCAAAGAGCTGGACAAGGTTGTCTGGGACAAGATTGTAGACCTACACAAGGCTGGAATGGGCTACAAGACTATCGCCAAGCAGCTTGGTGAGAAGGTGACAACAGTTGGTGCGATTATTTGCAAATGGAAGAAACACAAAATAACTGTCAATCTCCCTCAGTCTGGGGCTCCATGCAAGATCTCACCTCGAGTTTCAATGATCATGAGAACGGTGAGGAATCTGCCCAGAACTACACGGGAGGATCTTGTCAATGATCTCAAGGCAGCTGGGATCATAGTCACCAAGAAAACAATTGGTAACATATTACGCCATGAAGGACTGAAATTCTGCAGCGCCTGCAAGGTCCCCCTGCTCAAGAAAGCACATGTACAGGTCCGTCTGAAGTTTGCCAGTGAAAGGAATAAAGTGTTATTCAGAAATGTCTAATGAGTCCAAAGGTTGATAGGAGAGGCCAGGCCACCTGAAAGTTATAAAATAATAAAGCTTATTTTATCTTATAGATGGCAAGTACAAATACAAAAAGCAGAAATTACTAGCTAACTGAAACCGCAAGTAGAGGAAATACAAAACCTAAATATAAAGTTTATTTTTCCCCAAGTTTTTTTATTAATTTTACAATATTACATTTATATATTTGAAAAGTAGCGTGGCGGCTGAGCTCAGTCATTCCATTACATTTGAATATCATCAGTACAAATCTCAAAGTATTACAACAACTAATTCCCTCTCTTTCCCCCATAATATCTACTGTCATAGTTGAACCAATACAGTTCTTATTCTATCAATCAAACAAAAAGTACCTTTCTAATATTCATCAATAATCTTCAGTCTATACATAATTAATTTGACATTCCACCTTTTAGACAATAACCTAGTAAGTTTTTCTTAGCTTTAATTTGCCATTGATATTTAAGTTTAATCTTTATCATTTCCAGATCTTAAATGATCCCAATTTCTAAGTCTTGTATCTCACATTTGGGGCTAATAATTTTTTTTCTTTTCTTCCTTCTACTTCCTTCCTTTCTTCCTTTCCAGAAAGAGAAAGAAAATAAAAAAATGAAAATAAACCACCATTTGTACCACAAACCCATATACAAATTTAATTATTAGTATTTATACTTCTAAGTTTTACTTAACCTTTGTCTCAACTCATAACAATATCTTAAATTCAAATCTTAGTTATTTGTAAACATTCAAACTTTTAGCCAATCAGTGACCTGATGGTTAATTTTCCCTTAATATTTTAATTTAACATTTAATATTTATTTTTTTCCAGATTTTTAATTAAACACAATTCCTTTATCACAATTCCTCATGCATTCTAATATTTGAAATATACACCTTGTATATAAATTCTACCATCTATCTTACCAATCTAATAAGACAGTATAATATTCTTATTTCAATATATTTCTAGATTTTATATGATGGAGTGGCCTGACTTGTTTAATGCACAAGTCTTCACACTCTCTAAACGATTGCAGAGAATTTAGGAAAAAATCCCTAGATGAACAAAAGGCCCTACTAAAAGAGCATAGGATATGCTTCAAATGCTGTGACTCTATAGATCACATGGCCAAAAACTGCACAGCTAGGGTGAAATGCCACCTGTGTGACAGTAACAAGCACCCAGCAGCCTTACAACTAGAAACTAAGAAGCCTTCTGAGGAGACACGACAAGCAACTCCCACCTCTACCACGACGACGAACACTCAATGCATCTCCACTAGGCTCCCAACAATGGACCAGACGCACTATATACAAATATGTGGCAGCTCACTGCGCCCTCCTTCATGCTCTCCCATCTTCCTTGCTAAAGTCTATTCAGACGGAAGACCGGGAGAGGCTGTGAAGATGTACATGATATGTGATGTGCACAGTACCACCACGTAAGCTAGGTCTGCCTTTTTCGATCTCTTTGACCTCCCGACCGGATTAATAGAGTTCGGAGTAAAAACTATCACATCACCCGGTAGCACGGTGGGAAGGATAATCTCCGGACTGTGCATAGAAGCAATAGACGGGAGCTCTCATTTTCTGTTGCCACCAGTGATGGAATGGGACAACATACCACTCGAGCGGGACGAGATTTCAACACCAGAGATGGCAAGAAACTTCCCTCATCTAGCTCACCTAGCCGATCTTATCCCTCCCTTGGATAACGAAGCCAAAATTCTACTATTGGTGGGACGGAACACCTACGAAAGCATCAGCAATGAGGTAAGAATCAGAGGCCCACCAGGCACACCGGTAGCACTTAAGATGGAACTCGGATGGGCCATCACAGGTGAAGCATGTATCAATAAGCTGCAAATTCCAATACAAGCAACCATCATAAAGACTTCCATTCTCAGTAATGGGAGAGCTTCCCACCTAGAACCATGCCAAGAACACTTCAGGCGTTCCCCCGCTAAGCCTATCGTGGGAGCGTCGGTGTTCCAAACCTGCAACAACGACAACGATGTAGGACTGTTGAAAGAGGACAAAGAATTTCTAGACATCATGGATAAAAAAATGTCTGCAGGATGAAACCAGAAGTTGGGTAGCCCCCTCCCTTTCCACACACTCAGATAGCGTCTACCTAACAATTATGAGCAAGCTCTCTCTCAGCTCAACAACCTATGAAGAACCATGATCAAGAAAGCCGACATGAAGACACACCTGGTAGACTTCATGGAAAGGAAGTTCCAGAACGGACATGTGTCAAGCCCCTGGGCTTGCCATGGGCCGAGAGATGGGGAGCATGCAGTCAGCAGCCGACCGACGCCCACATGAGAGTCCTGAGCACTGCCTGACTCCCGACAGTCAGCTGGGAGTCGGGTCGGCATCTGGAGTTCGGCGGAGGACCAGCGGGGCCGCTACAAACCGCCCAGCTCCCGACAGCCAGCTGAGAGTCGGGTCAGCGTGTGCATGCCAGCTGGGAGTCGGTGGAAACGCCAGGCGCCGCCCATCTCCCAAACGTTGGCCCGGCTCCTGGGAATCAGCTGGTAGGAGGCTCGGCTCTCTGCCGGTATCAGGGGGCCAACATGGCCACCAGACGCCGCGGGTGCCTCCCGCCGAGGAGCCAGACGCCGGAGATGTTCCCACCGCCGGTTGGACATTTGGACTAAGCAAACTGGATGAGGGAGGATTGTACCTCACCTTGGCTGCCTCTCCCTCCCTCCTGGTGCAGGGGGGAGGAGGCAGAGTGCTGCCTGGTTGTCGGAGGAAAAGGCTGGAACAGCAGAGGCTACGTGGGTGCATCTGGAGGGGGGGAATGCGGGCTTTGCACTACGCCTCTTATCCATACGGACCGGATGCTGGCTTGCTGAGTGGGGTGGGGTTGGAGGGTGGAGCACATCTATGTAAAGCACTGGGAGCAGTTCACTCCCAGTGCTGACTTTTTCCTTTGCATTAAAGTTTGCTGGTCACCTGTTCCTTCTGTGTCCGGAGTTTATCGGCAGCTGGCAGAGGACAGCTGACAGTAAGTCAGCACTCCTTTATTTTCCTGTTCCCCTCTTCTTGCCTGTTGTTGTGGACTTTGACTGAGATGGCAGAGGGTAAACAGGAGGCTCCTCCTGGGGCAGATGAGGCCGACCCGGCTGGAGCAACAGGGCCTGAGCCTGAAGCCCGGGATGTGCAGCCAGTAGTCAGGCCCAAGGTGGTAGAACCACGGCCTGCAGCCCCTGCAGGTGAGAACCAGGGCCCTGGGGTTTCTGCAGCATCGGGGAAAAGGTGGCACAGCCCTGCATTGGCCAATGTGGAGCCTGGACGGGTGACAACAGCAGGACCTAGGCCCTCTTTGATGGACTGGCGGGAAAGACAGCTGACGGGAGAGGATGAGGATGAGTGGAGCTATTCCACCGCTCCTGGCCAAGATACCATGGATGTTTTGAGGGACCGGTTCGGGGAGGTGGGATATCAAGACACCTCCTCCTGGCCACGACGGATGGCTACGAGAGAGGACGCCTCATGGCATCGAATGGAGGCGCCATCCAGACATCCCGACTCGGTCCAGTTCTGCCTAGCCAGCCCGTGACTGCGACGGCCCCCTGCCCCAGATGTCTCCACGGTAGGAGGGTCTTCTTTGGGTGCACCGCAGGTCCAGGCTCAGCCTGCGTGGACAGATCGGCCAGCACCTGGGTCATGGGGGTTGCCTGCTGGAAGGGGCTCTGGCCAGCAGGACGTGGGTTCCAGCGCCCAGGGCCCACCGCCTACAGCTGACACCTTACGAGGTCCGGCCCACCCTATAGGACCCTGGGGTCAGGGGATGTTGTGGGGTCCACTGCCCATACCGGTCACATTTGATGGACATCCGGATCGCTTGGCAATGTTCCTAAGCCATGTGATTAGCCACCTGGATCGATATGCTCGGCTCTATCCATCCCAATGGGCCATGGTTGTGGCAGTGTCAGCGGGACTGCAGGGTGAGGCAGCCACATGGGCAGCGGACCTGTATAGCGATCACACTCAGGAGCTGGCTGACCCTGGGTTGTTCCTGGATGCGTTGCGTGCCCGCTTTGAAGACACCTCCCGGGTTCAGCGTGCTGAGGCGGAGTTTCTGGCACTGAGGCAACGCAGTTGTCGTGCAACTGACTACGTCCGTGATTTCCGCAGGGTCACGGGGCAGCTGCGATCTTGGCCTGAACGCCTACTTGTCCACCATTTCCGGGCAGGTCTGGACCGAGAGTTGCGCCAGGCTTGTGTGTTCCGGGGGGTTCCCAGTCGTCTCCAGGAATGGTTCCAGGTAGTTATAGACCTGGACACAGGTCTCCAGGAGTTCTGGGGAAAGGGTGAGGATCCGATCATACCAGGAAGATCGGCAGCAAAGTTACGGGAGGAGGGGAGATGGGGTCCGCCCGCAGATCTGGGCTCCTCCGCCCCTTTAGCCAGGGCGCCCTTTCGCTGTTTCCGCTGTAATCAGCCGGGCCACAGAGCAGCGGACTGTCCAGCCCTGATCCCACAGGTTCCTTCCTCGGGCCCTGGAAAGCCCACTCCTAGGGCCAACAGAATGCCTGACAGATCAAGGGCGGTGCAGCAGCCAGAGGCAGTTACATCCCAGCGGTTGGTCCTGAAGGAGGAGGAGGAGGCAACAGCAATGACGAGGTACCGGCTGGTAGCTGACGACAGTGAGGATGACGTAGCCAATGATCCTATGGTAAGCGAGCCCATAATGCCCTTCGTGCTCCCTGTGACATTGACTAACCCGCAGACAGGGCAACAAAGAGGTTACCAAGCCCTCATCGATTCAGGGTGCACCCGGTGTTTGATAAGCAAAAGGGTGGCAGCGGAGAGTGTGATCAGAGTCCAGCGACTAGCCCACCCCATCCAGTTCGAGCAAGTGGACGGGTTTCTGCTGGGAGGGGCGCCAGCTAATTTCATAATGGAACCCATCCGGCTGGACATGGGAACCCATTGGGAGGTCCTCCATTTCATAGTCGTCCTGTCTATGACTGAGGCAGTGATTTTAGGTTTGGCATGGCTGGACAAATGGGGTCCTACGATATGGTGGGAAGGGGGTTATCAGATGCTACATATCGGGGTGGGTCCCCAGGCCCCTAACCATGGTTCCAGGGAAAAGGGGGTGGGGTGCAAGGAAAAGGTGGTGGAGTTGACGGAATCCAGGGAAGATGTCCCCTTCCCGGAGGTGTACAGTGATCTGGCTGAGGTCTTCAGTGAGCAGGAGTGCAATGTTTTGCCACCCCACCGCGCTACTGATTGCGCAGTTGATATCCTGCCGGGGGCCAAGTTGCCCAAGCCATCAAATGTTGCAAATGGTCCCAGGCAGACCAAAAGCTGCCCAGGACCAGAGTGGCTATCGCCAGCCTTGTGCGCATGCGTGAGGCGCGAAAACAGCCGGATTTCTATTGGCTGACACTGTCTGGGTTTTGGACACTATAAAAGGCCTGTGCGCCTTTTGCTGGTTGCTGGTTGTAAGAAGAGAACAATAAAAGAAGCTTGTTTGTTACACCATGTGTTGCCTCTTAATGTCTCTAACCTGCAAACACAACAGTTTTGCCTGGGGTAAAGTATTTCGAAATGTTTTGTGTCTGGTGTAAATGCAAGAAAGGGTGAAGAAGGCTAGTTTCTTAGTAATTAGAAGGACAATAGATGGTGTTAAAAGAATGGAAATAATCAGATGGCAGAGAGGGAGGGAGAGAGAGAGAGAGAGAAAGAAAGGAGCTGTGTGAAGTTTTATGGCTGGCCAGGATGAAAGGCAAGAACTCTGGTCTGCTATTTTGTGTGAGAGAGTTAAGTAGAAAGCTATGTATTTCTTGAGGTTCCTATAGTTTGGAAGGTGACAAGAGAGGGAAAAACCCCTCTCCAAGGGGAAAAAATTGTTCCCCCTAACAGCTTTTGAAATCAGGCAATTTAGGAAAGAATTGCCCAAACTAATAGAAGATCCTATTGAAGTAGGACCAATGGAATATTCATGGGGAGAAATGCAACCCATTTTTAACATGTTTACACCAGAGAAGAATGGGATGATTAGGTGAACAGCTAGGGAACAGTGTAAGAAAAAGTTTTCACAAAAGAATGAACAGGCTGAGATCCCTGTTGCAGATCCAAAGTGGGATGGTAATAGAGTGCAGAGAGGAATGCTATGGCTGATTATAGGGGATAAAAGGTATTTAAATATGCAGTGCCTCAGAGTCTTAACATTCAGAAGGCACTGTGATTAGAACAAGGAAAGGAGGAAACATGACTGAATGGCTAGAGCAGTGGTGGTGAACCTATGGCACGGGTGCCAGAGGCGGCACTCGGAGCCCTCTCTGTGGGCACACGTGCTGTTGCCCCAGCCTTGCCTCCCCCTGTGACCCCCTCCTCTCCAGCAGCTCCCCTGAAGGAGAGTCACCCTCGAGCGTGGCCCACACAGAGCAGCACAGCCAAGGACATGGCAGCCAGGCAGCATAGACAAGACTCTGCCCTCACACTTCATCATGCAGTTGATGCTGCAGGGCACAGGCAAAGGGTGTGGCCACCATAGTGCTGCTGGGCTGCCTGGGTGATCTGCGGCGGGCCGTGGAGGCAGTGAGTGGTCCTGTGGGCAGGCGGTGCAGGGAATGGGGGGGCAGAGCGGGGGTGGGGCCAGTTTTTGGGCACTCAGTCTCTAAAAGGTTCACCATCACTGGGCTAGAGAGATTAAAAAGCCAATTTCAAAAGTATGAACATTTAGATCCTGGTAATCCAGGACATCAAATGATTTTGAAATATCAATTTGCATGGAAAGCATGGGAAGATATTAGGGTAAAAATGCAGAAATTAGACACATGGAAAACTAAAACAATAGAAGATGTATTACCCATAAGAGAGGCTTAGAAAGTATATGCAAAGACAGAAGAGGAGAGAGATAAGATAAGAATGATGGCTCAATTGGTGCAAGCAGGCCAGCAAAGTGGATGGGGAGGAGTAATCTGGAAATCAGTAAGGGGTCTTGGGAGAGGTCTAGGCTGAGGGTGAGGACAGCCAGTTGGCACCAGGGGATATAAACTCCTAGGAGAAAATTTTCCCAGTCACTAAGTAAGTAAGTAAGTAAATAAATAAATAAATAAATAAATAAAGGTGCCTTTTGTAAGGAGGAAGCATTTTGGGAAAATGAAGGCCCTAAGACAGTGGTGGCGAACCTTTTAGAGACCGAGTGCCCAAACTGCAACCCAAAACCCACTTATGTATCGCCGGGTGCTGGGTTGGCGTGGCCAGGGTGGGCGTGGCCAACTCAATGTTGCTCCTGGGGAGGGATGCCTGTGGGGGCCGGGCAGGGTTAGGGGAGATCCAGGGGGTCTCTAGTGGGTGGGGCAGTGGGCAGGAGGGCATCTTGCTCAGCTGATGGCTTCGGGGGGAAGAGGGCAGCTACACCCCCTCCCAAACGCTGTCGACTCACGAAAACTTCAAAAAGCGACAAGGAAAAAAAGTTACAACAGAAGAGTGTCTCGCAATGGTTTTCTTCCCTGGGGGGGGTTGGGGGGCATGGGGGAAGCTCCTGAGTCCCTCAGCTCTTCCGAGGGGGGAAGGAGGAGAGTGGAGAGGAGCTGTGCTGGGATCGGGGCTCCTCGTGCCTTCCACTGCCCACGTGCACTCTTCTGCCACAGATGGCACGGCTCTGCTTAGATGGCAGGGTGGGGGTGCACTCGCACATGGGGACGCACATGGGGCTGCTGCCTTGCTTTCCATGCTGTGCCGGGGCTGGCCTAGCCTGGACAGGGTGCAGAGCCTCCTCACCGCTTCTTCCCCCGCGGACATTGGGAGTGCCCACCCCACCTACCACTCATCCCGGGGCACTGGCTGCTGTTCCGCGCTCTCCCGCCTATTGCCAGCCAGCCGGGCACACTGGGATGCCTCCCTTTGGGATCCCTCAGCCTCTCCCCCCCTCCAGGCTGGGGCTGGTCAGATTCCCCCTGTGGGCAGTGCTGCGCCCGTCCCCGGCCAGCTCTTCACCTCCATCCTGCTCCTCCTGTGGGCAGACCACAGCTTACTGAGCTGGGTGGCGCTTATCCCCGCATGTGTCATCAGGCGGAGGAGCCAGGCAGCCGCGGCTCTTGTTCCCCTCCGGCCTCCATCTGCCCGAGGCCCACGCTTAATGTGGCGACAGGCTGGAGAGCGTGGGACGGTGGCAGCCACCCCGGGATGAGGGGTGGGTGTCCTGATGTCTGCAGGGGAAGAAGCAGCATGGAGGCTCCGCGCTCAGTCCAGCCCAGCCCCGGCATGGTACGGAAAGCGAGGCAGAAGCCCCATGTGCATCCGATGCAACCGTCGCAGAGCACCGTTCTCCCACCACCCTGCCCCAACCCTCGCAGAGCGCCCTTCTCCCGCCACTCCAACCCAACCCTTGCAGAGCCCCAACCCAGTTGCTTACCTCCGCCCGGCTTGTTCTGTGGCCTCATGGCAGCGGCATTGGGAAGGAGGTGGCAAACGGCCAGTTTTGACATGACACAGCTGTTTGCCGCCTCGCATATTGCGCCCCACCCACTGCACGGATCTCGCTGCCATCACCGCCATTTTCCCACCCACCTGCCACACAGATCACGCTGCCACTGCCGCCATTTCCCCCCACCCACTGCACAGATCGCGCTGCCATTGCCGTTTCCCCCGTCATACGGATTGCACTGCAACTGCCGCCATTTCCCCCCCCACCTGCTGCGCAGATTGCCCTGCTGCCGCCGCTTGGAAAAGGCCTCTGCCGCCCAGATCTGTGGCTGCAGAGCGATTTCGCACACCCTCCCACCGTCGATCTGGGCGGCAGAGGCCTTTTCCAAGCCTGTGGAGCTCGGATCCATGGCTGCAGGGCACTTTTGCAGTGACCCAGTGGCCAGATCTGGGCTCCGGAGGCCTGGAAAAGGCCTCTGCCACCCGTATAAGCCGTGTGTGGGGCTGTGTGAAATCACTCTGCATGCATAGATCTGGGCGGCAGAGGCTTTTTCCAGGCCTCTGGAGCCTGGATTGGGCCGCTGGGGCACCACAAAATCGCCCCATGGCCATGGATCTGAGCTCCACAGGCTTGGAAAGGGCCTCTGCCACCCAGACTGGCCATGAGGGGGGCGCGAAATTGATCTGCATACATACCTGGACTCGTACTGGTGGCTGCCTCCACCATCCAGCCCAGATCCATCCAGCTCTTGCAGCTACTCCCTGACTCCCAGTGCAGAGAGAAAGAGAGCGAGAGCACAGGCGCACATGGAGAGGTGGAGGGGAGTAGCTTGGCCCCGCCTCCCTCTGGGGCGATGGCATGCATGCCCACAGGGACGGCTCTGCGTGCCACCTGTGGCACACGTGCCATAAGTTCGCCACCACAGCCCTAAGAGGAAGGAAGGGAAAGAACTAGCAAATTTGGTGAATTTTGAGAATTAGGGGTGTCAGGGGACTAATCTATTTTCTGGTCCAGCTTCTTAGGAACCCCTGATAAACCTTAAAGGTTGGACCCCTGGAGGAGGAAAGGGTGTACTCGGTGGATTCCGGAGCCGCCAGATTTACCCTGAACTATATACCTCCAGGAATGCAAATTGGGAAAGGGAAGATTAAGGATTAGGGAATTGGGGACATGTAGTAGAAGCAACAATATTTAAATCTGCTATGGTCCAGACAGTAGTAAAAGCACCTGGACTATGTATTGCTGCCCTAATAAGTCAGGTCTCATTTGGGTTAAAATGTTTGTCATCAGCTCAGTCTTCTTCTTCTTCTTCTTCTTCTTCTTCTTCTTCTTCTTCTTCTTCTTCTTCTTCTTCTTCTTCTTCTTCTTCTTCTTCTTCTTCTTCTTCTTCTTCTTCTCCTTCTCCTACTCCTTCTCCTTCTCCTTCTCCTTCTCCTTCTCCTTCTCCTTCTCCTCCTTCTTTTTCTTCTTTCTTCTTCTTTCTTCTTTCTTCTCCCAGTTTGCTCTGAGTAAAGTAAAAAGTCATATCCAGTGTTGTCATTGTTGTTTGCTTATCTAGATTGTCAAAGTTCTCACTATATTGTAGTTGTTGTTCAGTTCCTGTTGCTTTGAGAATTGCAGGTATTTTGATTAAAGTCAGTATTTGGTCATCAAAGTTCTCAATAGGTTGTATATATTGTTGCACAAAACCCTCTTTAATAATGGGTTGTTCATCTTCTGTTGTTTTTTTATTTAGAAGTTGTAGTTTGGGGATAGCATCTTTGGCTTTCACTCTGGAATTCATTAGCTCAGTGGCTTCAAGAATTTTTCAAGTATAAGTTTATAGTTAAGTTGTGGGTAGAATTCCTCCATTTCTGTGGTAGTTAAAGATAGTCTTTTAGTGGAAGCTATGTTTAGAAAGAGTCAGCCAATGTCCGCCTCCACAGTTTCTAGAAATTGTTTTCACCACCCAGCTGTTTCCAATTCTTATCTTTTTTGATAATGTGAAAGACAAATCAAGGGAGCCAACAAGCTCAGTCAGAAAAATTCAGTTGCTGTGCCAGGTTTTGCCACAAGATGTCCCCAGTAGGTTATAAATTTTTTTCCCAAACAACAATTATGCTTTTATGCACTTAAGAAAAAAAAACCCAAAAGTGTATTTTTCAAAGTTAATAGATAGATAAAATGCTAAGTCTCTATAATAGGAACTTTTAGGACCCCAAAGTATCCAAAAAATAGAAATCCAGTTATTTGGTTATAAAAATTAGTTATTCTTTACTTTCCAAAGCTCAGATTCCCAAGGTATATAAATGCCGCTATATTGAGAGCGGGGAAGAAATTTCAGAGGCTTTCACACAAAGGTAGTTAGGGTAGAAGAGAGGAAGGGAAGGGTCTCACCCAGATCTTCCACAGTGCTTCGTTGTGCTTAATAGTGCTTTTGGCTTTCGGCTGGTGCAGCTAAGTGATCGGTCATGTTAATGGCTGGTCTTTTCTTCGTTGATCCAAAGGAGCTACCTCAGCTCAAGCGGAAGGGCTGCTGCCCTTCCACGCTCAAGCGAGGGTCCTCCTCAGCAGTGGTTACCCCCCAGGACGACTTTCGACCCTTTCCAGGGTATTTCAGCAAATGAAAACCGGACAGCGGAGAGGAGGCTCTTTCTACGCGTGCGCTAGCACTGCGATCCAGAACTGGAAGCCCCTTTAAAAGTGACTTTAAAGAACCCTGGTGAAGTAATTCATCAGAAACAGTATATAACATTATATTGGAAGGAAGAATGGGTTTAAAGCCCATGGTGGAAGGGCTATTAAAGGAGTGTGAAATTTTTGAGCAATCCTTTTAAACATGTTTAGTTTGTTACTTTTTTAATCCAAGAATTTCTGCCTTGGAAAAGTAAGAGATGCAGAAAAAAGAAAGAAAAAAAAAGGGGGGGAGGCAGTTTCTGTCTGCATATTTGTTTTTGTTTTTTTTAAAGAACAGAAATTGGGTAAAATTTCCTGACTGTAAGAATAATTAATCAGTGGGATAATTGTCTCCAGAAACTGTGGATGCTTCATTACTGGAGGTTTTTGGGAGGAGGTTAGAAATTGATAAGGTCTGAAATGGATAGCGTTCTTGTTTCAGTAAGGAGTTGGACTAGAGCAGCGGTTCTCAACCTGTGGGTCGCGACCCCATTTGGGGTCGAACGACCATTTCACGGGGGTCTCCAAACACCGCAGTCCGCCATTTTTTTTATTTTTTTTTTGGTCGGCCATTTTTTTTTGGGTTGGCCATATATATATTTTTTGGTCGGCCATTTTTTTCCCCTTTGCGATGCGGGCCGTCGTGCCGCGCATGCGCGATGCGGGCCCGCCATTTTTTTTTGGTCGGCCATTTTTTCCCCTTTGCGATGCGTCCCCTTGCGCCGCACATGCGTGATCCGCCCCGTCGTGCCACACATGCACGATGTGCCCCATCGCGCCGCGCATGCACGATGTGCCCCATCGCGCCGCGCATGCACGATGTGCCCCGTCGCACCGCGCATGCACGATGCATCCCGTTGCGCCGCGCATGCGCAATGCGGGCCGGGGTTGAGCCCCGGAAAAGGTTGAGAACCGCTGGACTAGAGGACCTCTAATGTCCCATCCAACTCTGATATTTTGTTTTTGTATTTGTGGCATGCTTCAATGATTTTCCTTTGCATTTTAGTTTGGATGTAAAGATAACGGGATTTTATAAAGAACAGACAGAATTTGATCAAATATTGTTAAAAACAGATGAAAACTTGATTAAGAAAGTCTGTAGATTTCTGCTAAATTTAAAGATGGAAGAAGAACAAGTAAAAGAAACAATGATAGCATGGGCAAAAAACTTTGAACATTCTATAGATTTGGACTGGCAAAAATTATGGGATAGAAATACCAAATTGACTAAAGCAGTCTCATATAAAGAAAATTTGTATAAAATGTTTTACAGATGGCATATAACACCACTAAGATTAGCAAAAATGTTTAAAAATACTTCAAATAATTGCTGGAAATGTAAACAAAGGCCAGATACTTACATGCCCTAAAGCAAAAAGGTTTTGGGGTAAGATACATACATGGTTGGAAACTTGATTAAAAGAAAGATAGAAGTTAAACCAGAACTGTTTTTGTTAGGAATATTAGGACCTAACTATGAGAAGGAGAATGAATATTTAATATTGCATATACTGAAAGCAGCGAATATAGTATTTGCCCAATATTGGAAAAATGAAAACTTACCAACTGAAGAAGTTTTAATTAAGAAAATCTTAGAATGTGCAGCAATGGATAGATTGACCTTAGAGATTAAAGAGAAAGAAGATTCAGTTTACTTTAGAACATGGGATAATTTTTACCAATGGTTAGGAAAACGAACTACTGAGAAATGAATGTGATATGAAAAAAAACTATAGTCTGTAGACCAGACAGTCAATCTAGGGAAGTATTAGTACATGAAGGCAGATATGATATAGTTGCCATTACTGAACTTGGTGGGATGAAACTCATGACTGGAATGTACTGATGGAAGGATACAAACTATTCAAAATAAACAAACCCAACAAAAGAGGAGGTGGAGTTGCATTATATATAAAACATTACTACATCTCTACATAATTACACAAAACCAAGGATGAAAACCTCCTAGAATCCATATGGGTCAATATAAAAGGAAAAAAGAATGACATTGCTATAGGTGTATACTACAGGCCACCCAAACAAGCAGACGAAATAGATGAACTCTTTGCTAATCAACTAATAAATGTATGTAGTGTAGCGTTACCCCCTCAGAGGTAGCACAGAGGTAACACTGACTAACCTGAGCACAACAAAGCCCCCACCCAAACAGAACACTCCCCCAGCCAATCAGAGCACAGCCAACCCCCCATCCAATCAGAGCACAGCCAAGCCCCTAACCAATCAGAACACACCTCCACCCAATCAGAACACAGCCGAGCTCCCAGCCAATCAGTTCAAACCCCCACTGGCAGTTAAAAGGAAGAAACAGCTAAAATCTCACATTGCTCCTAGAAGCAGAAGCCGAAAGCACCAGCCTGAAGATGACGAATGAGACTTTGTCGAAACGTCGCCAAGACACTTCAAATTCTACGTGGGAGAAAACCCGAAGAACCAAAGGCCTACATACAAACACCCGCGAAAACCTCAGAAATATATATATATATATATATATATATATATATATATATATATATATATATATATATGTGTGTGTGTGTGTGTGTGTGTGTGTGTGTGTGTGTGTGTGTGTGTGTGTGTGTGTATGTATGTATGTATATATATATTTGTTTTCGTAGATTTTCACGGGTATAGGTATGCAGGTCTTGGCGTATTCGGGTCTTTTCCCGTGTAAGATTGAGAGTATCTTGGTGACATTTCGATGAGGTCCCACTTGTCATCTTCAGGCTGGGGTCTTCGGCTTCATGCTTGTGCGAGCAAAGTGTGATCGGAGCTGCCGTCTCTCTATAAATATTGGTGGGGGTGTGTAGAGTGCTGGCTTAGTTGCTGTAGGAGGGTTGGTTGGCTGTGTTACCCTGGTTACCCTGGTTACGCAGGTCATTACAACACAAAAGACTAATGGGCACACAGCCAGCACCTCAGCTACTCAGGATGTTACGAAACAGCCGAACAATCCACAAACAATAACTCCAACACAGCCAACCAACCCTCCTACAGCAACTAAGCCAGCACTCTACACACCCCCACCAATATTTATAGAGAGACGGCAGCTCTGATCACACTTTGCTCACACAAGCACGAAGCCGAAGACCCCAGCCTGAAGATGACGAGTGGGACCTCGTCAAAACGTTGCCAAGATACTCTCAATCTTACGCGGGAAAAGACCCAAATACGCCAAGACCTGCATACACACACACACACACACACACACACACACACACACACACTTTGGAAGTCTTAAACAGAAATATTAGACATGATATAGAAATTAAAGGGCTGGGGATAAAAGGTGAAATATATAAATTACAAGCATTTGCTGACGATTTAGTATTTATTTTGGAAGAACCTCTGGAGATGATTCCTAAACTGTGGGGAAAGATAGAACAGTATGGAGAAATGGTGGGATTAAAAATAAATAGAGAAAAAACTAAGGTAATAGTTAAGAATTTTACAGATAAGCAAAAACAACAACAACCCGAATGCCAGAAACAATAGAGGTACAGATAGTAAAAAAGGTTAAATATTTGGGTATATACCTATCGGCCAAATGCTCAACAATAAAAGAATATAACTATATAAGGCTATTGAAACAAATAAAATTAGACTTGGAAAAGTGGAAGAATTTGCAATTGTCAATGCTAGGAAGAATTGCTACAATCAAAATGAATATATTGCCGAAGATTTTATTTTTATTTCAAACAATTCCGATAAAACTTGAGAAAAAATTCTTTCAAGATTTAAATTCATTAATTTTGAAGTTTGTTTGGCAAGGAAAGAAAGCTATAATAAAGATGAAAACACTACAAGATGCTAAGGAAAATGGAGGTTTTGGGTTACCTGAGTGGGCTTTGTACTATCAAGCATCTGTATTAACATGGGTGAAGGAATGGATAACTCTTAGAAACAAAAGGTTGTTATATTTGGAGGGACATGATTTACAATTGGGGTGGCACGCCTTTTTGTGGTATGGGAGAAATAACATTCATAAGTATTTCCAAAATCACTATATAAGAAATGCTTTGTTAATAGTATGGGAAAAAATTAAAACTAAAATATTTGTGTCAAGCCGTCCTGCTTGAGCTCCAATGAAAGCCAAAAACCAGGAACGCCAAACAACCAACAGCTTTAATTGCCATATGGAAACAAAGTTAGCACTGGGAGTGGGTTGCTCCCAGTGCCTTATATACAATAAACGCACCCCACCTGCACCAGACCCCACCCACGCCTGGCCCAACCCTACTACAATCAGGGTGTCGTTATAAGGAAGTGTTAGTGGAGCCCTTAGCCCCTCCCCCTGCCAGGCACAGCTGCTTTGTGCCTTCCTGCTGTCCATAAGCCCTTAGCCGCGCAAGGCTGCTTCGCCAGTCAGTAACCCCGTTAGTAAGTCCAGCTCCCCTCGTCATTCAAATCCTGTCAGACCCAGTGAGGCTTCTCCGTCGACCCCCCAACAGTCCAGGGGACAGCCTGACGGCTGGTAGAAGGAACTGGGTGCCCCCTGCAGATGTCAACAGGCCTCAACAGTTAGGAACCAAGCGGGGTGCACCCTAATGATGTCATCACTCCTGGACAGCAGTCGGCGGTCGGTCACAATGGTGCCGGGAGCAACGGGCAGCAAGGGAGGCGCAAGGAACAGCAGGGCGGCAAGGAACAGCAGGGTGGCAACACGGGTGAGTAGAAAACGACTTCACCCATCCGGATAGCTGGGCCTCGCAGGGTCCGACAATATGTAAAAATTCCAGGGTGGCTATCAATGATGGAAGCCTTTTTACATCCGAACTTGGTAGACTTTGAACAAATTTGGACATATAGAGATATTCTAATTACTAATGGGAATTTAAGATCGAGACAAGAACTGGAAAATCAGGGTATCAACCTGTCGTGGTGGGCACATCTACAGATGCAAAATAGATGTGAAAAAGATTTGAAATTGTATGGGTTTTATAAAGAACAAACTGTATTTGATAAGATATTGTTAACTTCTGATGAGAAATTAATTAAGAAAATGTATACTTTTTTGTTAATTTTGGAGATGGAAAGTGAACAAGTTAAAGAAACAATGACAAGGTGGGCAGAAAACTTTGGTTATAACATAGAACTAGAAAAATGGCAAAAAGTATGGGAGAGAAACTATAAATTGACAATGTCAACTTCGTATAAAGAAAATTTATATAAAATGTTTTATAGATGGCACTTGCCACCAGCAAGATTAGCAAAAATGTTTAAAAATATGTCAGATAGATGTTGGAAATGTAAACATAACAAGTTTATATTTGGCTTTACATGTCATAACAGCAGCAAGAATAGTCTTCGTGCAATATTGGAAAAATGAAGCAGTACCACCAGAGGAAGAAGTAATTAAAAAAATATTGGAATGCGCAGAGATGGACAGATTAACTATGAGACTGAAAGTTAATGAAGAAATAGAATACTACCAGATCTGGGAGTTATTCTACAAATGGCTAGAGGAAAGAACCAAGGATTAGGAATTGATTATGTATTAGCGTTTTTGAATCCAGACAGCACACTGGTTGAAAAATTAACACATGTATGTAAGAGAAAAACTAATAAAATCCTTATAAACAAAAAAAAGTTTTCACAAAAGAATGAACAGGCTGAGATCCCTGTTGCAGATACAAAGTGGGATGGTAACAGAGTGAAGAGAGGAATGCTATGGCTGATTATAGGGGATATTTAATAGAAGGTATTAAATATGCAGCGCCTCAGAGTCTTAACATTCAGAAGGCACTGTGATTAGAACAAGGAAAGGAGGAAACATGACTGAATGGGTAGAGAAATTAAAAAGCCAACTTCAAAAGTATGAACATTTGGATCCTGGTAATCCAGGACATCAAATGATGTTGAAATATCAATTTGTATGGAAACCATGGGAAGGTATTAGGGTAAAAAATGCAGAAATTAGACACATAGAAAACTAAAACAATAGAAGATTTATTACCGGTAAAAGAGGCTCAGAAAGTATATGCTAAGAGCGAAGAGGAGAGAGATAAACATAAGATAAGATAAAAATGATGGCTCAATTGGTGCAAACAGGTCAGCAAAGAGGATGGGGAGGAGTAATCAGGAAATCAGTAAGGGGTCTTGGGAGAGGTCTAGGCTGGGGGTGAGGACAGCCATTTGGCACCAGGGGATATAAACTCCTAAGAAAAAATGTCTCCAGTCCCAAATGAATGAATGAATGAATGAATGAATGTCCCTTTTGTAAGGAGGAAGGACACTGGAAAATGAGTGCCCTAAGAGGAATGTTATGTGCTCCTGGCTACTTTCCTTCATGACCAGAGGCAAGCTCGCCTGACCAATAACCAGCCAAGACACAGTGAAGGCCTTTTGTTTTGTTTATTGCAATAAGCAGGGAGAGAAGCTATCAAAGCTTGGTTCTCTCCAAAGTTCCAACCCAAAATATTTCTTTCTTTATACAACCCTTGTTCCGGCTGCACATCCCTCCTCTTTCCCCATTGGCTGAGGTACTATGAGGTTACACTCTTTCCGACTGCCTCCTACATATTTCCTGCTACATACTAAATCATATATCACATGTACATTAAAATTAAGAGATAATTTAGTTGCCTGAGTTCTGCCCCCCTTTTTTATGACTTCTTAGAAAAATAGGTTCTTTCCTGTTTTGCTAGTTATCTTCTCTTACAGATGTTTTTATAGCTTGTCTTCTTCCTTTCCCACTCTAAGAGCCAGCTAATTTTTGCCTACATGTTTCTTTTATATTCTTTCTTTATGCTCTCCTTTCCTGGTTCCCATATATTATTAGGTTTTGGTAAGCTTGTTTGTCCAGGCAGTAAGTTTCCACTGCAGCAAATTCAGTTTTAAATTTCTTTTTCAATATTAAATTTTGAAGACCTTTCCTTTACTTCTATCAAATCCCCCCTTTTGATTTTTATTACACTGAAATGTCTTCATTATCATACTTAGAAAATCTTATAACCATTAACTATATAACTTCTTCATTTCCTAAGACTTTCCTAAAAGCTTTTCCTACAGCTTTGGTTAAAGTAGATCCACATAAAGGAATACACTGCAGACATGCACAACACATGTTCTATAACCACTAAAAAATTTAGGCCAAAAAACATTTGTCTTAACCATTCAGTGTTAGAAAACCAATTAGTTAACCAACCCCAATCACTCCATATATTTTCATACTTTTGTTCAGGAGCTTTAGCCACTTTCCTGATTCCTTCTGAATATCCATTATTGCTTCATGATTGTCATCTACCTTTAAATCCCACAAACTGCTGCTCTGGTGTGTTGTCTTCAGTAATATTAGAAGTAGAATCCACCCCTCATGATTATTACACAGTATTTCACACCCACAAATTGGTCCGTAATCACAACAATAATAACAGCAACAGCAATCACAGTGACAATAACAAAAAATATACATTTACCACCCAATTCTTACAATTTACAATTCTACGTTTTCAGTTTCTAATGGTGTGACTTCTGTCTCAGTTATTGGTTTTATTTGTAACAAACCACTTTTACTTCTCTCATGAGTCACCACCAACATCTTTGTTCTTCATCTGGGATCACCTGAAATTCTAATAGAGCTATTCAAATTAGGTAGGGGTTCTGGTCCACTACCCATTCAAGTCCTTTTAAACGTGGCTTTCAGTCCTTGTCCTGGAATGACCATCCAACCTCTTTCAGGTCCAGTCACCACTTTCGCTCATCTGTAGTGAGTTCAACCCTTCTCAGCCCTCCGGACAGCAGATTCAATATAAGGAACTTCCCTCCTTTGGTTGTAGAAGTTCCTCCTTCCATTTACAAATCAGCACCTACTGTCCCGGCTGGATCTTATGGACTGGAAATTCCAAAGGAGCTGTTTGCGCCACCAAGTCTTCCTGTCAAAGAGAAGACAGAGACCCCAGTACTTGTTCTACATATAGCTATTTGTCTCCCTCCTTTGGGAGCCTTAACTTTTTATTAACCCTTTTACATATCAAACATCCCTCTGTGGCCCTTTGGGTATCCCATAAATTCCAAGAGTAGCATAGAATTTCAAATACATTTCTACCTATGCTTTAATTCCGGAATGACTCCCCTGATATACTTTTTGGATCACCATTCTTGCAGTACCTTGTGATAACCACATAATCCCCTTAAGACCATTTTTGTTGTTTGGTAATTATAAATCTACTATAGCCTCAATCCTTTTACTATCTATTTTCCTTTCCCCTTCAAGTATAATACATCCTAGATATTTTACCTCCTTTCATACCAATTGGGCTTTATTTGCTAGACACCCTCAATCCTTTCTTCTGCCAAAAAGTTGCTTTCCCATTTCTTGATAATTCCCAGAATAAGATCTTACAAAACTGGGAAGCTACATAAGAATGTATTTAGTTCCACAGCTTAAAAGTGGAGGAAAGAAAAGAAAGAAAAATCATTTGTCCTGTGTCAGGTAGACTATACTTGTCCATGGAAGCTCTATCAAAAATTCTCACATTTTTCTTTCTCCTCCCCCTTTCACCCTGATTAAATACCATGTTACAAAAATATAACTCAATAAACCTATTGTAAATAACACATTCAGGATTTTAAAAGGTAAAGCACATAGGCTCACCGATCAGCTTTGAGTCAACATTTTCTGGAATGCCTTTTGTCTCAGGCAGATAATATTCAACTCACTCTTGTGGCAGCACATCAAACAGGATAGCTAAGAAGACAAAAGATTGTCTCCCCCTTCCCCCACTCACTAAACAGAGTAAAAATTTATACAAAACTTTTGCTTGAAACAGCCCTCAGGAGGAAAACTGCCATAACATTTACAGAAGTAGCTTGCCAAAACCTCCCTCCTAGGGCTGAACAAAAATAAACCAGCCCCAAAACGCTCAGCCATCCCTCATGGCCAAAGCAGGATTTGAACTCAAATCCAGCCGTGCAGCCTGTGGCTAATTCTTGAATTGTTTTCCCCTTTAGGATTTTTATCCATGAAATTTTGCTTAGGCTCTCTCTGAGTTTGTTAAAATCAGCTCTTTTAAAGTTTAAGACACTGGTTGGATTATATTCTATTTCTTGTGTTTGCATTATATTGAATTCCAGTATGACGGGGTCACTCTTGTCCAAGGTTCCGGCAATTTCAACTCAATCACTTCTTCTCTATTAGTAGGAATTAGGTCCAGTATCGTCCAGGTGTGGGAAACATTGATGTAGACGCTTTGTCAAGGAGGCCCCAGGGTCCAGGGGCAGGCACTAGGGAGTGGGTACAATTGCCCCCTAATGGTATCCAAGCGCTGTATCGAGGGGTTGAGCATCGAGCTAGGGGAGTAATTGGGGCTGAATCAGTGGGGGTTACCATCGCAGGTGTCCCCAAATTATACTGCAATCCTATTCAGATCAGGGGGGAGAGGAGCTCTAAGAAGTGGCCAGTGGGAGGTTCTACTCACTGATGTACCCAGAGGAGCATGAGTGTTGCACAAGGAGTGGGACTCCCTGCAGTTTTGAGATGGAGTAATCTATCGGAGGGGCTTCTCGGATAGGCTTGAAGAAAGGTGGCAACTCTTGCTTCCAGAGAAACATAAAGGAGCAGTACTGACGGCGCTCCACGACGAGCATGGGCATTTGGAGCTAGAAAAGACTTTTAATTTAGTAGTGGATCGGTTCTACTGGCCCGGCATGAAGAAGGAAGTCGGGGACTACTGTAGATCTTGTCTGCGTTGTATTCAGAGAAAAACTCTGCCATCTAGAACTGCACCAATGGGCCATTTACAGAGTCATGGGCCCTTGGACTTGGTCTGCATCGATTTCCTTTCCTTAGAACCAGATGCCAGTGGACAAGGAAATGTGTTGGTCATGACCGATCACTTTACCCGTTATGCCCAGGCCTTGCCAACGAAAGACCAGCGCGCTGTTATGGTGGCCAAAGTATTAGTGGAGAAATTTTTCGTACACTACGGGCTACCTCAGCGCATACATTCTGACCAAGGAAGGGATTTTGAAAGTAGGCTGGTCAAGCAACTGCTGGGCTTCTTGGGAACCCTCACCAAAGTGCAGAAACAGCATTGGACCCAACATATCTCCACCGTCGTGCACGCCTATAACGGCACAAGAAGTGACGTCACCGGGTATTCCCTGTACCGGCTAATGTTTGGCAGGGAAGCCCGCCTGCCGGTGGACCTGGCTTTTGGTACCTCAATGAACAAGACCTCTTTTAAGTCCCACCGTAATTATGTGGACAGGTTGAGGAGGAGCTTAAAGGGGGCTTATGAAAAAGCCACAGAGGCTGCAGGGGCCCCACTGGGAGGAACAAATTGGCCGATCGGTGGGGCTCTCAGTTGTATGTGGTTAGTGAAAAACTACTGGGGTTGCCAGTATACCAAATACGACGGGAGGGAGGCACAGGACCTTCGAAAGCATGGCATCGGAACCATCTATTGCCCTTGCACGAGGCAGTACGAGCTACCCAGCCAGTTCCCGTAGATGAGCCCTGTGTAGTGGGAAGGGGAGTGGGAACCAGGGCGAAACCCGACTTGTCTCTAGAGAAGGAAGCAGAAGATTCTGAAGAAGAAGAGGGGGGCATAGATTAGTTATGGTTATCAGGGGATATGGGGGCCGTGCCCCAGGCTGTGGGTGGCAAGGTGGAGTTAGAACAGACAGGGCCTGATGGCTTGGAATCCACACCTAGAATTTGCGAACAGGAGGGGACCCCCCAGAGAGTTTAGGCCAGGGATCAGTCTGGGGAATGTCCAGAACAGGATGGATTGTTGCCCCCAGACATTGCAGAGCCAGGGGAATGGTTAGAGGTGGATCCGGCTACTTCACGGGGTCGGCAATCGCCAGTGTCAGAGGTGGAGTTGCCAGTCCCGGGTACCTCCGGGGGTGGGGGGGTCACCAGAGGACGGTGCCCATGATACTGTTGAGCCTAAGGTGCAGAGACCGAGGCAGGTGATACGCCCGGTGAAGAGGTTAACATATGATGCCCTAGGACACAGTGTAGAAGAGTGACGCCCTCCCCTGATAATATAGACGCCGAGCAGAAAAGCTCCCTATTCTTTGGGGGACCAAAGAAACTGTTAGGTGGGGGGAGTGTGTAGCGGGGCTGTCTGAGAGTGTTTGCAGGAGCTTGGTTGGGAAGGGAGAGATTGGGACAGCAGCTGCTGGCTTTGGGTGTGGCTGGCGTGGGCGGAAGGAAAGATAGAAAAGGGAAGGAAAGGAAAGGGCCAGGGGCTGTTGCTGTTGCAGTTTGTCAGGGACTGGAAGTTTTATTTGCTTTTCTTCGTAACGAGGATATTTTAAACAGAGGCTAGAGGGAGGGAGTAGAGTTTTATTGCTTCCTTCGTAAGGAGGATATCTCAAACGGAGGCAAGAGAGAGAGTGTGTAGAAAGGAGTTGGCTGAGGGTCCTAGCCTCAGATTTTAACAATAAAGATAAAGGTGGGGGAGGGCTTTGATGCTGAAACCTGACTGAAGAAGAAGCAACAGAAGGAGAGGAGAGACTGGTGGTGGCTATTGTTGCTGCGAAGCCTGGAGTCTATTTGGACTGTGACTATTGCTGCTGGTACAGGTTTTAGACATTGTGGGGGAGTTGCCCTGGGGGACGAGCTATTGCTACAGCACACTGACTGTTGTTGTTTCTACTACTGTCTGGAGCCGGGATTTTCCTCCATCCCACTTGACTCTGAACGATCACTGAGGAATCTTTTATTCCTGCTGCTATACCAGCCTTGGGCTGTTGGATATCATCATAGCATTGACTATCGTGACTGGTTATTTTCATTCCTGGAAGCCCCTCCTTGATGACAAGAGCCTGCTACCTACTAATTCTGCATGAGCTCCGGCTGGAAGAGACATCTTATCAACCCCTAGAGCACACTACTGCAGGGCTTGAAAAAGGGAGCTGGGGCTGGGAGGGCCTGGTTTTTGGCGGCCTCTGAGGGGGTAACGCTACACTACATACATTTATTAATTGATTAGCAAAGAGTTCATCTATTTCGTCTGCTTGTTTGGGTGGCCTGTAGTATACACCTATAGCAATGTCATTCTTTTTTCCTTTTATATTGACCCATATGGATTCTAGGAGGTTTTCATCCTTGGTTTTGTGTAATTATGTAGAGATGTAGTAATGTTTTATATATAATGCAACTCCACCTCCTCTTTTGTTGGGTCTGTTTATTTTGAATAGTTTGTATCCTTCCATCAGTACATTCCAGTCATGAGTTTCATCCCACCAAGTTCAGTAATGGCAACTATATCATATCTGCCTTCATGTACTAATACTTCCCTAGATTGACTGTCTGGTCTACAGACTATAGTTTTTTTTCATATCACATTCATTTCTCAGTAGTTCGTTTTCCTAACCATTGGTAAAAATTATCCCATGTTCTAAAGTAAACTGAATCTTCTTTCTCTTTAATCTCTAAGGTCAATCTATCCATTGCTGCACATTCTAAGATTTTCTTAATTAAAACTTCTTCAGTTGGTAAGTTTTCATTTTTCCAATATTGGGCAAATACTATATTCGCTGCTTTCAGTATATGCAATATTAAATATTCATTCTCCTTCTCATAGTTAGGTCCTAATATTCCTAACAAAAACAGTTCTGGTTTAACTTCTATCTTTCTTTTAATCAAGTTTCCAACCATGTATGTATCTTACCCCAAACCCTTTTTGCTTTAGGGCATGTCCACCAGATATGATAGTAAGTATCTGGCCTTTGTTTACATTTCCAGCAATTATTTGAAGTATTTTTAAACATTTTTGCTAATCTTAGTGGTGTTATATGCCATCTGTAAAACATTTTATACAAATTTTCTTTATATGAGACTGCTTTAGTCAATTTGGTATTTCTATCCCATAATTTTTGCCAGATAGCGGTTTGTGTGTGTTTTCTTCTGGTAGATGGTGTGTCCTAGGGACCCATTGGATTTCTTGTAGACTAAGACATCCAGGAAGGGAAGTTGGTTATTAGCTTCTGTTTCCATGGTGAACTGTATTTTGGGGTGTAGGCTGTTGAGGTGTGTGAGGAAGTTGTCCAGTTTTTCTTTCCCATGTGGCCAGATTATGAAGGTGTCATCTACGTATCTGAGCCAGAGTTTGGGTTTGTGATCAGATTTTTCTAGGGCTTGGGTTTCAAAGTGTTCCATGTAGAGGTTTGCAATGACAGGTGAGAGGGGTGATCCCATGGGTGCTCCTTCTATTTGTTTGCATTTTTGTCCGTTATAGATGAAGTATGTGTTGGATAGACAGTGGTTGGTCAGATCTAGGATGTGTTTGGGGGGGTTATATTTGTTTTGGATAGCTGTTCAGGCTTCTTTGATTGGCACTTGGGTGAAGAGGGATATGACATCGAAGCTAACGAGTAGGTCGCTGGGCTGTAAGTTTTGTTTCTTTATGATCTCTATGAACTGGAATGCGTTTTTTACATGTGAGGTGATGGATTCTGCATAGGGCTGTAGTTGTTTGGCGAGAAATTTGGCTAGGTTTTGTAGAGGTGAGCCTATGGAGCTGACTATGGGTCTAAGTGGGGTTCCTTCTTTGTGTATCTTGGGGAGACCATAGAGCTTAGGGCATCTGGATGATTTCTCTCTGGGAATGATTCTTTGCTGGATCTCTTTGCTAATGGGGGAGGCTTTTATTTTGGATCTAATGGTTTTTTCCAGGTAGGTGGTGGGATCTGTGTTTAGGGGTTTGTATGTGGAGTCTTGGAGTAGGTTGGTTAATTTGGTTTGGTAGTCAGATGTATTCATGACCACCGTGGCGTTGCCCTTGTCTGCTGGTAGGATTATTATGCTGGTGTCTTGTTTCAGGTTAAGTAGTGCTGTCTGCTCCTCTTTGGGTAAGTTGCTTTTGGGTGGCTTGCTGGTGCAGAGTATGTTGGTGATTTTGAGTCTGATTCTGTTAGCGTCGTCGGGGTTGATTTTGGTCAGGCTGGTTTCAACTCTGCATATAATAGTTTCAGTGGGGATGTGTTTGGGAGCGACTGCAAAGTTGAATCCTTTGGAAAGGACATTGGTTTCGGCTTTGGTGAGGATCCTATCTGAGATGTTATGCACTGTTTGTTTCATGTGTGGCTGTGAGGGAGGAGGGGTTTGTTTCTGGTGTTCTTGTAATCTTCGGAGTTTGTTGGTGTGTGTGTCTGTCTTGAGGGTGGTCTGTGTTTCGGCTCTCCAGATGGCGAGTTGTTTGGATTTGTCCCAAAGTGCGGGGTGGATCTTGTTGCTGAGTTTGAGGTGAAGTGTGAGGAGATCTTTGTTGATTCAGTCTAGGAGGAATCTTTTTGTGTGGAGTTCATTTCTGATTAGGGCCAATTCTGTTCTTTTCAGGATGCGTTTGGTGGCTGCAGAGTTGGAGTGGAATTTCAATTGGAAGCATGTGGGGATTAAATTTTGATCTCGGCAGTTGCGTAGGAATGCAAGGTCACATAAAATGGAAGGAACAGTTAAAAGGAAGAAACAGCTAAAATCTCACATTGCTCCTAGAAGCAGAAGCCGAAAGCACCAGCCTGAAGATGACGAATGAGACTTCGTCGAAACGTCGCCAAGACACTTCAAATTCTACGTGGGAGAAAACCCGAAGAACCAAAGACCTACACACACACACACACACACACACACACACACACACACGTATGTATGTATGTATGTATGTATGTATGCATGTATATATGTATGTATATATTTGTTTTCTGAGGTTTTCGCGGATGTTTGTATGTAGGTCTCTGGTAATTCGGGTTTTCTCCCACGTAAAATTTGAAGTGTCTTGGCGACGTTTCAACGAAGTCCCATTCATCATCTTCAGGCTGGTGCTTTTGGCTTCGTGCTTCTAGGAGCAATGTGTGATCGTAGCTGTTTCTTCCTTTTAACTGCCAGTGGGGGTTTGAACTGATTGGCTGGGAGCTTGGCTGTGTTCTGATTGGGTGGAGGTGTGTTCTGATTGGTTAGGGGCTTGGCTGTGCTCTGATTGGATGGGGGGTTGGCTGTGCTCTGATTGGATGGGGGAGTGTTCTTTTTGGGTGGGGGCTTTGTTGTGCTCAGGTTAGTCTGAGTTGCAGGGAGATTAGAGATGGTGAGCTGCATAGCTGTTTGGCTTCACGTTCGTGGTCGTGCCTCATCTTCATGGTGGGTGTCAGTTTGCTTCATGTATGGATTGGAGGGGTTTAAAGTGGCTAATGATGCAGCTGTGGTCTGGCTTCTGGTTTATGGTCGTGCCTTATCATCGGTGTGGGTTTGGGTTTGCTTTTTGCGTGGATGTGTGGTGGTGACATCCTGTGTGGTTTTTGTGAGTGTGGGTCTGGTGTTATTCTTTGTGTTAGGGACTCATTTGTCAATAAGGGGATAATGGGCATCCTTGCCTTGTGCCTTTTTTTATCTCAAAGTTCTCGGTACAATCTCCATTCACCATCACTTTGGTTGTCTGTTTATTGTATATTGTTTTTATCATGTTTATGACATTCTGTCCAAAATCTATTATTTGTAATTCACTTAGTATCTCTTGGAGATTCTTTTTTTTATTACATTTTTTAATTAGTTTTTAAGAATTTACAAAGAAAAAAGAAATAATAACTCAACTGAAAACAATCATATAGCACATTTGCCAAACAATCAGTATGACTGCTCGGTACCCCCCCCCACATCCCCCTAACCCTAACCTTTCCCCCTCCTCTTACCCTCTATCTACCTACCTTCCTCTCTCCTTTCTCTACTCCACCCACCACTATCCCCTCTCTTCTCCCTCTTACCATCTTCCTACTTACTTCTACCTTCACTCCTCCTTCCTCTTTCCATCCGATGTGGTGCCCAGAGGCCACCCGAGCAACCCCTTAATACCTATAGTTACATATTCTTGTATCAACCCCGATTACAGTTGAGAAAACATAGTATACCAATTATAAACACCCTCCCACCTCCCCCCGACTTCCCAGAGTTCCCATAAGAACTGCAGGCACTTGGATGTGCTTATCCAAATATTCCAATATATTAATAAGTTGTCTAACATTAGTTTTCATCTGTCTCCCTTGTAAAAAACCAGTTTGATCCGAATGGATTATTTGTGTTAAGACTGTCATTAATCTATTAGCCAAAATTTTTGCAAAGATCTTATAATCCGTATTTAACAGTGAAAAAGGTCTAAAATTTTCCACTTGAACATTATCTTTTCCCTCTTTAGGAATCAGGGAAACATAAGCCGTTTTCCATGAAGGTGGTACCTGGCCACCCTCGGGCGAAGAAGGGGTGAAGAGCATCAAGAGCAGGGTTGAGCCCCTCTAAAATCCCTGGAAAAAATTTTCAGGGACAAAGAGTGTGCGCTCCCCAGGCACTTGAAAATGCTCCTGCCCAGAGACGCTTCTGTCGGCTGACAGAGAAAGACGCTGCGACCGCCTCTGCTTTCAAGAAAGAAAATAAGAGAGACTGTTTGCAGACGGAGTGATTACAGGAGCCTTTTGTGTATCGCAAGTATTTTGCTACTTTATTTCTGCCCACGTACTTATAACTTTTAAAATCAACATAATGTATTCAAAATGGTGATAGCTTTCACCGCTAAGGGAAAGTGGCTGAAAGTGAAAGTGAACTTTTCCTTCTTCTCTCGGAAGTAAAGCCAGAGAGACCATTTTGATCTGAATTTTACTTTTTAAATTATAACGTCAACTGGAATTTAAAAGAAAACAAGAAGAGAGGAAAATTTGGCAATACAATTTTTTCTCTTAAAGGGATTTAAAATGACGACGAGACAGAAGGCAGCCATAGCGAAGGCGGCTTTACCCTCCCCAGGTCAGCTCTCTAAATCACAATCAAGCAGTCTGCCTGCTTCTTCAGCCTCTGCATCTTTGACATCGATAGAATTCCAAGCCCCTCTGCCTACACAATCTCCTCTAGAAAAGTATCTCTTGGAGATTCTTATATAACTCCGCCAGAAGTCCATCTGGACCCGGTGTTTCCCCATTTTTTTTGTCTTTTTGGCCTCTGATATTTCTGTCATTGTGACTCTTTCATCTAGCATAGTTTTGAATGTCTCTGAGATTTTTGGAAGATTATTTTCTTCCAGATATTTTACAGTTCTCTCTCTTGAGGTTTCCTCCTTATCGTACAGTTCCTTATAGTATTCTTTGATTATCTTTTTTATTTCTTCATTTTTATATTACAGATGACCTTTCCCATCTAATAGTTTATGTATTGTTTTCTTCTCTTTCTGTTTTTTAAGTTTATAAGCTAACCATCTTCCTGGTTTATTGGCATTTTCAAAAAAAGTTCTGTTTCGCTCTCTTTATCTGCTCTGCCACTTTTACTGAGTCCAACAGATTTAATTTATGTCTTGTTATGTCCATTTCTCTTTTCAAATTCTTTTTTTGTGGATTTTTTTGCAGTTCTGATTCTAACTTTCCAATTTTTTCTTTTAGTAATGCATATTGTTGTCTTCTCTGTTTGTTTTTCTTTGCCATATATGTTATAGCTATGCCTCTAAAATATACTTTAGCTGTGTCCCATATGTTTTGTAATGTTGTATCTTCTTTTTTATTTTCTTTGAAGTAAAATTCCATTTCTTTTTTTGCTAACTCTATGAATTCTCTTTCTTTTAATGTAGATTTATTTAAAGTCCATCTTAGTCTTTTTTGTATTCCTTTCCAAGTCACTTTCAGAGGGTTATGGTCTGCCCATGTGCCTATTTCTATCTCAATTTCCTGTATATTCATTCTCACATCAGCCGTCATCCAGATCATATTGATCCTTGAACAAGATTTTTGGCTGTTTGAATAAAAGGTGTATTGTAATTTTTGTGGGTTAATCTCCCTCCAGACATCTTGAATTTTTTTTATTGCTTTTATAGTCAATTTTTCCGTCCACTATTGCATTAAAATCTCCTACTAAGCAAATATTTTGGTACTCCATTTCACCCTCCTGGTCATCTTTCTCTTTCTGTTCTCCTGTTTCTGCTCCTTACTCTCCCCTTGTCTTTGTTTCACTCCTTCATCTAGAATTGCTCTATTCCTTACTTCAAATTCGTCTGCTTTCCAGACTGAATCCAATCGATATCTTGTATTGTTCCAATTTATTAAGATGCCTTCTGGCATCAGCCATCTGAAGTTTATGCCTTTGGCAATCAGCTTTGTAGTCAAGAAATGATAATGTCTTTGAGTATCTCTTACTCTCTTAGGTATCTGCTTTAAAACCACAATTTCTTTATTTTTGTATTGTATTAGCTCATCTCTAACTTTCTGCAATACTTCATCTCTTGTTGTCTTCTTTATGAACCTTACATGTACTTCTCTTGGCAGTTTATTTCTTCTTGCGTAGCTTGAGTTCATGCAGAATATTTCATTGACCTCTAATTGAATTTCTCCTCGGTCTGCCTTTAGAGCCTCTTCCAGGATATCAATAATCACCACTGCTATGTTTTCTTCTCTATCCTCAGGAATATTTTGAAATCTCAAATAATGTTCCGCCTTTTCCATTTCTAAGATCTTAATTGCCCCCTCTAGGTCTTGGTTTGTTTGTTCTAATTTTTCATTTTCTTGTAATAACATTTCCATCTTTTTATCAATGTCCTCTGATTTTTCTTCAACTTTCTGTATTCTCTGTTCATTTTTAATTATCATTTGATTTTGAGCTTCAAATTTTTCCTTTATATCCAGGATTTCTTGACTTACTTTCTCAAGTTTACTCTGTGTCTCCTGATGATTTTTCTGTGTCTGTTCATAATTTCTTTCCATCATCTCTTGGTTCCTTTGCATCATCTCTTGAAGCAACTTTAATGAGGTCTGTGTTTCGCTTTGAGCAGTGCATGTTTTCTTACGTTGCAACATTGCTTTGATAGATCCCTGTGTTGTTGGACTAGATTGTCCTACAGAGGGTGCAGAAGAGGTTTTCTTCATAAGTCTGGTAATGTTTGATGAACTGATTTTACAGTTTACAGTCTAAAACCAAAACAGTATCTGTTTGGGTTTAGCCAAAGTCAACAGAAATAACTTTAAAAAGTCTTTTCCCTTGCAATCTCACAACAAGGCACTTTGTTATTTGCAGGTGTCTCCTCAAGGTCACTGTTGTGAAAACATTTTTTCCATTTCCTTCTTCTTTTTTTCAGTATTTATTAGTACTGTCATTTCTTCTTTTGCCACTAGATGTCCTCCTTGGCTTATTTATCAATGTCCGATATTCTTAAAAAGAACACTCTCCCCCTTTTGTTAATTGTCCGCCGCCTTTAAGTTTGTCCTTCTGGGGGTCTTTAGTTTTCAGCTGTTTCCCATCAGGGGCTCAACATTTATCATATTCAAGGAGAAGGAAAGAAAGTTCTGGCTCACCCAGCCTGGGCACTCAGTTGATAATCAGCTGTTTTGCAGTGCTTCCCTTCCGGCTGGAGATGACTTGGGCTGCCTTGGCTCACCTGGCAGCCTTTCCTCTGCCTTTTCAGAGGGGTCTTCAGTCCGCTCCGACTGGCCGCCGCCTAATCTGAGCTCCTGAAATGTCCCTCCTTCTTCATTGCCCCTCCAGGGCAACTTTCTGACCCTTTGAGGGTCGCTGGGCACCAAACCAGGAAGTCTCATTCTTTTGTGAAAACTTTTTCTTACACTGTTCCCTAGCTGTTCACCTAATCATCCCATTTTCCTCTGGTATAAACATGTTAAAAATGGGTTGCATTTCTCCCCATGAATATTCCATTGGTCCTAAAAACATTTCTACCCTGTTTTCCTGCTTCAATAGGATCTTCTATTAGTTTGGGCAATTCTTTCCTAAATTGCCTGATTTTAAAACCTGTTAGGGGGGACAATTTTTCCCCCTTGGAGAGGGGTTTTACCCTCTCTTGTCACCTTCCAAACTATAGGAACCTCAAGAAATACATAGCTTTCTACTTAACTCTTTCACACAAAATAGCAGATCAGAGTTCTCGCCTTTCATCCTGGCCAGGCATAAAACTTCACATAGCTCCTTTCTTTCTCTCTCTCTCTCTCTCCCTCCCTCTCTTCCATCTGATTATTTCCATTCTTTTAACACCTTCTATTTTTCTTCTAATTACTAAGAAACTAGCCTTCTTCACCCTTTCTTGCATTTACACCAGACACACAAAAAAATTCCAAATACTTCATCCCAGGCAAAACAATCATTATTATTTTCAAGGACCTTTTTCAAAGCCAATGAGCTCCATTTCCCAAATTTCCTTTTGGAATAAGGCCTTGTTGTTTTGTATATTACTGTTAGAGGGTCTCTCCCCCCCTCCCCCAGGTCTTTAGAAATGAGTCAACACAAACACACAAACACAGAGACCCTTAAACATAATTTCCAGACCTTTGGAGGTATGTGTCCCTTTAAATTTCCACTTTTACTTTCTTGGGGCAACTTGTAGCTTGTTCTCCAGGCAGTGGGGAAATGCAAGGAGTGTTTCTGATAGAAATGTAATGGGGGACCTTAACCACTGCCTATCCATTCCCCACTGCTCTAAGCCAAGCTGAGAAGCCCAGTTTAATTTATTGGCTGGCCAAACATGTACTTAGGCCAGATATATACTGTAATGTATCATCGTTCCTCTGTCCAAATGCCTTGTTTAAAGCACTGACTTAAAATACTTCAACATTCTCCCTAAGGGATTCCCATCTCCCTAAGGGGGTTCATTCCAGAATGTATCCTTTCCTCTTTTTTTTTTATTGACCGGCACATTGGCCGAGGAGGTGTCCCTCCTCTTCAAACTCTTATTGCCATGGATACCCCTCTGATATATAGGTACCCCTCTGGTATCTTACCTGTCAGGCTGAGTTGAAGTCCTTCCTTTAGTCAGCCAAATTTCCCTTAGGTTTTCACTGGGTCCTGGCTTTTTGTCTCGGGATTTCCGATTCCTCTTTGTTTGAGCAGGGACAATCCAACCTTTAGGGCTGGGAAAAACTTACCCAAGTGCGTACTCCCCTTTCGAATATCCCCAGCTGCCAAAGATGGAACAGATGCAAATCCCGGAGGAGCCCCCAAGGCTGTTATGTGCTCCTGGCTACTTTCCTTCGTGACCAGAGGCAAGCTCGCCTGACCAATAACCAGCCAAGACACAGTGAAGGCCTTTTGTTACGTTTATTGCAATAAGCGGGGAGAGAAGCTATCAAAGCTTAGTTCTCTCCAAAGTTCCAGCCCCAAATATTTCCTTCTTTATACAATCCTTGTCCCGGCCGCACATCCCTCCTCTTTCCCCATTGGCTGAGGTACTATGAGGTTACACTCTTTCCGACCGCCTTCTACATATTTCCTGATAACATATTAAATCATATTCACATATACAATAATAATAAGAAGAAAAATTAGACATTTAAATGGTTATTTTAAACTCTGTGGATATTTATGTCCCCCTTTTAGAACAATAGGTTCTTTCCTGTTTTTCAATTCAGTGTCTTTCCTGGCTAGCCATTTCCTCTTACAGCTATTTTTTATAGTTTGTCTTCTTCCTTTTCCCACTCTAACACCCAGCTATTTTTGCCTATGTGTTTATCTTACTTCCTTTCTTTATGCTCTCCTTTCCTGGTTCCCATATATTATAGTTTTGGGTAAGCTTGTTTGTCCAGGCAGTAAGTTTCCACTGCAGCAAATTCAATTTTAAATTTCTCTTTCAATATTAAATTTTTGAAGACCTTTCCTTTACTTCTATCAGAGTTAACAGTCAGGGTCATCTAAAGGTTAGTTTCATTTTAGCTTCACAAGCAGTTGGAGTTACGTTAGTTTCACTTTAGCAGGGATTAACACAACTTTATATATATTTAATACATAACAATTATGTTTTGAAATCTTAGGAAATAAGATGCCTTTTCCATTTCTATAACATTTCTCTATTAATCTGCATCAGCTTTTGGTTCTCGTCTTTCAATTCTGCCAACTTTTTAAAATAATATTTTATTAGTTTTCTAATTTTACAATTAAAAATTTAAAAAGCAATGTGGTGACTGGGTTAATCAATTAGTTCAATAACATACATAAATCTTTAGTATAAATCTCAAGTTACAACATCAGATATTTCCTCTCTTTTTCCCTTAATACCTACTATCTCATATTAGGCTAATACAGTTCTTATTATTAACTAAGTAAAAACATCTTTATTACATTTATCAATAATTTTTAGCTTATATATATCTTAATTGTGTTTGCATTCAATCCTTAAATACAACCAATGTCCCGTTATTGCTTTTTTCCTAAGCTTTAATTTCCTATCAATATTCAAATTAACATTTGGTATTTATAATTTCCAAGCTTTAGGAACCAAAGTTTCCCTTATCTCAACTTCTTCCTTTTTCCCTTTTCATAACAAAATCTAATATTCTAAATACACATCTTATCTATTTGAATATTGTCTTGTTCTGTTTTCTAAAAGTTATCTATTTTCCACCATATTAAACCATCTAATTAATAATACAGTATCCCCTCTAATAAATCACAAACATTATATGTATTGTCTGGGTTAACCAATAAATCAGTAATACACATACATTTTTTCGTTTAGGTCTAATTTTTAAAAGCTCAAATACTCCCTCTCTTTTTCTGGTAATATCTATTATCTCTTAATGGGCAAACAGAATTCTTATTTTCAACTAATTTCCAAATATTTTATATTAGGTGACCAAAATTTCCCTTATTATTCAATAATAATAATAATAATAATAATAATAATAATAATAATAATTATACTTTATTTTCTAAAAGTTATCTATTTTCCACCTTATTCAACCCTCTAATTAGTAATATGAAATCCCCTCTAATAAATCAAAACCCTTATTTTCTTCAGCCTTACTCTGGCTTTCTTCCTTTGCCAACTGACCTTCCATGTCAATGCTTTTGAATCATCAAATAGTTCTCCCTCTATTATTATATATATTATTTGGAATAAGAAAGACCATTTGGTTGCAGGTTTTTTTGGAAGAACTAGCCCATTTGTATTTATTAGATTATCTCCCTATTACTCCAATTTCCCACAATTGTCCTGATAGGTTTATCTTCCATTCAATCTGTTCTTCTTCCTTTCCCTCAAATTTCTTCTGATTTTTGTAAAAAGTCTTTTCCATTTTCAGTGTTGTCATTCCCTGTTCTGATTTTTCCATTGGCTGGATCTGTTGGTCAATTGAGTCCTCTGTCTCAGTGTTTAGTTGTTCCACTTCTCCTGTTATTTTCTGCATTGTTAGTTCTTTGGTTGTAGTCAAGATCTGGGTTTGTATATTTAAGCTGGCATCTTGTTCCTTTATGTTGCATCTTATTTTGTCACAAGCTGAAAGAATGATTTCGTGTATTGATTTCAACATGGAAAGGATTTTTTTCCTGATCTTCATCCATATTCTCTTGATCAGGGCTTTTCAACCAGTGGTACACATACCACTTGTGGTACATTAATGAGTGGCAGGTGGTACGCAGCCCTGACTAGCCAAGTGTAGTGGGGGAGGGAAAGAGCCAGCACAGGTAAGGATTTACAGTGAGAGAGTCCTCTGGAGCTGCAAAGGCCTCAGGCTCACTTCTGGCTCACCCTCCCCCATGAGAAAGGAGGAGGGGGGTGGAGACAGGAGAGGCTATAAAAGGAGGCAGTTTGGGCAGGAGAGAGAGAGAGAGAAAAAGCAGCAGCCTTGGGAGGAGATGGAGTCAGCTGCACAGAAGAAGGAGGAGGAGGAGGAGGAGGAGATGATGATGATAGAAGTAAAAGAAAGATCTTCAAAATTTAATGTTGAAAGAGAAATTTAAAATTGAATTTGCTGCAGTGGAAATATACTGAGTAGAGAAGCTATGGTGGGAAAGAGGAAAGGTTAACATAAAGAAAGGATGTAAAGGAAATATGTAGGCAAAAATAGCTGGGTCTTAAGAGTGGGAAAAGGAAGAAGAAAACATCTGTAATAGAAGATAACTAGCAAAACAGGAAAGAACCTATTTTTCTAAGAAGTCATAAAAAAGGGGGGCAGAACTCAGGCAACTGAGCATGCGCAATTAATTTATCAATATTAACTGACACACCTTGCATAAATTATCTCCTAATTTTAATGTACATGTGATGTATGATTTAGTATGTAGCAGGAAATATGTAGGAGGTGGTCGGAAAGAGTGTAACCTCATAGTACCTCAGCCAATGGGGAAAGAGGAGGGATGTGGCAGCCGGGACAAGGGATGTATAAAGAAGGAAATATTTTGGGTTAAAACTTTGGAGAGAACCAAGCTTTGATAGCTTCTCTCCCCGCTTATTGCAATAAACAAAACAAAAGGCCTTCACTGTGTCTTGGCTGGTTATTGGTCAGGCAAGCTTGCCTCTGGTCACGAAGGAAAGTAGCCAGGAGCACATAACAGCCTTGGGGGCTCCTCCAGGATTTGCATCCATTCCATCTTTGGCAGCCGGGGATATTCGAAAGGGGAATGCGCACTTGGGTAAGTTTTTCCCAGCCCTAAAGGTTGGATTGCCCTGCTCAAACAAGGAGAAATCAGAAATCCCGAGACAAAAAGCCAGGACCCAGTGAAAACCTAAGGGAATTTGGCCGACTAAAGGAAGGACTTCAACTCAGCCTGACAGGTAAGATACCAGAGGGGTATCTATATATTAGAGGGGTATTAATGGGCAATAAGAGTTTGAAGAGGAGGGATGCCTCCCCGGCCAGTGTGCCGGCCAATAAGGAAAAAGAGGAAAAGTATTTACATTCTGGAATAAACCCCCTTAGGGAGATAGGAATCCCTTAGGGAGAATGTTGAAGTATTTTAAGTCAATGCTTTAAACAAGGTGTTGTGTCCTGAGCCTACAAATGCAGGCTCAGGACGTTGCAATGGTCCCAGGCATTGCAAAAGCTGCCAAGGACCAGACTGAGTGGCACCGGCCTTGTGCGCATGCGTAAGGTGGGAAAAAGTACCTGTTTTGCCGCCATTGTGTCTGGGGATCTGGACGTATAAAAGAAGGTCTGCGTGCCTCTGCTCATTGTTGGTGTTTTGGCTGAGATCGAATAAAGAGTGTTGTTCTGTGAAACATGTGTCTTCATCCTTCGCTGTTATTGGGAGGACTTAACACTGGCGACGAAGGTGGGATCCTTACTAGCAAAAAGAAGAAGCTGTAAAGACTCACCCAAGGAAGTCCTTGACGAGGGAAGACGGCGTTAAAGTCAGCGTCCCCCCTGCCAGTACAGCGTCGCTGGAGGGTGAGCTCGGCTGAAAGACCCCTTCCCAAGAGAAGTGAGTGGTGAAGTGCACTTGAGGATAGCGAAGATCTGCCATTTATCGGAATTCGATGTCTCACACCCTGAGAGATGGGAATCCTACGTTGCGAGGGTGGAGAATTATTTCAGGGTGAACCAGATCAGAGAAGATGGTCTGAAGGCTGCAACCTTGTTGTGTGTCTGTGGGCAGGAAGCCTTTGAGATTGCAGAAAATCTGGTGGCCCCCGCTGCTTTGGAATCAGTAACGTATGCTGATTTAAAGAAACTTCTGCAAGAACATTTCCAGCCCAAGTTGTCTGTCATTACTTGGAGGCACACGTTTGAACAAAGGGACCAGAAGGCCGGTGAATCAGCAAAAGACTTTATTGTGGCTTTGAGGCGGGCAGCCAGACCGTGTGAGTTTAAAGACTTGGAAGAAAGGCTGCGCGATCGTTTTGTATGCGGTTTAGAAAACAGAGACTTACAACAGAAGATCTTCGCTAAAGAAGATGTGTCCTTCCAAGATGCTCTGCGAGAGGTTACAGCAGAGGAAGCAGCAGGCGGGGCGGTAAAGAATATGCGGCCCAACAGAAACGTTCCCAAAACTGCCACTGTGCACCAGGAAGACGTGCAAGAAGAGATGGAGACAGATACTGAAGATGAGGTGGATAAGCTTTACCAGGCAGATGGAAGAAGGCAGAAGGGACGTCCAGAGAAGGCCACAACAGCTCTTCAATGCTTCGTGTGCAGAGGATGCCACAAATGAGCTGACTGCAGGTTCCGTTCCGCCATTTGTAGAGCATGTGGCAGGCAAGGCCAAATTGCATCCATCTGTTTGGGTCGCCAGAAGGTACAACCACATGAAGAATTGCGTCTGAAAGGTACCAGGGTCCCCAGCCAAAATAGGGTGGGTTTCTGTGCATCGCACAGAAGTATTTTAAGGACAGGCACACACAAGCCCCTAAAGAAGAAACTGTCCCTTAATGTAAGGTTAAAAGGGGTTCCTTTATCCATGGAGTTGGACACTGGGTCCGCTCTTTCCATCATTTCCCTCAACACATTCAGAAAAATTTGCAGCAGCAGTGGCCTCCGAGTTAAACTCAGGCCATCCAATGTCATTCTTACAGACTTTCAGAATTCTAAGATGTGTATTAAGGGGGAGGCCACCCTTAAGGTACAGTACAAGGATTTTGAAGGTCCCTTAGATGTGTTGGTTGTTGGGGGTGAACACACGAGCCTTATTGGACTCGATTGGTTCGAGGCCCTGGGAATCCAGGTTACTGGGCTGCAGCATTTGCAAACGTGTAGCCTGACAGATGTCTGCAAGGAATTTGCAGATGTGTTCAGTTCTGAGCTTGGATCCTACAAGGGGCTTCCAGTGTTTCTACAGCTAGACCCAAACATAACACCCATCAGGGTTAAGGCTAGGAGAGTACCATTTGCCCTCAAGGGCAAGATTGATGCTGAACTGGACAAAGTGCTCCAACAAGGCATTTTAGAACCTGTAGATTCTAGTCCTTGGGAAACCCCCATAGTAACGCCTCTTAAGGCTAATGGGGACATACGTATATGTGCAGACTACAGGTGCACACTAAACAAGGCATTGCAGCAGCATGCTTATCCAGTACCTGTAGTGAGCCACATCCTGGCTTCCCTCAAGGGGGGGGACGAATTTTTGCAAAGCTTGACCTGGCACGGGCATATCAACAGTTGCCTGTTGATGGGGCTGCTGCAGAAGCTCAAACCATTGTAACCCATAGAGGAGTTTTCAAGGTAAAGAGATTGCAATTTGGGGTGAATGTAGCCCCTGGCATATTCCAGAGTGTCATGGAGAACACACTTAGGGGTATTCCTGGAGTCTGTCCATATTTTGATGATGTTCTCATTGCTGGGGAATCATCTCAAAATTTGGCAGAGAGATTAAGAGCTGTCTTGCTTCATTTTAGAAGAGCAGGCCTTAAGTTAAAGAAGGACAAGTGTAAGATTGGAGTCAATTCTACTGACTTGTTGGGATTCAGGATAGATGCTCAAGGCATTCACCCTTCTGAAGCTAAATTAAAAGCTATTCAGCAGGCCCCAAGCCCTAAGTCTAAGGGTGAGTTGCAAGCCTTCTTGGGGCTATTAAACTTTTACCATGCATTTCTGCCACACAAAGCTGCAATAGCTGAGCCCTTGCACAGACCTTTGGACAAACAAGCCTGTTGGCAGTGGACTAAAGTCCATGAAAAAAGTTTCAATGAGGTTAAAGCCTTACTTACTTCAAATGCAGTGTTACCTCACTTCAATGAGCAGCTACCTGTTTGCATTGCCTGCGATGCATCTCCATACGGGGTGGGAGCAGTACTTAGCCATCTGAAGGCTGATGGAACACAGGTTCTTGTGGCCTATTATTCCAGAACACTGTCTTCTGCAGAGCGTAATTACGCTCAAATTGACAGGGAAGCATTGACTATTGTAGCAGGCATTAAGAAGTTTCATGATTTTATTTATGGCCGCCACTTCACGGTCTACACTGACCATAAGCCCTTGTTAGGGTTGTTCACAACTACCAAACAAACTTCACATATCCTGTCTCCTCGTATGCTGAGATGGTCCATTTTCCTGTCAGCATATGACTATACGCCAATGTATAAGCCTGGAAAGGAAATGGGTCATGCAGATGGCCTGAGCAGACTACCCCTGCCCAACTTGGAGCCTGATCCAGCGCCAGCTGTCAATATTCTGTCCATTCAAGAGCTGCCTGAGTCTCCCCTTGATGCTAGGGATGTGGCTGCTGAAACTGCCACTGATCACACACACACGTGTTGTCATGGGTGTTGTCCGGTTGGCCTGATAGATGCCCAGATACGGAGTTCCAAAGTTTCTGGCACAAGAGGCATGAGTTGTCCACGTTCAGGGGATGCCTGTTGTGGGGCAGTAGGGTAGTAATCCCAGCCTCTTTGAGATCTAGAACCTTAATCTCTCTGCATGAGGGACACCCTGGCATAGTCAGAATGAAAGTGCTTGCGCGCAGCCATTTGTGGTGGCCTGGCCTTGATAAAGCCATCGAGGCCCAGGTGCATGGGTGCCATGTGTGCCAACAGTCCCGGCCTGAGATGCCTCAGGCGCCTGTTCGTAGGTGGGAGGAAACTCAAACCCCGTGGTCTAGGGTGCATATAGATTACGCTGGGCCCTTTCAGGGGAAATTCTTCCTGGTTGTTGTCGATAGCCATTCCAAATGGCTAGAGGTTGTTCCTGTGTCCTCCACTACTACGTCCAAGACTATCCAGGTGTTGAGAGGAATTTTTGCAGCTCATGGCCTTCCAGATGTTCTGGTTTCAGATAACGGTCCTCAATTTACCTCTTCTGAGTTCCAGGTTTTCCTCCAGGCAAATCTGTTCTGCCACGCAATGTTGGCTCCCTTCCACCCATCCACCAACGGAATGGCAGAACGAATGGTGCGCACCACCAAGGATGCCCTCAAAAGACTGACTTACGGTAACTGGCATCATAGGTTAACAGACTTTCTTTTTGCACATCGCACCACATCTTGCACTGCCACAGGAAAGAGCCCAGCTGAACTCCTCTGGGGCCACCGGCTTATCACTAAGCTAGACAGACTGCACCCGGACCGGGTGGCATCTCAGGTGCCACAACCGTGGGCACCAAGGAGACTTCAAGTGGGTGATCCGGTCTGGACTCGAAACTACGGGCCTGGTCATCTCTGGGTACCAGCTGTGGTCTGCAAGGTATTGAGACCCTTGTCCTATGAAGTGACCCTGGAAGACGGCCGCGTTCTTCGGCGGCACATAGACCAGCTGCGTACAAGGATGGACTCTCTCCCGTCCGCTCCTGACTCTGTTCTGGGGGGGAGGGAGGTCATAATATGCATTCTGAGGATCAATTTCATCAGCCCTTACTGGCCACTGATGAGGCCAGCAGTTCCCCATCACAAGATTCCGCAAGTGCTCGGAACAGGAATTCCTGGGGCAGGGAGTTATCCCAAACACCCACAATGACTCCAGCCAGGGAGTCACCCTGGGGGTATCCACATTATGCACACACAGCAGACAGTACTCCAAACAGGGAGACTGACCGGGGGCATCCACATAACTCATACCTCACAAGAGGACTGGCAACACAGCACGGGAACTGGCCTAATTCCGCAATTGCTCCCAGAAGGAAATCTGTTGGTAGAAGGGCTAACCAAGGGGCAACTACTGAAGGGGGGGCCCTCTGGTATAGTTTTGGGGTCTACAGGGTATGGGGACCCAGTAGCTACCCCAGAACCCCCATATGCTGGCCTTGGGAGTGAGGGATGGTGTTCCCAAAACAGGTCCATTGTGGAGCCGGGGATTACCACCTCTCCAAGAGATGCTGGTTTGGGCTCAGAGGGTCCAGCCAGTCCACAGATGGGCAGGTTGACCGGGTACATGGGGCAACAAAGTCCTGGCCTACTGAGCCTGGCAGGTGAGCAGGTGGGTCAAGCAACAGCACCAGGGTCACCTGGAGCAATTGGGCAGCAACGTCTTAGCTCACCCAGTCTGGTGAGCGAGCAAGGGGACCAAGCAAACTCTTCTGGTCCGAGGAGGTCACAAAGGGCTAAATGCCCGCCCAAATATCTTTCAGATTTTGTGAAGTTGCTGTCCAGTTCTAAGGGGAGTACTCCTACAGTCAATTGACTGATAATGTTAATTTGTTATATTATGATTTTGGAAATATTTTTTTCACCAGGGCAGAGTACCAGAGCTTTGATTAAAGGCAGTACAGGTATTCCAGTCCATGATTGAATGCAAGGACGGATGACACTCCTTCCAAGAAGAATGTGAACTAGTATGGGTTGTTCCAATCTAGGGGGGAGGGGTGTTGTGTCCTGAGCCTGCAAATGCAGGCTCGGGACGTTGCAATGGTCCTGGGCATTGCAAAAGCTGCCTGGGACCAGACTGAATGGCGCTGGCCTTGTGCGCATGCACAAGGCGGGAAAAAGTACCTGTTTTGCCGCCATTGTGTCCGGGGATCCAGGCGTATAAAAGGAGGCCTGCGTGCCTCTGCTCGTTGTTGGTGTTTTGGCTGAGATCGAATAAAGTGTGTTGTTCTGTGAAACATGTGTCTTCATTCTTCGCCGTTATTGGGAGGACTTAACACAAGGCATTTGTTATACCTGGCCTAAGTACATGTTTGGCCAGCCAATAAATTAAATTGGGCTTCTCAGCTTGGCTTAGAGTGGTGGGGAATGGATAGGCAGTGGTTAAGGTCTATCAGAAATGCTCCTTGCATTTCCCCACTGCCTGGAGAACAAGCTACAAGTTGCCCAAAAAGAGTAAAAGTGGAAATTTAGGTCCAATTCAGGTCCAAAGGTCTGGAAATGATGTTTAAGGGTCTCTGTGTTTGTGTGTTTGTATTGATTCATTTCTAAAGACCTGGGGAAGGGGAGGGAGAGACCCTCTAACAGTAATATACAAAAACAACAAAGTCTTATTCCAAAAGGAAATTTGGGAAATGGAGCTCATTGGCTTTGAAAAAGCTCCTTGAAAATAAGAATGATTGTTTTGCCTGGGGTGAAGCATTTGGAATTTTTTTTGTGTCTGGTGTAAATGCAAGAAAGGGTGAAGAAGGCTAGTTTCTTAGTAATTAGTAGGACAATAGAAGGTATTAAAAATGCAGTGCCCCAGAGTCTTAACATTCAGAAGGCTCTGTCCTTAGAACAAGGAAAGGAGGAAACACCAACCAAATGGTTAGAAAGATTAAAAAGCCAACTTCAAAAGTATGAACATTTGGATCCTGGTAATCTAGGACATCAAATGATTGTGAAATATCAATTTGTAAGGAAAGCATGGGAAGGTATTAGGGTAAAAATGCAGAAATTAGACACATGGAAAACTAAAACAATAGAAGATTTATTACCGGTAAAAGAGGCTCAGAAAGTATATGCTAAGAGAGAAGAGGAGAGAGATAAACGTAAGATAAGATAAAAATGATGGCTCATTTGGTGCAAAGAGGCCAGCAAAGAGGAAGGAGGGGGAAGAACTAGCAAATTTGTTGAATTTTGAGGATTAGGGGTGTCAGGGGACTAATCTGTTTTTTGGTCCAGCTTTTTAGGAACCCCTGATAAACCTTAAAGGTTGGATCCCTGGAGGAGGAAAGGGTGTACTCGGTGGATTCTGGAGCCACTAGATTTACCCTGAACTATATACCTCCAGGAATGCAAATTGGGAAAGGGAAGATTAAGGATCAGGCAATTATGGACATGTAGTAGAAGCAACAATGTTTAAACTTGCTATGGTCCAGACTGTAGTAAAAGGACCTGAACTTTGTATTAGTTAAAGGGAGCTGCAATTTGGCCAGGGGGTACTTAATTGGTAAATTGGGGGTTGTTTTTTTTTATTGATTTTTTTTAAATTTTTACAAAGAAAAAAGAAATAATAACTCAACTGAAAACAATCATGTAACTCATTGACAAAACAATCAATATAACTGCTCGGTACCCCCCCCCCACCACATCGCCCTAGCCCTAACCAACCCCCTTCCTCTTACCTTCTATCTACCTACTTTCTCTCTCCTTTCTCTATACTCCACCCAGCTCTATCCCACTCTTCTCCCTCTTGACCCTCTTGCCATCTTCCTACTTACCTCTACCTTCACTCCTCCTTCCTCTTTCTATCCGATGTGGTGCCCAGAGGCCACCCGAGCAACCCTTTAATACCTATAATTGCATATTCTTATATCAACCCCAATTACAGTTGAGAAAGCATAGTATCTCAATTATAAACACCCTCCCACCTCCCCCCCCCGACTTCCCAGAGTGAGTACAGGGTAGAAACGCAAGAAACCCCACTAAACTACTTATTATATAACTATTTAACTATATACCAAATATAATTTCTTCAATTGATATTTCCTTTGTATATAATCTATCCATTTTTTCCAGTCCATCATAAATTTTTCGTTTGAGTAATTCTTCAAATATGCGGATATCTTGTCCATTTCTGCCATATTTATAACTTTTAATGTCCATTCTTCAATAGATGGTAATTCAGACGTCTTCCAATATTGTCCCACCAATAATCTTGCCGCAGTAATCAAGTTCAAAATCAACTTAGTCTCTATGGTGGTAGAGTCTTTTATAATGCCAAGCAGAAACAGCTGTGATGAAAATTCAATACGCTTTTTCAAAATATTCTGAAGAATCCACCATATTTTTATCCAAAAAGCCTTAATTTTTTTACAAGTCCACCAAATATGAAAATAAGTAGCGTCCATCGATTCACATCTCCAACACTTGGGTTGCACATCTGAATACATAAGTGATAATTTTTTCGGGTCTAAATGCCATCTATAAAACATCTTATAAAAATTTTCTCTTAAGTGCTGTGCTTGTGTGAATTTTACATTTTTTACCCATATCCTTTTCCATGTTTCCATCATAATTGGTTGTCCAAAATTATGTTCCCACTTAATCATGCAATCTTTAACTAGCTCAGTTCCAGAATCAATTTCAATTAATGCATCATATAATCTTTTAATATGCATAGTTCTTTGATCTCTAACTTGTTTAATTAATTTATCATCCTTTAGGGAAAAACCCATCTTAACATCTTTTTGCCATCTAGTCTGAAGTTATACATGTGAATACCAATTGTGAACTATTCCTTCTTCCCTTAACCTATTTAATGATTTCAATACTAAACTATTCCCTTCTTTAGTTAAGAGCTTCTCATAAGGCACCACATCTTGAATTTGTTGTCTATTTATACTCTCTATTGCGTGCCTGGGAACTGTCCATAAAGGAATTTTTCCATTTAACTTATAATAAAACTTTTTCCAGACACGCAACAGAGCATTTCTCAATAAATGCTCTTTAAAACTCCTGTCCAACTTTTTATCATAGACTAAGTACGCATGCAACCCATACAATAACCCATACCCTTCTATATTCAATATTCTCTCATTAGTTAGGTTAATCCAATCACTTATTGCTACTAAAACTGCAGCATAATAATATAACTTAAAATTGGGCATTTTCAGACCACCTCTCTCCCTTGTATCTTGAATAATTTTTAATTTAACCCTTGGTTTCTTGCCATTCCAAATAAATCTATTAATTCCTTTCTGCCACTCCTCTAAGTTCCCATCCTTTTTAAGTATTGGTAACATTTGAAATAAGAATAAAAATTTCGGCAATACATTCATTTTAATTGCAGCTATCCTACCCAACATAGATAATTGTAATTTTTTCCCATTTCTCCAATTCTATTTGTATCTTGTTCCATAAAAATTCATAGTTATTCTTGTACAATTTCCCATTAGAAGCTTCTATATAGATTCCTAAATATTTAACTTTCTTGACTATCTCACAATCCGTTATTCTTTCCAAGTCTTGTTTTAATTTATCATCTAAATTTTTAACCAACATCTTTTTCTTGGATATATTTAATTTAAAACCTGATACCCTTCCATAATTTTGGATAATCTCCATCAATCTCTGAGCCGACTGTATTGGCTGAGTCAATGTCACAAGTAAATCATCCGCAAAAGCACATAATCTATAATCATGTTGTCTAATCTGTACACCTTTTAATTCATCTGAAGCTCTAATCCTATTCAGTAAAACCTCTAAAGTTAAAACAAACAATAAAGGGGATAAAGGACAACCCTGCCTGGTACCTTTCTCTATATTAAATAAATCTGTTAATTCCCCATTCACAATAATCTGCCCTTTTTGTTTCTGGTAAACCGCTGATATAGAGTTAATAAACTGATCCCCCATTCCCATCTTGACTATTAATTTTTCCAAAAATAACCAATTCAATCTATCAAAGGCTTTCTCTGCATCCAAAAACATAAGAACTGCAGGCACTTGGATGTGCTTATCCAAATATTCCAATATATTAATAAGTTGTCTAACATTAGTTTTCATCTGTCTCCCTTGTAAAAAACCAGTTTGATCCAAATGGATTATTTGTGTTAAGACTGTCATTAATCTATTAGCCAAAATTTTTGCAAAGATCTTGTAATCCGTGTTTAACAAAGAAATAGGTCTAAAATTTTCCACTTGAACATTGTCTTTTCCCTCTTTAGGGATCAGGGAAACATAAGCCGTTTTCCATGAAGGTGGTACCTGGCCACCCTCTTGTATATTTACAAATAACTCTCTAAGAGGTTCCACCATTTCCTCTTGGAGATACTTATAATAAGTTGCTGTTAAACCATCAGTCCCAGGAGATTTTCCCATTTTCAATTGCTTAATCACAGCAATAATTTCTTCTGATGTAATCAATGCATTTAGTCTATCTCTTTGTTCCATAGTAATTTTCAAAACATTTTCCTTTTGTAAAAAGGCATCTATCTCATTCTCTTGTACTTTCTCTTCAGAATACAGTTTGGTGTAGAACTCTAGGAAAGCTTTTTTAATAATTTCTTGCTGAAATACTTCTTTCCCCTTATATTCTATTTTCTCAATTATACGAGATTTTTGTTTTTTCCTTAATGTGTAAGCCAACCATCTGCCAGGTTTATTAGAATTAAAGAATGTATTGTGTTTAGCATATTGTAAATTCCTGGCAACTTGGTCCGTCATCAATAAATCAAATTGTTTCCGTAGAATCTTTAACCCTTCTTTAATATTACTATCATCTGGTTTCTTTATTAATAACTCTTTTTTCCTTATTTCCTCTTCTAACACTCTCCTTTTTTCCTCCTGTTTACGCCTATACCTTTTGTTCAAATCAATTAAAATCCCACGCATATAAGCCTTACTAGAGTCCCACACCATTTCTATTGTCGTTTCCTTATTCATATTTAGCATAAAAAATTCCTTCATAGCCTTTTTACATTCCTCCACATTTATGTCATATTTGAACAAATTTTCATTAATTCTCCAAGATCTTCTAGAAGACTGACCAATCGTTAATTCCATCATGACCGGATTATGGTCTGACAAAACATTGGGTAAAATTTTTACTTTCTTTAACCTTAAAATAAAATCACTAGTAGTTAATATAAAATCAATTCTGGAAAATGATTGATGTCTATCAGAAAAGAAAGTAAACTCTTGGTCCTTGCCGTGTGTTTCTCGCCATATATCTAACAAGTTAAAATCATCCTTAATATCAAAAAAAGATTTAGGCAAGATAGAACGCGATTGTGGAACAGATGAAATCTTTTTCTTGTCTAAACCCACATCAAGGATACCATTCCAATCTCCCATTAAGATACAAGACCTATAATCCAATTGTATTAATTTTTTATGTAGTAATTTATAAAATATGCCTTGTTGTTGATTGGGGGCATATATGCCCATCAAAAGAACTTTCTTGCCGTCTAGTAAAATTTCAATAGCTAAAAATCTACCTTGAGTATCTGCTTCTATTAATTTGGCTCTTATATGGTTTTTAACATAAATAACAATTCCATTCTTTTTCTCTGAAGATACTGCTACAAAATGTAAACCCAACCTATTATTTATCAAATATTTCTGGTCCTGATTTCTAATATGTGTTTCTTGTAAACAAATTACATCATTTTTACATTGCTTCAAATAATGGAATAACTTCTTCCTTTTCTGCGGAGAATTTAAACCATTCACATTCCATGTCAAATATTTATTTGACATGACCGGATTGTGAAAGCTTTAGCAAGGCCAAATCAACTTGTTCCACTCCTTTCTTCTTAGGTCTTGCTCCCATGGCTTCTGAAGATGTAGATACAACTTGCTTTGTATAAGCTAGCTGTGCTTTTTCTCTTTGTTCCATATACTTAGTAGCTATACGTGTGTGCCTTTGTTCCTTGGCCTTCTCTGCATCCAGGGGTTGAAAAATATCAATACTCTGCACTGACTGTTCAGCCAATACTCCTTTATCCAATTCTGATGCTGGCAATGGTTGTAGTTCCATAAGTTGTAATGATTCCTTATCTTTTACAAGGTCTGCCCTTCTGGATCTTGGGGACGTAGATTTTCCACCCATCAATATGTTCTCAAAGAAGTCTTTCGCTTTAGCAACTGAGGTCAAGCGGTATCTATTATTCTGAAAAAATAAAGAAAGTCCAGTTGGAGCCTCCCATCTATATTGTATCTCTCGTTTTTTAAGTTCCTCCGTCAAAAATGCATAATCTTTCCTTGATCTCAACATTTTTGGGGGTATCTCCTTCAAAACCTGTACCTCTTGACCTACAACACTTAGTTGTTTATTATAAGCTGTAGTAAGAACCCAATTTCTAAATTTTCTTGTACTAAAATATATCACAATGTCTCTGGGCAAGTTTCTTTGTGCTGCCATACGTGAATTGATTCTGAATATCCGCTCAATCTGCCAGGCAACATTTTGAGCTCCATCATCCAGAAAATTTGCCAAAGCTTCAACAAAAATTCTTCTTAAGTCTTCTTGGTTCTCCTTTGCAACCTCTTTCAGACCCCTGATTCTAACAGCCATCTGCATCTGATTATATTGTATCATAACAGCTTGATCTTGTAGATCACTTCTAATCTCCTCAATTTTTCCCTCCATCTGCTGCTCCATATCTTCCAACTTCTCTTCAACTCCCAGAGTATAGTCCCAGACCCCTTTAATGGCCTCAACAATATCTTCTCTTATCTCATTGTTAAGGGTTTCTATCGTGCCTTTTATTGTCTCCAACTCATCAGTTAAACCTTTTGTCTGTTCTTCCATCTTTCTCTCCAGCTTGTCAGTCATTATAGATAATGCACCCTGTAGGTCTTTGATTGTAAGCATTTCTGGAGGAGATTGTGTGGGCAAAGGGGCTTGGAGTTCTATCGGTAACAAAGATGCAGTAGCTGAGGAAGCAGGCAGACTGCTTGATTGTGATTTAGAGAGCTGACCTGGGGAGGGTAGAGCCGCCTTGGCTGCCTTCTGTCTCGTCGTCATTTTAAATCCCTTTAAGAAAAGAAATTGTGTTGCCAAATTTTCCTCTCTTCTTGTCTTCTTTTAAATTCCAGTTAACATTATAATTTAAAAAGTAAAAGTAAAATTCAGATCAAAATGGTCTCTCTAACTTTGCTTCCGAGAGAAAAAGAAAAAGTTCACTTTCGTTTTCAGCCACTTTCCCTTAGCGGAGAAAGCTATCGCCATTTTGAATACATTGTGTTGATTTTAGAAGTTATAAGTACGTAGGCAGAAATAAAGTAGCAAAATACTTGCGATACACAAAAGACTCCTGTAGTCACTCCGTCTGCAAACAGTCTCTCTTATTTTCTTTCTTAAAAGCAGAGGCGGTCGCGGCATCTTTCTCTGTCAGCCGACAGAAGCGTCTCTGGGCAGGAGCGTTTTCAAGTGCCTAGGGAGCCCACACTCCTTATCCCTGAAAACTTTTTCCAGGGATTTTAGAGGGGCTCAACCCTGCTTTTGATGCTCTTCACCCCTTCTTCGCCCGAAGGGGGGATTTTTCACCGCAAAAAACAGCTGATGTTCGCTATTTTTTGCGGCTTTACAAACCCAGGGAACGGAGCCTCACAGAGGAGACTCTAGCGACGTCAGCGGAGCCACCGGAAGTCAATTGGGGGTTGTTATTATGGGGAATGAAAGAGAAATAATTGTAAATATTATGACCGTGAGTGAGGAAACTCAAGGAAAAGTGGACCGTCTTATATGGGCCCAAGAGGGCAACAGAAGAGGGGTACACATGGATCCTTTAAAGGTGACTTTAAAGAACCCCGGTGAAGTAATTCACCAGATAGAGTATAACATTACATTGGAAGGAAGAATGGATTTAAAGCCCATGGTGGAAGGGCTATTGAAGGGGGGTGAAATTTTTGAGCAATCCTTTTAAACATGTTTAGTCTGTTACTTTTTTAACCCAAGAATTTCTGCCTTGGAAAAGTAAGAGATGCAGAAAAAAGAAAGAAAGAAAGAAAAAAAGGGGGGAGGCAGTTTCTGTCTGCATATTTGTTTGTTTGTGTGTGTATGTGTGTTTTTAAAGAACAGAAATTGGGTAAAATTTCCTGACTGTAAGAATAATTAATCAGTGGGATAATTGTCTCCAGAAACTGTGGATGCTTCATTATTGGAGGTGATGGAAGCTGGACACCCCGTCCCCACTCCAATGAAGGAATAATCTGGAAAAAACCCCAAGCGAACTGACCTGAGTCAACAGCAGCCTAAGGCTAAAACGGCAAACACTTGACACACACAATGAGGAACCAGCTAGCAGCAATCAGGATTAACAAACACACAACAATAAAAGTAATTAACACCTTTTAGGCAAGATTAGAGAAGAAATATGACCAACAATAGTCACTGACCAACAAATCAGGCAGGACAGATTCAAACACACCAATCAGAAGTGACAAATTTGAAAACCACAATAAGGTATAAAAACCCGTTTAAAGATCCTTCTGCCTAGCTAGCCGGGGACTCAAGCTGAATTGTCACTCAACTTTGATCCTCGAAATTAAACTTCTTTCCGGTAGCTGGCTTCACGATCTATTTCTTCCGCGCCGCGCCGTCAAGGGGAATCCTGGCTAGAAGGACTGAACGGGGGAATTCCTCCCAACAATCTGGTGACCACGAAGCGACTTCCAGCTCACCCAGCCACCGGACCGGGCCCGGAAGAGTCATCACCCAGCCGGCAGCGGACACTTTGATCCACGGGGAAGCCTCCTCGGACCTTGCCCAGTTGGCATCGGGTAGTAAAGGGAGTTTTTGAGTCTTGCGCTCGAACAGCTACCGAGAAAGAGGGTAAGTGCCACCAATTTTAATTCCATTAGGTTAAAGGGTCTGGGGGAACGAAAGGAAGAATGTATGAGTGTGTGTGTGACGCACCCTCCTCTTAGAACCAGCTGGAGCTCGCTCCCTCTGTGTGCCCTCTAGCCGCACCCCGACCTGCTGCTAGCTCCACTGGAGCCGTGACCAGCAGGATTCGGGAAAGCAAGGGGGGGCAGCGGAGCGTGAGACCTTCTGGTGAGAGAGGAGGACTGAGCGGGCAGAGAAAGAGGGAAAGGACTTTATTCTGGGCAAGTCAGGACCCCTTCCGTCAGTAAAATTTTAAGCAAGAGCCCCAAAAAGGGAACGGCCACCTACCTCTGAGAGCAAGCAGAGGTGCCCATGGACATTGGAGGTCCAAGTGTCTGTAAACGGTGGTGTGAAGCCGGCCGGTCGGAGAGTAGCCCATACCTTCTAAGGAGGGAAACCAGAAGGTCTCTGCAGACCCCTTTTTGGTCTGAAAACGTGGAGGATCCCTCGGAGTTGCCCACGAACTCTGAGAGGGATCCAGAGAAGCTCCGTGAGTCCCTTTTCTTCCAGACTCACAAAATCGTGGTGGTAGGGAGAAGTCTCACAAGGAGGCTTCCGACGCGTAGTGCCCTTTAGCGGTAAGGAAATCCCGTTATACATGGGAGGTTCCAATTCAAGGGCGGAAGTAGGTTTCCCCATTGAGAGCTTGCTCGGAGCCTGGCACAGGAAACAGCTTCCTGTCCAGGCTGGAATGAAGAAGAAACGATTAAAGGAATTATGTAGGAAATGGGCTTTGCTTAGAGATGAACACGGAAGACAAATTTGGCCTGAAGGTAGCACTCTGGAACTCAGAACACTAAAAGCGCTTAGATCAAAGATAGAACCAACCCAACTACCCTATTGGTACTTCTGGGCCGAACTATCCAGACAGAGAAACCCAGTCCAAGTTGACTTGAATCCCCAGCCTCCCTTAGATAACCCTGAACCGACCTTCATGGCCCCCGTTGAACAGGCCCGTACCCGGGCGACCGAGGGGCCAGACTGAACACATTTTAACCCACACCCCTTTCTCCCCATCCGATTTGGTTATTTGGAAGAAGGATACTCCCACCTTCCGAGCGGTCCCCCAGGCCGTTATAGAAACCATAAAGTCTATTGTAGACACTCACAATCCGTCTTGGGCAGACATGACTCAACTGCTGCACGTGTTTCTGACCAAAGACGAATTGATGAAACTTTTTGAAAAAACGGAAGAGATAGCCAGGCATCCCGTAATACCCGTGCCTGGCCTCTCAACCGCCCAGATTGGGATTATAATAATCAAAGCCACTGGGACGACTATACCAGGGCAAAAATCAATCTAATAGAAGCCCTCCAAGAAATAGGGAAAAAGCCCCTCAATTGGGCTGAATTCCAAACGACAACGCAAAGGGACAAGGAGACCCCGGATGCCTTCTGGGTCCACCTCTTAGAGGCCGGAACCACGTTCGTACATTTAGACATAGGCTGCTTGAAGGATAAGAACATTCTTGCAGCCAATCTGCGAGCGATATCCGGGGGCACTTCCACAAGATAGTCTCCAACTGGTCTGCTTTAGATATCTCGGAGTTGCACAGGATCGCAAACTTCGTATTTGACCAGAGGGACAGGTTAGCAGAGGAAGAGAGAGAAAGGAAGGAAGCAGAATGAGAAAGGGAGAAAGAGAAAAGGCACAGAACAGAAAGAAGAGAGGACTTGCAAGCTTTTGCCATGATAAATAGGGATAATGGGAGAAGATACCATAGACCTCCCCCAAAGGGAGCAACATGCCGGCAATGCGAGGTCAAGGGAAAGTCCTTCTGCCGGCATTGTTTCCGCGGTGGGAGAGAGGGGCATACCAGGAGACTCTGCGGGGAGGGTCAAAACAGGGAGACCTGGAATCAACATCACCCACCAAGACCCCCTTTCCCAAGGGGGGCCCCTCATCATCAGAGTGAGGAAAGGGTCCAAAGTATGCCCCAATGGGGACAACCAGAACAGGATCTAGCCTGACTAGAAACTGATTATAAGGCTACATTTCAGGGACTAGCTATTCCCTTAAAGGGCGGCCCCGATGGAGAGCCCCTGTTGACAATCACTGTAGGGGGAAAGACATATGAATGCCTCATTGATACCGGAGCCACCTCCTCCCTTCTCACAACGGCACCCTTTAAGGATTCAATAGTGCCTGGGGCCAAAGATAATGTAATAGGGGTTGGAGGAAAACTTATCACAGTCGAATTCACAGACAACTTAAAGGTAGAAGTTGGCCCCTTCTCCTTGGAACACCCATTTACTATTTGCCCTCAATCCCCCTTATCACTCCTGGGTAGGGATTTGCTTTGCAAACTTGGAGCAACCATTAAATGTACTACAGAAGGGCTCCACTTAGACATCCCAGTCAAGCGGGCACATTTTTCTATGGCATAAGAACATAAGAACATAAGAAGAGCCATGCTGAATCAGGCCAAAGCCCATCGAGTCCAGCATTCTGTGTCACACAGTGGCCCACCAATTGTACATGGGGATCTTGAGCAGAAAGAGAAGGCAAAACCCTCCCTTTCCCTTGACCCCCAACAAATGGTACTCAAGGGAATCCTGCCTGCCTCAACCAACATAGAGGCGGCACATGGACATCCGTTTTAATAACCACCGATACACTTGGCATCCATGAATCTGTCTGACCCTGCCTTGAAGCTATCAAGGCTGACAGCTGTCACGACCTATTCTGGAAGTGAATTCCATAAACCAATGACCCTCTGGGTGAAGAAATATTTCCCTTTATTTGTCCTCACTTTCTTACCTATGAGCTTTAGGGAGTGCCCCCTTGTCCTGGTATTGTGTGATAGAGAAAAGAATTTTTCCCTATCCACCTTTTCTCTCCCATGCATGATTTTATACACTTCGATCAAGTCACCCCTTAAACACCGTCTTTCAAGGCTGAAGAGACCAAGGCGTTGCAATCTGGTTTCATAAGGGAGGGGCTCCATTTCCTTGATCATTCTTGTTGCCCTTTTTTGCACCTTTTCCAGTTCCATTATATCCTTCTTGAGGTGCGGTGACCAGAACTGTACACAGTACTCCAAGTGTGGTCTCACCATCGATTTGTACAGAGGCAATACAACACTTGCTGACTTATTTTCGATTCCCTTCCTAATCATGCCAAGCATGGAATTTGCTTTTTTTTTTACTGCTGCTGCACATTGGGTTGACATCTTCATCGAGCTGTCCACCAAAACCCCAAGATCCCTTTCTTGGGTTGTCTCAGAAAGTTTGGTCCCCATCAGTTGGTAAGTAAAATTGGGGTTCTTTGCCCTGATGTGCATAACTTTGCACTTGTTTAGGTTAAAATGTATTTGCCACTTTGTTGCCCACTCACACAATTTCGAGAGATTCTTCTGGAGCTCCCGACAGTCAGTTTCACTTTTCACTACCCGGAACAATGTGGTGTCATCAGCAAACTTTGCTACCTCACTATTTACTTCTAGATCCAGATCATTGATGAATAAATTAAAAAGTAAAGGTCCCAAAACTGAACCTTGGGGTACACCACTTCTCACTTCTTTCCATCCAGAGACTTGTCCATTTATTGCCACCCTTTGCTTCCTACAATTTAGCCAGTTACCAATCCAGGACAAGACCTGTCCTCTAATTCCGTGGCTGAAGAGCTTTTTTAGGAGCTTTTGGTGAGGGACTTTGTCAAAAGCCTTTTGAAAGTCAAGATATACAATATCAACTGGGGCCCCTTTATCTATGTATTTATTTACACCCTCAAAGAATTCTAACAAGTTAGTAAGACATGATTTGCCTTTGCAGAAACCATGTTGATTTTCTTTCAGCAATGCCTGTTTTTCTATGTGCCCTGTAATTTTATCTTTAATAATGGTTTCCATCAGTTTGCCTGGAACTGAGGTTAAACTGACTGGTCTATAGTTTCCTGAATCACCTCTGGATCCTTTCTTGAAGATCGGGGTTATATTTGCCTCCCTCCAGTCCTCCGGTACATTGCCTGATCTTAGAGAGAGATTATATATTTTAGCTAGAAGTTCAGCAATTTCACACTTGAGTTCCTTTAGAACTCTAGGGTGGATGCCGTCTGGACCCGGCGATCTGTTGACGTTTAGTTTAGAAAGGCATGCAAGAACATCTTCCTTGTTTAACTCTATCGGGTTTAATTCTTCTATTTCCCTCCCTGGGAAAACTAATTCAGTGGCAGGCAGATGCTCTCTATCCTCCTCAGTGAAGACGGAGGCAAAGAAGTCATTTAGCCTCTCACCAATCTCCTTGTCTTCTCTGATTATCCCCTTCTGACAATTGTCATCGAGTGGCCCAACTGTTTTTCTGGTTGGGTTCCTGCTTCTGATGTACTTAAACAGGTTTTGTTATTATTTTTAATATTCTTTGCTATATGCTCCTCAAAGTCTCTCTTGGCTTTCATGACTATCGCCTTGCATTTGGTCTGCCAGAGTTTGTGATCCCTCCTGTTCTCCTCGGTAGGAAGAGCCTTCCAATTCTTAAATTAGTTTTTCTTCTTTCCAATAACCTCCTTTACCTCATTCGTAAGCCATACTGGTATCCTCTTTGACTTGCCAGTCCTCTTTCTTCTTTTTGGAATGCATTTTATTTGAGCCTGTTGTAACGTATTTTTAAACAGTTCAATCGGCAAGAAGATCCAGCTGCCTATGGATCTCAGAAGCTTGCCGGCCTCCCTGTGGGGGTGGGACCCTACCGAAGTAGGGCTACTAAAAGCAGCTACCCCGGTTACGATCCAAGTTAAGCCAGGACCACCCCCATGTATTCCTCAGTACAAGATACAACCAGAAGCAATAAAACCAATTCAAACCCTAATAACAGCATACCTAGAGCAGGGGGTGCTGCATAAATGCACTTCCCCTTGTAACACCCCAATCTTTCCAGTTCGAAAACCAAAGGTAGACAGCGAAGGGAACCCCATTTACTGCTTTGTGCATGATATGAGAGCCGTGAACAATCATGTAATACCCAGAGCACCGATAGTACCAAACCTGGCTACCATAATTACAGAAGTACCAGCATCAGCCACCCATTTCACAGTAATTGATCTCTGTGCAGCCTTTTTCAGCATCGCTGTGGATCCTGCATCACAATATCTCTTCGCCTTCACATGGGATAAGCAACAATACGCCTGGACTCGACTGCCACAGGGCTATACAGAGTCCCCCACTTTGTTTTCACAGATTTTTAAGGGAAGATCTAGCTTCCATCCTCCTACCATACAAATCCACACTTATTCAATACATGGATGACCTACTGCTAGCTTCCAAAACTGAGGAAAGCTGTAGGGCAGATACCTATCACCTATTGAAATGTTTAGAAGAAAAGGGGAATAAAGCATCCCCTTTTAAGTTACAATACTTAAAAAGGGAGGTGTCCTATTTAGGGTATATTATTGCCCCTGGGGTCTGAAAATTAGCACCCGAGAGAGTCAAGACCATCGTAAGAATGAAGCATCCACAAACGAAATGTCAGGTCCGTGCCCTATTAGGGGTCTTAGGATTCTGCTGACCATGGATACCAGCCTTTGGGGAATTAGCAAAGCCTTTAGTCCAACTAACGAAAAAGGATCAACCTGATCCTATTGAATGGACAAAGGAACTGGCAAATACCCTTGGAAAAATAAACCAAACCCTAGCCTCAGCCCCAGCTCTGGGTCTCCCTAACTATATGAAACCTTTTTTCCTTTTCATCCACGAATGCAATGGTGTAGGTTCAGGGGTGTTGGCGCAGAGATTCATCATCAATGACACTAAGTTAAGAGAGCACTCATTGGTAGCCTCCTACTACAACATTTTTGACTGGGGAACTAGTACAAACATAAAGGACAATAGCATGTACACAATACAAATAGCAACGGTAACCCAAGCAGCTACCTGTTTCACACTGACTGGATGCCACCAGCCTAAAGTCTCCATCTCATATGGCTATGTGAAACTTCCTACAGGATGGTTTCTGTTATGTGGCCTGAGAGCTTATTCCTACCTGCCTGAAAACTCCACTGGGGGCCCTTGTACGTTAGGACAACTAACCATGCTAATGCCCTCCCTACAAAGGCGACAAAGAAGGAGCTTCCACACATTACCTCCTGACTGTGATTCAAAGACCTCCCTTCTCACAAAAACTGAATATATTGCATTGGCCGTCTCCCTAGTGGGAGTGCCAGGTCTTGCAGCACGGAACTCAAGGAATATAAACAGCCTGGCATGTACCCTAGCTAAAAGTTTAAACACCACTTCCCATGCCTTAGATGCCTTAAACAGAGAGTTAAGGCAAGTCAGAGAAGCCACCCTCGAGAATAGAGCAGCCATTGACTACCTGTTGTTAAGGCACAATCATGGCTGTGAAGAATTCCGAGGGCTCTGCTGCTTCAATCTATCCGACCAATCTGGACTAATTGAGCAAGATATCAAACATTTAAAAGAACTAGCACAAAACATTGGGCACAATCAGTCATCCTGGGACCTTTCCTGGCTTTTCTCATGGTTGCCAGACTTCCACTGGTTGAGAATTCTTATTGTCAGCAATAAGTCGCAATAGATGGAGCCCTCCTTTGTTGCCTATGCCAATTGATTCCTTTAGGATTAAAATGCCTAAAGGTCTGTACAACTCCCATTAGGGGCAAAGAACAGGACAAGAAAACATCTCTCATGATGTGCCAAATTGACCATCACTACCATATATATGAACCAGTTGGGCTAACCACTGATACATCAGTGATAGCCCAAAATGGGGGAATTGATGGAAGCTGGACACCCCCTCCCCACTCCAATGAAGGAATAATCTGGAAAAAACCCCAAGCCAACTGACCTGAGTCAACAGCAGCCTAAGGCTAAAACAGCAAACACTTGACACACACAATGAGGAACCAGCTAGCAGCAATCAGGATTAACAAACACACAACAATAAAAGTAATTAACACCTTTTAGGCAAGATTAGAGAAGAAATCTGACCAACAATAGTCACTGACCAACAAATCAGGCAGGACAGATTCAAACACACCAATCAGAAGTGACAAATTCGAAAACCACAAAAAGGTATAAAAACCCCTGTTTAAAGATCCTTCTGCCTAGCTAGCCGGGGACTCGAGCTGAATTGTCACTCAACTTTGATCCTCGAAATTAAACTTCTTTCTGGTAGCTGGCTTCACGATCTATTTCTTCCGCGCCACGCCGTCAAGGGGAATCCCGGCTGGAAGGACCGAACGGGGGAATTCCTCCCAACAGAGGCTTTTGGGAGGAGGTTAGAAATTGATAGGGTCTGAAATGGATAGAGTTTCCTGTTTCAGTAAGGGGTTGGACTAGAGGACCTCTAATGTCCCATCCAACTCTGATATTCTGTTTTTGTATGTGTGGCATGCTTCAGTGATTTTCCTTTGCATTTTAGTTTGGATTTATCCTTAATAATGCATTTGAGGGTAGTCTTGTCAAAGGAACAATCTTATGATGTTTTATTTAACATCTGATAAATATGTGTCTTTGGGACTACTTGCTACTGCAAAAAAAAGATTATTAATTGCTGCATACTGTATGTGTCCAATTTGTTTTTCTTTTCCTTGGAGCCAAGGAGGGGAAGGGAAATCTTTATAGAAAACCAATTTGGTTTCAGGGTTATAGCCACAGGCTGCAAGGCTGGATTTGAGTTCAAATCCTGCTTTAGCCATGAGGGTTGGCTGAGCGTTTTGGGGCTGGTTTATTTTTGTTCAGCCCTAGGAGGGAGGTTTTGGCAAGCTACTTCTGTAAATGTTATGGCAATTTTCCTCCTGAGGGCTGTTTCAAGCAAAAGTTTTGTATAAATTTTTACTCTGTCTGCTTTAGTGAGTGGGGGAAGGGGGAGACAATCTTTTGTCTTCTTAGCTATCCTGTTTGATGTCTGCCTGAGACAAAAGGCATTCCAGAAAATGTTGACTCAAAGCTGATTGGTGAGCCTATGTGCTTTACCTTTTAAAATCCTGAATGTGTTATTTACAATAAGTTTATTGTAACATGGTATCTAATCAGGGTGAAAGGGGGAGGAGAAAGAAAAATGTGACATTTTTGATAGAGCTTCCATGGACAAGTATAGTCTATCTGATACAGGACAAATGATTTTTTTCCTTTCTTTTCTTTCCTCCACTTTTAAGCTGTGGAAGTAAATACATTTTTATGTAGCTTCCCAGTTTTGTAAGATCTTATTCTTGGAATTATCAAGAAATGGGAAAGCAACTTTTTGGCAGAAGAAAGGACTGAGGGTATCTAGCAAATAAAGCCCAATTTGTATGACAGGAGGTAAAATGTCTAGGATGTATTATACTTGAAGGGGAAAGGAAAATAGATAGTAAAAGGATTGAGGCTATAGTAGATTTATAATTACCAAACAACAAAAATGGTCTTAAGGGGATTATGTGGTTATCACAAGGTACTGCAAGAATGGTGATCCAAAAACTATATGAGGGGAATCATTCCGGAATTAAAGCATAGGTAGAAATGTATTTGAAATTCTATGCTACTCTTGGAATTTATGGGATAGCCCAAAGGGCTACAGAGAGATGTTTGATATGTAAACGGGTTAATAAAGGGTTAAGGCTCCCAAAGGAGGGAGACAAATAGCTAAATGTAGAACAAGTACTGGGGTCTCTGTCTTCTCTTTGACAGGAAGGCTTGGTGGCGCAAACAACTCCTTTGGAATTTTCAGTCCATAAGATCCAGCCAGGACAGTGGGTGCTGATTCATAAATGGAAGGAGGAACTTCTACAACCAAAGAAAGGAAGTTCCTTATATTAAATCTGCTGTTCGGAGGGCTGAGAAGGGTTGAACTCACTACACACGAGCAAAGGTGGTGACTGGACCTGAAAGAGGGTGGACGGTTATTCCAGAACAAGGACTGAAAGCCACGTTTAAAAGGACTTGAATGGGTAGTGGACCAAAACCCCTACCTATTTTGAATATATTAGAATTTCAGGTGACCCCAGACGAAGAACAAAGATGTTGGTGGTGACTCATCAGAGAAGTAAAAGTGGTTTGTTACAAATAAAATAAATAACTAAGACAGAAGTCATACCATCAGAAACTGAAAACGTAGAATTGTACATTGTAAGAATTAGGTGGTAAATGTATATCTTTTGTTATTGTCACTGTGTTTGCTGTAGCTGTTATTATTGTTGAAATTGTAGACCAATTTGTGGGTGTGAAATACTGTGTAATAATCATGAGGGGTGGATTCTACTTCTAATATTACTGAAGACAACACACCAGAGCAGCCTGGGAAATAAAGGTAAAAATTTGTTTGCGGGATTTAAAGGTAGATGACAACCATAAAGCAGAATGGATATTGCAAAAGGAATCAGGAAAGTGGCTAAAGCTCCTGAACGAAAGTATGAAAATATATGGAGTGATTGGGGTTGGTTATCTAATTGGTTTTCTAACACTGAATGGGTAAGACAAATGTTTTTTGGCCTAAATTTTTTAGTGGTTATAGAACATGTGTTGTGCATGTCTGCAGTGTATTCCTTTATGTGGATCTACTTTAACCAAAGCTGTAGGAAAAGCTTTTAGGAAAGTCTTAGGAAATGAAGAAGTTATATAGTTAATGGTTATAAGATTTTCTAAGTATGATAATGAAGACCTTTCAGTGTAATAAAAATCAAAAGGGGGGATTTGATAGAAGTAAAAGAAAGATCTTCAAAATTTAATATTGAAAGAGAAATTTAAAATTGAATTTGCTGCAGTGGAAATATACTGAGTAGAGAAGCTATGGTGGGAAAGAGGAAAGGTTAACATAAAGAAAGGATGTAAAGGAAATATGTAGGCAAAAATAGCTGGGTCTTAAGAGTGGGAAAAGGAAGAAGAAAACATCTGTAATATAAGATAACTAGCAAAACAGGAAAGAACCTATTTTTCTAAGAAGTCATAAAAAGGGGCTCAGGCAACTGAACATGCGCAATTAATTGATTAATATTAACTGACACACCTTGCATAAATTATCTCCTAATTTTAATGTACATGTGATGTATGATTTAGTATGTAGCAGGAAATATGTAGGAGGTGGTCGGAAAGAGTGTAACCTCATAGTACCTCAGCCAATGGGGAAAGAGGAGGGATGTATAAAGAAGGAAATATTTTGGGTTAAAACTTTGGAGAGAACCAAGCTTTGATAGCTTCTCTCCCCGCTTATTGCAATAAACGAAACAAAAGGCCTCCACTGTGTCTTGGCTAGTTATTGGTCAGGCGAGCTTGCCTCTGGTCATGAAGGAAAGTAGCCAGGAGCACATGATGATGATGATGATGATCAAGCAGGCTGGCTGTGAGCTGATCTACAACTGCTGTGGCAGCCACCTGTGCTGGCAGCAGCAAACAGGCAAGAAATGCAGCGGGGGAGGGGTCACCCTCCAAGAGGAATGAAAAAGGGCAGCAATGGCTGGAGGTGAGGCACGAGGGAGGGAGATGGAGAGTGGAAGGATTCTTATGTGCTTTTGTGACTTTGAAGTTCTGGGATTTGTGCAATGTGGGCTTTGTGTTCTTAAGGAGTGTTTGGCAATTTCTATTTGGCTGATGTCTGATGTCTCCTGTTAGCTTCTATTGCTCTGCTGTTGTTAGTTGTACGTTTTGCTGCAAGTGATTTTGAAGTATTTTTCTCCTGAATGGATTTTGCCTGTAGCATTCCTTTACTTATGAATGGAGCCTTTTGGGGAGGCTGCCTTAGCCAGCAGCCAGTGCTTACATTTTTTTTCTTCCTTAAGTGCCAGCTGCGCTCCTTACTTTCCTTTCTAGCCAGTAGCTAATTCTTAAAGGGGAATGTGCCTTTTTAAGCTAGTTCACTCAGCAGCTTGTCTTTTCTGTCTCTGGAGGCCTTTCCTTGTTTGATCAATATATGGAAGAGGGAAATTATGGGGGGGGGTTCAAATTCTTCCTTCAGAAGGAGATGGGAATGAGAAAAAGGGAGGCAGGGAAGGGAGAGAGGAAAGGAAGTCCCGCCTTAGCACTTGGCCACCAGCAGCTCTGCCATTGACTTTGCTTGTCAAAAGGTTGCAGAAGGGGATCACATGACCCTGGAACACTGTGACCATTATAAATATGAATCAGTTGCCAAGCATCCAAATATAAATCACATGACCCTGGGCATGCTGCAATGGTCATAAGTGTGAAAAATGGTCATAAGTCATTTCAGTGTAATTGCAACTTTGAACAGGTTTTTTTTTTGGTCATCAAATTTTTGACACCTTGCTAGGTGGTACTCGAATATTGCCATATCCTAAAAGTGGTACAATTGGTAAAAAGGTTGAAAAGCCCTGCTTTAGCCAACGGTTTATTTCTAGAATTCTTTTTTCCCTCAATGGGTTTTGGCCTTTCATTGGGAGTACTGATGAGAACACTACTTGTGCTCCTAGCGTCTTAACTTTATTGCCTAGTTGTTTATAATCTCACACTATTGTACTCAGGTTCTTTGTTGTGTCATTCGTCCCAATGTGGAGGAGGCGGAAAGGGTAGTAATCTGTGGGCCTAATTATTTTGGTTAGGTTCTCAGCCACATCTTTAATTTTTGCTCCAGGGAGACGACATACCTCCCTGGATTGTATGTCCAGTCTGCCGATGGATGATTCTGTTCCTTTGAGGATAGAATCTCCTATTACCAACACTCGCCTTCCTTTTGAGGGGGCTGCATTCTGGGGTGCTTTTTTGTTTATCTCAGGTGTGTTTGTGGGTGTGACTTTTTAAGGGATATTTGAAGTTGTTTCTTTGCTAGGTGTCTGCATGTTTTCTTTCATGGGGAGGTTGTGGGTCTGCATGTTTCCATCTAAGGGGAGAAATCGATTGCTCAGTTTTATTTATTTTTTTAAGTTTTATTATTATTATTAAACAGAGTTCAATAATAATTATTCAACAAAAACGTGTTGTCTGAGTATCTTATTCACTAATACAAATTTAAATTCCTAATCCCTAAATCTTTTCTCTAACCATTGATAAAATAGGTCCCAAGTTTGAAAATATTCTGTTTCTTCTTTTTCTTTCAACTTTAAAGTAAGTTTGTCTGTTTCCGCACAGTCTAATATTTTTTTGATTATTTCTTCTTCTGGTGGTATTTCTTCGTTCTTCTAATATTGTGCAAATATAATTCTTGCCGCTGTTATCACATGTAGAATTCCTCAGGGATCTTCAAACTTGGCCTCTTTAAGACTTGTGGACTTCAGCTCCCAGAATTCCTCAGGGGTCATCAAACTTGGCCACTTTAAGACTTGTGGACTTCAGCTCCCAGAATTCCTCAGGGGACTTCAAACTTGGCTACTTTAAGGCTTGTGGACTTCAACCCCCAGAATTCCTCAGGGGTCTTTCTCCCTCTCTCTCCTTTCCATGTCATTCAACCACGGGAACTGATGTTTACAACTGGGGCAGAGGCAGGAACAATCTAGGACCTGTGTTGAAGCTGGCTTCTTGGACAACACATCTTTTATTTATTTTATTTTAATGCCATGTGGTAAGGAGCAGGGCCTTGAACGTGAGCCGGCCATTTTGGTTGAGGGCATTGCTGAGCATGAGAAAAAGGATGTTGTCCTAAACGCATGCACAAAAACTTCACCTGTAAAGTGGGAGTGCTAAACAGACCTAGCAGTTTTCTTTGCCGGAAGAGAGTTTGGTATCGGGAGAACTTGGTTCTTTGCTATGAGTCTGTCTTGAGATATGATGGCAAAGAAGTGGACCAATGGACATTTTTCTTCAGTACTAAGCCTAAATGTGAGCAAAGACAGTCTATTGGCTTTAGGAGCAGAAGGAGGGGAGCTCACAATTTGGAATGCTGAGGGAAATCCTTTGGAATGTGTATGGCTTCAAAAAGCAGATGATGTCACTAGCGTTATATTTTCTCCCACTTGTTTTAGAAGACTTTATGCTTCTCATGGGGAAATTATTAGTATACTGGATATCAGGTGTCTCAAGGAGCCAGTTGAATGTTTCCATGTAAATGAGGAAGAGATCAATTGTCTTTCAGTAAATGGAATGAACAGCTTCATGGTTGCTGCAGATGATTCTGGAGCCATAAAGATAATTGACTTACAAAGCAAGAAGTTGAGTCGCTGCCTGCAACGACATTTAAATATTTGTGCATCGCTGCTACTTTTGTCCTATTCTTATATCCCACAATTCCAGAGAATATCATCTATATGCTTGCCTATATGTTTGTTTTAAATTTTTAATCTTTATCTATTTAAATTTTAATTAATTTAAATGTTTTAATACTGTTTTAATTTTTAATTTTTATTGATGTTATGGATGATGTAAGAAGGATTGATTGTGGAGTGAATTGGGTTGAATGGATGGATGGTTGTGTGGATTGGATGGATTGTGGACCTGTGACAAATGGAAGGGCCAGCCTGTCTGCACCTACGGAAGCTAGAGAAGTGGAGGAGCCTTGCTCTGAGGGATCAGAGGGCCAGTGTATACCGGTCTTATGGGGAAGAGGCAGATACGACGGGAGGCCTGGGGTAGGCCGCTCTCGGGGAACAAGGCCTCACTGCCTGAAAGCGATCTCTTGTTCCGGCCCCTTGAACCTCTCCCGGGGTACTGGTAATGAGCGAAGTCCGGACCCTGGACTCAGGCTGCTGCTGCTCAATGCCAGGTCGGTGGTAAATAAAGCTCTCCTCATTCGGGACTTAATTCTGGATGAGGAGGCCGACCTGGTATGTGTGACTGAGACCTGGCTGACCCCAGAGTGAGGAGTTCCCCTCTCTGAAATGTGCCCAGCTGGGTTTCAGGTATGGCATCAGCCGCGACCCCAGGGAAGGGGGGAGGAGTGGTGATTATAGCTAAAGAGTCACTCGGGCTGCGCAGACTCGCTGCCACTGAGATATCAGGTTGTGAGTCCCTCCTTATGAGGTTGGACCTAGGTGTACAGGTGGGCTTGTTGCTTACGTACCTGCCTCCCAGCTGCGTTTCAACAGCCTTGCCCACGCTACTCGAGGAGGTAGCCGGGTTGGCGGTCGAGTTCCCCAGACTTATAGTCTTGGGGGACTTCAATGTGCCGTCACTCGGTGAGTCCTCTGGGTTGGCGCGGGAGTTCATGGCCTCCATGGTAACCATGGACCTGACACAAGTAATCGAGGGCCCAACCCACGAAGGGGGACACACACCTGACCTGGTCTTCCTCTCGGAGCAGTTGAGGTATGATCTGAAGTTAAGGGGCTTAGAAGTGTTGCCTATGTCATGGACAGATCATTTTCTGCTGCGGCTTGAGTTTACGACACCAATCCTCTCTCACAGGGAGCCGGAACCAATTAAATGGTTCCGCCCCAGACACCTGATGGACCCTATGGGCTTTCAAAGGGCGCTTGGGGAATTGCCGGATTCGCTCGTACACAGTTCGGCGGAGTCCCTAGTGATGGCCTGGAATATGGCCACTACGGGCACTCTAGACCGGATTGCACCGTTGCGACCTCTCTGTGGTAGCAGACCCAGGAGATCACCTTGGTTTACCGAGGAACTCAGGGGGATGAAGCGCCAGAAGAGACGTTTAGAGAAGCAATGGAGAGAAAGCAGATCTGAATCTGATTGAACCAAATTGAGAGCTTATATTAAGACCTTTTTGGAAGCGATCACTACGGCAAGATCTCAGTATCTTTCCGCATTGATCGCATCTGCGGAATCCCGTCCAGCTGCCCTGTTTAAGGTGACTCGTTCTCTCCTTGATACGGGGAGGAGGGAGGAACCTTTGCAGGGCAATGCCGAAGAATTTAACATCTTTTTCGCAGACAAGGTCGCTCAGATCCGGGCTGACTTGGACTCTAATTGGAATGCAGTGTCGGCTGACAATGAGTCAGTCGAGATGACAGAGGCCTGTCTTAGTCCTGTTGAATGGGATGAGTTTGACCTGGTAACTCCTGATGATATGGACAAGGCCATTGGAGCTGTGAGTTCTGCCACCTGTTTATTGGACCCGTGCCCCTCCTGGCTGGTTTTGGCTAGCAGGGAAGTGACACGGAGCTGGGTCCAGGCTGTTGCTAATGCTTCCTTGAGGGAGGGGTCCTTCCCTGCTCCCTTAAAGGAGGCACTTGTGCGCCCCCTCCTCAAGAAGCCTTCCCTGGACCCGGCAGTTTTGAATAGCTATCGTCCAGTCTCCAACCTTCCCTTTTTAGGGAAGGTTGTTGAGAAGGTGGTGGCACTCCAACTCCAACAGTCCTTGAATGAAGCTGATTATCTGGGCCCTCAGCAGTCTGGGTTCAGGTCCGGTTACAGCACGGAAACTGCTTTGGTCGCGTTGACCGATGATCTGTGGCGGGCCCGGGATAGAGGCTACTCCACTATCCTGGTGCTTTTTGACCTCTCAGCGGCATTCGATACCATCGACCATGGTACCTTCTGCGCCGGTTGGAGGGGCTTGGAGTGCGGGGCACCGTTTTACGGTGGTTCACCTTCTACCTCTCTGGCCGGTCGCAGTCGGTGTTCGCAGGAGGTCAGAGATCGGCTCCGAGGTCTCTTCCATGTGGAGTCCCTCAGGGGTCTGTTCTCTCACCTCTGCTTTTTAACATCTACATGAAGCCGTTGGGTGAGATCATCCATCGACACGGGGTGAGTTATCATCAATATGCTGATGATACTCAGCTTTATATCTCTACCCCGTGTCATTACAGCGAAGCAGTGGAAGTGATGAACCGGTGCCTGGAGGCTGTTGAGGTCTGGATGGGTGCTAACAGGCTCAGACTCAATCCCGACAAGACGGAGTGGCTATGGGCTCTGCCTCCCAAGGACAATTCCAACTGTCCGTCCATTACCCTGGGGGGAGAAGTTTTGTCCCCCTCGGAGAAGGTTCGCAACTTGGGTGTCCTCCTCGATCCACAGCTAAGTCTAGAACATCATTTTTCGGCTGTGGCGAGGGGGGCATTCGCCCAGGTTTGCCTGGTGCGCCAGCTGCAGCCCTAGTTTGACCGGGAGTCACTCCTCACAGTCACCCATGCCCTTGTCACCTCAAGATTCGACTACTGTAATGCTCTCTACATGGGGCAACCTTTGAAGAATGTCCGGAGACTGCAGGTAGTCCAGAATGCGGCCGCGCGAGCTGTCTTGGGTCTCCCAAGACATGCTCATATCACTCCAGCTCTCCGTGAGCTGCACTGGCTACCAATTGGTCTCCGAACACAATTCAAAGTGTTGGTTATGACCTATAAAGCCCTTTATGGCAATGGGCCAGGCTACTTGCAGGACCGTCTTCTGCCTCATGAATCCCAGCGACCGGTTAGGGCACATAGGGTTGGCCTCCTACGAGTCCCGTCTATTAGGCAATGCCATCTGGCGGGGCCTAGGGCAAGGACCTTCTCTGTTGCTGCCCCAGCCCTCTGGAACCAGCTTCCCACAGAGCTTCGCACTGCTTCCTCCCTCCTAGTTTTCCGGAAATTATTGAAGACTTATTTATGCCGACAGGCTTGGGGCGTATGAACTATACTCTGCCCCTGGGCCTAGGAAGGTGCCTCCATCAGTGCCTGTGTACCAGTTGTGATTGTATGCTGTATGAATGTGTTTTGGATTAAATGAATGTGTTTGGATAGGATGGTTGATTGTTATTGTAATTTAGTTTTGTTTTTTTTGTTGTATTATTGTATATGTACTTTGCTTATCAAGTTTTTCTGGCATTATACCTAATTTAAAAAATCAGGTTTATAGTCTATGTGTTTCTCTAACATTTTTTCTATCCAAGTGTGTATTATTGTCCAATATCTCCTTGCTTTAACACATGTCCACCACATATGATAATAAGTACCTGGTTTGTGTTTACATTTCCAACATTTCTCTGACATGTTTTTAAACATATTTGCTAATCTTGGTGGCAAATGCCATCTATAAAACATTTTATATAAGTTTTCTTTGAATGAAGCTGACATTGTCAATTTATAGTTTCTTTCCCACAAACTTCGCCACTTTTCTAAGTCTATATTATATCCAAAATTCTTTGCCCATACTATCATTGTCTCTTTTACTTGTTCATCTTCCATTTTGAAATTTAATAAGAAATTGTACATTTTTAATTAACTTTTCATCAGAAGTTAGTAATGTCTGATCAAACATAGTCTGTTCTTTGTAAAATCCATACTGTTTAATATCTTTATCATATCTGACTTGCATTTGTAAATATGAGCACCATGTTAAATCAATGCCCTGATTTTCCATCTCTTGTCTGGATTTTAAGTTCCCTTCAGAATTTAGAATATCTTTGTATGTCCATATTTTATCGAGACTGACTAGATTTGGATGTACAAATGCTTCCATTGTTGAAAGCCATCCTGGAATTTTCAAATAAATTTTACATTTTATTTTTTCCCAAGTTAATAATAATGCGTTTCTAATGTAGTGGTTTTGGAAGTATTTATGTATTTTATTTTTTCCATACCATAAAAAAGCATGCCAACCAAGTTGCAGGTCATGTCCCTCCAGATACAGCAGTCTTTTATTTCTAAGAGTAATCCATTCTTTTATCCATGTTAACACTGATGCTTGATAATATAAAACCCAATCTGGCAAGCCAAAGCCTCCATTTCCCTTGGCTTCTTGTAACATTTTCAATTTAATTCTAGCTTTCTTTCCTTGCTAGATAATTTTTTGAATTAGAGAGTTTAAATCTTCAGAGATTTTTTTCTCCAGTTTTATAGGTATTGTTTGAAAATAAAAATAATGTTTTGGTAAAATATTCATTTTCACCGTAGCAATTCTTCCTAACATTGACAGTTGAAGATTCTTCCATTTGTCCAAATCAAGCTTTATTTGTTTTAACAATTTAATGTAATTATCTTATTTTATTGTTGAACATCTTGCTGTCAAATATATTCCCAAAATTTTGACCTTTTTGACTATTTGCAATTCTATTTTTCTGATAATTGCTTTTTTTGTTTATCTGTAAAATGTTTAACTATCACTTTAGTTTTTTCTCTATTTATCTTTAATCCTGCTATCTCTCCAAATTGTTCTATCTTTTCCAACAGTTTAGGAATCGTCTCTAAAGGTTCCTCTAGAATGAATACCAAATCATCTGCAAATGCTTGCGGTTTGTAGGTTTCACATTTTATTTTAAATTGTAAACAGCTCTTTTCATCTACTAAATTGTTTATCAATTTTTTCTCCTTCTGTTTTTTAAGTTTATAAGCTAAGCATCTTCCTGGTCTGTTTGCATTTTCAAAGAAGTTTTGCTTTGCCCTTTTAATTTGTTGTGCCAATTTTTCTGATTCTATTAAATTTAATTTATGTTTTATTATTTCCATTTGTCTTTTTAATATTTTCTTTTGTGGGTTTATTTGTAATTCAAGTTCTATTTTTTTTAATTCTTCTCTTAACAACTAACATTGTTGTCTCTTTTCTTTATTTTTTTCTCCATATATGTTAATGCTACACCTCGAAAATATGCTTTGGCTGTATCCCATACATTTTGTAATGTATCTTCTTTTTTATTTTCTTTGAAGAAAAATTCCATTTCTTTTGTTGCTAAGTCTATAAATTCTTTCTCTTTTAATATAGATTGATTCAAAGTCCATCTTAATTTTTTCTGCATTCCTTTCCACACCATTTTTAAGGGGTTATGGTCTGCCCAAATAACTACTTCTATTTCAATTTCCTGCATATTAACCCTTAATTCAGGCATCATCCAAATCATATCAATTCTAGACCAAGATTTATGACTATTAGAATAATATGTGTATTGTGATTTTTCTGGATTCGTTTCTCTCCAGATATCTTGCATACCAATTTCCTCTATCATATTGAAAAAAGTCTTAGGTAATCTTTTTCTTCCTTGTTTCCCTGATTTACTGCTTTTATAGTCTAATGTCCCGTCTACTATTGCATTGAAATCCCCAATTAAGCATATATTTTGGTATTCCATTTCTACTATTTTTCTGTGAAGGTTTTGATAGAATTCTTCTTGTTTATTATTTGGTGCATATATTGCTATCAAAAGTATCTGGTTTTGATTTAAAAATATTTCTACCATTAATATTCTTCCTTCTTCATCTGCATAAATCATTTTGGAATCTATTGTCTCTTTAACATATATAACTACTCCTCTCTTTTTTTGTTGAGCTGATGTATAATAAAGTTTTCCAAGTTTTGGATTTTCCAAAAATTTATGATGTTTTTTTATGTGTGTCTCTTGCAAACAAATTATATCAATATTTAATTTCTGTAGTTGTTTGAAAATTCTTTTCCTTTTTGATGGGGAATTCAATCCATTTATATTCATTGAAAAAATTCCATTTCCTTCTCCATTTTGGTTTACTTATATTTAGGTCTGCTCTCTTACTATTCTCTCATCTTCTTGATTCATCTTCTCTTTTTCCTCTTCCACCTGTGTAATTGTTTCCTCTATTGTTTGTTCTGTCTGTTTCTGGCCTTTTCCATCCTCTTGTTGATATTGTGTTCTTTCTCCCAGAAATGCTCTATATCTTTTATCAAAACCCTCTGCCTTCCACACTGAGTCCAAACGATATCTTGTATTATTCCAATTGATTAAAATCCCTTCTGGCATCAGCCATCTAAAATTTACTCCTTTTGTGTTTCCTTGCGTAACTTGAATTAATTCTAAATATTTCATCCACTTCTTGCTGCATCTCTGATCTTTCCATTTCTAGGGTCTCTGCTAATATATTAATAATCACTTCTGCTATATTTTCGTCTTTATCTTCAGGTATGTTCTGAAATCTCAAATAGTGTACCGCCTTCTCCATGTCCAGAGCAGCGACCACCCCTTCTAGATTTTGATTTGCTTGTTCTAATCTTTCATTCTCTGTCATTAGTGCTTCAATTTTTCCCCCCAGTATCTTCTGATTGATCTTCCACCTTCTGAATTCTTTGTTCATTTTTAAGGATCATTTGTTGGTGAACCTCAAATTGTGTCTTTATGTCAAGCATTTGTTCATTTAGCTTATCAAGATTGCTTTTTGTTTCTTGATGATTCTTCTGCATCATTTCTTGCATTAGTTGTAAAGTCGCGTGCATCTCTTTTTGGAGATTTTTGCCTTTTCTCGTTGTAACATTTCTTCAATAGATCCCTGACTTGCTGGACTAGATGTTCCAGAAGAGGGTGCAGAAGCAGTTTTTTTTGTAATTTTAGTAAGGTTTGGTGCACTTATTGTTCAATCAGGCAGATTTTGTAAATCCACAGGGAGAGAAAAACAACAACAACAACAACAACTGCTTTAGGCTATAATCTAACTTTAAAAAGAGCCAACTGTTTTAGGCTAAAATCCAACTTTAAAAAGGAGCCAACTATTTTAGGCTATAATCCAAGTTTAGAAGGGAACCAACTTCTTTAGGTTATATTCCAAGTTTAAAAGGGAGCCAACTGCTTTAGGCTATAGTCCAAATTCAAAAAGAAGCCAACTGCTTTAGGCTATAATCCAGGTTTAAAAGGGAGCCAACTGCTTTAGGCTAGTCCAAGTTTTGTTTAAAAAGCCAACTACTTTAAGCTGTAATCCAGCAAAATAAAAAACACCAACTGCACAAGTCTCATCCAAATATTTCTGTCAGTTCAAAGATATTAGAGAAAAAAAGAAAAAGGAAAAAGGAAGAAATAAACCCTGTCTCAATAGTTTCTATAATAGTTATGTCTAAAGTTGAAAGATGTAGTTTAAAAAAATCTTTATTTTTTCTTTTGTAGAAACACAGGATGTCCTTTGTTTAGCACAGGTGTTGTTTCAAGGTCATCACTCTTCTGACTTTTTCTGTATTATTGTAGTATCTTCCTTCACCACTAGATGTCCTCAGTAGTTATAGTGTCTCTATCCAGTAGTAAAACTTTTATTTAAAATGCTCTTTCACAACAAAGAAAAAAAATCTTCCCAAATCAAAAAAATTAGCCAACAGATTATCATTTTTTTTTCTTTTCAGTCTTGAATCTTTTCTGCGTATTTTTATATTCCTTAAATTCATTCCCCCATTCCAGATTTCTCACCACTTTTAACTCTGTTCTTCCCAAGTCTTCCTGGGGTTTTTTACTTTTAAAAGTTATCCAATTCAGGGAATTATATTTTAAAAGTCCATAGGGAAGAGAAATAAAGAAGAATCTCACCCAGATCAAACACGTTGTTGACAGTTAAGCTGTTCGGCGGTGCTGCTGCAGCTCTTCGCTTCTTCCCAGGCTGTCTGTGGCTTGGGCTGTCTGCGTATTTGCTGACAGCCTTTCTCCCACCTGTTTGAAGAGTTTCCTTGGTCCATTTAGGCCAACTGTCATTGGCTCTGAACTCCCAAGGTTTCCTTTCCTCTTTGTTGCCTCTCTTTCTGACCTTTTTGGGTCTCCAGATGAAGCGAAATCAGACTAGGATGACTGAAATAACTGCATTAGTTGGGAAAATGTCTTCAAAGGGGAGGTCTCTGATCCCTCTCTAAATATAGTGCAATACTGCTTCAGATAAAAACAGGTGGGAGATTTCCTTGCTAAGTTGTTGATACCATTTGACATGGACAATCCCTGGCTCTAAGTTTGATTCCAATTAGGATAGGTTCTGTTTCCATAAAATTTCTAGATAACATGTTTGTACAGAATTAATTAGGTTTTGTGAGATTAGAGTATAATCAATCATGGAGGGTCTTCAGCCAGCCCAGTAAGAGAATTCACCAGGGAACTCAATGCTGATAGATCCATTCAGTAAATGTAAATTTAGTTTTTATTAGTTTGTAAAAGACAAAGTCTCTTATAATCACCTTTTGGATCTTTCGACTGCTGGGTTAATAGAGGGGAAATTGTGACTAGTTCTGAAGGGTATTGGTGAAATTGGGTGAAAAGTGCCTTATTATTCACTCCCACCCTTTCATTTAAATCACCACAAACTATTACATAAACTGAAGGATTTATGATGAACTGGCAGTTGTGCCTGGTCGGGTGGAGCAGGTGGTTGTGGTTGTGGAGAAATGCCTTGTTGAGTTAGATCTGCATTTGCTGCATTAGGCGTTGAAGACTGATTGCAAAATTCCTCATTTCATCTTGGCATCTGCTGATAGAGTGTACGTCTGGCTCATCCGCTATTGCTGCAGCTCTGGGATCTGAAGCCATTGTCAATGCTGCAAATACTGTATATTCTTGCTTTGACAATATGCAGAACTGTCTGGTATTTTTGGGGTTAATGCAGAGCAGAAGAGGGTGGAGGGGAAAGCCCAGGAAAGAAAGAGGAAGGAAACCTTTGACCGTCACACTACTTGGATAACGTGATATATGACAGCTAATTTAGGGAGGGAACATGCTGATAATTTAACTGCTCAGAGGAAGAGAAGTTAGATCTTAGCATAACCTCCATTATGCCTGTGCCGACATTTTGTAACAATTAAAAATACTTTTAGGAAAATCAATGCCTGGAAGTTCTTTGAAGTGTTTTATTAGCCGGAACCATAATATCATGCTAAGATCTCAAATCCTTTCCAAAGGACCTGGGGTCCTGAACTCCGTCCACTGCCTCTAACCTTGAGAGCAGCTGGTAAAGATTCAGGGGAAGAAAATCTATCATGAGCAAAGGGAGTTTACTTGAAGACGGCCTGCTGTGGGAAGGTGAATTTTGGCAGACGAATACAAATCAGTGGGGCGGCAGCCAGCCAGCCGAGGGAAAAAGAATTTGGCAGATCTCCCAGCCGAGAGCAAAGACTTCAAAACCAGAATGCAGAGATAATGAAGTTTTGGGTTAGTCACTGGAAAGATTTCAAACCCAAGATGTGAAAAGCAGAAATCAATTCCTGCAGAGAGAAGCCTACAGCCCCTCCCTCGTAGATCAGACCCTGGGTTCCCCAACAAGGGACTGCAGTCCTGAAGACAGAAGGAATTCCAGACTGAGGCCTCTGCAGCAATGGGCAGATTGGCAACCCCCACAGATAGATGATCAGCAGCAGCTGAGCTTGCCACAGCTAATAGAGGCCTTGCAACAGCTTGGGGTGGTGCAGAAACCAGGAGATCCGCAGCTGGTGGGAGACCGACCATAGCAGGGAGATTGGCCACAGCCCCTGAACGTGCAACCCCTGGGCATAAATCTGCAGCCAGGATGGGGCCAGCAGCAACAGCCTGTAATGGCACAACCTTTGAAAGCAACCTTCAGTGGGGACCCAGAGAAGTTTATTTTTTTCTCAACCAAGTGTGTTCTCACTTGAATCACTGGGCCTATCTCTACCCGGAACCAGGTGCCATGGTCGATGTCATAGTGGCCAACCTAGATGGAGAAGCATCTGAATGGCTGAACAATCTATATAGTGAGCAAGCCCTCGAACTGGGAGATCCCCACCTTTTTCTCCTAGGACTGAGAGAAAAATTTGAGGACCCATCCATAGGCCTCAAGGCAGCAGAACAGATCCACAAAATAAAACAAGCCAGCAGGCCTGCCCTGGAGTACGTGCGAGAGTTCCACAAGACAGTAGGTCGAATAGAGGGGTGGCCTGAGCAGTCCCTAATCCACTACTTCATCGAGGTGTTAGACGATCACCTTTCTCAGGCCTGCATCTATCGAGAAGTACCTGATCGGCTACAGGAGTGGTACCAGACAGCAGTGAAGCTAGACGTTAACCTCTCTCGCTATAAGAAGCTTCCGCCACACAAACCCGAGCAGCAACCAGAGCTACCTGGACAGCAATCACCCCCACGAAAGCCTTCAACTACTGCAATGGCTGAGAGACCCAGACTGGCAGATTTTCTACTCTGCCAACGCACAACTCCCTGCACAGCCATGGGCAGAAGCCCTGCAGAACTCAGATGGGGCCGTTTGATCACCAAGCTGGACAGGCTCTTTGTGCCATCTCCTGCGGCTCTGGAGCCTCCTCCTCCTTCTCCCCCTCCCCCCTTCTTCCTCCTGCTGCCCCCCCAGGCTTCAGTCCCAGTTGGGGTGGCGGTGGTGGTGGGGACATTGCTTCCTGGGCCATCCCCAGGCTGCTGAGCTGGCCACGTGTCTGCCCAGGCCAGGCGGCAGTCCCGGCTGGGGCGGCAGTGGCGGCGGCATCGCTCCCTGGGCCGTGCCCGGGCCGGCTATGCATCTTTCCAGGCCAGGCTGGGCGGCAGTCCAGGCTGGGGCGGCGGTGGCGGCGGCATCGCTCCCTGGGCTTTCCCCAGGCCGCCGAGCCAGCTATGTGTCTCCCCAGGCCGGGCTGGGTGGCAGTCCTGGTGGCAGGAGGGCATCACTTCCTGGGCTGTCCCTGGGCAGCTGAGCCAGCCACGCATCTCTGCGGGCTGGGCTGAGCAGCAGTCCCGGTTGGGGCAGCGGCATTGCTTCCTGGGCTGTCCCCAGGTCGCCAAGCCGGCCACACATCTCCCCGGGCCGGGCTGGGGACATCGCTTCCTGGGCCGTCCCCAGGCTGTTACCCCGGGCAGCCAACGGCCACGCATCTCCGTGGGCTGGGCTGGGCAGCAGTCCTGGCAGGGGTGGCAGCGATATTGCTCCCTGGGCCGTCCCCGGGCTGCTGAGCCAACCACGTGTGTGCCTGGGCCGGGAGGCAGTTGTGGCTGGGGCGGCGGTGGCAGGGGCATCGCTCCCTGGGCCGTCCCCAGGCCACTGAGTTGGCTACGCATCTCCCCAGGCTGGGCTGGGTGGCAGGGGGGCATTGCTTCCTGCACCGTCCCCAGGCCGCTCCCTAGGCAGTGTCAGGCCATCCTGTATTCTTCCTCTTCATCGCCAGTAACTCGCCTTTCCCTCCATCCAGTCAAAACCTCCCCCCCCACCAGCATCCAAACACTTCAGGGCCGAACTCAGCCACCAATCCCCTGAGGCAGCAGAAGGGGCCTGCTGGTCTGACCCTTGCCCCTCGTCCACCGGCTGGGTCCTTTCCTTAGGCCTCACCAATGGTCCATCATCCCCTTCCTCCACCAGCACTGGCGCCACTGCCTGCACTGCCGGCTCAGAAAGCCCTTCTGCCGGTCCGGCCTCCCCTTGGACTCCCTTGGCCATTGTCCCCAACAGGAACAAATGAAAGACAACATTGTAGGCAAAAAGTGTGGAATGCTGACTTACTGTCAGGTCGTTCTGTATTGGTGCTCCACAAAATAGCCGGCAAACAGGAACGATAGACAATGGTAGTTTTATTCACTCCGTATAGAACAAAGTCAGCATGCGGAGAGTTGGCGAAATGTGGGCACAACGTGGAAGGCCCACAATTGCTCGCGCAGCTGCATTTTGCACTAATTGTAGTCTCCGAACACTCTTCAAGGGTAGCCCCATGTAGAGAGCATTGCAGTAGTCGATCCTCGAGGTGACAAGGGCATGTGTGACTGTGAGTAGAGACTCCCGATCCAAATAAGGGCACAACTGGTGCACCAGGCGAACCTGGGCAAATGCCCCCCTCGCCACAGCCGACAAATGATGTTCCAATGTCAGCCGCGGGTCGAGGAGGACTCCCAAGTTGTGCACCTTCTCCGAGGGGTTTATCAATTTACCCCCCAGGGTAATGGAAGGACAGATTGAAATGTCCTTGGGAGGCATCACCCACAGCCACTCTGTCTTGTCAGGGTTGAGCCTCAATCTGTTAACGCCCATCCAGACACTCACAGCTTCCAGACACTGGCACATCACCTCAACCGCTTCACTGATTTGGCCAGGAGGGGAAATGTACAACTGAGTATCATCAGCGTACTGGTGGTATCTCACTCCATGCCGGTGGATGATCTCTCCCAGTGGCTTCATGTAAATGTTAAAAAGTAGGGGGGAGAGAACCGACCCCTGAGGCACCCCACACGGGAGTAACCTAGAGGTGGACCACTGACCCCCCACTAACACCGACTGTGACCGACCAGAGAGATAGGAGGAGAACCACCGTAACACGGTGCCCCCCACTCCCAATCCCTCCAGCCGGTGCAGAAGGATACCATGGTTGATGGTATCGAACGCCGCTGAGAGGTCAAGAAGCACCAGGAAAGAGGACTGGCCTCTATCCCGGGCCCACCAGAGATCATCCATCAGAGCGACCAAAGCAGTTTCGGTGCTGTAGCCAGGCCTGAACCCAGACTGCAGAGGCCCCAGATAATCGGCTTCCTCCAGAGACCGCTGGAGCTGAAGTGCCACCACCTTCTCAATAACCTTCCCCACAAAGGGGAGGTTAGAGACTGGACGATAGTTGGTCAAAATTGCTGGATCCAGGGAAGGCTTCTTGAGGAGGGGGCGCACGAGTGCCTCCTTTAAGGGAGCCGGGAAGGACCCCTCCCTCAAAGAAGCGTTGACAATCTCCTGGATCCAGGTACGTGTCACCTCCCTACTAGCAGAAACAAGCCAGGAGGGACACGGGTCCAACAAACAGGTGGCAGAACTCACAGCTCCAATGGCCCTGTCCACTTCATCAGGCGTAACAGCCTCAAACTCGCCCCAGATGACCGGACAAGAACATGCCCCTGTCCCCTCGACTGAATCATTATCAGTCGACTCTGCTTCACAATTGGAGTCTAGGTCGGCCCGGATCTGAGCTACTTTGTCTGCGAAACAGTTGTTAAAGTCCTCGGCACTACCCTGCAAGGGAGGCCCCGGACCCCTCAGGTTAAGGAGGGACCGGGTCACCCTAAACAGGGCGGCCGGGCGAGATTCCGCAGACGTGATCAAAGCGGAAAGATACAATGATCTTGCCACTTTAATCGCCTTCAAATAGGCTCTAATGAGTGAGCTCAATCTGGTTCGATCAGATCCGGACCTACTTCGTCTCCATCACTTCTCTAGACGTCTCTTATGGCGCTTCATCCCCCTGAGTTCCTCGGTGAACCAAGGAGACCTCCTGGGGCCAGCACCACGGAGAGGTCGCAAAGGCGCAATCCGGTCAATAGCCCCCTTTGTGGCCGTATTCCATGCCGCTACCAGGGACTCCGCCGAATTGTGAATGAACGAGCTCGGTAATTCCCCAAGCGCTGTCTGAAAGCCAATTGGATCCATCAGGCATCTGGGGCGGAACCACCTAATCGGTTCCGCCCCAGACGCCAGACGATGAACTGTAGCTCTCCAGATATTGCTAACATACAGCGTTTGCCGTCCCTGCAGCAGAATCGATGAGAGGTGCTGGCATTTCTCTTTGTCAGAATGTGGTGAATCCACATTGCCCATCTCTAAGGGAGGAAGTTAAACGATTTGGTAGGTGAACTGGTTCTGTTAGTAAAGGGGGGGAGGTGAATAGAAAAAGAGAGGGAGAGAGAGAGGAAAGAGAAAGAGAGAGGAAAGAGAGAGAGGAAAGAAAGAGAAAGAGAGGAAAGGAAGAAAGAGAAAAGAGAAAGGGAGAGGAAAGAGGGAGAGGGGGAGAGAGAGGAAAGAAATAGAAAGGGAGGAAAGAGGGAGAAAGAGAGGAAAGAGGAAGAAAGAAAAGAAAAGGAGAGAAAAGAGAAAGAGGGAGAGGGAGAGGGAGGGGGGAGAGAGAGGAAAGAAAGAGGAAAGAAAGAGAGAAAGAGGGAGAAAGAGAAAAGAGAAAGGGAGATGAAAGAAAGGGGGAGGGACAGGGGAGAGAGAGGAAAGAAATAGAAAGAGGGAGAAAGAGAGGAAAGAAAGGGAGAAAGAGGAAAGAAAGAGGAAAGAGAAAGGAAAGAGAGGAAAGAAAGAGGGAGAAAGAGAAAAGAGAAAGGGGGAGGGGGAGAGAGGGGGAGAGAGAGGAAAGAAAGGAAAGAGAGGAAAGAAAGAGAAAGGGAGAAAGAGAGGAAAGGAAAGAAAAAGGAAAGGAGAGAAAGGGAGAAAGGGAGAAAGGGAGAAAGAGGAAAGAAAGGGAGAAAGAGAGGAAGGAAAGAGGAAAGAAAGGGAGAAAGGGAGAGGGAGAGGAAAGGTGGAGAGAGGAAATAGAAAGAGAGGAAAGAGGGAGAAAGAGAGGAAAGAGAAAGGGAGAAGAAAGAGGAAAGAGAAAGGGAGGGAGAGGAAAGAAAGGGAGAGAAGAAAGAAAGGGAGAGAAGAAAGAGGGAGAGGAAAGAGAAAGGAAACTGAGGGAGAGGAAAGAGAGAAAGAGGGGGAAGCGCAAGTGCCTCTCTCTCTCTCTCTCTCTCTCACACACACACACACACACACACACACACACACACACCGAGTGGAGGAAGAAGACTGGCAGACCAAGGGCAGAAAGAGGGAGGGGGAGGGGGAGGGGGAGAGGGAGGTACTTCGTAGATCCCTCTACGAAGTATTGAATCAGGGATTGTTTAGGCCACCCCTCTATTCGGCCTGCTATCTTGCGGAACTCTCGCACGTACTTCAGGGCAGGCCTGCCGCCTTGCTTTATTTTGTGGATTTGTTCTGCTGCTTTGTGGCCTATGGATGGGTCCTCAAATCTTTCTCTCAGTCCTAGGAGGAAAAGGTGGGGATCTCCCAGTTCGGGGGCTTCCTCACTATATAGATTGTTCAGCCATTCAGATGCTTCTTCCTCTAGGTTGGACCCAATGACATCGACCATGGCACCTGGTTCCGGGTAGAGATAGGCCCAGCGATTCAAGTGAGAACGCACTTGGTTCAGAAAAAAATCAGCTTCTCTGGGTCCCCATTGAAGGTTGCTCTGAAGGGTGGTGCCAATACAGGCTGTGGCGGCCCCCACTGGGGCTGTTGGCCCCATCCTGCCTGCTGATCCACTGGCTGCTGAGCTCTCTGCTGCTGGGCAGCGGGGGCTGGTGGTGCCCTTTGCTGCTGTAGGCCTCTCAATGGCAGACGGATGGGTGGGGTTTATTGCTGGGCCTCCCTTATCTGCGGGCCCACCGGCTGTCGCTGCCCTGGCTCTTGCACCACCCCAAGCTGCTGCAAGGCCTGTATTAGCTGTGGTATGCTCAGCTGCTGCTGATCATTCATCTGCTGGGCCATGGGAGGGGTATAGGCTCCTCTCTCCAGGGATTGAGTTCGCTTTTCACTTCTGGGTTTTGAAATCTTTCCAGCGACTCACCCAAAACTTCATTATCTCTGCATTCTGGTTTTGAAGTCTTTGCTCTCGGCTGGGAGATCTGCCAAATTCTTTCTCCCTTGGCTGGCTGGCTGCCGTTCCACTGATTTGTATTTGTCTGCCAAAATTCATCTTCCCACAGCATGCTGTCTTCAAGTAAACTCCCTTTTCTTATGATAGTTTTTTTTCCTGAATCTTTACCAGCTCCTCTCAAGCTTAGAGGCAGTGGACGGAGTTCAGGACCCCAGGTTGTTTGAAAAGGATAATGGATCTTGGCATGATGTTATGGTTCCAGCTAATGAAACATTTCAAAGAACTTCCAGGCATTGATTTTCCTAAAAGTCTTTTTATTGTTACAAAATGTCGGCACAGGCATAACGGAGGTATGTCAAGATCTAAATTCTCTTCCCCTGAGCAATTAAATTATCAGCATGTTCCCTCCCCAAATTAGCTGTCATATATCACGTTATCCAATTAGTATGAAGGTCAAAGGTTTCCTTCCTCTCTCTTTCCCTTTACCCTCTTCTGCTCTGCATTAACTCTAAAAATACCAGACAGTTCTGCATATTGTTAAAGCAAGAATATACAGTATTTGCAGCATTGACAAACAGTTTCCCGCCCCAAACCTCATTATCAGCTTGGAGATAGTCAGTCTGGCTTTCAGTAACAGCAACTGTTAAACAATACAGCAATGTAGGTCAGACATTAAGCAAGTGATTTAAAACAGTTGTGGCCAATACATTACACCCCTTCCCCCTAGATCAGGGGTAGGCAACGCAAAATACTCAAAGAGCCACTTGGACCTGTTTCCCACCGAAAATAAAACACAGGGAGCCGCAAAACCCTTTGGATATCTAAAATGAAGATAACACTGCATATATCCTTTTTTACCTTTATTATATATATATATGTAGGTCTTTGGTTCTTCGGGTTTTCTCCCACTTAGAATTTGAAGTGTCTTGGCGACGTTTCGACGAAGTCTCATTCGTCATCTTCAGGCTGGTGCTTTCGGCTTCGTGCTTCTAGGAGCAATGTGTGACTGTAGCTGTTTCTTCCTTTTAACTGCCAGTGGGGGTTTGAACTGATTGGCTGGGAGCTCGGCTGTGTTCTGATTGGGTGGAGGTGTGTTCTGATTGGTTAGGGGCTTGGCTGTGCTCTGATTGGCTGGGGGAGTGTTCTGTTTAGGTGGGGGCTTTGTTGTGCTCAGGTTAGTCTGAGTTGCAGGGGGATTAGAGATGGTGAGCTGCATAGCTGTTTGGCTTTGCGTTTGTGGTCGTGCCTCATCTTCACGGTGGGTGTCAGTTTGCTTCATGTATGGATTGGAGGGGTTTAAGGTGGTTAATGATGCGGCTGTGGTCTGGCTTCTGGTTTGTGGTCGTGCCTCATCATCGTGGGTTTGGGTTTGCTTTTTGCGTGGATGTGTGGTGGAGACATGTGTGGTTTTCGTGAGTGTAGGTCTGGTGTCATTCTTTGTGTTATGGACTCGTTTGTCAATAAGGGCGGGTTTCAAAATGGCTGGTAGGCGGGAGGTATCATCTCGTTTGTTCATGCTGTGTGGGCGTTTTTCTATCTCGATGGCTTCTCTGATTATTCTGTTATTAAAGTGTTCAGTTTTGGCGATAGTTCTGGTCTTTTTGAAATCAATTTCATGTCCTGTGGCTTTAAGGTGTTGGACCAGGGAAGAAGTTGGTTCCTCTTTTTTGACTGAGTTTTTGTGTTCTTCAATGCGTGCACTTATTCTTCTGTTGGTTTGTCCAATGTATGTGGTGGGGCAGGCAGTACATGGGATTTCATATACTCCTTGATTTTCTAATTCAATTTTGTCTTTAGGGTTTCTTAGGATGGTGGATATTTTTCTGTTTGTGCAGAATGCTGTTTTGATATTATGTTTGTGAAGGATCTTGCTGATCCTGTCTGTGGTGCCTTTTATGTATGGGAGGAGGGCTTTGCCGTTTTCTTGTTCTCTGTCTTGGATTTTAGTGGGAGTTTCTTTTTGGATTAAGTTGGAAATCTTATTTCTTTGGAATCCGTTGGATGTTAGTACATTAGTGAGAGTGTGTAGTTCGGTTTTTAGGTGTTGTTCGTCAGCTAGGCATTTGGTTCTTGAGATGAGTGTCTTGGCTACGGAGTTGATCTGTGCTGGGTGGTGGTGTGAGAGTGCATGCAGATAGCGGTATGTGTGTGTTTTCTTCTGGTAGATGGTGTGTCCTAGAGACCCATTGGATTTCTTATAGACTAAGACATCCAGGAAGGGAAGTTGGTTATTAGTTTCTGTTTCCATGGTGAACATGGTGATATATATATATATATATATATATATATATATATATATATATATATATATATATATATATATATATATATATGTGTGTGTGTGTGTGTGTGTGTGTGTGTGTGTGTGTGTGTGTGTGTGTGTGTGTGTGTGTGTCAAGTGGTTGTTTTTTAGATTGCACCCTGTAAACCCAAATATGGGAGGAAGAAATCATTCTTTCCTTTGCTTGTTTCAGCTCAACCCAGAGCCATCTGCAAGCACAAATATATATATGTTTTTAAAATTGTTAACAAAGAAATAAGGGATTTCTGAGATAGCTATTTTGAGTTATTTAACTCTCTTCAGTCAGAACTCACCCTTTCCGGGATTCGAACCTGGGCAGTCTGCATGCTAGGCAGAAGCCTGTGGCTTGGATATTTGCAGTGTTATCTTCATTTTAGATGTCAAAAGGCTCTCTCTCTGTGTGTGTGTCCCTCCCTCCCTCTCCCCCTCCCACTCCCTCTTTCTGCCCTTGGTCTGCCAGTCTTCTTCCTCCACTCGGTGTGTGCGTGTGTGTGTGTGTGTGTGTGTGTGAGAGAGAGAGAGAGAGAGGGGCACTTGCGCTTCCCCCTCTTTCTCTCTTTCCTCTCCCTCAGTTTCCTTTCTCTTTCCTCTCCCTCTTTCTTCTCTCCCTTTCTTTCTTCTCTCCCTTTCTTTCCTCTCCCTCCCTTTCTCTTTCCTCTTTCTTCTCCCTTTCTCTTTCCTCTCTTTCTCCCTCTTTCCTCTCTTTCTCTTTCCTCTCTCCCCCTTTCCTCTCCCTCTCCCTTTCTCCCTTTCTTTCCTCTTTCCTTCCTCTCTTTCTCCCTTTCTTTCCTCTTTCTCCCTTTCTCTCTTTCTCCCTTTCTCTTTCTTTCCTCTCTTTCCTTTCTTTCCTCTCTCTCCCCCTCTCTCCCCCTCTCCCTTTCTCTTTTCTCTTTCTCCCTCTTTCTTTCCTCTCTTTCCTTTCTCTTTCCTCTTTCTTTCCTCTTTCTCCCTTTCTTTCCTCTCTTTCTCCCTCTTTCTATTTCTTTCCTCTCTCTCCCCTGTCCCTCCCCCTTTCTTTCATCTCCCTTTCTCTTTTCTCTTTCTCCCTCTTTCTCTCTTTCTTTCCTCTTTCTTTCCTCTCTCTCCCCCCTCCCTCTCCCTCTCCCTCTTTCTCTTTTCTCTCCTTTTCTTTTCTTTCTTCCTCTTTCCTCTCTTTCTCCCTCTTTCCTCCCTTTCTATTTCTTTCCCCTCTCTCCCCCTCTCCCTCTTTCCTCTCCCTTTCTCTTTTCTCTTTCTTCCTTTCCTCTCTTTCTCTTTCTTTCCTCTCTCTCTTTCCTCTCTCTTTCTCTTTCCTCTCTCTCTCCCTCTCTTTTTCTATTCACCTCCCCCCCTTTACTAACAGAACCAGTTCACCTACCAAATCGTTTAACTTCCTCCCTTAGAGATGGGCAATGTGGATTCACCACATTCTGACAAAGAGAAATGCCAGCACCTCTCATCGATTCTGCTGCAGGGACGGCAAACGCTGTATGTTAGCAATATCTGGAGAGCTACAGTTCATCGTCTGGCGTCTGGGGCGGAACCGATTAGGTGGTTCCGCCCCAGATGCCTGATGGATCCAATTGGCTTTCAGACAGCGCTTGGGGAATTACCGAGCTCGTTCATTCACAATTCGGCGGAGTCCCTGGTAGCGGCATGGAATACGGCCACAAAGGGGGCTATTGACCGGATTGCGCCTTTGCGACCTCTCCGTGGTGCTGGCCCCAGGAGGTCTCCTTGGTTCACCGAGGAACTCAGGGGGATGAAGCGCCATAAGAGACGTCTAGAGAAGTGATGGAGACGAAGTAGGTCCGGATCTGATCGAACCAGATTGAGCTCACTCATTAGAGCCTATTTGAAGGCGATTAAAGTGGCAAGATCATTGTATCTTTCCGCTTTGATCACGTCTGCGGAATCTCGCCCGGCCGCCCTGTTTAGGGTGACCCGGTCCCTCCTTAACCTGAGGGGTCCGGGGCCTCCCTTGCAGGGTAGTGCCGAGGACTTTAACAACTGTTTCGCAGACAAAGTAGCTCAGATCCGGGCCGACCTAGACTCCAATTGTGAAGCAGAGTCGACTGATAATGATTCAGTCGAGGGGACAGGGGCATGTTCTTGTCCGGTCATCTGGGGCGAGTTTGAGGCTGTTACGCCTGATGAAGTGGACAGGGCCATTGGAGCTGTGAGTTCTGCCACCTGTTTGTTGGACCCGTGTCCCTCCTGGCTTGTTTCTGCTAGTAGGGAGGTGACACGTACCTGGATCCAGGAGATTGTCAACGCTTCTTTGAGGGAGGGGTCCTTCCCGGCTCCCTTAAAGGAGGCACTCGTGCGCCCCCTCCTCAAGAAGCCTTCCCTGGATCCAGCAATTTTGACCAACTATCGTCCAGTCTCTAACCTCCCCTTTGTGGGGAAGGTTATTGAGAAGGTGGTGGCACTTCAGCTCCAGCGGTCTCTGGAGGAAGCCGATTATCTGGGGCCTCTGCAGTCTGGGTTCAGGCCTGGCTACAGCACCGAAACTGCTTTGGTCGCTCTGATGGATGATCTCTGGTGGGCCCGGGATAGAGGCCAGTCCTCTTTCCTGGTGCTTCTTGACCTCTCAGCGGCGTTCGATACCATCAACCATGGTATCCTTCTGCACCGGCTGGAGGGATTGGGAGTGGGGGGCACCGTGTTACGGTGGTTCTCCTCCTATCTCTCTGGTCGGTCACAGTCGGTGTTAGTGGGGGGTCAGTGGTCCACCTCTAGGTTACTCCCGTGTGGGGTGCCTCAGGGGTCGGTTCTCTCCCCCCTACTTTTTAACATTTACATGAAGCCACTGGGAGAGATCATCCACCGGCATGGAGTGAGATACCACCAGTACGCTGATGATACTCAGTTGTACATTTCCCCTCCTGGCCAAATCAGTGAAGCGGTTGAGGTGATGTGCCAGTGTCTGGAAGCTGTGAGTGTCTGGATGGGCGTTAACAGATTGAGGCTCAACCCTGACAAGACAGAGTGGCTGTGGGTGATGCCTCCCAAGGACATTTCAATCTGTCCTTCCATTACCCTGGGGGGTAAATTGATAAACCCCTCGGAGAAGGTGCACAACTTGGGAGTCCTCCTCGACCCGCGGCTGACATTGGAACATCATTTGTCGGCTGTGGCGAGGGGGGCATTTGCCCAGGTTCGCCTGGTGCACCAGTTGTGCCCTTATTTGGATCGGGAGTCTCTACTCACAGTCACACATGCCCTTGTCACCTCGAGGATCGACTACTGCAATGCTCTCTACATGGGGCTACCCTTGAAGAGTGTTCGGAGACTACAATTAGTGCAAAATGCAGCTGCGCGAGCAATTGTGGGCCTTCCACGTTGTGCCCACATTTCGCCAACTCTCCGCATGCTGACTTTGTTCTATACGGAGTGAATAAAACTACCATTGTCTATCGTTCCTGTTTGCCGGCTATTTTGTGGAGCACCAATACAGAACGACCTGACAGTAAGTCAGCATTCCACACTTTTTGCCTACAATGTTGTCTTTCATTTGTTCCTGTTGGGGACAATGGCCAAGGGAGTCCAAGGGGAGGCCGGACCGGCAGAAGGGCTTTCTGAGCCGGCAGTGCAGGCAGTGGCGCCAGTGCTGGTGGAGGAAGGGGATGATGGACCATTGGTGAGGCCTAAGGAAAGGACCCAGCCGGTGGACGAGGGGCAAGGGTCAGACCAGCAGGCCCCTTCTGCTGCCTCAGGGGATTGGTGGCTGAGTTCGGCCCTGAAGTGTTTGGATGCTGGTGGGGGGGGAGGTTTTGACTGGATGGAGGGAAAGGCGAGTTACTGGCGATGAAGAGGAAGAATACAGGATGGCCTGACACTGCCTAGGGAGCGGCCTGGGGACGGTGCAGGAAGCAATGCCCCCCTGCCACCCAGCCCAGCCTGGGGAGATGCGTAGCCAACTCAGTGGCCTGGGGACGGCCCAGGGAGCGATGCCCCTGCCACCGCCGCCCCAGCCACAACTGCCTCCCGGCCCAGGCACACACGTGGTTGGCTCAGCAGCCCGGGGACGGCCCAGGGAGCAATATCGCTGCCACCCCTGCCAGGACTGCTGCCCAGCCCAGCCCACGGAGATGCGTGGCCGTTGGCTGCCCGGGGTAACAGCCTGGGGACGGCCCAGGAAGCGATGTCCCCAGCCCGGCCCGGGGAGATGTGTGGCCGGCTTGGCGACCTGGGGACAGCCCAGGAAGCAATGCCGCTGCCCCAACCGGGACTGCTGCTCAGCCCAGCCCGCAGAGATGCGTGGCTGGCTCAGCTGCCCAGGGACAGCCCAGGAAGTGATGCCCTCCTGCCACCAGGACTGCCACCCAGCCCGGCCTGGGGAGACACATAGCTGGCTCGGCGGCCTGGGGAAAGCCCAGGGAGCGATGCCGCCGCCACCGCCGCCCCAGCCTGGACTGCCGCCCAGCCTGGCCTGGAAAGATGCATAGCCGGCCCGGGCACGGCCCAGGGAGCGATGCCGCCGCCACTGCCGCCCCAGCCGGGACTGCCGCCTGGCCTGGGCAGACACGTGGCCAGCTCAGCAGCCTGGGGATGGCCCAGGAAGCAATGTCCCCACCACCACCGCCACCCCAACTGGGACTGAAGCCTGGGGGGGGCAGCAGGAGGAAGAAGGGGGGAGGGGGAGAAGGAGGAGGAGGCTCCAGAGCCGCAGGAGATGGCACAAAGAGCCTGTCCAGCTTGGTGATCAAACGGCCCCATCTGAGTTCTGCAGGGCTTCTGCCCATGGCTGTGCAGGGAGTTGTGCGTTGGCAGAGTAGAAAATCTGCCAGTCTGGGTCTCTCAGCCATTGCAGTAGTTGAAGGCTTTCGTGGGGGTGATTGCTGTCCAGGTAGCTCTGGTTGCTGCTCGGGTTTGTGTGGCGGAAGCTTCTTATAGCGAGAGAGGTTAACGTCTAGCTTCACTGCTGTCTGGTACCACTCCTGTAGCCGATCAGGTACTTCTCGATAGATGCAGGCCTGAGAAAGGTGATCGTCTAACACCTCGATGAAGTAGTGGATTAGGGACTGCTCAGGCCACCCCTCTATTCGACCTACTGTCTTGTGGAACTCTCGCACGTACTCCAGGGCAGGCCTGCTGGCTTGTTTTATTTTGTGGATCTGTTCTGCTGCCTTGAGGCCTATGGATGGGTCCTCAAATTTTTCTCTCAGTCCTAGGAGAAAAAGGTGGGGATCTCCCAGTTCGAGGGCTTGCTCACTATATAGATTGTTCAGCCATTCAGATGCTTCTCCATCTAGGTTGGCCACTATGACATCGACCATGGCACCTGGTTCCGGGTAGAGATAGGCCCAGTGATTCAAGTGAGAACACACTTGGTTGAGAAAAAAAATAAACTTCTCTGGGTCCCCACTGAAGGTTGCTTTCAAAGGTTGTGCCATTACAGGCTGTTGCTGCTGGCCCCATCCTGGCTGCAGATTTATGCCCAGGGGTTGCACGTTCAGGGGCTGTGGCCAATCTCCCTGCTATGGTCGGTCTCCCACCAGCTGCGGATCTCCTGGTTTCTGCACCACCCCAAGCTGTTGCAAGGCCTCTATTAGCTGTGGCAAGCTCAGCTGCTGCTGATCATCTATCTGTGGGGGTTGCCAATCTGCCCATTGCTGCAGTGGCCTCAGTCTGGATTTCCTTCTGTCTTCAGGACTGCAGTCCCTTGTTGGGGAACCCAGGGTCTGATCTACGAGGGAGGGGCTGTAGGCTTCTCTCTGCAGGAATTGATTTCTGCTTTTCACATCTGGGGTTTGAAATCTTTCCAGTGACTAACCCAAAACTTCATTATCTCTGCATTCTGGTTTTGAAGTCTTTGCTCTCGGCTGGGAGATCTGCCAAATTCTTTTTCGCTCGGCTGGCTGGCTGCCACCCCACTGATTTGTATTCGTCTGCCAAAATTCACCTTCCCACAGCAGGCCGTCTTCAAGTAAACTCCCTTTGCTCATGATAGATTTTCTTCCCCTGAATCTTTACCAGCTGCTCTCAAGGTTAGAGGCAGTGGACGGAGTTCAGGACCCCAGGTCCTTTGGAAAGGATTTGAGATCTTAGCATGATATTATGGTTCCGGCTAATAAAACACTTCAAAGAACTTCCAGGCATTGATTTTCCTAAAAGTATTTTTAATTGTTACAAAATGTCGGCACAGGCATAATGGAGGTTATGCTAAGATCTAACTTCTCTTCCTCTGAGCAGTTAAATTATCAGCATGTTCCCTCCCTAAATTAGCTGTCATATATCACGTTATCCAAGTAGTGTGAAGGTCAAAGGTTTCCTTCCTCTTTCTTTCCTGGGCTTTTCCCTCCACCCTCTTCTGCTCTGCATTAACCCCAAAAATACCAGACAGTTCTGCATATTGTCAAAGCAAGAATATACAGTATTTGCAGCATTGACAATGGCTTCAGATCCCAGAGCTGCAGCAATAGCGGATGAGCCAGACGTACACTGCAATGTCATGCTTTGAAAGGCCCCTCACCCTCCTCCGCTTCAGGCCGACTGCGCCCAGCAGGGAGCCTCAGTAGCCGGCGCGGAGGAGGGGAGGAAGAGAGACAGACCATCTCCTCGCAGCTCACTTCCAATCCCAATGTTGTCCTGTAGCGGCTGTGAAGAGGCCGAGGCTTCCGTTGAGGTCATTGCTGTGCACCTCTCTGGGCCGAAAATGCCCCCCTGCCACCCAGCCCAGCCTGGGGAGACGCGTAGCCAACTCAGTGGCCCGGGGATGGCCCAGGGAGCGATGCCCCTGCCACTGCCGCCCCAGCCACGACTGCCTCCCGGCCCAGGCACACACGTGGTCAGCTCAGCGGCCCGGGGACGGCCCAGGGAGTGATATTGCCGCCACCCCTGCCAGGACTGCTGCCCAGCCCAGCCCACGGAGATGCGTGGCCGTTGGCTGCCCGGGGTAACAACCCGGGGACGGCCCAGGAAGCGATGTCCCCAGCCCGGCCCGGGGAGATGCGTGCCCGGCTTGGCGACCTGGGGACGGCCCAGGAAGCGATGCCGCTGCCCTAACCGGGACTGCTGCTCAGCCTGGCCCACGGAGATGCGTGGCTGGCTCAGCTGCCCAGGGACGGCCCAGGAAGTGATGCCCTCCTGCCACCAGGACTGCCACCCAGCCCGGCCTGGGGAGACACATAGCCGGCTCGGCGGCCTGGGGAAAGCCCAGGGAGCGATGCCGCCACCACCACCGCCCCAACCTGGACTGCCGCCCAGCCTGGCCTGGAAAGATGCATAGCCGGCCCGGGCACGGCCCAGGGAGCGATGCCACCGCCACTGCCACCCCGGCCGGGACTGCCGCCTGGCCCGGGCAGACACGTGGCCGGCTCGGCAGCCTGGGGATGGCCCAGGAAGCAATGCGCCCACCACCACCGCCACCCCAACTGGGACTGAAGCCTGGGGGGCAGCAGGAGGAAGAAGGGGGGAGGGGGAGGAGGAGGCTCCGGAGCCGCATGAGATGGTACAAAGAGCCTGTCCAGCTTGGTGATCAAACGGCCCCATCTGAGTTCGGCAGGGCTTCTGCCCGTGGCGGTACAGGGAGTTGTGCGTTGGCAGAGTAGAAAATCTGCCAGTCTGTGCTGCCAATCCCCTGTGACAATCTGTTTTGGTGATTCCTTGGTTGTGTGTACCATGCGTTCCGCTTGGCCGTTCAAGGCTGGGTGAAAGGGAGCCGATGTGGCGTGCCATATTAGATTTGTCCTGAGGAAAGACTGGAATTCAGAAGCAGTAAACTGAGCTCCATTGTCAGAGACTAACACGTCTGGAAGTCTGTGTGTTGCAAATATTTTGTGCAGTTCCTGGATGGTCCTGGCAGTAGTCATGGTAGGGACTGGTGTGAACTCTAACCATTAAGAATGGCTATCTACCACTATTAGAAACAGCTGTCCCTGAAAGGGCCCGGCAAAATCGATGTGGATTCTTGACCACGGTGTTTATGTGTCCTCCGTGTGGTGGACAGGGGCTTGTGGCATCTCCGGTCTGGATTGCTGACACGTGTAGCAACCATGTACTTGGGCCTCGATGGCTTCATCTAGCCCTGGCCACCAAAGGTAGCTCCTCGCAAGTGCCTTCATCCGGACTATTCCCGGATCACCCTCGTGCAGAGACTCTAGGACCCTGGGCCTTAAAGAGTTCAGGACTATGACCCTACTTCTCCAAAGGAAGCACCCCTTATGAGCTGAAAGCTCATCTTTTCTCATGAAGAAACTCTGAAATTTTGGCCCTGGACATTTGTCCAGCCATCCTGTGTGTACCCAGTTTAGCACATGACTCAGCGTTTTGTCAGCTGCTGTCTCAGCAGCTATGTCCCCAGCGTGAAGGGGAGATTCCGGCAAATCCTGGATAGCCAGGATGTGTGCAGCCAGTTCTGGATCTGGCTCCACATGTGGCAGGGGCAACCTGCTCAGGCTGTCTGTATGGCCCATTTCCTTGCCCAGTTTGTGAATCATCCTGTAGCTGTAGGCTGACAGGAAGATAGACCACCTCAGCATTTGAGGAGACAGAATCTGAGGTGTCTGTTTGTTTGTGGTGAAGAACCCTAGGAGTGGCTTGTGGTCCGTGAAGACCATGAACTGGCGGCCATACAAGTAGTCATGGAACTTTTTAACTCTGGCCACAATGGCCAGAGCCTCCTTATCAATTTGCACGTAGTTGCGCTCTGTGGACAATAGGGTCCTGGAGTAATACGTGATGGGCTTCTGCCTCCCATCAGCCATTAAGTGGCTTAAAACAGCCCCAACCCCATACAGGGATGCATCACACGCAATGCAGACAGGCAGTTGCTCATTGAAATGAGTGAGAACTGAGTTTGATGACAGCAGTGATTTGACTGCTTGGAAGCTACTCTCATGGACATTGGTCCACTGCCACTGAACTTGTCTATCCAAGAGCCGGTGTAACGGCTCTGCCACTGCGGCCTTGTTTGGGAGGAAGGCATGGTAAAAATTCAAAAGGCCTAGGAAAGCCTGAAGCTCTCCCTTTGACTTCAGCCTTGGGGCCTGCTGGATTGCTTTTAATTTGGATTCTGCTGGATGAATGCCTTCGGCATCGATGCGGAAACCAAGGAACTCGGTTGACTCTACCCCAATCTTGCACTTTTCTTTTTTTAGTTTAAGTCCCGCATCGTGGAACCGCTGAAGGACGGCCTTAAGCCATTCAGCCAGAATCTCAATTGATTCCCCAGTAATGAAGACATCATTGAAGTAGGGGCAAACCCCTGGAATTCCCTTGAGCGTGTGCTCCATCACTCCGTGGAACAGCCCTGGGGCTACACTCACCCCAAACTGTAGGTGCTTAACCTTAAAAGCCCCCCTATGGGTAACAGTGGTCTGGGCTACCACCTTGGTGTCATCCACGGGCAGTTGTTGATAGGCCTGTACCAAATCTAATTTGGCGAACACGTGGCCTCCTTGCAATGACGCCAAAATATGGCTGACAACTGGCACAGGGTACGTGTGCTGTTGAAGTGCCCTGTTGAGGGTGCACTTATAGTCAGCGCATATTCACACTTCCCCGTTGGCCTTTAATGGCGGTGGCCTTCCGGGTGCATTTCAAGGTGTTAGTGTTAGTGACCATCTTTAAAACGCTCCATGGCATCGGACCCGGATATTTACAGGACCGCCTTCTGCCAGCAAATACCTCCCGCCGTCCGGTACGCTCCCACAGAGTCGGTCTCCTCAGGGTGCCGTCGGCCAGACAATGTCGGCTGGCGACCCCCAGGGGGAGGGCCTTCTCTGTGGGAGCTCCAACGCTTTGGAACGAGCTCCCCCCTGAACTCCGTACGTTGACGGAATTGCGTTCCTTCCGTTGAGAATTAAAGACATATTTATTTCGACAAGCCGGCCTGGGATAGTAGCTCCGGTTCCAACAAGGCCATAATTGTTTTTAGGGGATTGAGTTTTAAGATTAAGCATTGGTTTTAAATGATCGGACTAAATTATTTTTAGGTAATTGGGTTTTTTAATGATTGGGCCAAATTATTTAATTTATTTTTAATAATTTTTACCTTTTGTATGTTAATGTTTTTAACTGGGCTGTACACCGCCCCGAGTCCTTCGGGAGGGGGCAGTATAAAAATCGTAAATAAATAAAAAAATAAAAAAAATAAACTATGGGGGGTCTCCCACACCCCACTGTCTATGGGCTGCAATACCCCTTGTTCCACTAGCTTATCCAGCTCTGCATCGATTTTGGGTTTTAACGCGAAAGGCACTCTATGAGGCTTGATCCTCACTGGAGTTACCATAGGATCAAGTTTGAGGGCGATCGGAGGACCCTTGTACTCCCCTAGATTAAAACTGAAAACATCTGCGAACTCTTGGCAGACTGCAGACAGATCTACCGCTTGTGTTTGGTGAATACTGGTTACTTGAATGCCCAATGCATCAAACCAATCGAGCCCTATGAGGCTCATGTGTTGGCCTTCCATCACTATGACATCTAGTGGCCCCTTGAACCCCTTGAATTCCATCAGAAGTGTGGCTTCGCCTTTGACCGCCACTCGGGAGTTTTGGAAGTCTGTGAGGAGTAGATTAGACGGCCGGAGCGTGGCCCATCTGTTGCTACGATGGCATAGGTACCTGAATGTTCCTTGTGAAATGATGGACATGGCTGAGCCCATGTCCAGTTCCATCTTGCATGGAACTCCCTGAAGCTTGACCTGTAATCTAAGCTTCTGCTTTAGGGGGTGATGGGCACCAGTGTGGAATACGCTCCTTTGGCTAGAGCAGAACCCTACTCGGTGTTGACCCGGGCCCCCGGTACCTCTCCTGAATGGGTCTTCTTTCGGGCGGTCCTTCTGACGACCTCGGCAGACAGCAGTGATGTGGCCTGGTTTGCCACAGGCCTGGCACGTTGCAGTTCGGAATTGGGAATCCGCGCATTGATGGCGGCCTCTGCAGCCCATGCATCTGAGGAACGGAACTGCCTTCCCAGCTGGCTGTGGTCCCTTCTCTGGGTGCTTTCGTAGCTGGTTGACTTCATAGTCTGAGTCGGTGTCTTCCATCCGCTCAGCGTCCTTGTGGTGGACAGCTTTGGTGCTTGGTGCACTTTTGGAGGGCCGTAGCGCTTTAACGGCCCCTCCAGTGGCTTCGTCCGCCATGACCTCCTTCAAGGCCTCTTGTAGCGAGAGAGTCTCCTTAGCGAACAGTTTTTGTTGGAGCTCTTGATTCTGGAGTCCGCAGACTAAGCGGTCTCATAGTCTCTCCTCCAAATCCGTGAAATTGCAGAGTCAGGATGCTTGATGAAGAGCGGCAATGAATTCTGTTGCAGACTCACTGGGTTGTTGCTCCCACTGCTCAAAAGCGTGCCTCCACGCTATAACAGGTAACTTGGGGTTGAAGTGGTCTCAGAGCTTTTTTTTTCAAGTCTGCGTAGGTAACCGACTCAAGCGGCACCGGGGCAACCAGGTTCTCTGCAATGTCGAAGGTGGAGGGGCCGCACATGCAGAAGAGTGTCGCAGCCTTCAATCCATCTTCGGCGACCTGGTTGGCGTGGAGGTAATTTTTGATGCGGGAGATGTAGGATGCCCATCTCTCCATGTGAGTTATGTCAAATTCTTCAAGCTTCCCGACCTTCGCCATGGTGGCTTGTTTCTTTGTTCAATGCCTTGTGCTGCTGGCTTCTGTGTAGGCCCTTGGATGGATCCTTAGGGCGTGGTGGTCTCCAGCGTGGCTTGCTGGCAGACTGAGGGGGGGACGTAGTTCCAGTCAGGCTCTGTGCTGACCTCACCCCCTAGTGACCTCAAGCTCTCTTAATGAAGCAGCACATCCCACCTTCGTTGCCACTGTTATATCTTCGGTTCTTCAGGCATTGAATGAGGCAGAGTGTTGAACAGCAACAAGTTTATTAACTCAGAATAGAAGTAGCCCTAAAGGCTGCTGCACAGCTATTTATACAGTTAGCCTCTAAGTGGCAACCAATAGGTTTAAAGTAACAGTTTTCTGCCCCAAACCTCATTATCAGCTTGGAGACAGCCAGTCTGGCTTTTAGTAATAGCAACTGTTAAACAATACAGCAATGTAGGCCAGACATTAAGCAAGTGATTTAAAACAGTTGTGGCCAATACATTACAAGGGGGATCTTGGGGATATTCAGGTATTGGGATGAATTCCCTCCCAGTAGCGATTTTAAAAGGCGTGAAACCAGTGCTACTGTGGACGGTGTTGTTGTAAGCCACATCAGCGAAAGGGAGGAGGTCAGTCCAGTTCGTCTGTTGGTAATCCACATAGCACCTAAGATATTGCTCCACCATCACGTTTGTTTTTTCAGCCGCCCCATTCGTAGATGGATGAAAAGCCGATGACAATTCTTGCATTGGGCCAATTATTTTTAGAAAATTTCTCCAGAACGTAGCTGTAAATTGCACCCCCCTGTCAGAGATCACATGCTTCAGCATGCTGTGTAGTCTGTAAATATGTTTAAGGAACATCTTAGCCAGTTTCTGGGCTGACGGGAGGCCAGAGCAGGTGTTGAAATGAGCCTGCTTTGAAAAAAGATCAATCACAGACCATATTACTGTATTTCCTCTGCTTTCAGGTAACTCGATGATAAAGTCCATAGCGATCTCTTCCCACGGTTGAGAGGGATCTGCAACAGGCTGCAATAGTCCAGTGGGTTTCCCTGAAATTCTCTTCATGGTGGCGCATACTGTACAGCTTTTGACATAGTTCTGCACATCTTTCTTTATGCCTGGCCACCAAAATTGCCTCCAAATTAAATGCAATGTTTTCAAGTAACCAAAGTGACCAGTCTGTTTGACATCATGGCTGCACTGGAGCGCTTGCAGCCTGAGTGATTCAGGCAGATATAATTTTTCCCCTTTGTAAGCCAACCCATCTCTATGTGTAAGGATGCTTTGATTGTCCTTAACCCATTGATTGCTAATCAGTTCTTGTTTCAACTTCTTTGTTATAGGATCGTCAGGGTAGGAGTCTTAGCAGATGGGAGGTTCTGCGGGTTTATTTGAGAGATAACCTGTGGTGCAGACATAATAGAGTCTATGATTTGTTTGCGCTGGCTTTTATACTGGGGCAATCTGGATAGGACATCAGCCAGAAAATTCTTTCCACCCGGTATGTATTTTAGGGTGAAATTAAAATGATTAAAATATTGCACCCAACGTACTTGTTTGGGAGATAGTTTATGGGGAGTTTTCAATGCCTCTAAGTTTTTGTGATCAGTCCATACCTCAAAAGGCACCTTGCTCCCCTCTCGGTAATGATGCCATGTCAACAAAGCCCATCGAATCGCAAATGCTTCTTTCTCCCAAACAGCCCATTTTTTTGAAGTGTAAGCACAGGGTTGTAAAATCCCATCATGATTTTTCTGCAAAAGTACTGCTCCTACAGCCACATCGCTGGCATTGGCTTGAATAACAAATGGTTTCTCTGGGTAGGGGTGCTTTAAGACTGGTTCAGCAGCAAATAGTCTTTTTAAATTCTCAAAAGCGGTTTGCCATTCCATAGTCCATTGTAGTGGCTGACCAGGTCGTGGTTTCCCCCCATCTTTGCCAGTTTTTAACAGCTCTGTCAGGGGTAAAGCAATCTCAGCAAATGATGGGATGAATTGACGGTAGAAATTGGCAAACCCCAGGAAGCTTTGTAGCTGCTTTCGAGTTTTTGGAGGCTGCCATTCAATTACAGCTTTCACTTTGGCTGGATCCATCTCAATGCCCTCATTGGAAATTCTATAGCCCAAATAATCCAAATGTGTCTGATGAAATTCGCACTTTGACAGTTTGATGTAGAGTTTAGCGTTTAGCAGTTTTTTCAACACCTCTCGTACTAAACATACATGATCTGCTATAGTCTTGGTATAGATTAAGATGTCATCAAGATACACCAAAACACCTTTGTACAAATGATCGTGTAGCACCTGGTTAATCAGCTGCATGAACACAGCAGGAGCCCCTTGTAATCCAAATGGCATAACTTTGAACTGATAGCTGCCCAAAGGGCTGTTAAAAGCAGTTTTCCATTCATCGCCTTCTTTTATTCTAACGCGGTAATACGCCTCTCTCAGATCTAATTTAGTAAAAATTCGCCCCTTCGCCAGATGTGTTAATAAATACTTCAGTAGAGGGAGGGTGTACATATTTTCCACACTCACACAGTTGAGCCCCTTATAATCAACAGAGGCGGAGTGACCCCTCTTTCTTTTCTTTGAATAGTACTGGGGCTGTTACTTGGGATTTTGCTGGCTCAATGGATCCTCTGGCCAAATTCTTGTCAATGTATTGCTGCAACTCCTCCACCTCGAGGGGGGTCATTGCGTACATTTTTAGCTTTGGTAACTTGGCTCCTGGTAAAATCTCAATGGCTCAGTCATTCGGTCTGTGGGGTGGCAGGACATCACATTCCTTTTCACTAAACACTTCTGCCAAGCCTTGATATTCTCTGGGGATGAGTGGCTCTCCAGGTAGGGGGATGGTGGCTATTTTTATCATGTTGGCCGGTGGCTCCGTCTAGCCGCTAATGTCAAAGGAGGAACTGGGAGGGGATGGCCCTATGGGCAATCTTAGGGTTCTCATCCCCTTTTCCCACCAGATAAAGGGTTTTCACTTGTCTAACCAAGCTAGGCCTAGAATCACTGCTTCAGTCATTTTCGGAGCCACTACAAAATGGATGAGCTCCCAATGTTCACCTATTTCTAGCCTCACTGGCTCAGTTAGGTGAGTGACTAGGGTTCCTCCCATTAAAAACCCATCTGCCTGTTCAAACTTCATGGGTTTGGAGAGTAACCTTGCCTGAATGCCCAATTTGAGAACAATTTGGCAGGCTGATAATGCATCGTGAGCACCCCGAGTCTACCAATACCCATAAGTCCATTTGAGTTCCTGTTTTAGGAACTATAAGTTTGGCTGAAAGGGAAAAAGGTGGGATAGGTCGACTCACCATCGGGTCATTCTCTCCCTCGTCATTGCTGTCATAGGGAGCCAATGTGGTGCCTGAATCAGCTGGGGTTTCAACTCCCTCTTGAGTGGGCGAGGTGACCTGGGCAACTGGTTCCTGCATGATCTAATTTTACTTCTCCCTGGCAGATGGCTGGGTTACTTTTCTTTTCTCTGGTGGGGCTGAACTGCCTCTCTGCTGTGGGAACGGGACAGGGCGAGCTGCTGTCTTGTGACCCGCCTGGCCATATCTAAAACATTTGATTGGTGGGGCTGAAGACAGCCTAGGAGGTTCCACTGCACCTGCCATTGGGGGTCGTCGAGGTGGTGGTTGTCTCATCATTTCTGGCCTCGGTCTCAGTGCAGGAGTCATCGGCTTCTTATAGTGGGTCAGGTCGATGTCCATTTTTACTGCCACCCAGTACCACTCCTGCAATTGCTCAGGAACCCCACAATAGACACAGGCTTGGAACAGATGGGGGTCCAGGCTGTTCTTGAAATGGTGCACCAGGGATCGTTCTGGCCACCACTTAATAAGACCCACGACCCTCCGGAATTCACGCACATATTCCTTCGCTGGTCTACCTGCCTGTTTCACGTTGTGAATGTCCTTCTCTGCCTGCAGAGCTATGGATTCGTCCTCGAACCTGACTCTTAGCCCTTGGATGAATAGGTTGTAGTCCCATAGCTCTGGCACCTGTTCGTTCAGCCACTCCGATGCCTCCCCCTCCAGGTTTGCTGATATGACATCGACCATTGCGGCAGGGTCTGGGTAGGCATTGGCATTTCGGTTCATGTAGGAATACACTTGGTTCAAAAAGAAAGTTAACTTCTCAGGGTCTCCGTCAAAAGTGGGTTTAAAAGGTGGGGGTGTTATAGGTTGTTGCCTGTCTAGCAAGACTTGCAGCCATCCCTACTGTTGCATCAGGCCACGTTGAATGCCCCCTGCCTGATCAAACCTTGGCATGGGCCCTGTGTCATGGTTCCGACAGATGAAACTCTTCAAAAGAACTTCAAGGCATTGTTTACCTTAAAGAATCTTTTATTCGAGAAGCATAATATCGGCAGTACATAATTGAAGCCAAAAACTGAATTCCCCTCCCCTTGGCACAAAGTAGCAAAGCACAATTCCCTCTTCCAACTGACAGTCATAAATCACATTCCCCAATTAGCTTGAAATGCGGGCTCTCTCCACAGGTCTCCAGCCCACCAAATCGTTATCAGCTCTGGGCTCAGTAACCTTGAATTCCCACAACTTGAAATTGTTGTTATGACTAACTGGACTCTCATCCACATCCCCCCTCCCAGCATCAATCAGCTCTAAAAGCAAAAGAGAAAAATAAATGCATTTCCATCTGTTGTCAAAACAATAACACCCGATGTTAGCAGCATTGACATCCGGCCCCCTTACATGAAGGACAAATCCTGTAATGCAAACAAAAGCACAGGTTAGGGATTGCTTCTTGGTTTGTTAAGGTGTTTCTTTTTTTTTTTTTGTTAAGGTGTTTCTTATAGAATCTATTAAGGAGGCTGTCAGCTTTTACATCACTAGATTTTACCCAGGTGGGCTCAGACAACGAATATCCCTTCCATTGCACTAAATACTGCAATTTCCCTTTAAAAATTCTTGAATCAAGAATACGCTTTACTTCATAGTGAGTCTGTCCTGCCACCACGAGAGGTTCCAGTGACTTCTTAGGGGGAGGTCTTAAGGTGGAATCTTGAAAAGGTTTCAACAGGCTACAATGGAAAACAGGGTGAACTTTCCCTAAGAGCCTGGGAAGTTTTAATTCTACTGTGACTGGGTTAATGATCTTTACAATAGGGAAGGGTCCTAAGTACTTTGGTCCTATCTTCATACTAGGTAACTTGAGCCGTAAATACTTAGTTGACAAATAAACCTTTTCCCTAACTTGAAATGTCCTTTGAGGAGCCCTTTTCCTATCTGCCTGTTTTTTGTATGTCTTAGAAGCCTTTTTCAAAGCAGTTTTCATGGTTTTCCAGACCTCCTCCCACCCCTCACCGATTGATCAAGAGTCTGGGAAGCAGAGGGTCCTTGGGGATATTCGGGTATTGGGCTGAATTCTTTTCCTGTGGCCACTTTAAAAGGCATGAAGCCTGTGCTGCTGTGAACAGAGTTATTGTAAGCCACCTCTGCGAAAGGGAGGAGGTCAGTCCAGTTCATCTGCTGCTAATCGACATAGCAATGGAGATATTGCTCCACCATTGAGTTAGCCGATTCAGCCGCCCCATTGGTAGATGGGTGAAAGGCCGATGACAGTCCTTGAGATGAGCCAATTAGTTTGAGAAAACTCCTCCAAAACTTCGCTTTGAACTGCACCCCCATCAGAAATTATTTGTTTTGGTGTACCATGCAGTCTGCAGACGTGTTTTAGGAACATCTTAGTCAGTCGTTGGGCAGACAGGAGTCCTTTGCAGGCAATAAAGTGAGCCTGCTTCGAAAACAGATCTATCACAGTCCAGATGACTGTATTTCCCCTACTTTCAGGTAGATCTACTATAAAATCCATAGCAATTTCTTCCCATGGTTGGGAAGGGTCCACCACTGGTTGTAACAACCCAGGGGGTTTCCCTGGAATTCTTTTCATGGTGGCACATACAGCACAACTCCAGACGTATTTTTCCACGTCTTGTTTCAATCCTGGCCACCAGAATTGCTGGTGGATGAGGTGTAGAGTTTTTAAATACCCAAAGTGCTCAGCCTGTTTTACGTCATGGCCATGTTGGAGAACGTTAAGGCGGAGGGTCTCTGTCAAGTATAGCTTTCCCCCCTTGTAAGCCAAACCATCCCTGCATGTTAGGGAGGTTTGATTGTCCTTGAACCATTGGTCGGTGAGGAGCTCTTGTTTTATTTTTTTTGCCCCAGGGTCATCAGGGTTAGGGGCTCTTGAAGGTGGGACTCTGCACAGCATGAGTTGAGAAGCAGTTTGTGGATTGGAGATAATTGCCTCATTAACCTCTTCACGCTGGCTTTTGTACTGGGGCAGTCTGGATAGAGCATCAGCTAATAGGTTTTTTCCTCCCGGTATGTACTTTAGAGTGAAGTTAAAACAGTTAAAGCAGTGGTTCTTAACCTTTTTGAACGAATCGCCCCTTTGAGCCAATAAGGAAGTTGTCATCGCCCCCCTCCCCCAACATAACCTCTCAATCACAACATAGGAAATAATTCTTCAATATATGCAAACACTTTTTTTGTTTTCTTTAAAATTGTCATCAGGACATATGATGCAAATAATTTATTTCCAGTCTTTTCCCCATATCTCAACTGTGTGAAAAATTTTGGTGCCACCCGTCACTTTATTCCCAAACTTTGTGATACATGGATTTCATTATTATCTTATTTATTCAAGACACTTAAATGTAATGACCACTGAAAACAAAATTCAATTGCAAGAAAGTGAAATGCCCGAAAAGAAAAACAGTAACATTTAATGATTGAATTACAAGTGAAATTTAAGATGCAAAAAGAAATATAAAAAGGGCATAAGAACAAACCACAATGCAGGAACTAAGAATTTCAAGACGAAAACTCTGAAACTAAATTAAGATTCGAGGAAAGTATATATAGTCACACACACTGTAAAGAGGATTAAAAAGACACAAAGAAAATATAATATCGAACTGGAGTGCACGCTTAAAAAGTACAATACAAAGAGACACACAAAATGTTTTACAGAGCACAACAAAAATTTGAAAATGAAGCCGAAAACTCAAACTGGAACGTGAAATCCAATGCAAGCAAATACAACGATAAAAGCTCAGACAGTTATTAACGGAAAAAATGTATGTACACAAAAAGCAAAAAAAACAACATCAATGGCTGCCTTGTGCTTGGTGAGCTGATGCCAATTTCTTGATGTCTGGAACCATTTTTGTTAATCGCATTCTTAAATCACCACGCTCAGAGATCTCCAACATGTTCCTTGACTTAGAAAGGATCTGTTGGACGGCGCTGAAGCCCCTCTCCACTAAGTAAGTGGAAGGAAAGGCTAAAAGAAGCAACTTAACTTCCTCCCACAATATTGGGTAAGTGTTCCTCATTTTCACCCAAAAAGCTTCGTAGTCGTAACTCTGAAAATGTGACTGGGCTTCACAGTCGTATTTCAGATCTATCAGTGGCTCTTGCAGTTTGGGATGAAGTTGTGCAAAGTCTGCTGTGAAAGGATTTAGCACCCAAGTGGGCACTTCCAGATTTATCAGATCATAGAATCTGGTTTCCATATCTTCTTTTAGTTGCTTCAAGTGGCAGCAAAAAAGTCCAAATCTTCTCCTTGGAGTTCATGTTCATTACCAAGGATTGGGAACTGATACAGCTCCTGGCGACTCATATTGCTTGCAAGGAGGTCCAATTTGGAAATAAATGAGCAGATTACTCCCTTAGCCTTAAGAAAATTGATTTTATCTCCTTGCAGCTTTACGTTCACTTCATTCAGCTTGTCAAAAACATCAGCGAGATAAGCTACATCCAGACTTCGAAGTTTAAGAGAACTGCTTAGACTTGGGTCAATGGATTCAAGAAATTTGACAACTGTGTCAAAAAGTTCGTGGAATCGCCGCAAACACTTTCCTTTTGAAAGCCACCTTACTTCGATGTGCAAAAGGAGACGTTCAAACTCCTCGTCATTTTCTTCACAAAGCTTGTGAAAAAGTCGGTTGTTCAAGGCATTTGACTTAATTTTATTCACAGCATTAATGACGTAACGTAGAGACTCGTGCAAACGGCCACTCAATTTTTTGAGACAAGGTGCTGTCTATGAACGACGCAATGGACAGTCATAACTCCAGGTACAACCTACTTTAGATGAGCTTGAAATCAACCTTTTTAAATATCGAAGAACCTTTTGTGTCGGTGGCTAAATTTCGAACAAACACAGTTCTTCCCCAATCTCTTCATTTCCGTTGATGAAATGGACATAAGCCAATAACAAGGCAACATTTTCACGAATCATTGACTCGTCAATCTGCATCACGAATTATGTATTTTTCAAGGTGTCAATAAGCCTTTCTGCCACATCAGCAGCCATTTCATCAATTCTTTTTGGTACAGTGTCATTGCTCAAAGGAATCGATTGCGTGATAGTGCTTGCACTGGGCCCCAACATGGTGGCAATAATCTGTTTCACTGCTGGTAAAATCAGTGTTTCTCCGATAGTGTGAGGTTTGCCACATTTTGCTATCAACAAAGATACTTCATAGGAACAAATAAGTCCCTTGTTGGCATTGAGTGACAATTTTCCAAATAACTTCCCAACTGTGCTGCGACCCTCAAACTTGGCCTTTAAGGATTGGAAAAACGATGCTGGTTTGTCGGCTTTATCCGAATGAATTCTTACCAAATGTTCTTTCAGTCAGGAAGGCTTCATCGCTTCATTTGAAAATGTTTTCTCACAAAGAAGACAAAACGGAAGCTGTACATTGGAAGGAGATGGAATGAATCCCAATTTTAGGTATTCCGTCGAATATTGGCGACATTTCCTCTTTTCAGCCATGTTGAGAGGTCTTTGAAATGAAAGGCACTACCTGCAAATTAAATTTTCCTCCATTAGAACACTAGAAAAACACATGTGGACGTCGATAAACCTAGTTTCAACAGTTACGTTGACATTACAGCTGACGTCACAGGGGACAGACACTCAGCATGCGATGTTTCGAAAGAAGCGCTCCCCCCTCCATCACTGCCCATTCTGGTCAATGACATGCCACTGTATGGGTAGAGCAGGGGTAAGCAACCCAAAACACTCAAAGAGCCACTTGGACCTGTTTCCCACCGAAAACAAAACACTGGGAGCCGCAAAACCCTTTTGACATCTAAAATGAAGATAACACTGTATATATCCTTTTTTTACCGTTATTATATATATATCTTCAGTGTTCTCTTCATTTTAGATATCAAAAGGGTCTCTCTCTCTCTCTCTCTCTCTCTCTCCCTCCCTCCCTCCCCCTTTCTGCCCTTGGTCTGCCAGTCCTCTTCCCCCACTCAGTGTGTGTGTGTGTGTGTGTGTGTGTGTGAGAGAGAGAGAGAGAGAGAGAGAGGGAGAGAGAGGCACTTGAGCTTTCTCTCTCTCTCTTTCCTCTCTCTTTCTCTCTCTTTTTCTCTTTCCCCTCTCCCTCTCTCTTTCTCTCTTTCCTCTCCCTCCCTCCCCCTTCTTTCTCCAGGTGAGGAGAGAGAGAAAGAGAGAGAGAGAACAAAAGGCAGAGGGCGCTGAAGGGGCAGGGAGGGGGGCAGGAGGCAGCAGAAGACCCCCTGTCACCGCTGGAGGCACCCAGCTCCGCTGCCTGCCGAGCCTGTGGGGACACCCCGGCTCACGGTCACATTGGCAGGCCGTCCCATGTGCTGCTGGCGTCCCCGGGCTCAAGTCAGAGCCATGGGGCATCTGCGGAATGCCCTGCCCATCGGCTGCATCGCCAAGCCTCCCCTCGCACCGCCGGTGTCCTCAGTCGGAACCAGGGCAATGATCCGCCTCCCTCCAGGACCAACACTGGAACCTCCCGTGCTGCTGGTAGGTCCATCGTGCTGGAGGAGCTGGGGCCGCTCCGCAACGCGCGGTGCTCCTGGCGATCAGTGACCCACCAGCATTGCCCAGGGAGCGATGCTTTCGCTGGCTGCCGCCCGCGCCGGCTGCCACCCGTGCCGGCTGCTGCCCATGCCGGCTGCTGCCCCCACTGGCTGCTGCCCCCACCGGCTGCTGCCCCTGCCGGCTGCTGCCCCCGCTGATTGCCACCCCAGCTGGGACTGCCGCCCATGGGCGGCAGAAGGAAGAAGGGGAGGAGGAGGAGGGCAAGGAAGCCGGTGTCGGGCCCCAGGAGGAAGCGCTCCCGCGGGTCTGGCCAGGGCTCTTCTGCTGCTGGTTGAAAAATGCTTCCCCCTCCCTTTCCCTCCCCCCAATCTTCTGCTCACCTCACATTCTTCGCCGACAAAGCAGCTGGGACTCCAGCGCGCCTTCCCGGCCAGCTGGGCCAATAGTCTCATGGCTGGGGATCACAGGGGCTGCTCTCCCTCAGGGCCGTGGCTTGCGGGAAGGCTGGCTCGCTCAGCTGAGGCTCTGGCGGGCTGCTCCCAGCAGGGATCCCAGGGCTTCCCTGCGCGGTTCCCCGGCCACATGCACCTCGGGCGGGGCCAGCCAGGGAAAGGGACTTCCTGACCGCACTTCTCCCAGGGGTTGGGGCACCCGGGCGCAGGGCCAATCAGGAGCCCTGCGAGGGGGGCAAATCTGCATGAGAGAGAGAGAGAGAGAGAAGCACAAGTGCGTCTCTCTGTCTCTTTCTCTCTCTGGAAATGGCGGCGGAGGCTCGGAGCCACAGGGGAAGGCTCAAAAGTATCCCCAAAACTTCTCCCTCCATCACCCCCATATTGCCCCTTTTCGTTCCATCGCCCCCCTGAAAAATGAAATCGCCCCCTGGGTGGCGATATCGCCCAGGTTAAGTACCACTGAGTTAAAGTACTGCACCCATTGCACTTGTTTTGGGGACAAATTGTGGGGAGTTTTCAGTGCCTCTAGATTTTTGTGATCAGTCCATACTTCAAAAGGCACCTTGCTCCCTTCTTGATAGTGTCTCCAGTTTAACAGAGCCCAGCGGTTTAAGTGAGAGCGCACCTGGTTGAGGAAAAAGATCAGCTTCTCTGGGTCCCCATCGAAGGTTGCTCTGAGAGGTGGTGCCATCAATGGTTGCTGGCCTCCCCATGACAGCTGCCGCATCCCCAGTGGCTGCAAGCCTCTGAATGGTTGCTGCATGATCGGGGGCTGTTGCCACCACCACGGCTGTTGCTGCATTGCCGGTGGCTGTGGCATCCCCAATTGCTGTACAACTCCTACCGGTCTCAGCGGTGGCTGTAGTGGCACCCCCCAGTTGCTGTAGGCCTCCCAATGGTTGCTGTATGGGCGGGGGCTGCTGCCATCCCCACTGCTGCTGGCTTGTGGGGGGTTGTGGCATCCCCAGTTGCTGTAGGCCCCCCTGCGGCCCCAGAGGGGGTTGTTGCTGGATCCCCATTGGTTGTGGGCCCCTCAGCGGTTGCTGCACGTTTGGGGGTGGCAACCATCCCCACTGCTGCTGCTGTACTCCCAGTGGTTGCTGACCTCCTGGCGGCTGCATCACCCCTGGTTGTTGCAAGGCCCCCATCTGCTGCTGCATATTTGGGGGCTGCGGCCACCCCCAGCTCAGCTGCTGCACCAGCAGAAGCTGCTAGCCCCCCACCTGTGGGGGCTGCGGCATCTCCCATTGCTGGCTGGGTGGTCAGTAAGCGCGTTGATCCGGGGATTGGCTGTCCCAGCGATGGCTTGGGCTCTTATCTCATCAGCCGCGATCTGGGCTTTTGGAGGGGTGATGACTGGAGCTGTCTCTTCCCGCAGGGAATGTCTAGTATTATATAAACAATAATACTCAATATGAAGACCCGGACGACAGCTTGTTCACTGAATTATGTATTTACTGTAGTTATCCACACCCTGTCCCCTTTATCCCGATTTCCCTGTACCCGCCCCGACTCCACCTTTTCCTTACCCATATAAAATCTAATAAAATATTTTTTTTTAAAAAAAGAACATTTTATTCAGGAAACAAAGCATCAGCACTTACATAGTTGAACCCAAGACTGACATTCCCTCCCCCCAGATACAAAGTAACAAGTTGTAATTCTCACCCCAGAAAGGCTGTCATAAATCACATTCACCAGTTATTCCAAAACGTGGGCTCTTCTCCCAACTTCTCAACCTGCCAAAACTTTATCTAACATTGACCTTGAGTTCACACACAGCTGCAATTGTTATGGCTAACTGAAAACACTCGAGCACTCCCCCCATTCCTCCTTCTACATCTGAATATCTTAAACAGCAGAAAAAGCACAATGAAAGCAAAAGGTAAAATGGCTGCAATTTCTTAATTGTCACAGTGTTGACACCCGTTTTAGCTACACCATGCAGACTCGAAGAGCAGAAATTGATGTCTATAATGGGAAGCAGGGAGGCTGGCCAGTGGTGGAATATATCCAAGAATTTCAGAAGATTGCAAGAAGATTAAGGCACTGGCCAGAGCAGTTCCTGACCCATTACTTCAGAGATGGCCTGAATCAAGAACTATTCTACATGTGCCTACCCAGAGGGATACCGAACAGGCTCCACAACTGGTACCAGCTGGTAACCAAGGAGGAGCTGGACCTGAGGGAGTACAAAGAATGTGGGAGACCTGAGGCCCATCTGAAGAAGAGTCAGGAGAGACACACATTGGGTAGCAGAGCTCCGTCCATGCCGTCCCCCGTCCCTGCCGAGATCCCAAGATGCACACCAGGGCCTTGCTTCCAGTGTGGTCTGTATGGCCACCAGGTGGCTATGTGTCCTTCCCCCATGCCTAGGCTAGCCCTGGTGAACCCGACTCGCTCAAAGCCAGAAAAAAGACCAAGCAAGGGAAAAGAAAAGCTGTAAGTAGCCCACCAGATCATTGAGGTCTCCCCCCAAGCAGTGAAGGGGAGAGAACTCTGACTGTGGAGGAACTGCAGTTGCCCCTCTATGAAACTGACAGTGAAGGGGATGACCCAATGGTAAGTGAACCCATCAAGCCCCTCGTTGTCCAAGCAGAGATCGTAGCACTGCAGTCTGGGGCAAAGACTGTAGTTAAGACCCTCATAGACTCGGATTGTACCAGATGCTTGGCCAGTCTATAGACAGTGCAGAAACTGGGATTGCAGGTGAGGAAGTTGCGCCAGCCCATGAGGATCAAACAGGTTGATGGTTCGATGATGGAAGGGCTGTCCACTCCCTACCTAACCAAGCCAGTACGCTTGAGGCTAGGCAACCACGAAGAGACCATTCGATTTGTGATCACCCCAAAAATGGCCAAGGCAGTAATTGTGAGGCTACCTTGGCTAACCAAGTAGGACCCTAACATTTGCTGGGGGAAGAAAGTAGGCACGTGGCAATAGAGAAGAAGGGCCCCACCCCCTTAGAGAGAAGTCGAGACAAGCCCGAACCACAACAAAAGCCTCAAACACAGCACAATTGTGAGCAGCCAGTGGAATTGCAATCCATCCCAAGAGAGTACCGAGACTTAAGGGAGGTGTTCAGCGAAAAGGAGTGTGACACCCTGCCTGCCCGTCACCCCACAGACTGTGCCATTGAAATCCTGCCAGGAGCTAAACTCCCCAAGCCAAAAATGTACTCAATGACCTCAAGGGAGATGGGGGAGCTAAGGGACTACATTGATAAAGAGTTGGCTAGAGGCTTCTGTTGTTATTCCTCGCCAGCCAGTGGATCCGGCAGCCGAGTCTGAGGACTCAGATGAGGAGGAGCAGCCTGGAGTGATATTGGCGTATGAGGAAGGTACTGAAGAGCACCAAGACTCACAGTCAGATGACGAGCCCGGCCGCTCTACTCACGCTCTGGCAGAGACACAGCTGTTTTGGAGGCCTGAGTTGGATGACAATGAGGAACAGCTGGGGCCAATCCCAGATGCGCGGATGCGCAGAGAGAAGAGGCGAACAAGACAGAGGAAGGCAGTCGGGCGGCTCCATAGGCAAAGTAAAAGTCACTAAGAAGCCACACCCTGGCTGGACTATAAAGGGGGGGAGGTGTGGGAGGTGCTGGTTGCCGAAGGCAACCGTTTATGCTGTGGCTTTTTGTTTTGTTGATTGTGTTGTTTGCCTCTGAAGTCTTGGACATTGAGTCAGGTGTAAAAAAATAAAAAGGAGTTTATTTTTCTTGCGGGTCCTGTCTGGTTCCATGAAGAAGGGTTTTTCCTCATGAGTAAAGCAGTTGAACAAGTACTCATGTAGGCTGGGACAGAACAGCTTTATCCAAGCGGCGAAATCCCGAGTGGCAGGCCCAGTGCTGTTTAAAGAAAAAAAAGAAGGGTCTCTGAGATTGTGCGTGGATTTCCATGGGATAAACGGGGTGTGTGTGGAGAACATGTACCCCCCTCCCCTTCATGAATGACATGCTAGGCCACTTGGCAAAGGGGAAGGTGTTTACCAAGTTAGACCTGAGGGAGGCATATTACCAGGTGAGAGTTAAAAAAGGCGACGAATGGAAAACTGCTTTTAACTGCGTGATAAGGTGCTACCAGTTTAAAGTGATGCCTTTTGGGCTGCAATGGGCTCTTGCGGTATTCATGCAGCTTATTAACAAGGTGCTGTATGAGCACCTGTACAAGGGGGCCCTCGTGTACTTGGATGACATCCTCATGTATTCAGAGACAATGGATGAACATGTGACGCTTGTAAGGCAAGTGTTGAAAAAACTTTTGGATGCTAAGCTGTACACCAAGTTGTCAAAATGCAAGTTCCACAAGACTAGTCTAGATTACCTAGGCTATAGAGTGTTATACGAAGGAGTGGAGATGGACCCAGAGAAAGTGAAGTCCATCTAAATCAACGATTTGGACGTGGGGATAGATGGGGAACTCATCAAATTTGCAGATGACACCAAGCTGGCAAGAATAGCCAACACTCCAGAAGATAGGCTTAGGATACAGGAGGATATGGACAGACTTGAACATTGGGCGCTATCTAACAAAGTGAAATTCAATGGTGAAAAAAGTAAGGTTCTACATTTAGGCAATAAAACCCAAATGCACAGGTATAGTATAGGGGGTACCTTGCTCAATAGTAGTAACTGTGAGAGGGATCTTGGAGTCCTAGTGGACAATCACTTAAATATGAGGCAGCAGTGTGCTGCAGCTGCCAAAAAAGCCAACACAGTGCTAGGCTGCATTAACAGAGGGATAGAATCAAGATCACGTGAAGTATTAATATCACTTTACAATGCCTTGGTAAGGCCACACTTGGAATACTGCATCCAGTTTTGGTCACCATGATGTAAAGGAGATGTTGAGACTCTGGAAAGAGTACAGAGAAGAGCAACAAAGATGATCAGGGGACTGGAGGCTAAAACATATAAGGAATGGTTGCTAGAATTAGGTATGTCTAGTTTAATGAAGAGAAGGATTCTGAACTGTACAGGTGTATGTGTCATATTTCTGTCATAACATTAGAACCTTATATAACTTCTATGTTTCAGATTTTGCAGTAATAGACTTTATATTATTACGAATTTCCATAATATGCGAAATGGATGTCGACGAGTCAACTGGCAATCCTACTTTGCCCAAATGCACTGTTGGAGAAAAATTGTCATCAACTTGCCACCATGGTTCATTTTATTCTAATAAAATTGGGCTGCATTATGTGCACAGTTTGTCCGCCAAAGAAAAAATACTCATTACTCGGCGATCGGAGGTTGAGCTCACAGACGATGACCAAATCTGCTTGCATCACAAAGCGATGTATCTGAAAAAGTACGACATGAAGCAAAAGTTGTGCTGCAACCCAAATATGTTTCCATGGTTCAAAGCATGGCAGACTCTTCGTCATCGGATAATTATGATATGGACATTTCGGGCACTGTTAATCAATGTTTGACCGATTTAGGGACTTCTCCATTAAAAATTTGGAAGTTGAGCACTAGGGATAAAACTGGCTATGTGAAACAAAAAATTAAACGTGTGCAGAAAGTTGTAGCAGACAAAATAATGTTAGCCGCTGGAGTAGCAGCTGAAGATATTGGGCAAACTAGTGAGTCTACTGCTAAGGAATGACCTAATCGAAGACATGAAAACAAAAATTAAAATATCTGATAGACAAAAGTTCAATTATTGACTTTGGCCCCAAAGAGTTGGTCGATACTGGTGACAGCAAAAACATTTGGCGTTTCAGAACGTATGGTTAAAACAGCGAGAAAACTAAAGAGAGAGGCATTTGTGCACTACCAGATGCAAAAGTTGGCAAACCGCTGCCAAAGGAAATCGCCGACAGAGTTCGAGATTTCTACGAGGATGACGAATTTAGCAGGATGTGCCCCTGCAAAAAGGATTATGTTTCCATTCGGCTTGATGGCGTCAAGGTTCACAAACAAAAGTGGTTGCTACTGTGCAATCTGAAAGAACTGTATGTGGCATATCAAAACAAATATGGTACTGAAATTGGTTTCTCCAAATTCTATGAACTCAGACCAAAGTGGTGTGTCACCATCTGTGCCTCAGGCACACATTCTGTCTGCGTCTGCACCATTCATCAAAATGTTAAGCTTATGCTACAAGGTGCCAACATTAAAGAGGACTACAAGCTGCTCATGGGAAAGGCAGTTTGCGATCTGAACACCAAAGATTGTATGTTGCAGCGATGCCAAACTGCCCTGATGAAGAGGCACTGATAGCGCATTTGGACAAAATATTCAACGATTGGGATTTGGAAGAATCAATAGAATTCAAACAATGGGTTCATACTGACTGCGAAATGCTGGAAACAAGTGTTCTCACTGTTGATGGCTTCATCAAAAAACTTGCTAGCAAAATGTGGAAACTGACTGGCCACCACTTCATTTCAAAACATCAAAGCAAATATTTGAAGTCGTTGAAAGCCAGCCTAAAAGAAACCAAACTGATTGTACTGATGTATTTTGTAGAGAATTACTCATTTGTTGTCCAAGATGCTGTTCAAGGCTTTCACTGGGAGAATTCGCAAGCCACAGTGCATCCCTTCATTGCTTATTATGTCGATAAAGATGGCGCACTACAAATTGTCAACTGTTGCATAATTTCTGATCATATGAAGCATAATACGGTTTCCGTGCACGTGTTCATTCGGAAGTTCAGTTTTTGATGACTAAAATGAAGATTACAAGAATATACTACTTTAGTGACGGTTCAGCGGCTCAATACAAAAATTACAAAAATTTTGTCAATCTGTACAATCACAAACATGATTTTGAAATTGAGGCCATGTTCTGGACCAATCAGTTAGATGGGTTGTTCTGGACCAATCAGTTAGATGGTTCTGTATGTTAGAATGTTTGGCATTTATTGGGTTAAGTGCTGTCTCCTTAAGAGATGGCTTATGGGTAATGTAGTTTAGCTATTCAGTTAATATCATGTTAGCAAGTCAGTAGGAGGGGCTTCTAAGTTCATCACAGGATATCCTGGCTACATGCCAGCTCAAAGAGGAGCCTTTGTTTTCTTCCAACATCATGGCTCCTAGCCCCGGGGCATAGCCCCGTAGCTTAGAGATTCTATGCCAACATGTGAGTCTTATGCAGAAGAAGAGGGGAAAATCTATTATTAATTTACCTGTGGAATGAGCCATATTGCTGAAATATGTTTCTGGATGTATCTCTACATAACCGTGAGTTATTGTTTAGGATTCCTAGAAATAAAAGCGATATTTCTTTGCTTATTTCATTGAGCTGCTTTTTATTTAAGCAGAGCATTTTCAAAAAAGGAAATAAAACAGAAAATAAAAAGGGAGAAAGGAACTTGGCAGGAACCTTGGGAAGAATACCTGCTGAGCCCTGGTAAGTTTGTGGGGTTTCTTGTTTAAATTACTAATTCACCTTTTTTTAGCAGCCATAAAAAGGGTTTCTCCTTCCCCTTTCTTCGAAGTTTGCCCTCAGCACAGGCTTTGAGGGGGTGGAGATTTCTGCTGCAGCCCCCCTGCTGACTAATCCCTGGTAGCTGGGAGGAAATAGCTCATTCTTCCTTTGGGAAGCAGAGAGGCAGATGCTTTTTATTTAAGCAGAGCATTTTCAAAAAAGGAAATAAAACAGAAAATAAAAAGGGAGAAAGGATCTTGGCAGGAACCTTGGGATGAATACCTGCTGAGCCCTGGTAAGTTTGTGGGGTTTCTTGTTTAAATTACTAATTCACCTTTTTAGCAGCCATCGCGCCCCTTTCAGCACACGATATAATCCTAAAACAAGTAGGAAAAAATCCAAAAAGTAAACTAAGACCAAAACAAAAATTTGAACAACCTAAAAAGCTGTGGTTCATTTTTTCTTTTAAATCAATATAAGCGAGTAAGGGAGTAAAATTATTAACCTTATCAAAACCATCAAAAAATCATCGATATCTAGAAGAGGAAGTTAAATATATTTTTTGTATAATAATAACAGTAAACATATAATAATAAGAAATGGAGATAGATAGCCGGCAGACGGAGGGGAGCTTCCCAGTGTTTTGCATTGAGTGTCACATGTATGACTATCTGTCTGCTGGACAGAAGTCTTGGGTGTGTGATCGGTGCAATGAGCTCCTGGCTCTCAGGGAACAGGTCCTTTCCCTTGAAGCCAAGGTAGCAGACCTGGAGAAGCAGAGAGAGATAGTGAGGCAGGAGAAGATCTTCAGGGATGCAGCAGGAGCATCCCACTCCATGCTGAGCAGCTCTCCAGCTGCTTTGGAGAATGGAGATCTTGGGCAGGGAGGACATCAATCTGTGGAAGAGGGACAGGCTCCTTTAGTTGGGACCCCTTCCTTGGAGGATGTGCCCATATCCTCTTGCACCGAGGATACTTCTCCGCGGGTGGTGGGAGGGGGGCTTCTTGCAGTGGGTGATTCGATTGTTAGAAATATAGAGAGACGGGTTTGTGATGGAAGCGTTGACCACATGGTAAACTGCCTGCTGGGTGCAAAGGTTGCGGACATCACGAGGCATCTAGACAGGCTGATAGACAGTGCTGGGGTGGAGCCAACTGTCGTGGTACATGTCGGTACCAATGACATTGGGAAAGCTAAGTGGAAGGTCCTGGAAGCCAAATTTAGGTTGCTAGGTAGAAGATTAAAGTCCAGGACCCCCAAAGTTGCATTCTCAGAAATGCTACCTGTTCCACGCGCAGGGCCAGCTAGACAGGCAGAGCTCAGGAGCTTCAATGCGTGGATGAGGCAGTGGTGTCAAGAGGAAGGGTTTAGATTCATTAGGAACTGGGAAACATTTTGGGACAAGCCACACCTGTACAGAAGGGACGGGTTACACTTGAACCATAATGGAACCAGACTGCTGGCGATTAATATTAAAAAGGTTTCAGAACAGCTTTTAAACTGATTCGTAGGGGCAAGTCAACAGGAGCTGGGCAGCTTCCGGTTCGAGAAGGCACACTGCCAAATATGGAGGGTGGAAGTTATGCACACATCGATGACTCAACAGGAAAACTAAATTGTAATAGTCAAGCAGAAGGACATGGTGGACCATCTACAAATTCTACAGTCAAAATCTACAGTCAAAGTTGAAAGTGCACCAGAAAATTACATATAAATGTCTGTACACGAATGCTAGAAGCATTCGAGCAAAAATAGGGGAATTGGAATGCTTGGTGAAGGAAAATAATATTGATATTATTGGCATAACAGAAACCTGGTGGACAGATGAAAACCAATGGGACACAAGGATTCCAGGTTACAAATTGTATAGGATAGACAGGAGAGGGAGAAAGAGTGATCCCCCCTTTGCCTGCAACTCAAAAGTGTGTGTATGTGTGCCATGCCAAGTCAGTTTGTTTGAGAGCAAGAGAAAGAGACGTTGTTTAGTCCAAAAAATGGTAGGTAGGCAACATCATGGAAATTTTGATCGAACAAAATGATGCGTTGGTAACATTCATGCACCCGCGAGGCCCTGCTCATTCATTTTATTGGCCTGCAAGACAAGATGTTTGTTGGGTTCCGGAACCACATCTTATTTGCGTGCTTCCAGCACCTTCAGTTATGTCATCAGGTTGACAATATCAATTTCCAAAAGCAACGCTAAAGAACATGGTGCGTAAATTCAATAATAAATAAGTGATCATTGGAATTTGGCACTTCATACGAATAGTACAGTCTTCAGCTTGGGAACCATATAAGATACCCACTTTAGGCTTGGAAACCTAGGATAAGCTGCACAATCATCAGCTTGGGAACTGGACAGACACCCACACAAGGCTTTGGAACCTCGAGGAAGAAACCAAACTACAGGCTTGGGATCCTGAACCAAGAAACCCACCCATGGCTGGTGTTGCATGACTATTGGGCATGCCCCTTATGGCGATGGGGTTGCTGGTTCAAGTGCCTGAACTGGTAGTGACAATGGCACTGATATGTAGGTTCTGAGGTTTTGCTTGATAAAAAAATACAGGAAACCAGAAGTTGCCTTCAAGCTTTACGTTTTTATTCAGCTGAATAGAGACGGACTCCTCTAAATGAGAGGAGCCCCGAATGACAAAAAGCCTTGTATTTATTCTTTCTAATTACATAAGCAACCCATCCAGCAAAGCTGACACACATAAGATAAAGATTTCACCCAGTAAGTCTGGCACACTGTAGATAAGAAGGGAGAAAGCAGAAGTAGCTAAACATGTTCTCTTTTGGGTGTTTCCCTAAAGATATCATATGTTCTCAGGTGGGTTAGGACATTGGGTGTTTTCCTTGCTGTCCTTTCATGACCCTGTATCCAGGACTCTGCAAGAGACCAGAGAGAGAGGGGCCATCTATACGTATTCACAATTATACTGTCCCCTAAGTCCTGGTCATCAGCATCATGGACCAATGCAATATAACAGTAGTAATGATGTCTATATAAAACAAACAAGATGAAAAAATAATAGAATACATGTGACGTTGCCATAACAATGTCCTCAACTTTGTCCCTATTTTTAGGGCTTTATACGTCAGCAATGAAAAATCAACCCTACTTTTTTAGGGGGGTTGAAACCTGCTCTTTCTAATGAGAATGATTTAACAGAGTTTCCAGAAGGTCTTTTTTTGTAAAAGCGGGCTGAAGATACCCTATTTTTGGTGTTTTTACAAAAAACGTCAACTTTACACTCAATTTGTAAACTATTGGAAAGCAGTAGGAGAATGAAATTTTATATTCGAAAACCTTGTGTTGTTAAGTTATTATGCGCAAAGTTTCATGTTTATCATACCTTTCCTTCCAGAGATATAAAAAGCAAAACGTTAAACTTTTTTTTGAGCCGCAATATTTTCAGCCAACTTTGCTCCAAATTATCTAGATGGAGATCGCTCATGAGAATGTGCTTATTATTTTGTTTAATAGAGCACAAAAAGTTGTACAAGATGGCCAGGTTTTGTTTCTCTCAACAAAATATTGTCGGAGATATTATGTCTCAAATTTGCTGGAATCTCAGAGTCATACTGTAGAAGGCTGCGGTATGGGGTCAAACAAATGACTATATCTCCGCAAATATTGCACCAGCAAACAACACTTTACCAATGTTCATTGGGGACATGTGTGCATGTTCACACAAAATTTCATCAAAGTCTGTGATGGTGGAGCAGGGACCCCCAGACCACTTGACATGGAATGGCCCGGAGGGAACTAGAAGTAAAGCTATCCTGGACCTAATTCTTACTAATAGAGAAAAAGTGATAGAGGGCGTTGAAGTTGCCTGAACCTTGGGTGAAAGTAACCACGTCATACTGGAATTCAATATAATGCAAACACGAATAATAGAAAATAATCCGGCTTCCGGTTCCGGTCTTCGACGCTGGTGGACGTGCGGAGAGACTGCTCTCTTCTGCTGTCTGGTTTTTCTCCTTCGGAAGACCCTGGAAAGGGTCGAAAGTCACCCTGGAGGGGTGACCACCATTGGGGAGGACTCCTGCTGGATCGCAGAGGGGCAGCAGCCTGTCCGTTTGATCTGCAGTAACTCCTCAGGACCGAAGAGGAAAAGAGCGGCCATTAACATGGCCGCTCACTTAGTTGAACCAGCCGAAAGCCCAAAGCACTAACTAAGCATGAAGAAGCAACTGGAGGAGTTGGGTGAGACCCTATTTTTCCTTTTGTCCCTCCCAACTACTCTCCTGTAAAAACTCTTTAAATACCCTTTTCCCCCAGCTTAATTCTGCGGCTTTTGCTCACTCCGGGAAAATAAAGCTAAGAAACAAAAAAAGGAACAATAAGATTAAATGATTACATGCCTGGATTTGTAGTATCTGGATTCCTGGGCTCCCCAAAAGCTCTGTACTTCTACAAAAACTTACTGCTTTACTCCTTTGCTAACTCGGGGGGGGGGAAAGGGAATACTTTTTTTTCCTTTCTTGAACCGAACAAAAGCCCTATTTTGTATATTACTGGGGGCATCTTGTGGTGAAATTTGGTACAGCAAGTGGAATATTTTTTTTCTGACTGGGAGACCTCTGAGACTAAAATTTGTCCTTGACAGCAACCAAAAGATAAGAACTTGAAACAGCTTGGTGGTGAAAATATCACTTTACAGTGGAGGTGGACAGTTATTGACTTTTATTAAAAATAGCCTCCACTAAAGGACTATTTGTAGACATTACAGAAATGGAGGAACACCACCCACAGCTAAATGTTAAACTTATACTCGAAAAAATTCTAGAGGCTACTGAGCTAATGAATTCTACAATGAAAGACTTATGTGCCACTTTAAAGCCACAAAATACAGCTTTAACCCCATTAGAGGAATCCACACTTTAAAAAGCAACAGAAGAAGGAACTAATAACAAAGTGGATTTTAAAAAATGCCAGCAACAATCTACTCAGAACTTTGACACCCAAACTTTGACTTCACTTAAAGACTTTACAACTACAACAGCAACAGAAATTGAACAAAGCAATGCTAAGATGGAACCTGCAGAGGATTTATGACAACACATTGAGATTCTAGACAATCTAGATGATCCAAAAACAACTACAACATCTAACATGACTGTTCATCTAATCCAGCTGAAACCAGAAGAAGACCAGCCTGAACGTATGATAAATATATTGTTAGAGAAATTTTAATTTCTCTGTTGGTAAAAATAAATCAGAAGCTCTCACAGTTGACTGCATTTAGCTGATTCAAATAACCTCTTTATATTCATATCAAAATATTTACAATACCATACATTCTTCTTTACAGCAACATAGCACAATGAAGACTTCTTACAGAGAGATACAGAGACAGACCTGAGACTGAAAATCCAGCTCCTAACTCAATACCTTTTTTTTTCACAGACTCAGTAGCACTTTTCTCACATTGGCTGACTGAGTTACCACATGACTCTTCCTGCTCATGAATATTCCAACACTCCTCCCTTCATGACAGGAAGAGACATCAGACCTATTGACTTAATACATTCTCCATAGTGAATACCACCCAATGGTTTAGTCATCATGTCTGCCAAATTATTCTCAGAACAATGATGTAAACTAATCAATTTTTCTTTTACAGCTTCCCTGACATTACAATACTTAATGTCTACATGTTTACTTCTGTTCTTCACCCTGTCACCAGTTGCCATTTTTATACAGGCAGCATTGTCTTCAAATACCTTTACAGATTCTTTTACATTAATATTTAAATCTTGCAACAACTGTACATACCATGTTACTTCAGAACACAATTCAGATAAAGCAATAAACTCTGCTTCCGCTGTTGAAATAGCAACAGTTGTTTGTTTTCTGGACTTCCATCCAATCAGAGTCCCTCCAAACAATATTATAATCCCAGAATTTGATTTCCTTGTGTTTATGTCATTTGCATAGTCACTATCGACATAACACTTTAATTTCAATTCCTCAGTAATCTGTATTTGAAGACCCAAATTTATGGTTCCCTTTAAATATCTGAGAACTCTTTTTACACCCATCCAATGTAACTTTGTAGGTGCAGCAGTAAAACAGCTAAAAATGTTTACTGCGCAAGCTATGTCTGCTCTGGACCACTGTGATAGATATAACAAACTCCCTATTGCTGAGTGATACAGTATATCTCTTGATCACAGGTTTCACCTTTGTCCGCACTTAAACTATTATAAAAATCCATACTCATGGGTGTGGGAGCAGTATTGCTATCTTTCATATTATATTTTTCCAATAACTGCTCAATTTTTCTCATTTGGCTAAAAATATAACCACCTTTTTCATTTTTCCGTACCTCTACACCGAGATAATTTTTTATTTCTCCCAAATTCTTTAATTCGAATTTCTTTCCTAATTTATCAGCAAATTCCTTGACTTGTGATGCATCCTTTGCAATGAAGCAAAGATCATCCACAAATGATAACAGTAGACAATTCCCTCCTTGTAACTGTCCAGTATATACAGTATACAATTATCAGCTTTGCAACTCTTAAATCCAAGACCCTTTAAAGCAGTATCTAAACAGATATTCCAGTTTCTGGCTGACTGCTTCAGCCCATAAATAGCCTTGTTTAATTTATACACCATGTTAGGCTTTGCAATTTCATACCCTGGTGCTTGAATCATATAAATTTCTTCCTCTAACTCAGCATTGAGGAATGCAGTTGTGATATCAAAGTGCCAGATTTTATGCTTATATGCCACTGCCAATGCCAGTGCTAATCTTATACTCGCACTTTTCACAGTTGGTGCAAATACTTCATCGTAGTGCACATTCTTTAATTGTAAAAAACCTTGTGCCACTAACCTGGCCTTATACTGTATATCATTATTTGGCAATACCTTTTTCTTATATACCCACTTACAACCCACAGCTTTGGTTCCCTGTGGCAAAGTCACTGATTGAAATACTTCATGGTCTCCCATGGATTTCATCTCTTTATCCATGGCCTCCTTCCATCTTTCTTGTTCAGCTTTTGGTAATGCCAACACCTGTTTGTAACTTCTTGGCTCATACCACACATTGCAAACCTTTACCTTGCTGGCAGAATACCTGTCAGGCGGAATTCCTTTGTTACATCGCTCTGACCTACGTGGTATTAACTGCTCCTGTGTCTCAAGTCTTTCTGGCTTCATGTCTTGTTCAGCCTCTCCTCCCTGAACATTGACATCTTCAATAATCATTTTTCCATCATTAGATGAGTTATTGTCATTAAATAGATCACCGTCATTAAGTGAGACATACCCAGAATTTGCATTAATTATGTCCCAATTTTGTTCTGCAAAATTAGCAGACCTTGAAATTACAATTCTTTTACTTTCGTCGCTAAAGCGATATCCTTTTGACCCTGGCTCATAGCCCACAAACCTGAGCTTTCTTGCCTTTTTTTTTTAATTTTTAATTTTTTCACCCTGCACCATACACCAAAAACAAACTATACATATATAAACAAAAATCTTTTCTTTTAACAGAACCGTACTATACATTGTAACTATTCTATTACATCTTATTTACATTTTATTTACATTCAATCATTATATCTTTTTCTTTCTCTGTTCTAGCCAAATGTAACACTTATTCCAAATTTCATAAAATTCTGACGCCTCCTTGTCTTTTAATTCTAGCGTGAGTTTATTCATTTCTGTGCATTCCAAAATTTTATAAATAACCGTATCATCTGTGGGTATATTTTCATTTTTCCAGCATTGGGCATATGCTATGAGAGCTGCAGTCAATATATATATGGAAGAAATATCAGTACCTACTACACGAAAAGATTCCCATCTGGACGATCCCCGGACACGCAATAGGGGACATAAATATAATACAAGGTCAGGATGTGGTGCCCTATAGTAAACTTGTAATGGAAGAAGGAAATGTGTTTTCGTTAAAGCCATCAAATACGCTAGCAGATGAAGGAATAGTGTGTACCTGGCTTTCATATTTGCAACTGCAGTCCAGATGGCAAAAAGACCTGAAGAAGGGTATATCCAGAACAGATGAGAATTTAATTGAACAGGTTAGAGCGCAGGGGCCCATGCATATCAAACGAGTGTACAGTGTACTGATAGAAATGGACTCTGAAACTGTACTAGTTAAGGACTGTATGGTAAAGTGGGAACAAGATTTTGGTCAACATATCACGATGGAAACGTGGGAGGGAATCTGGGTGAGAAATGTAAAATTTACACAAGCGCAACACTTAAGGGAGAACTTTTATAAAATGTTCTATAGGTGGCACCTAGACCCGAAAAAATTATCGCATATCTATCCAGACATCCAACCTAAATGTTGGAGGTGTGACAGTATGGAGGCTACATATTTTCATGTATGGTGGACATGTAGAAAGATTAAAGCCTTCTGGAGAAAAATATGGTGGACAATCCAAACCATTTTGAAAAAGCGTATTGAATTTCTACCTCAGGTGTTTTTGTTAGGGATCATAAAAGACTGCACTACCACAGAGACGAACTTAATTCTGAACTTGATCACAGCAGCGAGACTGCTGGTGGGACAATACTGGAAGAAGCCAGAAATACCACCTATAGAAGAATGGACTTTGAAAGCAATAAAATTGGCAGAAATGGCTAAAATATCGGCATACTTGAAGGATCGCTCAAATGAACAATATATGATAGACTGGAAACAGTGGATAGACTACATACAAGAGAAACACCAATCAAAGAAAATGTATCTGGCTTATAGTTAAATCTTGACACAGGGAGTGAAGAATGTTTACAAATTTAAATTTAAATCGATTGTATTAAGTTGGATAGCAGTTAGCTTGAATCTTTCCCTGGTTTACATATACAAATATTTATCTATTGATTATTGGAAGGTATATATCAAATAGACTAAGAATGTACTTGATAGAGGGAAGGGCGTATCGACATGAAAATTATTAATTTTAATAAGATGACTTGTTTGTTTGATATCCAATGGACTGATCTGAAAAGAAGTGAAAGTTACAATTTTTAAAATGTAGGTGGTTTATAGTTAAACTTGGACACACGGAGTGAAGAAGGTCAACAAATTTAAAATGATTGTATTAAGTTGAATGGCATTTAACTTGAATTTTTTCTTTGTTTACATGGACAAATGTTTATCTAATAATAAATATTTTTAATAATAATAAAAAAAAATTCCGGTTTAAAATCCATTTTTATCTCCGTTATCTCCTGTATCCAATCTCTTATTCGTTCCCAATACTTCTTTGCTTTGGGGCACAGCCACCACATGTGGAAGAATGTTCCTTCTCTAATTCTACATTTCCAACACTTCGGATCTATATTTTTATGCATTTTGGCCAATCTCGCTGGTGTTAAATGCCATCTATAAATCATTTTGTATTGATTCTCTCTATAAGCAGTTGATAACGTCAATTTACAATTTACATTCCATAATCTTTCCCATTCCTCTAGGTTTATATTTCTCCCCACATTTCATGCCCACGCTAGCATGGACCCCTTCACTATTTCTTCCTCTAACTCTATTTCTAATAAATATTTATAAATTTTTGATAATGATTTTCCTTCCTTGCTTATTAGGATTTTATCGAGTAAGTGTGGGGTCTGATTTATTCCATATTCTTGCCTGTCTCTATTGTATCTAGATTTGATTTGTAGATAAAACCACCAATCTATGGATATTTCTTGTTCCTCCAGCTCTTCTCTTGTCTTAAGATTGCCTTGGTTGTCCAGTAATTCTTTATATCTCATCATCTTTTTCTTCTCTAAAGTATTACGGTGAATTACTGCCTCCATCGGTGAAAACAAATTTGGGATTTTCCCATAATGCCTTTTTTATTTTTTCCCATATCCCAATCAATGCTCCTTTTATCTGATGTTGTTGAAAATATGTATGTATTTTCTTCTGTTTTCCCAACAGAAATGCATGCCAGCCCATCTGTAAATCATGTCCTTCAATCATTAATATCCTATCATTATCCAAATTTATCCAATCTTTAATCCATAATAACCCTGCTGCATAATAATAAGTTTCCCATTTGGGGAGTCCAAGTCCACCTCTACTCTTACTGTCCTGTAATGTTTTCATATTTATCCTAGCTTTTTACCCACCCAAATAAATTTATTTATTATTTTATCCAATTCTTTAAAAAAAGTTTTCTCTAGTTTTATTGGGATTGTTTGAAATAAATACAATAGTCTTGGTAATATGTTCATTTTAGTCACTGCAATCCTACCTAATAATGATAATTGAAAATTTCCCCAGGTTTCAAGATCATGTTTCATTTTTAGTATCAGTTTTTTATAATTGTCTTCTTTTATTGAGGAACACCTTGAGGTTATCCAGATTCCTAAATATTTAATCTTTTTTGCTATTTGTAAATTCAAATTCTCTTCCAATTTCTTTTTTTTGTTTATCAGTTAATTTTTTTACTAACATTTTAGTTTTATCTCTGTTAATTTTTAAACCCGCGACCATTCCAAATTTTTCTATTTCACCCATAAGAATATTTTCTCTCTCTGTAGGTTCCTCAATAAAGAAAACCAGGTCATCAGCAAATGCCTGTAACTTATATTCCTCTGCTTTGACCTGAACCCCTTTTATATTTCTTCATTCCGTCTAATTTGAACTAGTAATACTTCAAGAGACAAAATAAAGAGTAGAGGTGAAATTGGACATCCCTGTCTTACCCCTTTGTTTATTTCAAAACTTTTTGTGTTCTCTCCATTAATAATCACACTAGCCCTCTGTGTTCTATATATTGCCTTTATTATATTACTAAATTTGTCCCCAAATTTCATATCTTCAATCTGTTGGAACATAAATTGCCAACTGAGGTTATCAAATGCTTTCTGCGCGTCAACAAAGATCAACGCTGCTTGTTTTCCTGAATGTATTTCATAGTATTCAAGGACATTTAACACCGTTCTAATATTGTTCCTAATTTGTCTTTGAGGCAAAAAGTCATTTTGGTCTGGGTGTATTATATCCTGCAATATTAACTTTAATCTTTCCGCCATTATATTAGTAAAAATTTTGTAATCAGTATTTAGGAGCGAGATTGGCCTATAGTTTTTAATCTGTTTAGGGTCTGTGCCTTCTTTTGGAATAAGAGATATAATAGCCTCTATCCAAGAGTCTGGTAAATTTGATTTTTCCAACACATCATTATATACCTCTAATAATATATTTTCAAACTCTTCATAAAAGGTTTTGTACAGCTCCCCTGGAAGGCCATCTGGTCCCAGAGTCTTATTTTTTTGTTTTTGGACCGCCCTTTTTAATTCCGTAGCTGTTATTTTCCCATTCAGTATGTCTCTTTGCTCTTCTTTTAATTCTGGGAGACCATTAACTTTTAGATATTGTTTAATCTTTTCCCCATCTATTTCATCTTTTTTATATAATGATTCAAAGAAAGTTAGGATTATTTCTTTCTTTTTATCCATCTTATATTGTAATTCCCCATTTCTATCATAGAGTTCCTGAATGATTTTTTTCTCTCTCTCTTTTTTTAATTTTTTTTTAAAATAAATTTTTTATTGGTTTTTTAATTTTTACAGAAAAAGAAAAATACTCAAGTCACATCATAGTGTTAATATAAACAATCATCCATAAACAAAACATAAATACATAATTCAATCAATACATCTAGTAATAATAACTCAACTGAAACTAATCGACCATATTTACCAAACAAATAACATAGCTGCTCGGTACCCCCACCACCACATCCCCTTAACCCTAACCTTCCCCCCTCACTTACCAACTATCTACTTACTTTCCTCCCTAGTTCTCTATACTCCATTGACCTATCCCTACTCATCCCCCCTCTTACCAACTTTCTTTCTACTTACATATGCCTTCACTCCTCCTTCCTCTTTCCATCAGATGTGGTGCCCAGAGGCCACCCGAGCAAACCCTTAATAACTATAATTATATATTCTTACACCAACCCCAATTACAGTTGAGAAAAACATAATATATAAAATTATAAACCCCCCCTACCCCCCGACTTCCCAGAATGAATACAGGGTAAAACAAAAGAAAACCCAATACATCAGACAAAATTATTATATAATCCTAACAAGAATTTTAAACTATATGCTAAATACAATCTCTACCTTACATTTATTCAACCTTATCAATTCAAATAAATAACTAATCCATCAATCAATCCATCTAGTATCAAACCTTAAATCATTTCAGTCCATTAAACATTAAACAAACAAATCATCTTGTTAAGAATAGTAATTTTCATTTACATATCTAATCCGTCAATCTAAGTCAAAAACCTTAAATCACTTCAATTCATTGAGAGGTTATATAGAATCACCCAAACGGCCCAATTTAATATATATCTTCCAGTAATCACCCTCTTTTAACATTCTAAACAATCATTTCAAACCATTAAACATCAAATAAATAAATCATCTTTTTTTTAAAAAAATAAACAATTAATATCAATATACCCCTCAATTAAAAAAAATACGTTCTTAATCAATTTACTATATATCTTCCATTAAACATCCTCTCTTACATCTTACTCATAAATTTGGTCCTTGAATCAGCCCATAATCTTAGATTGCCCTTAATTCCTTACATATAATTTTAAATTTCACTTCTTCAATCAACTTCTGGGCTTTCTCATCTATCAAATAAACCTCCATAACAAATACAATCTATTTATTCCATTTCTAACTTACATTCCTTCAGCCTTATCAAATCACATAATGCATATCTACCCCATCTATCAATCAATCTAATGTCAAACCTTAAATCATTTCAGTCCAAATACATTCTTAGTCAATATAATTATTTCTTCCGTTACTCATCTTCTCTTGCATCTTGCTCATAATCTTGGTCCTTAAATCAGTCCATACTTTTAAATTACCCTTAATTTTTTTTTTAAATTTCACTTCTTCAGTCGAATTCTGGGTTTTTCTTCTGCCAGGTAAACCTCCATAACAAAGCCTCCCTTCCAAATAATAAGTCTCTCTTTTTTACTTGCAATATCATTTGAATCCACATAAACCATCTTAGCCTTTGCATTAGTCCTCTGCTTCTCTTAGCCATAGAATTTCGTTGCAGTAACATTTCAAATCTCTGTCTTTGCTTTTCCTGGTCCTCCACACCATAAGTAGATTGCTTCTTAAACTGGGTCAATTTCTCTTTTTTCTCAGTTAAATCCTCTTCTTGCTGTTTATCTGAAAGGAATGGGCATCCCCTCCTATCTTGAAACAAATCCTCTTCCTCCACTCCATAAATAAACTGATTATCAAGCAAGATCCAATTCTCTTTATCCTCTTTATTCTCAATACTGTCCTCTTCTTGTATGGGTTGTTTTATAAAATGCTCAACAGTCAGTTGCAGATCAATTTTATTTGGAAGAGAGAGTCTAGTTAATATTTCTGTAGTAAACTCTTTCACTATTGCACGCAATTCTTCTTTAAATTCTTCTTTAAATTCATCAATACGATCAAAAATAGGTTTAACATTTAAATGTAAGTTCCACTCCATTTTAAATTTTAAAACAATCACTCTGGCTTTATTCAAATTCCTACAGCCGTTTCTCTAGCTTCGCTTACGAGAAAAAGGAAAAAAAAGATGGAGAATTCACTTTCACTCTCAAGCACTTTCCTTTAACAGTGAAAGTAGTGAAAGCTATACGCCATTTTGAATGCATTATGTTGATTGTAAAAGTTAGAAATATATAGCCAGAAATAAAATAAAAAATACTTGCAATCCAATAAGAACTCCTGTATTCATTCCGTCTGCAAACAGTCTCTCTTATGTTCTATTTTTAAAAGCAGAAGCGGTCGCAGCGTCTTTCTCTGTCTAATGACAGAAGCGTCTCTGGGCAGGAGCGTCTTCAAGAGCGTGGGGAGCTCTCACTCTTAATCCCTGAAAACTTTTTCCAGGGATTTTAGAGGAGCTCAACTCTGCTCTTGATGCTCTTCACCTCTTCTTCGCCCGAAGAGGGGATTTTTCACCGCAAAAAACAGCTGGTGTTCACTATTTTTTGCGGCTTTACAAACCCAGGGAACGGAGCCTCACAGAGGAGACTCTAGCGACGCCGGCGGTGCCACCGGAAGTCCTCTTTTTTTAATTTATAGGAAAGCCATCTCCCCGGTTTATTTGCGTGTTCAAAAAATTTTTGTTTTACCATTTTCAATTCTTTAACTCTTTCCTCTTGTTCCATCACATTTAATTTATGTTTGGCTAATGCTAATCCCGCTTTAATTGATTCATCCTGAGTTTTTTCTTGTAATTTATTTATTTATTTATTTATTTATTTATTAAATTTCTATGCCGCCCTATTCCGGGAACTCAGGGCGGCTTACAGCATAAATAGAAATCCAATACAAACTAAATAGTACATTTATAAAAATAAATATATAAAAAAAAAGAACCCCTAAATTAAGAACCATTCATTCAGCAAACATACACACAGACATACACTGGCTAGGGGCAAGATTTCAATCGCCCCAGGCCTGCCGGCAGAGATGGGTCTTTAGTAGTTTACGAAAGGCGGAGAGGGTGGGGGCGATACGGATCTCCGGGGGGAGTTGATTCCAGAGGGCCGGGGCCGCAACAGAAAAGGCCCTTCCCCTAGGCCCCGCCAGGCGACACTGTCTGGCCGACGGGACCTGGAGAAGGCCGACTCTGTGGGCCCTAACCGGTCGCTGGGTTTCGTGAGGCAGCAGGCGGTCTCGTAAGTAACCTGGTCCGATGCCATGTAGGGCTTTATAGGTCATAACCAACACTTTGAATTGCGTTCAGAGACCAATTGGCAGCCAATGCAGCTCGCGGAGTGATGCCGAAATGTGGGCATTTCTGGGCAGGTCCAACACTGCTCGCAATTGTTAAGATGTAGAAGTTAATAGTGAGGTAGCCAAGGTTGCTGATGACACTAAATTGTTCCGGGTTGTGAAAAGTGAAACTGATTGTCGGGAGCTCCAGAAGGATCTCTCGAAATTGTGTGAGTGGGCAACAAAGTGGCAAATGCATTTTAACCTAAACAAGTGCAAAGTTATGCACATCGGGGCAAAGAACCCCAATTATACTTACCAACTGATGGGGACCAAACTTTCTGAGACAACCCAAGAAAGGGATCTTGGGGTTTTGGTGGACAGCTCGATGAAGATGTCAACCCAATGCGCAGCAACATTAAAAAAAGCAAATTCCATGCTTGGCATGATTAGGAAGGGAATCGAAAATAAGTCAGCAAGTGTTGTATTGCCTCTGTACAAATCGATGGTGAGACCACACTTGGAGTACTGTGTACAGTTCTGATCACCGCACCTCAAGAAAGATATAATGGAATTGGAAAAGGTGCAAAAAAGGGCAACAAGAATGATCAAGGAAATGGAGCGCCTCCCTTATGAAACCAGATTGCAACGCCTTGGTCTCTTCAGCCTTGAAAGACGGCGTTTAAGGGGTGACTTGATCGAAGTGTATAAAATCATGCATGGGATAGAAAAGGTGGATAGAGAAAAATTCTTTTCTCTATCACACAATACCAGGACAAGGGGGCACTCCCTAAAGCTCATAGCTAAGAAAGTGAGGACAAATAAAGGGAAATATTTCTTCACCCAGAGGGTCGTTGATTTATGGAATTCACTTCCAGAAGGGGTCGTGACAGCTGTCAGCCTTGACAGCTTCAAGGCAGGGTTAGACAGATTCATGGATGCCAAGTGTATTCGTGGTTATTAAAATGGATATCCATGTGCCGCCTCTATGTTGGTTGAGGCAGGCAGGATTCCCTTGAGTACCATTTGTTGGGGGTCAAGGGAAAGGGAGGGTTTTGCCTTCTCTTTCTGCTCAAGATCCCCATGTACAATTGGTGGGCCACTGTGTGACACAGAATGCTGGACTCGATGGGCTTTGGCCTGATTCAGCATGGCTCTTCTTATGTTCTTATTTACTAACTGGGAATGCCTTTGACTTCGATGCTTTGCATACTGCACAGTCCAAATATGTTTTGCATCCCTTCAAATTTAGCCCTTCTGCAAACTCTTGCATTTGCTGCAAAACCTTAAAGCTTGCATGGCCAAGTCTTCTATGTAGAAGATGAACACATGAATCGTGCTCTGCAACATTCTTAAATGTATGGGAACATTGAACCTTTTGTCCCTGCAATACATATAGATTATCTTCCTTTATGCCTTCTGCACAAATATTCCCATTCCTCTTGATGAGAAACTTCTCATTTATAAAAATGGTCTCAAAACCTTGTTTGTCTAAATTAGAGACACTTAACAAATTATGTTCCATGTCAGGTACACAAAGCACACTGGTAAACTTTGATTCCAAATATGGAATTTTTACATCGCCTCTTCCGATGACTTTTGCTTTCTGGCCATTTGCCAAAGCCACAGCTTCTTGTGCTACTGGAACAAACCTGCAATCTAATTCAGAGTCATTAACAATTGTTTGACTTGCCCCACTATCTATTAGCCACTTGTCTCTGTTGTTGCTATAGCAAACTTTTGCAACACCAAAATGTTCCTTTTGCAAATCAGTCTTCTTTGCTTGCACAAATGTCCTTCGCTGCAAATTGTTCCTCTGGAAACAGTTCCTTTTCAGATGTGTGCTTGCACCACAAATGTAGCAATTTTTCTCTTGCTGAGCCCTCTGCTTGCACAATCTTTCCTTTTTTGCAACTTGGTCCCATCTGCTGCTTGTTCCTTCTCCGGAGACTTGCAGTCTGGACCCCCTCCTCAGGAAGTTCACCTCCTCGTGGCAGCTCCTAAAATGGTGCTTTTCTTCTTCATTAAGCAAACATGCCTTTAAAGCCTCAAAATTTAAGTCTTGCTCTTCTTTACACTCAAATATTGCAGAAACTGTGTCCCAGGTTTTACCTAAACTGTTCAATACCAATAAAACCTTCTGAGACTCAGGGAATTTAATCCCACATTGTTCTAGGTCCAAAAATAAACTTTGCATTTTATTTAAATGCTGTTCCACAGATTCGCCTGGTTGCAAACAGGCCCTGTAAAGTTTTCTTGACAATTGCACTATATTGCATGCAGAAACATTCACATGCACAGCTCTCACCTTCAACCAAATCTCCTTTGCAGTCTTTAAATTTGCAACATTTAGAAATTGTTCATCATCTAAATCAGCGGTTCTCACTGCGCATGCGCGGTTCAGGCTGTTGCGCGTGCGCCGCGCATGCACGGTTCGGCCCGTCGTGTCGCGCATGCGTGGTTCGGGCCAGCGCGTGCGCGCCGCGCATGCATGGTTTGGACTGTCGCACCACGCATGCGCGGTTCAGGCTGTTGCACGTGCGCCGCGCATGCGCGGTTCGGCCCGTCGCATCGCGCATGCGCGGTTCGGCCCGTCACGACGCGCATGCGCGGGTCGGGCCATCGTGCGCGCGCCGCGCATGCGCGGTTCGGCCCGTCGCGCCATGCATGCGCGGTTTGGGCTGTCACACTGCGCATGCAGGCGCACGTCGGGGTCGCGCCACGCATGGTTGGCGCAGGTGGGGTCTCGGCCTGAAAAGGGTTGAGAACCACTGATCTAAATTCAAAATGAGATAAGCCATTGCTCGATCATGACTTTTCTTATCAGCAGCTGCAAACACTTGTGGTGGATTTTCTACAATATACCACAGCTCTTTAGCTTTCAGCAAACATTCCATTTTTGCAGCCCACACAATGTAATTTTTCTGGCCCAAACAAGGCACAGAGCTTTCCTTAAATTCCATTGCAGCCATTCTGTTAATTCTGCCTTGTTCTTATACTTTCTAAACACAGGCAATTTCCTCCAGCTTTAAATTACAATGCAGTCCTTAGTAAGCTCTGGGCCCATAACCTGTTAGAGAAATTTTAATTTCTCTGTTGGTAAAAATAAATCAGAAGCTCTCACAGTTGACTACATTTAGCTGATTCAAATAACCTCTTTATATTCATATCAAAATATTTACAATACCATACATTCTTCTTTACAGCAACATAGCACAATGAAGACTTCTTACAGAGAGATACAGAGACAGACCTGAGACTGAAAATCCAGCTCCTAACTCAATACCTTTTTTTGCATAAACTCAGTAGCACTTTTCTCACATTGGCTGACTGAGTTACCTCATGACTCTTCCTGCTCATGAATATTCCAACATATATTAACTCAGACATAGAGATTTAAACCATTCGGCCAACAACTCAACGACTGTGAAGGGACTGGCTTCCTTGATAGGCTGATGATTGGATGGCCTCCCCTGTTTCAAATGATATATGTAGGAAGGAAGGGAGAGCCACTTGAGGATCTAAAAGCTCTTTTATGGAAGCTGGCTTGGCGTAAAATGAAGGCCAGAGTTCGACTTAAAAAAATTGGTTTTCTTTGTGTGATACCTAATGGAAGAGCTTTAATTTTTATGTAATGAGCCAAGGAGATTTTAAAAGATATTATTGGATTTAATAGTTAGGTCTATATTTATAAGGGAAATAAATTAGTTACTTAAATAATTGTTTTGAATTATAAATAGAAGATGGATTTAGAGGATAAAGGTCATTTTATGAGTAAGCAATGATATTAAAATGAGAATTAGAATATGATTGTGAAATAAATTAAGAATTTATTGGAACAAATAATAAGTGTATTTTAGGCATAATATTATTTTGTATGAATTAAGGGAACTGGGGGCTATCCGAAACTTATATATTATTGGACAGTAAGCCAACTGGATAATTGTAATTGAAACCAGACAAAAGTTAAAAATAGGATCTGGAGATATATAATCTAAAAGTTGTTTATAAATGTTTTAAATGATTGAGTTATAACTAGCAATCTACTAATTTGAATTTGATATAATAACTAAGAGAAACAGAGAGTAAATTGTTGATGATGTAAACTGATATATGTATGGATAAGCGTGTTATTGGACTATGTATTACCCAACCACCATGTTGCTTCCTGGCAGGTATCACGGAGACCTGGTTAGGACCGGAGGGTGGTGTCCCTCTGGTGGAAATGTGCCCACCGGGTTTCCTTGCATTCCATCGGCCGATAGCACAGGGCAGGGGTGGGGGAGTGGCGGTCGTGATTAGGGAAGATTACAGGCCGAGGGAGGTCACTGTTCCTCAGACGGCAGGCTGTGAATCCCTCCTGGTGAAGTGGGACCTTGGGGGTCCGAGGGCGGTGTTGATTACGTACCTGGCTCCCTGCCACGTGTCAACCGCCCTGCTCGAGCTCCTGGACGTTATCGCCGCAGTGGCGCTTGAGGTTCCCAGGCTAATAGTCATGGGTGACTTCAACCTGCCATCTGTGGGCGGGACGTCCGGGGGAGCTCTAGAGTTCATGGCTTCCATGGCAGCCATGGACCTGACCCAGGTAATTCAAGGCCCCACACATACAGGGGGGAACATGCTTGACCTGGTTTTTGTCTCTGGACAGTGGCTGAGTGGTCAGAATATAGGGGATATAGTTATTGAGCCCCTGTCATGGTCTGACCACTCTCTCCTTCGCTTGGACTTTCTGACCTCTGCACCCCACTGCAGGGAGGCGGAACCAGTGAGATGGTACCGCCCAGGCGGCTGATGGAACCCGAGCAGTTCCAGATGGAGCTTGGGCCAATTCCTGAGGTTCAGATACACGACTCGGTCGAAGAGTTGGCGGCAGCCTGGGATAGGGCTGCGGCCGGTGCTCTAGATCGGGTCGTGCCTTTGCGGCCTCTGATTCGACGTACGTCTCGATCGGCCCCTTGGTTTACTGAGGGGCTGAGAGAGATGAAACGCCAGAAAAGACGCCTAGAGAGCAGTTGGAGATCGAGCTGTGCCGAATCTGACCGAACACTAGTAAGAGACCATATTAGGTCCTACCTAGTGGCGATAAAAGCAGAGAAGTGTTCTTACCTCACTGCTCTTATCGCGTCATCAGATAACCGCCCAGCCTCCTTGTTTAGGGTGACCCGCTCCCTCCTTCATCAGGAGGTGAGAGGAGACCCCTTAGAGGGTAGAGCTGAGGATTTTGGAAAATATCTGCATGATAAAATCGCTCAGATACGGGAAGGCTTTGATTTCAACTGGGTATGTCCGGTGGGAGAGACGGAGTCTGGTCTTGAGACTGCTATCTGGGCTGAGTTTGACCCCGTGACTCCCGAGGACGTGGACAGGCTGCTCGGGGGACTTAGGGCGACCACTTGTTCATTGGACCCGTGCCCCTCCTGGCTGGTTTTGGCATCCCGGGAGGTGGTACGAGGCTGGTTCCAGGCAATTATTAATGCTTCTTTAAGTGAGGGTGTATTCCCTGCTGCCTTGAAAGAGGCGGTAGTGAGGCCCCTCCTTAAGAAGCCTACCCTGGATCCAGCTGTTTTATCAAATTATCGTCCTGTCTCCAACCTTCGCTTTCTTGCGAAGGTTGTCGAGAGCGTGGTTGCCCGACAGTTCCCGCGACACCTGGAGGAATTGTTATACCTGGATCCACAGCAGTCGGGCTTCAGGCCTGGTTACAGCACGGAAACAGCATTGGTCGTGTTGGTGGATGACCTCTGGCGGGCCCGGGACAGAGGTTGTTCCTCTGCTCTGGTGCTATTGGACCTCTCGGCGGCTTTTGATCCCATCGATCATGGTATTATGCTGCGACGGTTGGAGGGGTTAGGTATAGGGGGCACTGTTTTGCGGTGGTTCTCCTCCTTCCTCTCCGGCCGGATGCAGTCTGTGTTGACAGGGGGCCAGAGGTCGACCCCGAGACCCCTCGTATGTGGGGTACCTCAGGGATCGGTCCTCTCATCCCTACTGTTCAACATTTATGTAAAACTGCTGGGTGAGATCATCCGTGGTTTTGGTGTGGAGTACCATCTATACGCTGATGATACTCAGCTGTACATTTCCACGCCAAACCACCCCAACGATGCTCTTGCTGTGCTGACCCAGTGCCTGGATGCCGTGCGGGTCTGGATGGGGAAGAACGGACTCAAGCTCAACCCTTCCAAGACCAAGTGGCTGTGGCGAAACAGTGGCCCCCGCGGAAAGGTTCCCAATTTGGGAGTCCTCCTGGATTCACGGCTGTCTTTAGAGGACCATTTGACGGCCGTGGCCGGGAGGATGTTCTATCAGGTTCGCCTGGTACGCCAGTTGCGTCCCTTCCTAGACCGGGACTCGCTATGCACAGTTACTCATGCCTTCGGCACTTCCAGGCTGGACTACTGTAATGCTCTCTACATGGGGCTCCCCTTGAGGTGCACCCGGAGGCTTCAGCTGGCCCAGAATGCGGCCGCGCGGGTAGTGACCGGAGCGTCATGGCGCTCCCATGTAACATCGCTCCTGCGCGAGCTGCACTAGTTGCCGGTGGCCTTCCGGGTGCGTTTCAAGGTGTTAGTGACCATCTTTAAAACGCTCCATGGCATCGGACCTGGATATTTACAGGACCGCCTTCTGCCAGAAAATACCTCCCACCGTCCGGTACGCTCCCACAGAGTGGCTCTCCTCAGGGTGCCATCGGCCAGACAATGTCGGCTGGTGACCCCCAGGGGGAGGGCCTTCTCTGTGGGAGCTCCAACGCTTTGGAACGAGCTCCCCCCCCGAACTCCGTACGATGACGGAATTGCGTTCCTTCCGTCGAGAATTAAAAACATATTTATTCCGACAAGCCGGCCTGGGATAGTAGCTCCGGTTCCAACAAGGCCATAATTGTTTTTAGGGGATTGAGTTTTTAGATTATGTATTGGGTTTTTAAATGATTGGGCCAAATTATTTAATTTATTTTTAATAATTTTACTTTTTGTATGTCGACGTTTTTAATTGGGCTGTACACTGCCCCGAGTCCTTCGGGAGGGGGGCGGTATAAAAATCGTAAAATAAATAAAAATAAATAAATACCCGAAGGTTTGTAAAAATGGAAAATCAATAAAACTTGTTTTTTTAAAAAAAGAAAATAATCCAACCAGAGTCTTAAACTTCAAAAGAGCTGATTTTAACAAACTCAGAACTTAGGAAAGATTCCATGGACGAAAATCCTAAAGGGGAAAACAGCACAAGAAGCATGGGAAACTCTGAAAAATATGATCATAAAAGCCCAGTCCAACATAATACCACTGAAAAAGAAAAAGAAAAAATTCAAGAAGAAACCACAAAGTTCTCTCTGATAAACTGAAAGACAAAAAGGACAAGTACAAAAAATGGAAAGAGGGACAAATAACTAAGGCTGCTTATCAGGAGACAGTCAGAACATGCAAAGACCAAGTCAGGAAAGCAAAGGCTCAGAATGAACAAAGACTTGCAACAGAAATCAAGGATAATAAAAGAAGTTTCTTTCAACATATTAATAACAAAAAATTTAAGGAAACTGTAGGTCCACTAAAGAGAGAAGATGGCAAGGAAGTAACAGGCAGTAGGGAGAAAGCAGAGCTGCTTAACTCATTCTTTGCATCAGTCTTCACACAAAAAGAAATTATAGCACAACATACCAAAACAACTACTGCAAAAGACAAACTAGAAACAAAAATTAAAATAAGCAAGAAAATGGTAAGAGAACACCTATCCGACCTTGACAAATATAAATCACCGGGACCCAACTGATTACATCCCAGAGTTCTAAAGGAGCTGGCAGATTTTATCTCAGAACCATTGGACCATATCTTTCAAAAATCCTGGAGCACCAGGGAAGTACCTGAGGATTGGAAAAGGGCTGATGTGTGTGAAAAACGAAAATATTGGCTATTATTCTTTTTATGCAAGGTTTAGGCCCAGGTGAACTAAATCAGGCATCATGGACAAAATATTGAACCAAAGTCTGTGCTATGCTTAATTTTGCAGTTTGCAATTGTACTTTACTTAATATGATTTTGCTAAGCTTGCTTGTTTCAAATATATTTAGAACATAAAGTCTGGAACAGTAAGAAATAGGGAACTGAAAGTAGCTGATGGATGTGGGTTCCAATGTACATGGGTATATGTGGAAAGTTATGTTCAGCAGAAGGTCAGCAGGAAGTCAGTAAAAAGTCAGCAAAAGTCAGCAGAAATCAGCAAAAGTCAGCAGACCATCTGACTACAGTCTTAGAACAGGAAAGGGTATAAAGAGTTGGGTCTGGACCTGATTGATTTACCTTTGGCCTATAGCTGTCCTTTGGAATTTGCTATGCCAGTGGACCTCATTACAATGGGTTATTGATGTAAGTGATGTTGTGTTATTATGCTTGCTATGTTCCAAATTATTAGCAAAATAAACCTCTGAATCTTAAAGTAAGAATTATTGTTTTGTGTTGCTGTCTCTTGTCTTTTTCATTGTTTTTTTCCACGACATGTGGTTCCCATCTTCAAGAAAGGAGGAAAAAAAAAACAGACCCAGGAAACTACAGACCAATCAGTCTAACATCAATACTTTGGGGATATCCTGGAAAAGATTATAAAATAATAAAAATAATAATAAAATAATAATAATTTCAAAAATCTGCGAACAACTAGAAGCAAACAAAGTTATAACTGGCAGCCAGGATGGGTTTGTTAAAAACAGATCATTCCAAACCAATCTTATTTCATCTTTGATAAAGTGACTAAATTAGTAGACCAGCGAAACGCTGTGGACATAGTATACTTAGATTTCAGTAAGGCATTGACAAAGTAAACCACAACCTGCTGCTTAGTAAGCTAGAAAAAGGTGGGATAGACAACATCACCACCAGAAGGATTTGTAGCTGGCTGACAAACCGTACTCAGCGAGTAGTCCTCAATGGCATTACAGCCACATGGAGAGAAGTAAGCAGTGGGGTACCGCAAGGTTCCATCTTAGGCCCAGTACTCTTCAATATCTTCATCAATGACTTAGATGAGGGAATAGAAGGGGAACTCATCAAATTTGCAGATTACACTAAACTGGCAGGAATAGCCAACACCCCAGAAGACAAGCTCAGGATCCAAAAAGATCTTGACAAACTTGAACAATGGGCCCTATCCAACAAAATGAGTTTTAATGTGGAGAAAAGCAAAGTTTTACCTTTAGGCATGAAAAATCAAAGATATAAGTATAGATTAGGTGAGACCTGGCTCAAAAACAGTAACTGTGAGAGGGACCTTGGAGTCCTAGTGGACAATCACTTGACTATGAGCCAGCAATGTGCAGCAGCAGCCAAAAAAGCTAATACAATCCTGGGTTGTATAAACAGAGCTGTAGAATCAAGATCATGTGAAGTATTAGTACTGCTTTATAAAAATCTAGTGAAACCACACCTGGAATACTGCAACCAATTTTGGTCACCATACTACAAAAAAGATGTTGAGACCTTTGAAAAAGGTCAGAGAAGAGCAACTAAGATGATTAAAGGCCTGGAGACTAAAACATATGAAGAACGGCTGCAGGACTTGGGTTTGGCTAGTCTAAAGAAAAGAAGAAATAGGGGAGACATGATAGCAGTGTTCCAGTATTTGAGGGGCTGCCACGAAGAAGAGGGGGTCAAATTATTCTCCAAAGCACCAGAGGGCAGGACAAGAAACAATGGTTGGAAACTGATCAGAGAAGCAACCTGGAACTAAGGAGAAACTTTCTGACAGTGAGGACAATTAACCAGTGGAACAGCTTGCCTACAGAAATCATGGGCACTCTATCACTGGAGGTTTTTAAGAAGAGACTGGATAGTCACTTGTCTGAGATGATATAGGTTCTCCTGCTTGAGTGGGGGGCTGAACTAGAAGACCTCCAAGGTCCTTTCCAGCTCTATTCTATTCTACCTCCAAGGTCCCTTCATGCTCTATTCTATTCTAATTCTAATTCTATTCTAATTGATCTAACAACGTGGGGAATGTAAGATTCCAATTAGAGAGTATAGTTATTTACCTGTATTACAACTGGTATATCAAATACAGTCATCTACAGAGTAAACCAACAACCAGCTTCTCCCTTTCTATACTTGCACAATTTTTCCCACTTACTACAGACAAAACTCATGAATATCTTTCCCAGCTCCTAGAGGAATTGTAGCATCTTGTGGTGGTCCACCAAGAAGGCACTCATCACTTGGTACCAATCATTGTTTCATGTTGCCCTTGGCTCCATCACTCTCTGACAATAATTTTTCTTAGCAGAAAATCAGAAAGCCAAGCAAGACCAGATTGCTTTCCAATGCTGAATAGACACTGCCAATTTCTAATCTCAGTTTGGTGGGTCTGTTGCCATCTTCACAAGAGATCAAGTGAGTTATCTTGAGAAAAGAATCTTTCTCATTCCAGATATTTGTACATGGGACAGAGAAGAAAAAAGCAACCCGGATTGAGTGTCCTTATACTGTAGATAGAGGTGACATATGGGGAGAGAAGACATCATTTAGCAAACATTTCAATGCCAAAGGCTGAGTTCACAGTTAACTAAATCAGGTAAAAATCCAATGGCTACATTCACACAACATAACTAAACTTGTTTGATATTCATCTTGAACATTGCTTTGTGGTTTTGTGTGTTGTGCCAACCAATTCTTTTGATTAGCTTAATATTTGGTGTATTGTGTGAACCCAGAAAATGGGTTAACACAATAGCCAGGTTAAGAATGTTGTGCAAACCCAAGTAAGGAATCATTTGTAGGGAAAAGTTGTAGAATTTTAGAACTAGTAAAAATCCAGGGCACAAGAGGCAGCTATTTTGAAGTGTATTGATGAAAACAATCCTTCATTTTGCCTGCTTTGTTTTCAACACACTGTGATAAGAACGCACCCCCCAATCCTTTTTACTAGGCCCCCCAAATTACAAGAATAAAGCTCAGGAAAAAAATACAGAAACAATGTTTCACTCATGAAGCCCCTGGCTATTGCAAAAAGCAGAAACATTGAATCAGGCCTGATGATTCACAAAGAGAACTCAATGGAGGTAATAGACAGACTAACGATAAGGGGGTAAAATTAATTATATTTGTTTGGCAGGATTAAAACCCAAGGAAGTCAGTATTTTAGATCCATTGCTAGCCTTTGCAAAACAAGCTAAACAAAACTAATAACAAAAGCATACAAAGCAAGCCTCCAAATTACAAAATGCTATAAAACCGTATAAAAATACTTGTACTCATCAAACCAATTGGTCACTGCTGGTTCTGCTCATCAATAAAGAGACCTTTCAAAAGCAGCCTCCATTTTATTCCCGGCTTGGTATTTCTTCCCACAACACTGGAAAACAAAATATTGAAAATTACAATTCCAACACTTGAACAATTAAGTTCAGTAGGCATCAAAAAAGATGTGTGGTTTGTTTAAGAAGGAGAAACAGCTGAGGAAGAGTGAAGCTCTCCATTAGTTCTCATCATTTCCCATAATCCAGGATTTTTCTCTTAATTGTATGCATGAATAATTAAGCCTTTTTGTAGTGCATCATCCCTGAGACTGCTTGACTTGGAAGGGTCAATCATAATGACTGATATTCTGTGGTTTCAAGCTGCTCATCAAGAATGAATTGTTTGGGATGATTATTCTCAGTTGAGTTATTAGTATTAGATGTATTGAAATGTATTTATATTTTGTGTATGGATGATTGTTTACTTTTATATTATGATTTGATATGACTAGTTTTTTTTCTCTGTTAAAATTATAAAAAAATCCAATAAAAAAAATAATTAAAAAAAAAAAATAAAAAAAAAAAAAAGAATGAATGAGTCAATGAAATGAGAAATGCACCTTGTACATGCTCAGAGGAATGTTGGTAACCCTTGGTATTTTGAATCCTAAACTCAGGGAAACTCAACCTTATAATACTTGATCATGGACTTCCGGTGGCTTCGCCTCGTCGCTGGAGCCTCTAACGTGAGGCTCCGGTCTCTGAGTCAGTATAGCCGTCAACAACAGCGCTCAACAGCTGTTTGTTGCGGCGAAAAAACTCCTCTTCGGGCAAAGAAGGGGAGTAGAGCTTCAAGAGCCGGGTTGAGCCCTTCCAAGACCCCTGGAATAAGTTTTCAGGGGCAGAGAAGGTGTGCTCCCCAGGCACTTGAAACGCTCCTGCTCAGAGACGCTTCTGTCGGCTGACAGAATTAGACGCCGCGACCGCCTCTGCTTTAAAGAGAGAACAATAAGGATTTTTAAACAGACGGAGTGAATACAAGAGTCTTTTGAGTATTGCAAGTATTTTGTTATTTTGTTTATGCCTTTTTACTTATAACTTTCTTGAATCAACATAATTCTTTCAAAATGGCGATTGCTTTAAGCTTTCACTTATTCAGTGAAAGTGAAGAAATCGAAAGTATTGAATCTGCTGGAAAGTGAAACTGAATTTTCTCTTCTCTTTCTGAAGTGATGTTTGAGAGACTATTTAGACTTGATGTACTTACTAAATTATAACGCAAATTGGATTTTAAAAGAAATTGAGAAGGGAGGAACTGGCAATTTTAAAAATCTTTTTTTTACTTTTTCCTTTTTTTTCTTTTTTTCTTCTTTCTACTATGATTATGAGATATAAGGCAGCTATGGCAAAGGTTTTTTTAGAATCTCAAGAGCTTTTACAGTTTCCTTCGGAAATGCTTACAATGAAAGATTTACAGAATGCTTTAACTGTTGCATTATTTCCAGTAATGGTTACACTATCTTCAATAAATGATAAGCTGGATAAAATGGAGAACAAGCTGGATAAAAAGATACCAGAACAGAAAAAAGATTCTAAAGCTATGTCAGAAGTTTGTAACTCAGAGCTGAGAGAAGATATTATTGAAGTCAATAAAGGAGTATTTTTTTTAAATGAAACTGATTTTCAATTGGCTGCTGAACATTATATAATACAATTTAATCAAGAAGTAAAACAAGAACAATCAATTAGATCCCTTTTTTCAAATGGAATTGATTTACAATTGATTGCTGAACATCTTATAATACAATCTAAATCAAAAGGAGAGCAAGAAAAAGAAGAATACAGTACTGAGTATAAAGAGAATAAAGGATGGATTTTGTTTGATAAACAGCTTATTTATGGACTGGAGGAAGAAGACTTGTTTCAAGAAAGGAAGGGTTGGTTATTCCTTTTTGATAAGCAGCAAGAAGAGGATTTATTTGACAAAAAACAGACATTGATTCAGTTCAAGATGCGAATTACTTATGGAGGTGAAGAAGTAAAGAAGAGAGATTTATTATTAACGAGGGAGGCCTCGTTACGGAGGTCTACTTGGCTGAAAAAAAAACCTAGAGTTCGACTGAAATGAAATTTAAAATTGTATGCAAGGGTTTATGGGTAATTTAATACTATGGACTGAATTAAGGACTAAGATTATGAGTAAGATGTAAGAGAAGATGATTAATGGAAGATACAACTAAATTGATGAAGAACGTATTTGTTTGGAAATGATCTAGGTTTGATATTGAATTGATTGATTGAAGGGATAGATAAGCATTATGTGATTTGTTAAAGTTTTAGGAATGTAAATTAGAAATGGAATAAACTGATTGTCAGATGAGAAAGCCCAGAAGTCAATTGAAGAGATGAAATTTAATAAATGTAAGGTATTAAGGTTAATCTAAGATCATGGGGTGAATTTAAGACTAATTTTACAAATAAGATGTAAGAAAGGATGTTTAATGGAAAAAGATTAAGATTATAAGTAAGTTGTAAGATAGGATGTTTAAATGATATATTAAGATATATTATTACAAATTAAATGTATTAGATTTGACTTAGATTGGTGGTTTAGATGTAAATGATAAATACTATTCTTAACAAGATGAGCTGATTGTTTAAAGGAATTAAGGTTAATTTAAGGTTATGGATTGAATTAAAGATAAATATTATAAGTAAGGTTTAGGAGAGGATGTTTAAATGAAGATATATATTAAGATATATTATGGTAAATTGAATTGAATAAGAATATAATTATTATTACTCTTTCTTTTTTTATATATAGTCTAAAATTCTTGTTAAGATTATATAATTATTTTGTTTGATGTAGTGGGGTTTTCTTTTGTTATACCTTGTATTCACTCTGGGAAGTCAGGGGGGGTTAGGGAGGCTTGATAATCTTATACATGATGTTTTCTCAACTGCAATTGGGGTTGGAGGAAGAATAAATAATTACTGTTACTGTTATTAAGGGGTTGCTCGGGTGTCCTCTGGGCTCCACATCTGATGGGGTAAAAGGAAGGAGGAGTGAAGGTAGGGGGAAGGATAGGGTTGGTGGGATGTGGTGGTGGGGGTGCCGAGCAGTGATGTTAATTGTTTGGGATGATTATTCTCAGTTGAGTTATTAGTATTAGATGTATTGAAATGTATTTATATTTTGTGTATGGATGATTGTTTACTTTTATATTATGATTTGATATGACTAGTTTTTTTTCTCTGTTAAAATTATAAAAAAATCCAATAAAAAATAATTAAAAAAAAAAAAAAAAAAAGAGAGAGAAGCTGCGAAAATCATAAAGGAGGTGGATAAGAGTTTTATATTCTGGATTTTTAATGTAGTAAGCTGCCCAGAGGTATCATGAACGAGTTGGGTGGCCATATAAATTTATTTAATAAAAAATAAATGTGAAAAAAAAAATACTTGATCATAACCCTGGAACATGTAAAGTAATAAACAGGGCATGTGACCATGTCTCAAGTACAACCCTTCCTTTTAGGACATGGTGGGGAAGAATTTTAAAAAAGGTTTCCAGGAAGATTTGAGCTCTAGAATCTCTCTTTTTATAATTAAAGTTGTGCCAAAAGGCATTGAAGAATGGACACTATTCATCAAACGTTTCTCTCAAGCTGAAGAGATGAGCCTCAGTTTCTTATTGTGTTATGAGAACAAGATGACCATTACAATACTGTTTATGAAAAGAAGCTAAAAATCAATGTACAGAAATTCACACATGTACTGAGTGGACAGTATTGGGAAACTGCCAGGTAGACTGCAAGAAGGGGTCAAGTGAGGGCCTAGCTTAGATTCTTTGCACAACAGGGGCTTGACCTCCCCCAAGATCCATGAAGCCTTATCTGGTCATTCCCAGGGGAAGGCAAGCAGACTGGGGAGATTCTTGTAACTTAGGTAGAGAACAATAAAATTGCTTACTTTAGCTATTTACGAGTGGCTCTGGTTGCTTGTGCCTGATATTAATCTTCCCAGACATAATCTCACAGTCCCAGGGAAAAGAAAATTCACTGGGATGTGGAAGCATTGCTCTGGTGTCAACAGGGGATGGAAACAGAGATGAGGAATTTTGCAGCCATGGTGTTTCAATTGGTTCAGCAACGATCTTGGGACATTCAGCAACCAGCAGTCCAGGGAGCTCCAGTACCTCCAGCAGTTCCAGTTGCACAGCCTGCTTTGCTGCATTCCCATGGAGGTTTGCCAGAGAAGTTTGGGGGAGAAGCAGACAAGATGTGAACCTTCGTCACTCAGCGTGAGTTGTTTATGGGAACCTGAGCTGCAGAAATCCTAGGGTATCGAATCTCTAATGAGGGGGTGGAGATGGACCCTGAGAAAGTTAAAGCCATCCTGGAATGGCAACCCCCTCGAACTTGAAAGCAACAGCAGAGCTTTTTGGGATTTGAGAATTTCTACTGGCAGTTCATCCCCTCCTTTGCCAAAATAGCCCTGCCAATCAAAGAACTGCTAAAAATGAGTAAAGGAGGACTAAGCCCCATCCAAGCCAACCTTTAAAATGGACTATGGAATGCCAGGCAGTGTTTGAAAACCTCAAAAGGTTGTTCATGGGAGAACCAGTCCTCAAACACCTCAACCCCAATAAGCAGTTTACAATCCAAGGGGATGCTAGCGATGTCACAGTGGGCACAGTTCTCCTTCAAAAAAAATAGCAAGGGGGAATCTACAACCATGTGCATACACCTCCAGAAAACTCACCAATACAGAGAAGCAATGGGCAGTATGGGAGAAAGAGGCATTTGCTGTTCATTGGACATTACTAACCTGGCGTCATTTTCTAGAGGGGAGCAAAATACCATTTGAAGTGTGGACTGTCCATAAGAACCTCGAAGAACTTAGAGCCCTTTGAAAATTATCTCCTAAGCAAGTTCAATGGTCACAATATTTTAACTGCTTTAACTTCACTCTAAAATACATCCCTGAAGGAAAAAAATTTCCTAGCTGATGCATTGTCCAGGATGCCACAATACAATAGCAATTGTGAGGAAATAGTCAATGTTATCATCCCCTCACCTCAAAAAGCCTCTCAAGTTACCACTAGGCAACAAGCTCGAAATCAACCAGCAAATCCCAGCAGCGACTTGACCCAAAAACCTAGAACCGAACTACAGTCCAACCCTTGGTTTAAAGACAACAGGCAATTGCTGACATATAGAGATGAATTAGCATGGAAAGTTTCCAAATTGTATTTTCCCAACACCGTCCGGGTCCAGACCCTTCAACGAAACCATGATGCTAAACAAGCTGGCCACTTTGGGTTCCTAAAACCTTTACACCTAGTGAGAAGGCACTTCTGGTGGCCGGGAATGAAAAAAGACATTGAAAGCTACGTAAAGAGCTGCACAACCTGTGCTGCAATGAAAAAAAGACTGGGAACCCTCCCCCCAGACAGGTAGCAGAGCCATCCCAACCCTGGGAGGAAATTGCAATGGACTTTATAGTAGAGCTCCCTGAAAATGGTGGGAATACCGTAATTTGGACTGTTATTGACCTTTTCTCCAAACAAGCACATTTTATAGCCTGCCCTGGTCTTCCTTCCAGCCACAAACTGGCAAAACTATTCTTGAAGCACATCTACCAACTCCACGGAGTACCGAGAAGAATCATATCAGATCAGTCCAGTTCACAGCCAGGTTCTGGAGGGAGTTTGTAAAACTGATTGGATCCACCCAGGGGCTCAGCTCAACTTTTCATCCAAGTACGAATGGAGCCGCTGAATGAGTGAACGCAATGGTGGAACAATACCTGAGATGCTATGTTAATTATCAACAAACTAACTGGGCGGACCTTCTGTCTTTCGCTGAGGTGGCATACAGCAATGCTGTGCACAGCAGTACTGGACTTACTCCCTTCAAGATAGCCACTGACAGGGAATTCGTTCCCATGCCTAAATACCCCCAAGAGCCCCCTTCCTCAATAACACTGACAGAATGGGTAGACTCACTGCAGAGCGCTTGGACAAGCGTAAAACATGCATTAGCCAAAGCCACAAAAATTCAGAAAGAGCAAGCGGATAAAAGGCAATCCCCCCAGAAGCCTTTTCATGTAGGAGAGAAAGTTTATCTCTCAACTAAATACCTAAAATTAAAATTACCATGCAAAAAATTAGGACCTAAATTCATCAGTCCTTTCCCCATAGTAAAGATAATAAATCCCGTTACTGTGGAGCTAAAACTCCCACAACTATTAGGGAAGATACATCCAGTTTTTCACTACAGTCTATTAAAGCCGGTTATAGAATCAATTTTGAGACCAGTAGCTCAAGTAGTCCCTGGTCCCATTATAGTGAAAGGTGACACCCATTATGAAATAAAACAAATTCTTGACTCTAGATTGTATAAAGGGAAATTACAGTATCTAATTCAGTGGAAAGGCTATCCTTTATCAGAAGCTACATGGGTAAAGAGCAAAGATGTAAAGGCAGATAGATTGGTTCAGAAATTTCATGATAAACATCCCCCAACACCTAGAGAGCCTCTGAGTGATAAAGCAGGAAATTAGCAAGACACTAATGCGTACCTGTGCTTATTTTCCAGGTACTTCTTTCTCTCTAGGGGAGTCTGGCTGTCAACTTTTGAAACGAACCTGGCTGAAACCATTTTCGGTTGTTCTCAGTTGCCACACAGATTGGGGGGGGGAAGAGAAAATAAAGGTTTTGCCAGACATAACAAAGAGCAATCCCGTGTGAACCAAGGTCATCTCCACAGGTGTTGGAAGACGGAGAGGAGGGGTGACAACGAACCCTCCAACTGCCCTTATTGGGTAGCATGAACTGTGACATTTGGGGGGAAAGGGAAATGGTACATTTAATTACATTGAAACTGTGAGAATATTTTAGAGTTGGTTTCACTTTTGATCATGCCAATATTATGTATCCAATAAACATGTTCTTTGAGGAACCTTCAAGCCTTGGAGTTCTGCTTTGTTTGGGATCATTAGTCGGAACCTTGACAGGGGTACCGTACTCAGCAAGTAGTCCTCAATGGTACTACATCCACATGGAGAGAAGTAAGCAGAGGGGTACCACAAGGTTCCATCTTAGGCCCAGTACTCTTCAATGTCTTCATCAATGACTTAGATGAGGGAATTGAAGGGGAACTCATCAAATTTGCAGATGACACTAAACTGTCAGGAATAGCCAACACCCCAGAAGACAAGCTCAGGATCCAAAAAGATCTTGACAGACTTGAACAATGTGCTCTATCCAAAAACATGAAATTTAATGTGGAGAAAAGCAAGGTTTTATAACTAGGCAGGAAAAACCAAAGACACAAGTACAAATTAGGCGAAAGAGTAACTGTGAAAGTGACCTTAGAGTCCTAGTGGACGATCACTTAAACATGAGCCAGCAGTATGCGGCAGCAGCCAAAAAAGCTAATATAATCCTTGGTTATATAAACAGAAGCATGGAATCAAAATCATGTGAAGTATTAGTACTGCTTTATAAAGCCTTAGTAAGACCACACCCGGAATACTGCATCCAGTTTTGGTCACCACATTATAAAAAAGATGTTGAGACTTTGGAAAAAGTGCAAAGAAGAGCAACTAAGATGATTAAAGGCCTGGAGACAAAAACGTATTAAGAACAGTTACAGGAATTGGGCATGGCCAGTCTAGAGAAAAGGACTAGGGGTGACATGATAGCAGTATTCCAGTATTTCAGGGGCCGCCACAAAGAAGAGGGGGTCAACTTATTCTCCATAGCACCAGAAGGTAAGACAAGAAACAATGGATAGAAACTAATCAAGAAGAGAAGCAACCTGAAATTAAGAAGAAACTTCCTAACAGTGAAGACAACCAGTGGAACAACTTGCCTTTAGAACAGCAGTTCTCAAACTGTGGGTCGCGACCCCATTTGGGGTCGAACGACCATTTCACGGGGGTCGCCAAAGAACGCAGTCTGCCATTTTCCCCCTTTTCCTTAGCTGTGCTACTCCCTCTTATTCTATTGGCTTTTGAAAGCCAATAGAATAGACTCTCTTGAATAGAGTCTAATTCTATTGGCTTTCAAAAGCCAATAGGAATTGTCCAGGCTGTCTCTGCCCTGCTGAGCCCGCCAAAAGTCCCAGTCTGCAAACGTTGCTGCAAGTTGTCTGCAGTGAAGGCAAGCTTTCTTGAAGTTTTCACCCCTCCCTGCTGAGAAACTACTAAATGTAAGTAAAAGAGGGCCATGGGTGGGAGGTGGGAGGCCGGCGGGCGCAGGGAGGGTTGCTGGCGCGCGTGGGGCCCGGCGGGCGCCTTACCTCCCTTGGGCTGGGCCAGCTGGTGGCCCAGACGGTGGTCGGCCTGCGCCATCGCTGCTGCTTGCCATGGCCACCCAGGAGTGCCTGGGCCTTCCTGCCGCCGCCCCGAATGGGTGGTGGCCAAGGTAAGACTAGTGGGGCAGCGGCGGGTGCTGGGAGGGCAGCTTGCGCGTGTGGGGCCCGGCGGGTGGCTTACCTCCCTTGGGCTGGGCCAGCTGGTGGCCCAGCCGGTGGTCGGCCTGCACCGTTGCTGCTGCTTGCCATGGCCGCCCAGGAGCACCTGGGCCTGCCTGCCACTGCCCCGAATGGGCGGTGGCCAAGGTAAGGCTAGCGGGGCAGCAGCGGGCGCTGGGAGGGCAGCTTGCATGTGTGGGGCCCGGCGAGTGGCTTACCTCCCTTGGGCTGGGCCAGCTGGTGGCCCAGACGGTGGTCGGCCTGCACCATTGCTGCTGCTTGCCATGGCCGCCCAGGAGTGCCTGGGCCTGCCTGCCGCCGCCCCGAATGGGCTGTGGCCAAGGTAAGGCTAGCGGGGCAGCAGCGGGCGCTGGGAGGGCAGCTTGCGCACGTGGGGCTGACTCTCAGGTGGCTGTCGGGAGCCAGACTGTGTGTAGCAGCCCCGCCAATTCCCCACCGATGTCCGGACTCTGACCCAACTCCCAGCTGACTGTCAGGAGTCGGGCTGTGCTCCTGGGGGCCATGCGGACGTCGGCCGGTTGATGGCTGCGTCCTCCCCATCTCCCAGCTCATGGCAAGCCCTGGGGCTTGAAACGCGCCCCCGGCCAACTCAGCCATGTGGGCGGCCGAGCCGAGCCAGGTCTGGGCCGCTGCCTCCACGCCGCGCCGGACCTTCCCCCCGTACTGCCCGGCCCACCTCCCTCACCGTCGGAGGCCGCGTTGGCCCTCTGGCTCCCGGCATGGCCCTGGGGCTGGCGGGCAGGAGCGGCTCCTTCCCGGCTTGCCGGGTTCTGGGCCTCGGAAGTGGCCAGGTGGCGGGGAAGAGGGCGATGCCTGCATGTGCGTCGGAGGCCAGCCGGACAGGCCGGGAGGGGAGAAGCGGCACCTTCCGAGTGGGAGCTGGTGCTCCGGCCGCGCCCCTCTTGTGTGTGACGAGTCGGGGAAGGGTTTGGCGGTGAAGGGCTGCCCAGCATGGAAAGCGGCTCCCACGATCCTGCTGCTGCGATGGCGCTCGGGAGGCTGGAGGGGCGGGCAGGTCCCAGGGGGGCGGCTGGGAGAGGGCAAGAGGTGCCGGGATGAGGATGGGGGGCTCCAGACTACCATCCCCAGCAGCCGTAAAAAACACTGTGGAAGAGTGGGGAATGCTGGGAGTTGCAGTTCATCACCATTTGGGAAAAATTCTTCCTTCCATCCATCTCCTTCCCTTCCTCTTCAATCTCTCCTTCCTTCTGAGCTGAGCTGGGATGCCGATCCGATCACCACGCCTTCTGGTTGCCCGGCTGTGCACCACCCCCAGCAGCCCTAAAAAGCACTGTGGGAGAGTGGGGAATGCTGGGAGTTGCAGTTCATCACCATCTGGAAAAAAATCCTTCCTTCCTTCCTTCCTTCCTTCCTTCCTTCCTTCCTTCCTTCCTTCCTTCCTTCCTTCCTTCCTTCCTTCCTTCCTTCCTTCCTTCCTTCTCCAAAGTGGGAGGTGAAGGGGGCGGGTGGGTGGGAGGGGGTCGACCAGAAGGGAACCGGGTTTGATAAGGGCGAACGTTGAGTGAGGTTTTCCCCCTCACCCCTCTCTCTGCCTCCCTTTGTGCAGCGGTGTCTCTGGCTGCTGCCTTCCCAGTCGCCGAGAAAGGGGGAAAAAAAGCCGTGAGCGAGTTCCCCTTTCTGCCTCGTTGCTGAAAGCTTTTTTTTAAAATGACCGCTCATTCAGAACTCCTCGGGGCTTCTTTGCACGAGCTTGTGGCAGATCAGTAAATATAGGGGTGGGGGAGTCAAACTGTCCAAGGCGTTTGCACCCTGAACGTGTGGACGCTGCTTTCATGACTTGCCACCACCACCCCCTCTCTTCCCGCCCTGCTGCTCGGACAACACACTGCTACTGCTGCTGCTGCTGCTGCTGCTGCTGCTGCTGCTGCTGGCTGAGCTGAGCTGGAATTGGAATATCCGCTGTATTTTGCAACATCTGGGTGATCTTATTGAGTGTCTTCAAATCCAGGATTACTCATTATGATACTTGGTTACAATCCAGTGTTGCAAGCACTGCTAGGAACCTTACTGACGTGGCTCAGCACTTGTATTTATCTTTTCCAGTGGGCAGAGACAAATCCTGGATGGAAGTCTAGGCTTTGCTGCAGGGGTTATGTTGGCTGCTTTTTACTGGTCCCTTCTTGAACCTGCTATTGAACTAGCTGAGGACTCTGGAAAGTTTGGAGCCTTCGCCTTCCTCCCTGTAGCCATTGGCTTCACTCTGGGAGCAGCATTTGTATACCTCACTGACCTCCTCCTTCCATGGCTGGATATCAATGTATCTCCTCAAACATCACTGGCTTTAAGTTACGACTCAAAAGTGATTAAGGAGAAATATGAACAGCAGGCCACGGATCATCAGGAGTATTAAAATGAACTGTCCATCCGGATAGGTAGAACAGCTTTACATTCAGGAATCAGCTCTTACACCATCTTGGCTAGGATGGAATTGTTGTGCTTCTGATGACCCCAAATCTCTTTCTTCGTGGATTTGGGACTCCGAATGACCATGAAATTTCCCTGTTGTTGTGATAGCATTTCTCAAGGAGCCAGTTGAATGTTTCCATGTAAATGAGGAAGAGATCAATTGTCTTTCAGTAAATGGAATGAACAGCTTCATGGTTGCTGCAGATGATTCTGGAGCCATAAAGATAATTGACTTACAAAGCAAGAAGTTGAGTCGCTGCCTGCAACGACATTTAAATATTTGTGCATCACTGCTACTTTTGTCCTATTCTTATATCTCACAATTCCAGAGAATATCCTCTATATGCTTGCCTATATGTTTGTTTTAAATTTTTAATCTTTATCTATTTAAATTTTAATTAATTTAAATGTTTTAATACTGTTTTAATTTTTAATTTTTATTGATGTTATGGATGATGTAAGAAGGATTGATTGTGGAGTGAATTGGGTTGAATGGATGGATGGTTGTGTGGATTGGATGGATTGTGGACCTGTGACAAATGGAAGGGCCGGCCTGTTTGCACCTACGGAAGCTAGAGAAGTGGAGGAGCCTTGCTCTGAGGGATCAGAGGGCCAGTGTATACCGGTCTTATGGGGAAGAGGCAGATACGACGGGAGGCCTGGGGTAGGCCGCTCTCGGGGAACAAGGCCTCGCTGCCTGAAAGCGATCTCTTGTTCCAGCCTCTTGAACCTCTCCCGGGGTACTGGTAATGAGCGAAGTCCGGACCCTGGACTCAGGCTGCTGCTGCTCAATGCCAGGTCGGTGGTAAATAAAGCTCTCCTCATCCGGGACTTAATTCTGGACGAGGAGGCCGACCTGGCATGTGTGACTGAGACCTGGCTGACCCCAGAGGGAGGAGTTCCCCTCTCTGAAATGTGCCCAGCTGGGTTTCAGGTATGGCATCAGCCGCGACCCCAGGGAAGGGGGGGAGGAGTGGCGATTATAGCTAAGGAGTCACTCAGGCTGCGCAGACTCGCTGCCACTGAGATATCAGGTTGTGAGTCCCTCCTTATGAGGTTGGACCTAGGTGTACAGGTGGGCTTGTTGCTTACGTACCTGCCTCCCAGCTGCGTTTCAACAGCCCTGCCCACGCTACTCAAGGAGGTAGCCGGGTTGGCGGTCGAGTTCCCCAGACTTATAGTCTTGGGGGACTTCAATGTGCCGTCACTCGGTGAGTCCTCTGGGTTGGCGCGGGAGTTCATGGCCTCCATGGCAACCATGGACCTGACACAAGTAATCGAGGGCCCAACCCACGAGGGGGGACACACACCTGACCTGATCTTCCTCTCGGAGCAGTTGAGGTATGATCTGAAGTTAAGGGGCTTAGAAGTGTTGCCTATGTCATGGGCAGATCATTTTCTGCTGTGGCTTGAGTTTACGACACCAATCCTCTCTCGCAGGGAGCCGGAACCGATTAAATGGTTCTGCCCCAGATGCCTGATGGACCCTATGGGCTTTCAAAGGGCGCTTGGGGAATTGCCGGATTTGCTCGTACACAGTTCGGCGGAGTCGCTAGTGACAGCCTGGAATACGGCCACTACGGGGGTTCTAGACCGAATTGCACCGTTGAGACCTCTCTGTGGTAGCAGACCCAGGAGATCACCTTGGTTTACCGAGGAACTCAGGGGGATGAAGCGCCAGAAGAGATGTTTAGAGAAGCAATGGAGGGAAAGCAGATCCGAATCTGATCGAACCAAATTGAGAACTTATATTAAGACCTATTTGGAAGCGATCACTATGGCAAGATCTCAGTATCTTTCCACATTGATCGCGTCTGCGGAATCCCGTCCAGCTGCCCTGTTTAAGGTGACTTGTTCTCTCCTTGATACAGGGAGGAGGGAGGAACCTTTGCAGGGCAATGCCGAAGAATTTAACATCTTTTTCGCAGACAAGGTCGCTCAGATCCGGGCTGACTTGGACTCCAATTGGAATGCAGTGTTGGCTGACAATGAGTCAGTCGAGATGACAGAGGCCCGTCTTAGTCCTGTTGAATGGGATGAGTTTGACCTGGTAACTCCTGATGATATGGACAAGGCCATTGGAGCTGTGAGTTCTGCCACCTGTTTATTGGACCCGTGCCCCTCCTGGCTGGTTTTGGCTAGCAGGGAAGTGACACGGAGCTGGGTCCAGGCTGTTGCTAACGCTTAATTGAGGGAGGGGTCCTTCCCGGCTCCCTTAAAGGAGGCACTTGGGTGCCCCCTCCTTAAGAAGCCTTCCCTGGACCCGACAGTTTTGAATAATTATCGGCCAGTCTCCAACCTTCCCTTTTTAGGGAAGGTTGTCGAGAAGGTGGTGGCACTCCAACTCCAACGGTCCTTGAATGAAGCTGATTATCTGGGCCCTCAGTAGTCCGGGTTCAGGTCCGGTTACAGCATGGAAACTGCTTTGGTCGCACTGACCGATGATCTCTGGCGGGCCCGGGATAGAGGCTACTCCACTATCCTGGTGCTTCTTGACCTCTCAGTGGCATTCGATACCATCGACCATGGTATCCTTCTGCGCCGGTTGGAGGGGCTTGGAGTGCGGGGCACCGTTTTACAGTGGTTCACCTTCTACCTCTCTGGCCGGTCGCAGTCGGTGTTCGCAGGAGGTCAGAGATCGGCTCCGAGGTCTCTTCCATGTGGAGTCCCTCAGGGATCTGTTCTCTCACCTCTGCTTTTTAACATCTACATGAAGCCGTTGGGTGAGATCATCCATCGACACGGGGTGAGTTATCATCAATATGCTGATGATACTCAGCTTTATATCTCTACCCCGTGTCATTACAGTGAAGCAGTGGAAGTGATGAACCGGTGCCTGGAGGCTGTTGAGGTCTGGATGGGTGCCAACAGGCTCAGACTCAATCCCGACAAGACGGAGTGGCTATGGGCTCTGCCTCCCAAGGACAATTCCAACTGTCCGTCCATTACCCTGGGGGGAGAAGTTTTGTCCCCCTCGGAGAGGGTTCGCAACTTGGGTGTCCTCCTCGATCCACAGCTAAGTCTAGAACATCATTTTTTGGCTGTGGCGAGGGGGGCATTCGCCCAGGTTCGCCTGGTGCACCAGTTGTGGCCCTATTTGGACCGGGAGTCACTCCTCACAGTCACCCATGCCCTTGTCACCTCGAGACTCGACTACTGTAATGCTCTCTACATGGGACAACCTTTGAAGAATGTCCGGAGACTGCAGGTAGTCCAGAATGCGGCCGCGTGAGCCGTCTTGGGTCTCCCAAGACATGCTCATATCAGTCCAGCTCTCCATGAGCTGCACTGGCTACCAATTGGTCTCCGAACACAATTCAAAGTGTTGGTTACGACCTATAAAGCCCTTTATGGCAATGGGCCAGGCTACCTGCGGGACCGTCTTCTGCCTCATGAATGCCAGCGACCGGTTAGGGCACATAGGGTTGGCCTCCTACGAGTCCCGTCTATTAAGCAATGCCATCTGGCAGGGCCTAGGGCAAGGACCTTCTCCGTTGCTGCCCCAGCCCTCTGGAACCAGTTTCCACAGAGGTTCACACTGCTTCCTCCCTCCTAGTTTTCTGGAAATTATTGAAGACTCATTTATGCCGACAGGCTTGGGGCGTATGAACTATACTCTGCCCCTGAGACTAGGAAGGTGCCTCCATCAGTGACTGTGTACCGATTGTGATTGTATGCTGTATGAATGTGTTTTGGATTGAATGAATGTGTTTGGATAGGATGGTTGATTGTTACTGTAATTTTATTTTTATTGTATTGTTGTTGTAAGCCGCCCTGGGTCCCAGGAGAAGGGCGGCATAGAAATTTAAATAAAGTCAAAGTCAAAGTCAAAGCTTGGATGCCGAGCCGATCCCCACGCCTTCTGGTTGCCCGGACATGCTCCGTCCCCAGCAGCCCTAAAAAGCACTGTGGGAGAGTGGGGAATGCTGGGAGTTGCAGTTCATCACCATCTGGAAAAAAATCCTTCCTTCCTTCCTTCCATCCATCCATCTCCTTCCCTTCCCCTTCAATCTCTCCTTCCTTCCTTCCTTCCTTCCTTCCTTCCTTCCTTCCTTCCTTCCTTCCTTCCTTCCTTCCTTCCTTCCTTCCGCCTTCAATCTTCCTTCTCCATCTCCTTGCTTTCCCCTTCAATCTTCTTTCCTTCCATCTCCATCTCCATCTCCATCCCTTCCCCTTCAATCTCTCTCTCCTTCCTTCCTTCCCCCTTCAATCTCCTTCCTTCTCCATCTCCTTCCTTTCCCCTTCAGTCTTCCTTCCTTCCTTCCTTCCATCTCCAACTCCATCCCTTCCCCTTCAATCTCCCTCTCCTTCCTTCCTTCCTTCCTTCCTTCCTTCCTTCCTTCCTTCCTTCCCCTTCAATCTCCTTCCTTCTTCATCTCCTTCCTTTCCCCTTCAACCTTCCTTCCTTCCTTCCATCTCCATCTCCATCTCCATCCCTTCCCCTTCAATCTCTCTCCTTCCTTCCTTCCTTCCCTCCCTCCTTCCTTCCCCTTTCAATCTCCTTCCTTCTCCATCTCCTTCCTTTCCCCTTCAATCTTCCTTTCTTCCTTCCTTCCTTCCTTTCCCCTTCAATCTCCTTCCTTCTCCCATCTCCTTCCTTTCCCCTTCAATCTTCCTTCCTTCCTTCCATCTCCATCTCCATCCCTTTCCCTTCAATCTCTTTCTCCTTCCTTCCTTCCTTCCCCCTTCAATCGCCTTCCTTCTCCATCTCCTTCCTTTCCCCTTCAATCTTCTTTCCTTCCTTCCTTTCCCCTTCAATCTCCTTCCTTCTCCATCTCCTTCCTTTCCCCTTCAATCTTCCTTCCTTCCTTCCTTCTCCATCACTTCCACTTCAATCTCTTTCTCCTTCCTTCCTTCCTTCCTTTCCCCTTCAATCTCCTTCCTTCTCCATCTCCTTCCTTTCCCCTTCAATCTTCCTTCCTTCCTTCCTTCCCCTTCCCTCCCTCCCAACATTTTTGAGCAAGGAAGAGTAAGCTTCTCCAGTGAGCACTGCTATATTGTTTTTGTAATTTATCACTATGCTTTAAAATTATGTTCAATTCGTAACAATGAAAATACACCCTGCATATCAGATATTTACACTGCGATTCCAAGCAGTAGCAAAATTACAGTTATGAAGTAGCAACGAAAATAATTTTATGGTTGGGGGTCACCACAACATGTGGAACTGTATTAAGGGGTCACAGCATTAGAAAGGTTGAGAACCACTGCTTTAGAAGTTGTAGGTGCTTCATCACTGGAGGTTTTTAAGAAAAGACTGCGCAGACAGTCACTTCTCATGGGCCAGGATAGATGACTACTGCACCTACAGCCAAGACAACTGCCAATCGTTACTGTCACTTGCAGAATTTTCTTAGAACAATTCACTGCACTCAACAACTTCACAAGAGTCTAGTGGAAGCAATGCAATAAGGCATTGCAACAGGTACCAATGAAAGCCTCTGCAAGCCAAGAAGAGCGTCCAAGCATGAACTGCTAGACGAAATGCAATGGCCTCTGCTGGCAGAGTCACCAACAAATTAGTAGCTGCCTCCCCCCATAGTGCCAGTGCAAGTGGAGGGTGTTTACACAAGGTCCCTCCTCGACTCAGGTGCACAAATGACTTTATTGTACAGGGACTTCTATGACAAATACCTGAAATATTTAACCCTGCAGAAGCTGGACAATCTGGAGATTTGGGGCATTGGAACCGAGAGGTTTCCCTATGATGGTTACCTACCCATCCAGTTGTTTGCCCCCCAAGTTGTGGGGCATTCTGAGACCATTAACACATTGGGTATTGTATGTACTCACCCCCCAGGAGCTACCTAGAGCTCCCCAATTATGGGGACAAATACCGACCTAGTGTGCTGTCCCGCTCACTCACAAACACAATGGTGGTTTAGTAGGCTTATTAATATTCCCCTAGGAGTTCCCTTCACCAAAACCCCAGAACTGTCCCAGTTAAGTCCAGCCAAAAGGAGACCAATGCTAGTCCACAAAGCAATGGCCAATGAGTCCACAAGTTTCCTAAACAAGATAAATCCACCAGGCAAAATTAAATCCACAATACAAGAGGGTTCACGAGACAAGAAAAGTCCAAAGTTCACAGGGCACAATGAAAAGTCAAGGCATGGTGTCAAATCCAAAGCAAGACAGGGATCACAACAACCAGGAAACACACAACTAGGAAATGAACACATTCCCAGCATCATCTCCATCTGTCTGCTGTGCCCATCGAGAGGGATGAGGCTGCCTCCTCACAAGTAGTCAGACTGACCTTCACTGCTCCTGCCTTTTCTCTGCCCTTCATATTTTCTGATCAGGTGCAGAAGGCAGTTTCTCTTCCTCTTTACTGACCAGCTGCAGCTGTGTGCTTTCCCCACCTGAAGCCTCAGGGCTGTCCTGCTGCAGCTGTGCTTTAGCCAAATGAATGCCAGCCAGCTGCTCCTCCAGTTTCTCTCCCATCAACCTCTCCCCCTCACTTGGACTCAGAGCCCCTGCCTCGGAGCCATTATCCAACTCTCCTCCTGATGCTTAGGCACCTGCTCACACCTCTTGTCCTTGCAATTATCTCAGGGTCAGGGAGCATTCATCTGGCACTGTGGGCAGTATACCAACATATGGTGTGAGAGCAACAGCCCTGCAGAAGGGGTGGGGGAGCTCTGGAAGATGGACTGAATGAAGAGGATGTTGAAACCAGGGGAGGTAGTGTGCCTGTGAGCATCTATCAGGCTGAACTGGGAACAGTCCGGGCCTTACATTATCCTCAAAACTGACCCCAAGAGAAAGATTTTGGAGTGGAAGTGATCCCCTAGGTCAGGGGTCAGCAACCTTAAAAACTGAAAGAGCCACTTGGACCCGTTTCTCACAGGAAAAAAAACACTGGGAGCCACAAAACACTTTTGACATCTAAAATGAAGATAACACTGCATATATCCTTTTTTACCTTTATGCTATGTATAAAAAAACTATAGTGTGTTGCATTTATGAAATCAATGAACAGCTACAAAGAAAAGAAATTTTTATGCCGGAAAAAGAGGGGAAAAAAGAGGGGAATTTTAGTAGCTTATCTACCATCTTTAAATACAGCATAATTATCCCCATACCTCATCTCTTAATTAAAAAAATTAAAATATTTCATTAAACGTTCTTTACTAAAAGTCCAGCAAGGACAACATATATTCATATTCTCTCTCTCTCTCTCTCTCTCTCTCTCTCTCTCTCTCTCCTCTCTCTCTCTCTCTCTCTCTCTCTCTCTCTCTCTCTCTCTCTCTCTCCCTTTCCTCTTCCTCCCTTCTATCTCCCTCTCTCTCTCTTTCCTCCCTCTCTCTTTTTCTCTCTCTCCCTCCTCTCTCTCTCTTTGCTCTCCCTCTCTCTCTTTCTCTCTCTCTCTCTTTCCTCTCCCTCTCTCTCTCATTATTCTCTCTCTCTCATCTTTCCTCTCTTTCCTCTCCCTCCCTCTTTCTCTCTTTCCTCTTCCCCCCTCTCTTTCTCTCTCTCTTTCCTCTCCCTCTTTCTCTTTCTCTCTCTCTCTTTCCTCTCCCTCTCTCTCATTATTCTCTCTCTCTCATCTTTCCTCTCTTTCCTCTCCGTCCCTCTTTCTCTCTTTCCTCTTCCCCCTCTCTCTTTCTCTCTCTCTTTCCTCTCCCTCTCTCTCTCTTTCTCTCTCTCTGTTTTTCTCTCTCCATTTCTCTCTTTCCTCTCCCTCCCAATCTCTCTCTTTCCTCTCCCTCTATCTCTGTCTCTTTCCTCTCTCTCTCTTTCCTCTACCTCTCTCTTTCCTCTACGTCCCTCAATATTTCCTCTCTCTCATTCCTCTCCCCCTCTCTCTTTTTTCTCCCTCTCTCTTTCCTCTCCCTCTCTCTCTCTTTTCTCTATCTCTCCCTCTCCCTCTTTCTCTCTCTCTTCTCTCTCTTTCCTCTCCCTCTCTCTCTTTTCTCTCTCTCCCTCTCTCTTTCCTCTCTCTCTTTGCTCTCCATCTCTCTCTGTTCTCTCTCTCTCTCTTTCCTCTTCCTCTCTCTCTTTCTCTCTTTCCACTCAACCTCTCTCTCTTTCTCTCTCTCATTTTTCCTCTCCCCCCTCTTTCCTCTCTTCCTCTCCCTCCCTCCCTCTCTTTCCCCTCCCTCTCTCCCTCCCTCTCTCTCTTTCCTCTCTCTCTTTCTCTCCCCATCTCTCTCTTTCTATCTCTCTCTTTCCTCTCCCTCTCTCTCTTTCTCTCTCTCTTTCTCTCCCCATCTCTCTTTCTATCTATCTCTTTCCTCTCCCTCTCTCTCTTTCTCTCTCTCTTTCTCTCCCCATCTCTCTTTCTATCTCTCTCTTTCCTCTCCATCTCTCTCTTTCTCTCTCTCTTTCTCTTTCTCTCTCTCTGTCTCTTTCTCTCTTTTACTCTCTCTCCCTCCTCTCGCTCTTTCTCTCTCTCTCTGTCTCTTTCTCTCTTTTACTCTCTCTCTCCCTCCTCTCGTTCTTTCCTCTCCCTTTCTCTCTTTCTCTCTATCTCTCTTTTTCCTCTCCCTCTCTCTCTTTCTCTCCCCCTCTTTCTCTCTCTCTCTCTTTCCTCTCCCTCTCTCTCTCTTTGCTCTCCCTCTCTCTCTTTCCTCTCCCTCTCCCTCTCCTTTTCCTCTCCCTCTCTCTCTTTCCTCTCCTTCTCTCTCTCTTTCTCTCCCCTCTCTCTTTTTGTCTCTCTTTTTCTCTCTCTCTCCCTCCTCTCTCTCTCTTTCCTCTCTTTCCTCTCCCCCCTCTCTCTTTCCTCTCCCTCTTTCTATCTTTCTCTCTCCCTCTTTCCTCTCCCCCTCTCTCTTTCCTCTACCTCCCTCAATCTCTCCTCTCTCTCTCTTTCCTCTCCCTTTCTCTTTCTCTCTCTCTCTTTCCCCTAGCTCTTTCTTCTCCCTCGCTATCTTTCCTCTCCCGTTCTCTCTCTCCTTTTCTCTCTCTCCCTCTCTCTCTCTTTCTCTCTCTCTTTCCTCTCTCTCTGTCTGTTTCCTCTTCCTCTCTATCTCTTTCCTCTCCCTCCCTCTCTCTTTCTCTGTCTCTTCCTCTCTTTCCTCTCTTTCTCTTTCTCTCTCCCTCCCTCCCTCTCTCTTTCCTCTCCCTCTCTCTTTCTCTCTCTCTCTCTTTCCTCTTCCTCCTTCTCTTTCTCTCTTTCCTCTCCCTCTCTCTCTTTCTCTCTCTCTTTATTTTTCTCTCTCCCCCTCTCTCTTTCCTCTCTTCCTCTCCCTCCCTCTCTCTCTGTTTCCTCTCTTTCTCTTTCTTCTCCCTCTCTCTTTTCTCTCCCTCTCTCCCTCTTTCTCTCTCGCTCTCTCATTCCTCTCCCCCCTCTCTCTTTCTCTCTCTCTCTCCTCTCCCTCCCTCTCTCTTTCCTCTGTCTCTTCCTCTCTTTCCTCTCTTTCTCTCTCCCCCTCTCTCCCTCCCCTCTCTCTCTTTCCTCTCCCTCTTTCTTTCTCTCTCTCTTTCCTCTTCCTCCTTCTCTCTCTCTTTCCTCTCCCTCTCTCTCTTTTTCTCTCTCTCTCTCCCTCCTCTCTCTCTCTATCCTCACCCTTCCTCTCTTCCTCTCTCTCTTCCTCTCCTCTCTCTCTTTCTTTCTCTCTTTTTCTCTTTCTCTTCCTCCTCTCTCTTTCTCTCTCCCCTTTCTCTTCCTCCTTTCTCTCTCCCTCTCCCCTCTCTTTCCTCCCTCTCTCTTTTTCTCTCTCTCTCCCTCCTCTCTCTCTTTCTCTCTTTCCTCTTCCTCTCTCTCTCTCATTATTCTCTCTCTCTCATCTTTCCTCTCTTTCCTCTACCTCCCTCTTTCTCTCTTTCCTCTCCCTCTCCCTCTCTCTCTTTCTCTCTCTCTTTCCTCTCCCTCTCTCTTTCTTTCTCTCTCTCTCTGTTTTTCTCTCTCTCCATCTCTCTCTTTCCTCTCTTTCCTCTCCCTCCCAATCTCTCACTTTCCTCTCCCTCCCTCTCTTTCTCTCTCTCTCTTTCTCTCTCCCTCTATCTCTCTTTCCTCTCTCTCTCTTTTCCCTCTACCTCTCTATCTCTTTCCTCTACGTCCCTCAACTTTCCCCCCTCTCTCTCTTTCCTCTACCTCTCTCTCTTTTTTCTCCCTCTCTTTCTCTCTCTCTTTCCTCTCCCCCCTCTCTCTTTTCTTTATCTCTCCCTCTCTCTCTTTCTCTCTTCTCTCTCTTTCCTCTCCCTCTCTCCCTCCCTCCCCTCTCTCTCTTTCTTTCTCTCCCTCTTTCCCTCTCTCCCTTTCTCTCTCTCCTTCCTCTCCCTCTCTCTCCCCCCTCTCTCTTTCTCTTTCTCTCTTTCCTCTCTCTGTCTCTTTCCTCTTCCTCTCTCTCTCTTTCCTCTCCCTTCCTCTCTCTTTCCTCTCTCTCTTTCTCTCTTTCTCTCTTTCCTCTTTCTCTCTTTCTCTCTCACTCTCTCTCTTTGCTCTCCCTCTCTCTCTTTCTCTCTCTCTCTTTCCTCTCCCCCTCTCTCTTTCCTCTACCTCCCTCAATCTTTCCTCTCTCTCTCTTTCCTCTCCCTCTCTCTTTTTCTCTCTCTCTCTTTCCCCTCGCTCTTTCTTCTCCCTCGCTATCTTTCCTCTCCCGTTCTCTCTCTCCTTTTCTCTCTATCCCTCTCTCTCTCTCTTTCTCTCTCTCTCTTTCCTCTCTCTCTGTCTGTTTCCTCTTCCTCTATCTCTTTCCTCTCCCTCCCTCTCTCTTTCCTCTGTCTCTTCCTCTCTTTCCTCTCTTTCTCTTTCTCTCTCCCTCCCTCTCTCTCTCTTTCCTCTCTCTCTTTCCTCTCCCTCTCTCTTTCTCTTTCTCTCTCTTTCCTCTCTCTCTGTTTCCTCTCTTTCTCTTTCCTCTCCCTCTCTCTTTTCTCTCCCTCTCTCACTCTTGCTCTCTCATTCCTCTCCCCCCTCTCTTTCTCTCTCTCTCTTTCCTCTCCCTCCCTCTCTCTTTCCTCTGTCTCTTCCTCTCTTTCCTCTCTTTCTCTCTCCCCCTCTCTCCCTCCCCCTCTCTCTTTCCTCTCCCTCTCTCTTTCTCTCTCTCTTTCTTCTTCCTCCTTCTCTCTCTCTCTCCTCTCCCTCTCTCTCTTTTTCTCTCTCTCTCCCTCCTCTCTCTCTCTATCCTCTCCCTTCCTCTCTTCCTCTCTCTCTTCCTCTCCTCTCTCTCTCTCTTTCTCTCTTTTTCTCTTTCTCTCCCTCCTCTCTCTTTCTCTCTCCCCCTTTCTCTTCCTCCCTTCTCTTTCCCTCTCCCCTCTCTTTCCTCCCTCTCTTTTTTCTCTCTCTCTCCCTCCTCTCTCTCTTTCCTCTTCCTCTCTCATTATTCTCTCTCTCTCATCTTTCCTCTCTTTCCTCTACCTCCCTCTTTCTCTCTTTCCTCTCCCTCTCCCTCTCTCTCTTTCTCTCTCTCTTTCCTCTCCCTCTATCTTTCTTTCTTTCTCTCTCTCTCTTTCTCTCTCCCTCTATCTCTCTTTCCTCTCTCTCTTTCCTCTTCCTCTCTATCTCTTTCCTCTACGTCCATCAATCTTTCCTCTCTCTCTCTTTCCTCTACCTCTTTCTCTCTTTTTTCTCCCTCTCTTTCTCTCTCTCTTTCCTCTCTCCCCTCTCTCTTTTCTTTATCTCTCCCTCTCTCTCTTTCTCTCTCTCTTTCTCCCTCCCTCTCTCTCTTTCCTCTCTCTCTTTCCTCTTCCTCTCTATCTCTTTCCTCTACGTCCCTCAATCTTTCCTCTCTCTCTTTCCTCTACCTCTTTCTCTCTTTTTTCTCCCTCTCTTTCTCTTTCTCTCTTTCCTCTCTCTCTGTCTCTTTCCTCTTCCTCTCTCTCTCTTTCCTCTCCCTTCCTCTCTCTTTCCTCTCTCTCTTTCTCTCTTTCTCTCTTTCCTCTTTCTCTCTTTCTCTCTCACTCTCTCTCTTTGCTCTCCCTCTCTATCTTTCCTCTCCCTCTTTCTATCTTTCTCTCTCTCTCTTTCCTCTCCCCCCTCTCTCTTTCCTCTACCTCCCTCAATCTTTCCTCTCTCTCTCTTTCCTCTCCCTCTCTCTTTTTCTCTCTCTCTCTTTCCCCCTCGCTCTTTCTTCTCCCTCGCTATCTTTCCTCTCCCATTCTCTCTCTCCTTTTCTCTCTATCCCTCTCTCTCTTTTTCTCTCTCTCTTTCCTCTCTCTCTGTCTGTTTCCTCTTCCTCTCTATCTCTTTCCTCTCCCTCCCTCTCTCTTTCCTCTGTCTCTTCCTCTCTTTCCTCTCTTTCTCTTTCTCTCTCCCTCCCTCTCTCTCTCTTTCCTCTCTCTCTTTCCTCTCCCTCTCTCTTTCTCTTTCTCTCTCTTTCCCCTCTCTCTGTTTCCTCTCTTTCTCTTTCCTCTCCCTCTCTCTTTTCTCTCCCTCTCTCCCTCTCGCTCTCTCATTCCTCTCCCCCCTCTCTTTCTCTCTCTCTCTTTCCTCTCCCTCCCTCTCTCTTTCCTCTGTCTCTTCCTCTCTTTCCTCTCTTTCTCTCTCCCCCTCTCTCCCTCCCCCTCTCTCTTTCCTCTCCCTCTCTCTTTCTCTCTCTCTTTCTTCTTCCTCCTTCTCTCTCTCTTTCCTCTCCCTCTCTCTCTTTTTTCTCTCTCTCCCTCCTCTCTCTCTCTATCCTCTCCCTTCCTCTCTTCCTCTCTCTCTTCCTCTCCTCGCTCTCTCTCTTTCTCTCTCCCCCTTTCTCTTCCTCCCTTCTCTTTCCCTCTCCCCGTCTCTTTCCTCCCTCTCTTTTTTCTCTCTCTCTCCCTCCTCTCTCTCTCTTTTCCTCTTCCTCTCTCTCTCTCTCTCTCTCATTATTCTCTCTCTCTCATCTTTCCTCTCTTTCCTCTACCTCCTTCTTTCTCTCTTTCCTCTCCCTCTCCCTCTCTCTCTTTCTCTCTCTCTTTCCTCTCCCTCTATCTTTCTTTCTTTCTCTCTCTGTTTTTCTCTCTCTCCATCTCTCTCTTTGCTCCTCCCTCCCAATCTCTCACTTTCCTCTCCCCTCTCTCTCTTTCTCTCTCTCTCTTTCTCTCTCCCTCTATCTCTCTTTCCTCTCTCTCTCTTTCCTCTTCCTCTCTATCTCTTTCCTCTACGTCCCTCAATCTTTCCTCTCTCTCTCTTTCCTCTACCTCTTTCTCTCTTTTTTCTCACTCTCTTTCTCTCTCTCTTTCCTCTCTCCCCTCTCTCTTTTCTTTATCTCGCCCTCTCACTCTTTCTCTCTCTTCTCTCTCTTTCCTCTCCCCCTCTCTCTCCCTCTCTCTTTTCTTTCTCTCCCTCTTTCCCTCTCTCTTTCCCTTCTCTCTCTCCTTCCTCTCCCTCCCTCTCTCTCTCCCCTCTCTCTTTCTCTTTCTCTCTTTCCTCTCTCTCTGTCTCTTTCCTCTTCCTCTCTCTCTCTTTCCTCTCCCTTCCTCTCTCTTTCCTCTCTTTCTCTCTTTCTCTCTTTCCTCTTTCTCTCTTTCTTTCTCACTCTCTTTCCTCTCCCTCTCTCCCTCTCTCTTCTCTCGCTCTTTCCTCTCCCTCTCTCTCCCTCCCTCTCCCTCTCTCTCTTTCTCTCTCTCTTCCATCTTCCCTCTTCCTCTCTCTCTTTCTCTCCCCCTCTCTCTTTCTGTCACTCTTTTTCTCTCTCTGTCCCTCTTCTCTCTCTCTTTCCTCTCCCTCTCTCTTTCTGCCTCTCCCTCCCTCTCTCATTATTCTCTCTCTCATCTTTCCTCTCTTTCCTCTACCTCCCTCTTTCTCTCTTCCTCTCCCTCCCAATCTCTCCCTTTCCTCTCCCTCCCTCTCTTTCTCTCTCTCTCTTTCTCTCTCCCTCTATCTCTCTTTCCTCTCTCTCTCTTTCCTCTACCTCTCTATCTCTTTCCTCTACGTCCCTCAATCTTTCCTCTCTCTCTTTCCTCTACCTCTCTCTTTTTTCTCCCTCTCTTTCTCTCTCTCCCCCCTCTCTCTTTCCTCTCTTCCTCTCCCTCCCCCCCTCTCTTTCCTCTCCCTCTCTCTCCTATCTCTCTTTCTCTCCACTCTCTCTTTCTTTCTCTCTTTTTCTCTCTCCCTCCTCTCTCTCTTTCACTGTCCCCCTTTCCTCTCCCTCCCTGCTCTCTCCCTCCCCCTCTCTTTCCTCCCTCTCTCTTTTTCTCTCTCTCTCTCCCTCCTCTCTCTCTTTGCTCTCCCTCTCTCTTTTTCTCTCTTTCCTCTCCCCCTCTCTCTCCTTTTCCTCTCCTCTCTCTCTCTTTCCTCTCCTCTCTCTCTTTCTCTCCCCCCCTCTCTCTTTCTCCTCTCCCTCCCTCGCTCTCATTATTCTCTCTCTCTCATCTTTCCTCTCTTTCCTCTACCTCCCTCTCTTTCCTCTCCCTTTCTTCCCTTTCTCTCTCTTCTTTTTCTCTCTCTTCCCCCCTCTCTCTTTCCTCTCCCCCTCTCTCTTTCCTCTCCCTTTCTTCCCTTTCTCTCTCTGTTTTTCTCTCTCTCCCTCTCTCTCTTTCATCTCTTTCCTCTCCCTCTCTCTCTTTCTCTCTCTCCATTTCTCTCTCTCCCCCTATCTCACTTTCCTCACTTTCTCCTCTCCCTCCCTCTCTCTCATTATTCTCTCTCTCTCATCTTTCCTCTCTTTCCTCTACCTCCCTCTTTCTCTCTTTCCTCTCCCTCTCTCCCTCTCCTCTTTCCTCTCCCTCCCTCTCTTTCTCTCTCTCTGTTTTTCTCTCTCCATCTCTCTCTTTCCTCTTTCCTCTCCCTCCCAATCTCTCCCTTTCCTCTCCCTCCCTCTCTTTCTCTCTCTCTCTCTTTCCTCTCCCTCATTCTTCTCTCTTTCATCTACCTCCCTCAATCTTTCCTCTCTTTCCTCTCCCTCCCTCTCTTTCTCTCTCTCTCTCTCTTTCTCTCTCTCTTCTCTCTTTCCTCTCCCTCTCTCTCCCTCCCCCTCTCTCTTTCCTCTCTCTCCCTCTCTCTCTCTTTCCTCTCTCTCTGTCTCCCTTCCTCTTCCCTCTCTCTCTTTCCTCTACCTCCCTCTCTC